>CM076569.1:356866382-358102045 GCA_034641835.2 Pinus albicaulis
GGGGATATAACAGAAGAAAAAATCACATTGGTGAGGGTCATGCTTGTGACGTACCTTTAAGGTCCGTCACCAATGTCACATATGGTGATAGTCATTAAAAGACCATCACTGTAAGTGTATATAGTGATGGTCCTTTATGGTTCGTCACCAAAGACATTTTCAATGACACTTTTGGTGACGGTCGTTAAAGGCCCATCACTAATTCTCTCTTTGGTGACACTTCTAGTGACGAACTTTTAATGACCCTCACCAATGCTCTTTTTGTTACTTTTGGTGATGGTCAAAAAATGTTTTTCATCATTGATCATTAAAAAACCGTTATTGTAAGTGTATATAGTGATGGTCCTTTATGGTATGTCACCAAAGACATTTTCAATGACACTTTTGGTGAGGGTCGTTAAAGGCCCATCACTAATTCTCTCTTTGGTGATACTTCTAGTGATGAACTTTTAATGACCCTCACCAATGCTCTTTTTGTTACTTTTGGTGACGGTCAAAAAATGTCCGTCATCATTGATCATTCCAATGAGTTTTTGATGACACTATGTGCCTTTTAATATATTTTTTGTCAAAATATAATGATTTAATACCATTATTGTGGAGTATTTTTTATAATATGTCCAAGGCCATAGTGGTTAGGGCTAGTCAATTTTTTAAAAAGTAATTAGTGTGTATCATTTCCCTAAAGTAATGACTAGTCGAATAGAGATTTCCTATGAGTCAACACATGATTCATAACTATTAAGTTTATTATCTAGCAAATTCCCTTCAAATAAAGTTCCACTATTGTGTGTAGGAAATATATTATTTAATACATAATCAAGCTCTGACAATTATATTAATGAGAAAGACCTAACACTCCTCAACAATCTGGGCACACCTTAAATTAATGCTTTGGCACACACTAACATTACTTATCACCCCACATGTCTTGGAACATCTTTGTACCTAGAACATATTGCGATGACACTGATGCCCAAGCACATGGTGGCATGCACTAGCACAACATGGAACTCTCCTAGCATGTGTTGGCATGCTACATATAGTCCCTAGCATGCCCTAGAACACCTTGGTTGAATGCATTGACATACATTAGCACTTGGCACACAATGCCACTTGGCATGTATTGGGACCTATTATTAGTGTGCCTAGCATGCCCCTTTTCAAAAAGATAAAGTCCTCACTTATTAACCCTCTTATTGGTTCTTCCTTTTGTTGCCTTGACACATATTGACATACCCTGGCACCCTGCACCACATTCTTAGCACCTAGCATGTATTGGCATATCTTGGCACTATTAATTGGCACATGATATAATTAGCACACCCTGAAACTCCCAAGCACACTTTGGGAATTCTTGAAATGCCTTGATATTCCCTAGCATGCCTTACCAATGCTTAGCATACCTTGTCACTCCCTCCTTGGCATGACAACTAACACTCATTAACACTAGTCTCTAGCATACGTTCCTCATATTCATTAACTTCCATGAATTTTTACCTAGTGCCCCCTTAATGTTTTTTCCTAGTACTCCTTAAAACACATCAACATGCATTATCACTCTCTAGCACACCTTAGCACTCTTCAACATTCTTGTTAGTAGCATCATTTCTCACCTTGACTTGATTTAGATTGCTTCCCCATGGCTTTATGGGCACCCATTCCTACAAAGACTGGACAAATTCATCAAAAATGTTGAAAATCCTTCTGCAGCGATCATGCCCGTGTTTTTCCGCGTATACGCAGTACAAACGAGATTCTTCTACGTATGCCATTTGAATATTTAAAAAATATAAATCTTCCACTTTCGTCAAGTTGATGGTTATCTGTAGTCTAAATCTACCCCACTCTCAGGCTAATCAAGCTTTCAATTCCCAAATCACTTGGAGGGACTATAAAAGGACCTCATATGTATGGCCTAAGGGCGAGAGAGAATTATTATTATTATACTCTGTTGGTTCCCTATCCAAGTCTGATTCCCCGTGCCTCCTGCACTTTCCCAGTTCATTTCAGGAAACCCTTGTTTCCTTGAGATACACATCCCTTTATATGTTATCTCGTATGCACTCATTTGGAAGGAGTCTTAGCGAGGTACAATGACTTGATCCGATTTACGGCTCACATAGGTCAAGGATCAGGGATTTCTCAAACTACTTTTGTGCGTACTATTTTATAACATACATTTCAAGGCTGTTCCCGAAATAAACGTGTTAGTGTATGCTTTAATGTATGAAGAATATTTGTTATACAAGCATTCATGATGATTTATTTAATGTTTTATATGAATCTCACTAACATATAGAGTAGAAATATACCGTACAACTTGTCCTTTGTGCTGGTTTCTTCTTGTATTTCAGGTGAAAGAGGAAGGACGGTTGCAGGGAGTTTGAACTCCACGTGGATCTACTTCAAACGGAGGACCAACGGGTAAACCTCTCGTTCTGCTCTATTTCGTTTTCATGACTGTGCATGATCGTGTGAGTCTCTGTTAAATAGTACGCCCCTGCTCTGTGGAGGTTGAATCCCAACCAACCTCTAGGGTGTTAAATCCCCGAAACAGAATTGGCGACTCCGCTGGGGATCACATTTTTGTGATTCTCCTGTTGGGTTGTTTCAGCTGTTTGGTAGGTTGCCAACAGTTTCTTCTGTCTTTTACAGTCCAGTTTGCTTTCTTGCAGTCAGTTTGAAGCTTTTATACCTTTCCCATGCTTGTACTTTTTATTTTTCATTATCTTTCTTTGTATACGCAGTTTTTCTTTGTGACATGTCACAGATATCCGCAGTTTGTATGATCCGCGTACATCGCTGTGTTTCTCAACACGTACGCGCATACACGCCCCGTTGCATGTCTGCAAGGTCGCAGATACTCCAGGTCGAATTTGAAATTTCAAGATTCTGGTGTTTTTGGTCTTTTCTCGCTGTGGAGGCCTGTGTCTGCAGAGTCTCTGTACTTACTGGAGTGTGACAGAAGTGGTTTTAAGTCTTGGTTCTCTTTCGTTTGTCCGAAAACCGATCTTTTTGGCGAAGTGTTCTTGTTGGTGCTAGCACTCCTGGATTGAGTTCCAAGATCGCTTTCTGAGCGTTCTTGGTCGTTTCCGTTTTTACTGTATCAGAGCTTTGCTCATTAACTCGCCTCGTTTAAAGGTGCTTGCATTAAGTTTGAAGTTCTTTGTTTTCATTTATTTTTTCTGAGGTTTGTAATAGCTTTTGGTTATTTTTTTCTCAAGATCTTTTCTTTGCTTTGGAGTTTTTGTGTTGCAACGAATTTGCACTATTTCTCTTGGTTGTTTGATTGAGTTTTTAGTCTTCCATTGCTCTTATTTGACCTTGCTATCATTAGCTTTATAAGGTTTGGGGGCATAGTTGGAGTTTATGCTTCAAATTCGGTCTCGTTTTGGCTTGGATTGGGATAGTTGTTCTTGGTTTTCTTGAAGCTCTTGTTTTATAAAACTAAAAAAGCCCAAAAACATTTGTTTTGCTTTTTGTTTTTTGCATATCAAAAACTCAAAAACCATTGTTTCTTGTTTTTGTTTTTGTTGTTGCCTTTTTCATTTTCGTTTGGCTTCATCTTTTTGAGACTTTAGTGAAGTTTCTTGCTTCTAGTTTCCGCTTGATTTTGAAGAGAGGTTGTCTTTTGATTTCTCCTTCTTCTTGTTGAGTATTTTGGTGTCTTATGTTGAGAGTTCTTGTTCGCAAGAATTAGCTTTCCGGATATCAAAAAGATTAGTTGAAACTGAAGGAGCCTTTTGGGAAATTTCATCTTGTTTCAAGGTATTATTTGCATCTTAGAATTTACATGCTAGTGGTTATTTGCATTAGGTGCATTGAATCATCTAGTTAGCTTCTTAATTTTTGTGCGTGTGAGTTTGTAATTCGAAAAGAAAAATACATTTTTAGCCTCGTAGAACTTACATAGAAATTGCTCTTCATCGAAAGACTAAGAACTCCATGTGCATGTAGTCAGGTTTTTATTAATTTCTTTTGCGTCAGAACATCATTGGTTTCAACTCCATATCCTTGTGACTTAATACAACAGCCCTTAAAATAAGCGATTTAATCTAAAATAAACTAGCAAGTTTTATTAAGTGTCAATCACCAACTAGCTAGGTTGTAGGGCCTTGGAATAGGAGAGAGGAGAGTTAACTCTCCAAGGCCGCTCAAACAAACATAGAAGTTTATTAATTGAGCGAAATCCAACTCCGTGAGGTGGATTGGGAAAGCTCTCATCCGAGAGTCAAGCGCGAGGGGAAGTGAAGGTTAAGAAGAGGGATACCCCCCCTCCGATTAGCTGAATCTAACCTCAAGACCGTTCCGCCCAGCTTCTGATACGGATTGGTGTCCATAGTTGTTGTTCCTAGGTTCCACACAGGTGACTGCGGGGGGGAATACCCGTGGTACCCGAGGCAGACGTCGCATCACTTCCAGCAGTACTTCTGGGGGGTTCCCTTTCGAAGCTTGGGTGCTTGAGCCGGCAAAGGCTGTTGTTAGGAGGTCGGCGTAACTGTTTCTGATACCTTCGCTAGTTGTTCTGGGCCCTAATCATCCCAGACTGCTTTCGGAAGGTCCTATACTTCGCTTTCCTGTATTTCGGTGTCCGGTCCTCATCACCCGGAGCGGAAATACTTGGAGGCTGTTTGCTTGCTGTTTCTCAGGGTTTTGATTTTAGTGAGTGCTCTTTGCTCCTAGCTTGCCTAGATTTTCACTTTTCTTGAGTCTAATATAATAAATTTGTAAAAGTGGTTGATCAAGCGCCTCGACGTTCGAGGAGAGTCCGGGGGTTATCCCCCAAGAGCGCAGAGCCTTCTTCGAGAAGGCGTAGGAGCGATCTAGCAGGTGGTTTTCACCCTGTAGAGTCTGACGCTGTGGAGAGAGATCCTCCACTAAGGTCTGAAGGTTTCGTTGCTGATTCCGGTGTCGGTTCCGAGAGGAGCGTTTCGCTCACCTCAAGGGTATTGTTTCTTCAGGAGGAAGATTTTCAGATAGAAGATATACCTGAGCCTGCAGCTACAGGTCCATCTCCTCTTCCTCTTGATCATCCGTTTGTTATAGAGTACGTCGGACCGGAGTCTGAGAGACCGCCAGATTTTCCATATCTTTCTTATCTTTCGATGGCCACGACTGGGAACGCGGCTTCTACCGTGAGTGCTGCGGGCATTCAGACCCCTGCTTCTGTCGAGGCAGGGGGCACTATTGCTCTATCTTCGAGTGCTTCTAGCACTACTATGTTTGGCTCTGGATTCACCCAAGCATATGCTTCCCAATCTGGTCCCTTCGTTTCAGGGATGTCCATTGCTGGAAATCCCTCTTTTTCCTTTACCGCCGATGCAGCTGGATCTACGCCCATGTCCAACATGGCTAGTGGATCAGCTTCTTTTCAGGGTTTCCCCTTTGGGACTGGGCATATTCCTAGTCCTAATCCTTCTTTAGGGTCATTTCCTTTTACGTCCCAGACCCAAAGTTTCAATCCTTGGGCTCAGGGGCCAAGTTCGACTGCTTTTATGGGGTGGAATCCTATGTTTGCAACGTCGGGGGCAGGGAATCAGTTCATCGCGAGTCATCCAGGGAATGCTTCTTTCCTTGCATCGAGTGCTTATCAGTCTTTTTCTCCTTTATCTAATGCATGGAACCCCTACCAGGGGCTTACATCTTCAGTCAATACTTCAGCGGGGGGAACTAGTCTGGGTCTTGGTAACTCGGCGTGGGGAGGAGGTTCTTCTCCGTTTTCTACGGGTCCTTACTGGCAGCCTGGTGCCTCATCAAATCCAGGCTATTCTTTTCAGAATGTGGGAAATTCATCCCATCAAGGATGGAATTCTCAGGCTCCGCCGCGATTACCATTTCTGGCAACGTTAAACTTGCCAGACTTGGCGAAGTTAACTAATGACCCGATTCCGTATAGTCCGGGTTGGCCTCCGGTTCCAACCAAACTTCCTTCAGACATTCCTAAGTTTGAAGGTAAGAATGGTGAAGATCCGGCAGACCATGTCACCACATTCCATTTATGGTGCTCTTCCAACTCTCTGATCGACGACTCGATTAGATTGAGATTATTTCAGCGCACCTTAACTGGGAATGCAGCCAAGTGGTATATAGAGCTCACTGGGGGCAGTTTCGCCACATTTGGAGAACTGGCTGTCACTTTTCTTAACCATTTCCAGTTGCCTGTCAGATATGAGGCTGGGACCGAACTCCTGGCTAATTTTAAGCATTATGAGGCAACTCACATTTCCATCATTCAGACGGAGAGGCTGGGAAGAGGCTTATCAGCCCATTCCGTGAGTTCCTTTCTGAGTGGTTTTTAATCGTCACGCATATTTCAACATGCATCCATGCCGTGGGTATATCTTTGAGAGCAGTGTTACCTTAGGCCCCAAGAACAGAGTTGATCATTCTCACCTGCATGCTTTACAAGTATTTCTGTCAATGCTCCTCGCTCCAAATTGGATCTATCGAACCCAAACCTGGTCCGCACAGACGGACTGTCGGATCGGTCGCAGGCAGCGCAATGCACCGTTTCAATTGTAGCAGCTTTGTCTTTGCTAACTGCTTCTTCCACGTCAGGTCGGTTGTTCTTCACCTTCCTGTAAATTCCTTTTGTCCATTAATGCCCAATCTTCTCGAACTCCAAATGAAACTGGGCTAGCATCCGATGGGAAGTTAAGAAGGACGTAAAATAACAAGAAAAGGGTAAGGTGAACAAGCAAGTAATGCAAATAAGACCAACGAGCGTGTTGGTGAAGGGCAAAAAGAGAAAAAGAAAGTTAAGTTTCCGTGCAAGCTTTGTGCTGGAGACCATCTCACGCATCTTTGCCCGAAAATTCAGGATGCTCAGCGCCTGTTATCTCAGCAAGGTTCTTCTAGTTCCCAGGCTGTGCTAACAAACCCTTTTCCCCAAGGGCAGCAATTAATTGCTGGCGTGAATCAAAATCCTGGGGCTTCCTCTGGAGGTCCTCAGGAAGGGGAAATTCCATCGAATATCTTTATGATGAGTGCTCACGTGGATGTCGCTACGAGATCCCGCATTATATGAGTAATCTCCAAAGCCAAGGAAGTTCCCGATGCTATCGAGCTGCCTCATATCACGGGGCTGCAACCTGGTTTATTTGAGGCCTTGAGCACCGAAGGCATCCTCAAGTGGGCCAACGATTAATCAACATGAAGGGGCCGCCCAACTATCACCTTTATCAGAGAAGATCCGCGCAGACTATAAGCAGGTCAGCTCAGAGTGTACTCCAGCCTTGTTCCATCAATGTGTAAAGAAGCTTTGCTCACTGCCATTGGAGCTATAGATCCGAAAAATTCTCTTCTGATTACCTTTGATATGAAGAATTTTAAGAAGAGACTTTCTCATCATATGGCCTTCCATATTAAATCATCGTACCGGAAGACTAATATCTTTCGCACGGTCGTTGATGAGGGTGCTTCTACTTGCGTGATGTCTCTCGCATGCTGGAAGACACTAGGATCTCCCAAAGCTGTTCCATCTAGCACCATTCTTACTGCATTCGATGGCCATTCTCATAGGCCCCATGGTATTGTCCCGGCTTTGCCCATCCGTGTTGGGGGCAAAACCGTTAACATAGAGGTTGAGGTAGTAGATGCAGCCTTGGACTACAACCTTCTGTTGGGGAGGAACTGGATATATGATATGGATGCCATTGCATCCTCACTATTTCGGATAGTATGTTTTCCCCACGAAGGGAGGATAGTCACGGTGGATCAACTGGACTGTCCTCCTGTAGACCTGGATGCGCCTCCTGACTCATCTGTTCCTAAGTTGGACAATACTAAGGCGCCTATCGAGAATCTGGGAGTTGGAATGTATTCTTCCCTGATGGGATCTTTTGATCTTCCTTCTCCTAAGGTGTCTATCAATGCTATTTCATCCTCCAAGGCTCCCCTTCGAAGAGAGTTCTTCCGAACTCATTATTTTTCGGACCCTTGGACCTTACCTTCCCCAACTGCCACCTCGGAGGAAGGGGTGCGGGTGGAACAGCACCGATTTCACTCCGAGATTGCATATCACCGTTGTTGACACCGGCAGAGTCAATTCAGCTCCTTCACTCTAAGAGTTGGAACATGATGTGTCTGCCAACGCTTACTTTCCGCCAGGATTGTCTAGATACAACTCTTCCATCTGAAGAGGCCATCCGGGAAGCAATGACAGGTATAGAGAGACCGTGGGATGACTTGCATCATCGGTCTTACTTCCTACCTGACTTGAGCGAAGTCGAAGCTAGTTTTCCAAGTCCTCAGTCTCCTGGACCTGTTCACCCAGTCTTGAGCCCCTTAGCACCAGCACAGGTTTATGCTGAAGGGAACATGGCTGTGATCTCTCCGACTATCCTGGTGAACATCTCCAGGAATCCCAACATTATCGAGAACGTTTTCATTGGAGCTGAATGTTCCCGTGAAGAAGTTCAAATCTATACCGAGCTCTTCAAAGAGTATAGGGATGTTTTTGCTTGGTCTTATGAGGAAATGCCTGGCATAGACCCATTTATCGTCCAGCATGAGATCAAGACGTATGAAAACGCTAAGCCGGTCAGGCAAAAACTTCGTCCGGTTAATCCTAGGAAGGCAGCAGCTATCAAAGCTGAAGTTGAAAAGCTGCTTAAGGCGGGATTCATTTTCCCAGTTCCTCTGACTGAATGGGTTTCAAACCCCGTTCCTGTTGATAAAAAGCAAGGAACAATTCGAGTGTGCATAGATTTCAGAGACCTGAATAAGGCGTGTCCTAAAGATAATTACCCCACACCCTTCATTGATCAGATTATTGATGAGTGTGCTGGTAACGAAATTTTTTCCTTCATGGACGGTTTTTCTGGTTACAATCAAATTACTATCCGTCCAGAAGATCAACATAAGACCGCATTTATTTGTCCCTGGGGTACGTTTGCATATAAGAAAATGCCTTTTGGTCTTAAAAATGCTGGAGCTACTTTTCAGCGGGCCATGTCTTACGCCTTCCACGACATCAAGAAAATCATCAAGGCATACTTAGATGATCTAGCTGCTCATTCTCGAAAGAGGATGGATCATCCAGGACACCTCCGGAAAATATTTGAAAGATGTCGTTTTTATAAAATTCGTTTGAATTCGAACAAGTGCGTTTTCGCGGTAACATCCGGTCGGCTGTTGGGATTTATCGTGTCTAGTGAAGGGATAAGGGTAGATCCCTTCAAGGTTGAGGCAATACTTCGGTTGCCTCCCCCGTCTTCAATTCGTCAACTTCAAAGTCTCCAAGGGAAGTCTAACTTTCTTCGGAGGTTTATCGTTAACTATGCTGAGATTACAAAGGGATATATGAGACTGTTGAAGAAAGGAGTCCCTTTTCTTGGGGACGACTATGCTCAACGCTCATTCGATGCCTTGAAAAAGGCATTGACCTCTCGCTTCCTCATCGATTCACCTGATTATAGCAGAGATTTTCTTTTGTATCTGGCAACAGCAGAATCTACCATCGGTATGGTTCTGGTTCAGGAAGATGATGCTCTTGCAGAGCATGTTATTTACTACCTTAGTCGAGGATTGGTAGGACCTGAACTTCGATACACTCCGATAGAAAAATTAGCCTTAGCAGCAGTTCATGCTGTGCAGCGACTCCGGCATTACATTATTCTTCGCAAAACTTATGTCTTGGCAACTGCCAATCCATTTCAGTTTGTCCTCAGCAGGCGAGTGATTGGGGGCAAATATAATAGATGGATTGTGATATTACAGGAATTTGATCTAGAGTTCATGTCTGCCAAGTCCAAGAAGTCATTAGTCTTTGCGGAATTGATCTCCGAGTTGCCTTGTGGAGAGGAGATGATCTATGATGAGTCCTTTCCGGACGAACACTTGTTTCTGATCTCTCCACAAGATCCTTGGTATGGGGACATCATTGTATATCTCCAGACTGCGAAGTTTCCCTCTTCTTTTCGAAAGATGAGCGTTGTAAGCTGCGTCACTTAGCTAAAAGTTATCTGATTATTGGTGATGCTTTGTACCGTCGAGGGGTTGATTCAATCCTAAGACGCTGCTTAACTTTCGAAGAAGCTGAGGCTGTGCTTAATGATTCTCACGGTGGATCTTGTGGGGGTCATTTATCAGGGCTTGCTACAGCCCAAAAGATTTTGCGTGCTGGCTACTTCTGGCCCTCGATTTTCAAAGATTGTATTGAATCGGTCAAGAAGTGTCATCCTTGTCAAGTGTATACTCGAAAAATGCGCGCTCATCCAGCTCCGCTTTTTCCAGTCGTTACTGTCGGACCCTTTACAAAGTGGGGCATGGATTATACTACTTGTAACCCGCCTTCGGCAAAAGGTCACAAGTACATTATCGTAGCAGTAGACTACTTTACGAAGTGGGTCGAAGCTATGCCTACTTTTGGGAACGATGGTGAGACTGCAACTCTTTTCTTCTTCAACCAAGTCATCGCTCGTTTCGGTATACCTAGAGAGATTGTCACTGACCATGGCAGTCACTTTCAGAACAGTATGATGGCTGAGTTGGCTCTTAAATTGGGTTTCCGGCAGGAACATTCATCTCCATATTATCCTCAGGCCAATGGCCAGGTGGAAGCCGTGAATAAGTCCTTGAAGACAATTCTTCAACGGACGATTGATAAACATAGATCCAACCGGCACATTATGCTATATCCTGCACTCTGGGCGTACAGGACGTCAGTTAAAACTGCAACTGGCTTTACTCCGTTTCAGTTAGTCCACGGGGTGGAATCCGTATTTCCATTGAATGCGAGATTCCTTCCCTTAAACTGGCTGTTGAGCTTCTTCCTGACACTTCTAGTCTGGCAGAGCGGCTTCTTCATCTGGAACATCTTGATGAGCAGCGTCGAGATGCTGCCACGTTGAACGAAGCGCATAAAAACCGAGTCAAAGTCCAGTACGATAAGGCGGTTAAGCCTAGGGTCTTTTCCGAAGGTGACCTCGTTTTGGTCTATGCCCAAGAAAAGGATGCCTTGGGGGCAGGAAAGTTTAAATCGATGTGGTATGGCCCCTATATCGTCAAAAAAGTCCTTAAGAAAGGAGCGTATACCTTGGTTGACTTCGAAGGAAATGAGTTGTCGGAGCCCCGAAATGGGCTCTATCTGAAGAAGCATTATGCCTAGGCTTTGCCCCGGCATTTTGCTTTGTATATAGTAGTTTTTTGTCTTGTACATATCTGTTTGATTTTCGATTTTTTGATGGGATGGTGATGTTTTTGATCTGCTTTGGCAGGTTGTGTTGATGTCATGAGTCATTATGGTTTCGCCGATGGTGCTAGTAGACACACCCGGAACTTAGCTTCCGCGGCTTGGGTGCTTCATTATCCTTCCAGTCAGCTGTTGGTATCAAGAGGGGTCTGCATTGGTCCTGCTTCCAATAATGTAGCAGAATACACTGCAGTCATTCATCTACTCTCGGAGGCAATATATTTGGGTGTTGATTCGTTGGTAGTTTTCTTGGACTCCCAGCTGGTGGTGTCGCAGTTGAACAACACTTATCGGGTACGAGATCCATTTTTATTACGATTGTTCTTGAGGGTACGTTTGTTACAAAGGTCATTTCAATTTTTAATATTCATTCATATTCCTCGAGCTGACAATTGGTTTGCTGACTCATTAGCTAATCAAGCTTTAGATTGGCATATTAATCATTCAATACAATAAAATCTAATCATCAAAAAAATCATACATTTGATACATTTATCACATCACATCAAATATCGCTGTATATATATCATCAGTATGTCAAAAAACTTTACAAAATTTTGGATCCATCAAATGCCGTACAAAACTTGGGCTTAAGCCCCATCATGTTCAGTCTCAAAAAATATACACACCATTCACAGGTAAATTCATTCACCTCGAGGACCCCCCGCCTTACTGCTCCATAGAACATCACCGCAAGGCCACACCTGCCGAACAGCCTAACCTTACTCCGGGTACTCCCCACAACCCGTCGACTCGGCCTGCAAGTCCTCCACAAGAACTGCAGGGATTCGTGGCTCATCTCTCCTGAAGTTTTCTTCAAGACGGTTCTGAGTGTCCTGCCGTAATCCGCCGCTCCGCCTCACCTCTCACAAGGCGTATGTCGTGGCTAGGCCCTCAGGACGCACTGGTCCAACATCTGAAACATGATCATTTTTCATTTGTCAGTCATTATGAATCCAATCCAAAACATGTTTGTTTTTCATTTTTCATACATATTTGAAAAATCCAAAAAAATCATATAAGTTAAAATTTTTGAAAAAAACTTACCGACTGCTCCCCATGCTGCACCGGGTGGAAGTACTAGATCTGGATCTCCTCGGAAATCCATCCCGGCATAGGGGTAGTCATCTACTGCGATGATCTGTTCTCTCCACCATAAGAAGAACTCATCGTCCTAGGTAGTTCGGGGTACCTCGCTGCCCCCCAGTCTCTTCATCATGTCTGCCCAACGGGCGATTCTTGGGTCCCGAGGGCTGCTGATAGTTGAGATGACTTTGGGTCTCAAAGCTGGAACTCTCTCGAAGAAGAATGTAGTCAAAATGGTTCCATAGCCAAAATGTTTTGTTTTTGTTTGGCGAATGGAGGTCAGTTGTTGTTTCATGTTCTGTAGCAGGGCAGTGCACCAATCATATACATGAATTAAGCACTCTACCGCTATACTCATGTGCGTCCTGGACGCCTGATGCAGTGAGGCAGATCCTGCCACTCTGCCGATGGTGAATAGGAGGATCTTTATGTGCAAGTCCCTGATATCTCTGATTGCAATCTGTGTGCCAACTTTCTTGGAATTTTCTATGCAATAGATTTGGACATAATCCTCCACGGTCAACCCTCCCAGGGGCTTTCCGTGCAGATCCACTGGGTCTCCCCTCCTGGAGAGCCCAGTGATGAAGTATATATATTTCACTTCTATGCGTAATGGCATTTGATCAATGATGAAACAATCCTGATCCGGTTCCCAATAATTTACCAGCATTTCAAGCAATCTCACATTACTTTTCATATTGGGCATTTTGAAAAATTTGAATAATCCACAGTTTCGGAGGACATTTTGCGCTGCTTGATCCTGCATGACCTCTTGGTCTATTGCGCTGTGCTCACGTTCCCTCCAAGAGATAGTCATCCTGAAAAAATTCATTAAAATTTGCATTAGAAACTCATTTTTTAAATTCGGACCTGCGCATACGCTAGTTTCGATGTGCACAGTCGCATGTACACGCGACTTTCCTTATTTGAACCCGCGTATGCGCAGGTACGCATTTTTTAATAAGGGTTTCCAGGTAAAAATCCACTTAATTTTAAATTTTAAACGGACAAAATGAATCAACAGGATGAATAAGGAGCCTACCTGAAGTTTCGCTGAATTCTGACAGTCGGTTGTTGCTGATTTGACGAAACAAGTTTTTAGCTCCAGAGCTCTTTTCCAAATCAGCTATGCAATAATGAACCAATTGAGAGGTAATTTGTGTATTTATGGCTAAAAAATTGAAAATTTTTGCAAAAATTTCCTTGTGCTTATTTTTTCGATTTGTCTTATGCTGTATAACTCGATTGCTTGGAAGTGCCCAGTTTGGTATGTTTCAGGTACATTTTGACGATTTCGAGACTTTTCCCGGTTTTTGGCCCATGTGTTTAGACTCTTCACGGCAGGTATATGATCTTCACTGGCATATAGGTTAGGGAGTCATTTTCCGTTGCATCTTGCATTCTAGCCTCCATACTGATCACTTGCCTTAGGGTCGATCCCATCAGTTTATGAGTATTACACCCATTTCACTCGCCGATTTTTTAAATCATAACTTGATGGTAGAGCCTTCCTTTACATGGGCTTCCTAGTTAGTTCCTCGCTATCACTTGTTGCCCATGCTGCTTTTTATGTAGGCTCGGGAGTCCTCTTTAGTCCCGCCATGTCTTATGTGTTGAAGCTTCATTGTTCTTCTTCATCACTATCATTTTTTCTGGATTTTACCCTAGAGGCTCCCTCGTGTCGTTAAGTTGTATTACTACATTGCATATTGGCTACTTGTTTATCCTGGCCTTTAGCCGGCTTCATTTGGACTCGATGTTTAAGCCAACTTTTGACCTTGACTTTCTGTACAAGTTAACCATTGCATGCATTTAGCTATCACGACTTGACACCTTTGTACCCATGGATGGAACGTTCCTCTGAGTATCACTGACCAGTTTTCGCCACCTTGCATTGAGCATAGGATTGTTCCAAACCCCGGAACTAGTGCATCTGTTTTCGATACTCGTTCTATCCATTGTACCATAGCATTCTTTTATTCTTTTTCAGGCTTATTATGAAAAAGACAAAAAAATCAAATATAACAAAAAGAGCGGGAACGGGGTGTATCTTCGTTATTTTGATGGCAGTACAGAGTCAGTTTTGTCGCCCTTGAACAAAGCACATATACTTATATATATTTCCTTCACTTGGGATGGTTCTAGTTTGACCTAGGTTCAGCCTTTACCATGTTTCACTTGTCAATTCTCCCCCGGTCGGTTATCTCTTCCGATCATATGGAGAGTTTGTTTTGCCTCCTGCAAGACAGACTTATACAGTGTCACTTTTTACTGCCATGGTCATCACAGAGTCGTGCTTTTGTTCAAGGGAAGTCTAGCCTGAGTCGGCCATTCTGCGGTGTCTCTTGACTTATTATTTAGTCGGCCTTCCCGGTCTTGTCAGTATCATGTTCTATCACATCAGATGTTTTGATCTTCTGCTCGTGCTGGTTTGAGAAGGTCTCCATTGACTTCTTGCCAGCGGGTTTGTCTCTTATCGACTACGACACATTGCTCTGAGAGCAAGCCCAGAGCCGCACCTTGGGCCTATTTCCATCATTGATAGGTGACCTCGTGCTCAGCATTTGATCATCATCATGGGTCTTTGACTGAGTGGTTTCCCCTGTGTTCGACGTCAGCACACATTATCACACTTGGGATTCTTGCAGTACCTTGATTTCCATTTGACCCTATCGGTGGATTTCTCGCCTCTGTGTCAGCTTTCATTATTGGTTGGTTCAGAGGGTTTCTTCCGTGCGCTAGCTTCATCTTGTGCATGTCGGAAACGTACTTCGGTTTTGGTTCCATCACTCTACTTCGTTCGATTCCTTCCAAATCTTGGCCTGCGGGTTACACTCGCGCTGGACTGATGTGGGATGCCTTAATGCCTTCCTTCCAGCAGATCTTTTTCCATCGACTCCGACTCATTGCTCTGGGAATAAGGTCTAGAGTCTTTTTGTCAGTACCTTAGGGTTTGCAGTCATCAGTGGCAGACTCTTCGCTATCGACAGAGGGGATTCATCATTGCCTCCTGATTGGTAGATTCTTTCAAGTGTTCGACTTCAACTCATTCATTCGCACTTGTCAGATTGTACTGGGGCACCTTGACACTCATTATCATTATTGGTGGGTTGTCTCGCGTTGGTTAACGGGATACATCAATGCCCGGTAATCCAACGATTTCTCACATGGTCGACTTCAGCTCATTTATTCCCAGTGTGTAGAATTGTGCCGTTGTGATCGGTGAAGACCTCGGGTTGCATCAGCATTTCTCGGTTCACTGTTGACAGTTCTCTCAGTTTCTGCCAGTGTTGCCGTACACCCTTATATGTTGCAGTTCAGCACAGCAGCATCTTATATGTTGATCCCCGAGTTGCGTGATTGTACCGTTTGATCCGCCTCTTATGATCCGGTACTTGGAGATTCAGTTACTTGATCAGACATCCAGTTGCACTATCTTTGATCAGTTTTCTATATGTGATACTTGGACATTGATACAGACTTGTATTTCCGGGCCCTGCTCAGATGATTCACTATGTACTTTCAGTTCAGTTATACTTGTATACATGTTGGATCTATTCAGTACTTTCTATATATATGATGTATTTTTGACTAAGCATGGGTATGCCCGCCTCAGCATGAGTTGACTCTCTGGTTTCTTTCATTGGTTTTTGGCAGGCTGAAATCTGGTGAAGTCCTCTCTTGTCCTTGCGAAGTTCTTTCTATGTGCATAATACATTTCGGCCATCATGTACCCCTTCTGACCTCATATATTAGGGGGCATCCGTTATAGCATCATTTCTCACCTTGACATGATTCATGATTGCTACATGGCTTTATGGGCACCCATTCCTACAGACTTGGACAAATTCACTTAAAAACAATGGAAAATCCTTCATACGCGACTATGCCCGTGTTTTTCCGCGTGTATACGCGAGTACAGCTAGAATTTTCCGCGTATGCCATTTTAATGATTAAAAAATATATAAAAATCCCTAATTTCACGCTGGGTTGATGGTTACTCAGGTAGTTCAACCACCCCAGCCCGTGGCCAACTGTTTCCAACTGCTGAAACTACTTGGAGGGACTATAAAAGGACCTCATATGTATGGCCTAAGGGAGAGAGAGAATTATTATTATTATACTCTGCTGGTTCCCTATCCAAGTCTGATTCCCCGTGCCTCCTGCACTTTCCCAGTTCATTTCAGGAAACCCTTGTTTCCTTGAGATACACATCCATTTATATGTTATCTCGTATGCACTCATTTGGAAGGAGTCTTAGCGAGGCAAGGGCTGGACGGATCCGGACGACGGTCTGCGAAGGCCTTGGAAGGATCAGGTGATCTCTCCACTTACTTTTGTACGTACTATTTTTATAATACAGAAGTATCATGCTGTTCCTGAAGTAAACGTGTTGGTGTATGCTTTAATGTATGAAGAATATTTGTTATACAAGCATCTATTATGATTCGTTTAATGTTTTATATGAATCTCACTAACATATAGAGTAGAAATATACTGTACAACTTGTCCTTTGTGCTGGTTTCTTCTTGGATTTCAGGTGAAAGAGGAAGGACGGTTGCAGGGAGTTTGAACTCCACGTGGATCTACTTCAAACGTAGGACCAACGGGTAAACCTCTCATTCTACTCGATTTCGTTTTTATGAATGTGCATGATCGTGTGAGTCTCTGTTAAGTAGTGCGCCCCTGCCTGGAGGTTGGTCCAACCAACTTAGGGTGTTAAATCAAACACTCCTCCACTTCATAACATGCATAACACTAGTTCCTGACACATATTGGCGCTTGGCACGTGTTGGTGCTTGGAAAGTCTTAGCATGTGTGGAATATGTTGAGATGCCTTGGCATGATTTGGCATGGTTTAATATTAAATTTATTTGTGATTATCAGTTGTTGGAAAGTAGATGAGAAGCAACAAAGGAATACTTGGCACTTAGAATGCACTAAGACTTTGCACTTGGCACCTATTGTTGCCTAGTGTTGGTGTGCCTAGCATGCCCTCTTGGAAAAGGTAAATTGATGACTTATTAACCCTCTTATGTGTTCATTTCCTTGTAGTTTAACTTTTTTCTCCCTTTTTTTGTCTTGACAGTCCCTGACACGCATTGACACACCCTTGCACATATTGGCATGCCTTATCACTTAGCACATCTTAGCATGTTTGACATGTATTCCCACTATCTGGCACATCAAGGAGGTGAAGAGAGATGTAGTCCTAAAGTAGGTCGAGTACGAGGGAGAGTAAGGGTTTCTAAAGGGAGGTCATGATCATCCTCCAAGAGCAAGATCATCATGTGAGGGTTCGTAAAAATTTGCCACCTTAATGGCCTCTGTTTGAAGCTAGGAAGCAGGATGTCATATTGTTGGTTCCTCTCTCGTACATCGAGCTTAAGAGATTTTTCATGAGAATCCTGCATGTGACATTAATTAAAGTTCTGTGTAAGCACGCATCAAATTAAGGAAATGTTTAATATTTGCAATAAATGAAGGATTGGAAACCAGAAAGGACAAAAAAATGCACCCACACTGGTGAGGAATTTTGATGCACCAGGAGTGAGGAATGTGGGGCGTCTAATTTATTTTTCCCTTAAATAAATTGGACAATAAATTGTAATTTCATCTCATAACAACTTGTGTCAGCTAATTAAGTCATGATGACTGAGTTAGCTCAAGAAATTCGAGTTGAGGGTCTAATATGAGGCATCTACAGGGATTCTAATATTTTTTGGGTCCAGTTGAAGTTGATGCATTAGTGGGGTGCAAGTGTAATTAACTCAATTAAATGAGTTAAAATCAGTTTAACTAGTTCTAACTGAGTGATGATCTAGTGAGAGGTCCAGTGAATTAAATTAGATTTAATTCACAATGAGTGATCAACTTCATAACCGATAATCTGCCATTAATAGTTACATGCTGTATGTCGCTTAAGGAATATCTGTTGAGATGGGAAATAAAGGGAACATAACTATCATTTGTATTCAGATAAAATTTCCCATGTGCAATTATAAAGTCATTGGGATGCCATGATGGATTGCGCAATCAAGGAAGACCGATTTTCCTAATTAATAAGGAGTTAATTCCCTAGGAATTGCATGAGCAAGGCAGGTTGAAGTAAGGATGAGAATTGGCTACTAGATTGAGTTTGCCTAGATCAACGAGAGACAATTAATAGAGTGCTGGAGAATCTCATGAGAGATTAAGCATTGTATTGTTTCATGATTCCTTGACTTAATACACAATAGAGATAGAGGGGTTTTGAGCAGTTGCTTTCCCCAAATACATCATGTTGTTGTGCAATTGATAATTTATTTCTCTTACTTATATGTGATTGTGCGATCGTGTTTTGTTTCTGCAAATTGTAGGAAGGATTCAGTATCTTGTTTTAGTAGATTACAAGATCAGATTGAATCTCGTTGGTTAGATTTTCTACATGGCATCAGAGCAGGAATTTTTTGGGCGATGAGTTTGCAAAGAATATCTGAAGATTTTGGTGTAAAAATTTCAAAAAAAATTAGAATATTTGGATTCCTTGTGAAAATCTACCCAAATGGAAAGAAAAAAATCGGTCGAATCGGAGCTCAGATGAGGGAAATATCATCGATTTAAAATCAACTCTTTTTTAGAAACTTTTTGTAACATCGGGACAATTACACTGTGCGCGAGTCAAGAACCTATATGTACTTGAGGTAACAGATGCATGCAAAGATTTGAGGAGAAAGGCCGAAGTTAGAGACTTGGTGGTTTAGAGGGAGCATAAATTACCTCTCTGTTATAGTTCCTTATTATTTTCCAAATAATGAGACAAAAAGGCTAAGCAAATTCTACTAAAAAAAGCAAATTAAATAATCCATCAAAAATGATACCAAGATCTACACTCAAGCAAAGACCCCATGAGGGGGAAATTTTGAGCCGAGCAAGAGGGAGAAGCCATACTCCCCAGGTGTAAGGTAAGGGATGTGTATACATAACTCGGGTTAAGAAATTTGGGCAAGGTCCATTGAGATGGTGTGTCTCATGGATCGAACCTGGTTACGAGGAGCCCACAAGATAACAACAGGAAGGACGTTTAGATTAGTGTAGTCAAGGTCAAAGAAGACAAACATAGGACAAGGTCAAATAATCGAGCATAAACGAGCAGCAACAACGGGAAGGGGCAAGGCTGCATGCGCATGTGAGTGAGCAGAGAATCCAGTACTAGACATGTGGAGTAGCTAGCAGCAGTCAGAAGACTTTGATGAAAGATGCATTATACTGATTTAGTTGTTCGAAGGCTATTCAGTTTCAGGATTTGCAAGTGCAAACAACACTAGAGAAGTGTAGCATGCAAAACATTCCAAAGGTACTGGATGGGGATAGATTGAATTCCTTTCTTGTTGAGAGGGAGTGTTGAAATTTGCAACAAGAAATAGTGAAATTGGCAACTAGAAAGGACAAAAAAATATGCACCCACACTAGTGAGGAATGTGAGGCATCTAATTTATTTTTCCCTTAAATAAATTGGAAAATAAATTGTAATTTCGTCTCATAACAACTTGTGTCAGTTAACTAAGTCATGATGATTGAGTTAGCTCAAGAAATTCTATTTAAGGTGATCGAGGCGGATATTGGTGGCCACCCGCCTATTCCACTTGGGCCCTCGCGATTGTCTCTTTCAATTTTTCATTTTCCTTAATTATAGCACAATTTACTATTTTTGTCAGTTTTTTTGGGCCCTGAACTTCTGGAGCCATTTTGAGGCCCCAAACGACGTTTTTTGGGCACGAAAGGTTTGGAAATTTCATAGAAATCACATTAGCAGTTGTATTCCTCAGAGAGATATTTCTAACGAGGAATCATGTGCGTCAAAATAAGATCATATGACCAAGATCATTTCATCAAATACCCTGGTGAATGGGCCTTACACAAGTTTAGGATGGGAGATAAGGTATGGTTGCATTTGCATAAAGAACACCTCTTAAGATCCCATTGAAAGTGCCCCCCCCCCCCCCGACTCTCCATTCTGATATAAGCCTTACCCCAACACAAAGGTTGTAGGTGAAGATGCTTCTAAATCAAATATTCCCTTTTCTTTGGCTCAAACCTTATATTTAATGTGGAGCTACTTCAACCATATTTTCCACCTCTCATAGGCACCTCATGTTCCTACTTTGGCGCACACGTCTCACTAGGATCCATATTCAACAAAAGTTTCCCCACTTGACGAAGGAACTCGACACAAAATGGACCACTTATTCATAAGGGGAGGCAATGGATTCAATAGAATGCTGGTGACCACCCACTTGTTCCGTTGATTCAACATTATTCCACGTCTTGGTAGTTATATTATAATGTTTTAGGTCTCAAACTTCTAGTGCCTTTTTTGGGCATTTCCCTTGCATTTTTGGCATCTGTCATAGGCTAAAGACATGTAGTATGGATTTTAATGGTCCAATAAATGTCCTACATGGAGTTTGCATGCAAAATTTGTATCCTTGGGAAGTTGATATATCAATTAGCCTCTTCAGTCCCACATCCTTTTTAACACATCATTTCCAAGGGCTAGGATTTTGGATTTTAGGGTTTTTACATCTTTAGACACGATACTTTATGTTCAAAGGTAGTTTTGACATCTTGTAATGTTTTCTTGTGATTAAGATTAGTTGCCACATCTCTCTTCATAGAGAAGCTACCACCATTCCAATTAGTTTGTATCACTTTGAAATTTATAATTTCTTTTCTATTTCATTCATTAATAGAATTTGGATTTTGTTCTACTACTGTACTCTTTGCAATATCTTTTCTATGTTTCCATTTATGCTTTTGCATAATAAAATCCTCTTCAAACCTCATGGATTTTTTTTTTAGTAGAAGCTTCTACCTTTAGATGGCCATGGGTCCTAATATTTGAATATTGGAGAAAATTTCCAACTTTTTCTATATCCTTACAATGGTTAAAAACATGTGCTTCCTCATAAGAGGTAATAGGTTCAAATCTAAAGGGGTAGAGTATGTACACCTTTGTAGAGTTTAGCGAACTCACGTCCTTTGTCCTACAAACAATGAGATCACAAAAAATTCTCATTCTCTAGCTTAGCTATAAACTTAAAAATATATTATTATGACTATATTACAAATATTACCCCTATTTAGCCTAGATTAAACTAAATAACTATTTTTCTAATGAAAAAATAAAATATTCTTAAAAATCTAGAGTAATGTTCAACACTTTTAAGTAATAAAATTTTACAACTTGTTTTATTTATTTTTAATATGACAAAACATATGTCAGAAAAGTATGTTAAACATTTGAACTTTGGTGGGTGTGTTAAGCATTTGAAATTTCATGGCTTATCAATTGGAGGGAAAGCTAAGGTATGAGGGGGCAGGGAGACGAGCGCAAGGAGACTCGTACTGGAAAAACAACAGTGCCTGCAGTTCCTAGAGATTTGAGGGTTGAGAATTTTTGGCCAATAATTTTTTTTACAGTGATGGTTTTCAGGGACCTTTAAATGGGAAAAATTGAGGGATTGAGGTCATCGTATGTGCGAATTTAGGCATTCTTTTGCGCTTCCTCGTGTTCTCAACTGTCTCCATTTACTGAAATGTGGACTCGTTCATCTGAGATTTTGGGGATAGTGATATTATTGTAATAATTTGGGACTAGTGCTTTGTTTTGTTTTGATCTTCTGTTATATTTTGGAACGTAGATTGGCAGGTTAGATGCTGGAAGGTCCTTCAAACTGGGGCTGGAATGCCAAAAACAGCAATGTCACATGACCAACCGGTGAGGTTCTTTAGATTGTGGTTGGAATTCTATTACTTGTTCATTTTTCTTGTGAAGTTTATCCAAAATTTGTAATATGCATGCAGGAACCAACGATGTAGCTTACTTATGGCAAGAACCATTACTGAAGTTTCAGAGTGTGCTTCTAATTTTTTATATTATGTAATGCTTCGTAGGCAGGTTCTTTGCTCGACATGGAAGGACGATGGCATTGTTGTTTTCTCTGTTGGTTGTGATAAACAAGCTAAAATGTGGCCACTGCTGACTGGGGGTCAGCCAGTGACTGTGGCTATGCATGATGCACCTATTAAGGAAATTGCATGGATTCCAGCAATGAACTTGCTTGCAACTGGAAGCTTGGAAAAGACACTTAAGTATGTATATGATGGTTCTCTTTTATTCTGTCTCTCTCTACTTATTTATGTTATGAGGTTGCTTGTAAATTTTAGTGGAGTTGTGACCTTATTAATTTTAAACCCATTGGAGCATAGTGCCAAAATTTTAATATCTTTTAGGCTTTTAGTCAAGTAGAAACTTCTCATCTGGCCAAAATTTTTATAAAATTATATGAGATTAAATGGAAAAAATGTTAGATTGACCTTGCAACTGGAAGCTGGGAAAAGACACTTAAGTATGTATATGATGGTTCTCTTTTATTCTGTCTCTCTCTGCTTATTTATGTTATAAGGTTGCTTGTAAATGTTAGTGGAGTTGTGACCTTATGAATTAAACCCATTGGACCATAGTGCCAAAAATTTAATATCTTTTAGGCTTTTAGTCAAATAGAAATTTCTCATCTGGCCAAAACTTTTATAAAATTATATGAGATTAAAGGGAAAAAATGTTAGATTGACCCAGGCTCTAGATTAACTACTCAACATTCTTCTTATTTACCCAGTAGTTGTATGTCGCTTACTGCCATAGCCTTGTACCTATGTAAACCTTGTTAGAAATAGACACACCTGCCTTTTAATTTGCATTAGGATTGTATTCTGCAAATCTTCATATAAATTGTGTTGTCCCTGGTGATAAATTTTAATGATTGGATCTCCTGCTTGCAACTGTCTATCACTCTCTCCTTTTATTATATGCACTGCTCCACAGGTACAGGACCAAAGGTTGACTGGAACGTCGGAAACTTGAATTTATTTAAGACTGCATCAACCTCTTATTCAAACTTGAAGAAAAATTTGAAAGCTTCTTGAGCCTTTTCCTCTAAGGCTCTAGCCTTTTTGAGACATTTCCAAGCTTCAGAAAAACAAATTATTTTCTCCAAGTCGTTGAGCTGAGGAATGTCTACCCCCTCATCAGGATACTGTATTTTCCATTGAATGATGTCATCTAGCATATTTAGAATATTCTCCAATTCTTCCTTGACAGGCCCCACCCTCTTTATATAATCATCAAACTTAGGAGTTTTATCTTTGATGCCTTGAATGGTCCTGCAGAATTATTTCTGAACCAAAATCAGCTCCTCTTGGATCTCAAGTGATTTCCCTTTGAACTCTTTAACTGAGTCTAGTTCACCTTGCTGCTGGAATTCTAGATCTGTAATTCTTTTCTTAGCAGCACTTCCCTAATCATAGACCTTTCATAGACCTTTCTCTTAGCAGCATTGAGCATCATAGACCTTTCCCTTCAACTTGGCAACATTATCACCTGTTGCTTGGGCCATGGTAATAATGGCAGCTGCAGTCATCTCTGGATCAGCTGTTGTTTCATGAATGAGAACCTCCTCAGCAATCTCTCTCCCAACCATATCCTTTTTGGAAAATCTCCTATTGTCTTTGTTATTCTTTTATTCATAATTGAATGTTTTCAATACCACTATTGGATCAGACATGGTCACAGGAAAAAAATGCTCCTTCTCCATTTATTCAATCTAACATGGTTCCACTGGAGACTGAGGAGTGGGGTTTATCTTCGGAGATGATGGAATGTTAAGGTGTTCAATCCTTTTCCCTTTCCACATAGCTTAGTCCTTCTTCCTTTGGAATTCCTCATCTCTTTTCCTCTGAAGCTCTTCATCTCTTTTCCTTTGTTGTTCCTGTTGCTTGATTCTTTGTTCAGTTTCCAAAGCCAATTGTTTCACCAGGTCATCTTGTTATGCTTTCCTTCTCTGTTCTTCTGCCTCCTTCGCTGTTTTCTCTTCTTCAATCCTCCTCTTGAGTCTGTCTGCTTCTTCCTCCAATGCTTCCTTCATCTCCTTCACTTGTTCCAATGCCCTCTGGAGGTTTTCACCTTCTTCTTGGAGGTTGACAATAGGTGAAGAATGGGTCTGTTTGGATTTCTTCTGAGGTCCTTGACTTAACTTTTCTTTAACCTCAGATGGATAAATAAGTGTCTTGAAGATTTCCTCATCAATATCCCTCTCATGAGTATAAAACCGCATCTGGTTGATAGCAACACAATGACTAATAATCATAGCTTCAAGATCATGTCTCCTAAATATTATCTCTCCAAAATGATATGAGTCAATTTCATTGGCCTCTTTCATGGCTTGGCTGGTGCCATCAACTCCATAGTATCTGATCTTGATAGGCAACTTAGGCCATATTGACCTCTTTTCCCTCTTAAGAGTACATGTCACTCGATGAGCAAATGTTTTATATAATATTTCCAACAGAACCACTTTGTCCGAAGAATATAAATGTAGCAGATGAGGAGCTCTCGATGCACCATATGGCATAAACTCTGATGTAGATTCCCTGTTCATGAAAATGCCAATCTCCAATGCCTCCTATGATTGCTTGTGCTTGTTTCGAGAGGCATGGAAACTCTTTCTCAAATAACAAAGAGTACAATGGAGCAATAAAATGGTTGCATATTCTTGTAATCTCTGATTTATGCTTGTAATCCCATAAGATCTTTCATTAAACATGTATCAGAGGAAAATACTTCGACTATTTCCATTCTAGTTCTAGAAATTCATTTTCTGAACAGATGGAGTCCAAAAGGTAGCTGGACATAAAGAAACTAGTAGGCTTGGCACTCTTCACTTCCCTGAAAGCTTTATATAATGAAGGGTACATGATTGCACTTCAATTTAATGCTGACCCATGAGTACAAATTTCATTCACCATAAGCACCCATGATTCATGAAACATGGTGCCATCCTTTTTTCCATAGAGTCTCGCCAACAACAACATGACTATTTTGAAATGACGCTTCAATCTAGTAGTTGGATAAACCTTTGATATCCTGGTCTTAAATATTTTAGCATAAAACCACCATTTTTTAGTAGCATGCTAGGAGGTACCTCATCCATAACCCTTTTCATCCATTCCTTAGATAGACATACTTTAGGCTCTGGGAGGAACTTTCTTGACAATATGTTGAAGGTTTACTAGTCTCCAACTGGGCTCTGGTGTTGGTTTAGGATCCATATATTTGAAAAGTCCACTTGGCATATGAGCTATGAGATTACCTCCACACAAGGAAGAACAGGAGATTTGGCGGAAATCCTATGGAGGCCTGATTTGGTCACATTCTTGTAAATGCTGATACTGAGGTCATGTTCAGGATCATTATGGATGAGTTCTGAGAAATCCCCTGAGTTGAACATTTGATAAACTCTTCCCCACTGGAAATATTGCTCATTGCTTATCTTGCATTATGTGTCCCCCATGATTAAAGTATGATGTTCAAGAATCACCACCTCTGAAGATTTATTTGTTCAAATTTTATTTGCATCTGTCTTCATCCTTTTGAATTTCTTATCAATGCTTACACTAACTCAATACAAGAAGCTTAATGTTATACATTTTGTTCTACTCTATTCACAGTACATATATAGTAAATTCATAATTATACACAATATACTTGTTCTTGAATATGGAACACACTTAGCTAATAAAACAAACTAGTATTAGACATGGAATTCGATCTACAGGTTGTTTTACATTACTCTGTGTAACAAGCAGTTGAATTGATTACGAAATAAACATCATGTTTGATTTCACTGTGTATTGGTTTCACTTACCACCTAATGGTAACTTGTTGTATAAATGATGCTAGCTATAACCCCATTGCTTATCCTATTCACATAATAGAAGTAATCAGTTTAGCTTTCTCTTGTTTCCATTGTTATAGTAGACTAAACATAAGTAGAACCATAATCAAACTAGAGTTAAGCTACTATGGATACTAATGGTAACCACGTTCAAACAGATTGACTTGTATTACATAGATCACAAAGCTTGATCAGTACTACTACCTTTTTCTAGTTATATTGATGGGAATTATTCTATAAACCATGTATTATGGAAATTCTTATTATGTGCCCTTAGTGTAATTAGGTTACATGTACTTGTTACACTGGACACTGAATATTTAGGAATATAACGTAACAACAAAACCAACACTTTACATGTGTATTCAATGGAAATATGACTGTGCGTTTGGTTGGCTTTATAAAATGACCCTCAAAACGCAAGCTACCCCATTGACCTATTCCTTTCATAATACTGCTATTGGATAAAACCCAACTTTTACGTGCCTTTGCAGGGAGGGAATGACAGAGTAACTATAAAATATGATCTAGCTCTACAACCTTTTGGTCCTCCATATTTATCTCCTTCATCACCTGCTTAACCCACTACATCAAACACTGGATCTAAGGTTGATCCTGCTAGAGACACAATCAACATTCACTATGCATACAAGCCAGTTCTACGATCTGAAGCAAGTGTTGATTGAACTAAGTGTAGTAAGGTCAATAGGTGTAGTTCAGTGTGAGTAGCATGAGTGTTAGCGGTAGTGGGTAAGAATGTTTGTTTGAAGACTATTGTTTGTGAGATTGCTTGAAGGAATTTCTTATTCTCTTCTCCCTCAGGACACTGGTTGCCATGGGGACAAGAATACTTGTTGAAGCTATGTTGTCTAGGACCACCATACCCACTAGCTCTGAGAAGGTCCTTAAATAAAGGTGTGTGTTTCGGTGGGGCACCTTCCTATTTGTTAGTAAGCGACTCAATCATAGAATAATATCATATACAAGGATATATCTCATGATATATGTAATTACGCCTTTATTTTTGGCATCAAATCAAATGGGTTTCAATAGGTTCTTGAGCCCTAATCTTTTGCCCCCCATCGACACAGCCATAACTTCATAACAGATTTGCTCGATTGACTAGAGGGTTTTAACACGAAACTCATTCATATGGATGAGGGTTTCTCCCCAAGCACAAGGTTGGGGGGCAAGAAGCTCTTTCGATCAATTATTCAAGAGCATAATTACATATATAATAATTTCAAAATTAAATATATAATAGTAGCATTTTCTGCTAAAACGTAATTACGTATAT
Source organism: Pinus albicaulis (assembly GCA_034641835.2). Classification (NCBI taxonomy): domain Eukaryota; kingdom Viridiplantae; phylum Streptophyta; class Pinopsida; order Pinales; family Pinaceae; genus Pinus; species Pinus albicaulis. The sequence continues at coordinate 356,893,735 of CM076569.1, forward strand.
AATAAATCATAATTACATATATATTTAGGGCAGAAATGGATAATTACAGATATAATAGATGTAAGGAATAATGGAAAAATTAAAGTTTAATTACATATACAATAAAGCATTGTCGAAGAAAAGAATCAGAAAAGCATAATTACATATATAATAAAGCATCACTCAAACTAAGAACTTTGACTGCGGCTGAGCTTGACATGCAAGGAGTTGTTTTGGTCCTCTTCCACTTGATCAAAAACACTTCAATCAGCCGCAGCCAGCTTTCAAATAAGGTCTGCAATGTAATATTGTTATACTGAGCTAACAAAATCCCTAACAATAGATCTGCAGCTCTCCCTTATGAAGCTTGACCTTCATATAACAATTGATATAGGCTTGCGGTAGTCCTGAATTACAATGACTACCTTCAGCTCCCATTTGGCCTCCTGAAGAAGATACAACAGACCTCAATGATGCCCTAAATAACCCTTTAGGTACTGCAGCTGTCTCTCATGAGACTCATGGACCTGTGACAGAAGAGAAAACCCAAACTAAATCACTCCTTCGTCCTCCATCTGCATTCAGATGCTTCAAACACTTGAGAGCCATTTTTTATGATCTGTAATGAGGAAGGAGGATGCCCCTATATACAATTTGTCATGATGATTAGTCCTAAATATTTGAAGGCAAATCCAAAATTTGAATTTTCAAAATTTCCTGCCAAATTCAAAATTTGAATTTTCAAATTTTCCCGCCTAAACAAGATCATGCCCAATAGAAAAGCAAATATTTTCATCAAGAAAAATTTGATGATCTTTAGATCGATTTTGGTCCTCTCGAAAATAGGAATTCAATGGGATTGTTATCTCCATAAATTGAGCAAACCAAAGTGTAATTTATCCCTAGTTGCAAAATTTAACACTCCCTCTCAAGTAGGGAGAATTCCACCTTCCAATCCATTTTCTGCCATAGATCATCATGCCATCCTGTCGTCATGAACCATATTTTTATCTCATCTCTGCTATGCTATGCTGAACACTGATATGAATAATGAAATATAATTGATCGAGAGTGAGTCACAAGACCTTGCCACTCTCTACTGACAAAAGTCAGTCCATAAAACGAAAGAGTGAACTTCCAATCGAACTTGATCCCAAGTGATCATGTTGAAGAACACACACATCCTAGACATAGGGAGTACAATAGTACACGATGTGTCCATCGTTAGTGCTATGTTCCCTAACCACTTTTACCAACTCATTGCCCAGATGAGAGGTACTTCCCATGTGGCCCAAACTACATGGGTAGGATGATACAGAAACACCAGTAGGGAAAGAATATATCACCTCCTGCTCATAATCACATGTAGGGAAAGGAGAAACCACACCTACAAACACACATCAAAATCACATGTAGGGAAAGGATGAAAAACCTCCTACATGCATGCAAAAACACTGACAGTAGGGAAAGGATGAACCACCTCCTACACGCATGCAAAAACACCCAGTGTAGGGAAAGGATGAACCACCTCCTACACGCATGCAAACCAACAATAGTAGGAAGGATCCTACATGTGGGGAAAGGACAAACCACATCCCACTGACATGTCAATAGATCCCTATATGCATCTCTCACTGGGGTATCTGCAGGAGAAGGTGAACCACTCATCCTATGCATATCTCATCACCCGTAGGGGAAGGTGAATCATTCACCCTACACACATGTGACTGCAATCATAGGGGAATATCAACCACTCACCCTGTGGTTGCTCATATCTCAATAAGTACCCCAAGCCTTCTAAGAGCTCCCAGAGCTGAGTCTTCAGTCAAGAATCCCTTCATATAGGGATTAGTGCCAGGCTACTTTCTAACAACCAAGACTATATCTAGGTGATGATATTGCTGACTAAATTGACAATGGAAGCCTTATTTCTCCACTCAGAAGCATATAGAAGAGTACACAGCTTTCTAGATATCTTAGCAGAACAATTCAATTCTCTGTTTCTTGCATCTCAGGATGAAGAAAATATTTATTTTTTCTTACTCCCTCTTACAAAGGGAGTTCACAAGCCTAAGCTTGTCTTTCCGGAGGGCAAAGAGTTCACCTGGCAGCCTTCTCACCATAAGATCCACCCACTTAGTGGATAGGTTATTAATGTGATCAAACATGTAGAGTTCCACCATAGTAAAGTCCTTTGTCGTACTACATAAAGTAGTATCTATTGTAAGATACATGATTCTCTGCATCTTATTCAACAATGGGGGAATGAATGGTTGTTGTGGAGATTATGGCCATGTTGGCTACTTCATTCCTTTTCAAAGTGACTGACTTCATTCCTCAAGAGATACAACAATGCATTCTCTGCTATTTACCATACAGTCTGACCAGTAGCTCTCTGTAGTGCTTTATCAGAATAAGCAGATATTCGTGAATTGTATCCATCAAGCAATATCAATTTCATGGCTCCCTCTGAATATCGAGAAGGGAAAAACATAATTATCAAACTATCTTCATTCTGATATTAATCCAGAGATATAGTTTCTTCTGAAGCTCTGCTTCAATCATGGGCTTCCCATAAGATCATTAAAAATATCTTCTTTGATGCAGCTTATGAACCTTCATAGCTAGATGACTATTACCAATGTATTAGATTATTCAATCCATGATAAGGAAGATTCTACCTTATTCAGGCATTCTTGTCTATAAGACTATTCTTCATGAAGATGTCAGAATTTGAATCTCCTCCTTTCTTCAAAGTATATATGCTGATAGGAGGTTGGTACAAAGAACAGTTCTAGAGTGCCATGCACTTCTTCTCCTTTTCACTCCTTTGGATGACAGGAGATAATAAGATCAATTTCATATTTCTTTCAAGAGCATGACCTAAAGAGTTTCTTCTGATGGAACGATGAGTTGAATGAGCAATCTGCCCATCCTAGAAACAAAAACGACCCTCATGTATCGGGTTCATAACAATGAACTTGTCTTTAATATTGCAGTCTTAATTTAGGAGTCTTGACATAATAAATTCAGGGGCTTTTCCTATAGGAGCGTTTGGAGATTAGTACTGAAATTTTTCAAAGTATGAAGTTGTTCCAACTCATTCATGTTGAACACAACACAGTTCTTTTAATAAGAAAATACCAGAAATTTGAATTCCTTCAGTCACGTTGAATATAATTTACTGGGTCATTGGATTAACACTATCTCCTTTAGCCAATGAGATATCTTCTGAGTTGAAACCGAATTTCTTTGCTTGGGGATAGAAAACCCTGACAAGGTATTAAGTAGACTTCATGAAAAGCTTCTAAGAGGGTCTCCACTGAAGGTCCAATGCCAAATGATCCTGCATATATACTTAAGATGGTGCCATACCAATAAGAAAATACCAATAATGTTCTTCTATATTACTACTGTTTTGTGAACCTTATACCACTGTGCAATACTGGGCCATGTGGGCTATACACCCCTGGGCCATTTTGTCGTGCCATATCACTGAGCCATACATGCCATACTAATCGGGCCATAGAGCCATAGCAACCAAGCACTACTAATCGGGCCATAGGACCATACCAACTGGAAACTTCCAATCTAAGCACAGGGACATACCAATCAGTTCATAGCAACCAAGCATGCCAATTGTATAAACGATGTCTTCTGTACATACTGTGCATTGAGGTTATGTTGGAACATACCATACAACTAGAGATGCAGGACTGAAGTCAAATAATCGATGCCATTCATACTGATCTGAACCATGTACAAATCCAACCATACTACAAAAAGAGATTCAGGGATATATATAGTAGTGTGTCATAGGAGTGCTAACCTAAAGTCAATTTAGAGTAGGATGATGATTGACAAAGGTAAATATTGCCCACATCATATTTTTGATCTGCAATGATCTTATGATGTACTTCATAAGTTTCTAGATCAAATCCCAATACACAGGTGCCTTGTTGTCACAGTAATTGTTACATGCTTCGATTTCATGGTCATTATTGATATTGATCCTAACTTGATAAAAAACTAGCCAGAATTCCATAATTGCCTCAGGATAGCAAGGATGCCAAATATACATCACTACTTCTGTTGATGCTCACTGATGATGCCAATCTAGGTCAGCCTAATGGAGTCTGCTGAGAGATGTAGATGCTAATATATATATATATACACTAGACATAATCTGTCTTGCTTAAGTTCAGATGTGTGCTTCAATAATAGAACTTAGGGATCCAAGAGCCTAATCCTTGCCTTGCCGTGAATGAATTTTAGAGACTTGGAACTTGATTATGGACGGAGGTCAGATTCAGAATGTTGATTTTACTGCAAGTTGTGACAGATCCTTAATGTCAAGATATCAAGGATACCTTAATCAGAATAGGTTATCCCTTGTAGATATCCAAAAGAAAACTTCAGAAGAATGAGTCTCAAAACACGCAATCCAGAAAAAAAGTGTCATTTAAAGTTAAGAATTTTAATGCCCTACAAAGCTTCGAGTTTGTGCCATAACCCACTACACTTTATGTTGGTCCAGAAGATTAAAAAAATGAAAGGTTGATTTTATATCCAGATTAATAGACTTATCTCCTTTGTTGGTCTAACCTGAAAAGTCTTGATCTAGAAAAAGAATAACCAGCTGAGCCCTTTTTAACCAAATTCAAAATTATCGAGTATGTAAAAAGTTCTTACTTACCTCTGCAATAGATGCCAGAGACTTGTAAGAGATCTGAGCCAAATTTTTCCTAAAATGCCCTTAAGCCTCCTAGCTGTTTGTTTAAGAACAAAAGCTCTGTCTCCAAGGAAGATTCTCATTGTTTCGGGGAAAAGCACCCTAGAGGTTTTTTGGGTCAAAACCTCCACAGATCATGGCATGTTATTCAGAAGGACTCACACACAACCACACTTAAAAGCTAAAAAATAGATAACAACTATAGTAGAACTCACCCGTAGTCCTACGTTCGATGTAGATCCCGCGGGGTCCAAACCCCCAGCAACCCTTCTTCCTCCTTCAACCTGGAAAACAAGAAAGAACGTGCACGGAAACCTAGTTGTACAGCATATACTTCTCCTAAACATTAGTGCAATCCATGTGAAACATTATATAAACCATAATAAATGCTTAAATGATAATCTTTTCACACATATAAATAAACATTAACACATAAGTTCAGGAACAAGATGGTTCTTCATTATTACGAACAACATGTACAGTAGTAAAAGTGGAGAGATCAATCAATCCTTCCACGATCTTCGAATGCATCGTCCCTTCGGACTCATCCCACCCTTGCCCTCGATGAGATACTTCAGCCCTCGTGCATCTTAGGATGGCCAATAAATGGATGAACACTCGCAGTGCTTCGTATAACCGGGGAAAGTGCAAAGAGGCACGAGAATTCAGACTGGAATTGGGATTCCAACAGAGTATAATGTCTATAAAATTTCTCCCTCCCTTAGGCCATGCACATGAGGGGCTTTTATACTCCCTCAAAGTAGTTTCAATCAGTTGGAAACATTTGGCCACATATTGGGGTGGTTGAACTACTGGAGTAACCATCAACCCAGGCCGAAAATAGGGAATTTTTATATATGTTTTAATGATTTTAATGGCATACGCGGAAAATTCTGGGCATACCCGCGTATGGAAATTTTAACACTGTTTTTTAATGAATTTTGTTCAAGTCTGTGGGAATGGGTGCCCAAAGCCATAAAGACAATCATGAATCGAGGTGGAAAATGATGCTATAAAAGATGCCCCCTAATATACAGGCTTTAAGGGGTACGATGGCCGAAATGTATTATGCCTATAGAAAGAATTTTGCAGACAAGAGACGACTTACCCTGCATTTCAGCTCTATTAAAACTAATGAGAAAGAAATGTAGAGTCAACTTGCTAAGCCGAGGCAGTATACTCATGTTACCAAAACAGACCAGACCTAGCACTAATAGGATCCAGCCATAAGGCATAATAACTGTAGTAGACAATGGACTGTCCGAGCATGCCTTGGCACAAGTCAGAATTGCATGTTCATATCACATATAGAAAGTTGATCAATGATGCTGAAATGGATGTCTGATCATATATAACCACCCCAAGTACCAAATCATAAGTGGTGGAATAAATGGTACAATCACGCAACTCCTGAGCCAACATGCAGGGACTGCACTAACACTCACAATTTTCCGAAGGGATGGGTATCACTGGCAGAAACTGGATGGACTGTCAAAAGTGAACCGAGAAATGCTGATGCAACCCGAGGTCTTCACCGATCACTATGGCACAATTCTACACAATGGGAATAAATGAGCTGAAGTCGACCATGTGAGAAATCGTTGGATTACCGGTCAATAATGTATACCGTTAACCAACGCAAGACAACCCACCAATAATGAAAATGAGTGTCAAGGTGCCCCAGTACAATCTAACAAGTGCGAATGAATGAGTTGAAGTCGAACACTTGAAAGAATCTACCAATCAGAAGGCAATGATGAATCCCCACTGTCGATAGCGAAGAGTCTGCCACTGATGACTGCAAACCCTAAGGTACTGACAAAAAGACTCTAGACCTTATTCCCAGAGAAATGAGTCGGAGTCGATGGGAAAAGATCTGCTGGAAGAAAGGCATTAAGGCATCCTACATCAGTCTAGCGCGAGTGTAACCCGCAGGCCAAGATTTGGAAGGAATCGGATGAAGTAGAGTGACGGAACCAAACCGAAGTATGTTTCCGACATGCACAAGATGAAGCTAGCGCATGGAAGAAACCCTCTGAACCAACCAATAATGAAAGCTGACACAGAGGCGAGATATCCACCAATAGGGTCAAATGGAAATCAAGGTACTGCACGAATCCCAAGTGTGATAATGTATGTTGACGTCGAACACAAGGAAAACCACTCAGTCAAAGACCCATAATGATGATCAAATGCTGAGCACAAGGTCACCTATCAATGATGGAAATAGGGCCAGGGTGCGGCTCTAGGTTTGCTCTCAGAGCAATATGTCGTAGTCGATAAGAGACAAACCCGCCAACAAGAAGTCAATGGAGACCTTCTCAAACCAGCACGAGCAGAAGACCAAAACATCTGATGTGATAGAACAAGATACTGACAAGACCGGGAAGGCCGACTGAATAATGAGTCAAGAGACACCGCAGAATGGCCGACTCTGGTTAGACTTCCCTTGAACAAAAGCATGACTCGTGATGACCATGGCAGTAAAAAGTGACACTGTATAAGTCTGTTATGCAAGAGGCAGAACAAACTCTCCATATGATTGGAAGAGATAACCAACCGGGGGAGGATTGACAAGTGAAACAAGGTAAAGGCTGAACCTAGGTTGAAACTAAAACCATCCCAAATGGAGGAAAGATATATTAGTGTATATGCTTTTTTCAAGGGCGACAAACTGACACTATACTGCCATCAAATTATGAAGTTACATCCCGTTCCCAATCTTTTTGTTATATTTGATTTTTTTGTCTTTTTCATATAATAAGCCTGAAAAGGAATAAAAGAATGCTATGGTACAATGGATAGAATGAGTATCAAGAAACATATGCACTAGTTCTTGGGATTGTAACGATCCTATGCTCAATGCAAGGTGGCAGAAACTGGTAAGCGATACTCAAAGGAATGTTCCATCCATGGGTGAAAGGGTGTCAAGTCGCGATAGCCAAGTGCATGCAATGCTTAACTTGTACAGATAGACAAGGTCAAAATTTGGCTTAAACATTGAGTCCAAATGAAGCCGGCTAAAGGCCAGGATAAACAAGTAGCCAATATGCAATGCAGTAATACAACTCAACAACACCAGGGAGCCTCTAGGGTAATAGCCAGAAAAATGATAGTGAGGAAGAAAAAGAATGAAGCTTTAACACATAAGTCATGGCAGGACTAAAGAGGACTCCCGAGCCTACATAAAACGCAACATGGGCCACAAGTGATAGCGAGGAACTAATTAGGAAGCCCATGTAAAGGAAGGCTCTACCACCAAGTCATGATTAAATAATCGGCGAGTGAAATGGGTGTAATACTCATGACCTGATGGGATTGACCCTATGGCAAGTGATCAGAATTGAGGCTAGTATGCAGAATGCAACGGAAAGTGGATTCCCTAACCTATATGCCAGTGAAGATCATATACCTGCCATGACGGGTCAGCAGTCATGGATCAAAAACTGGAAAAAATCTCAAATTCGTCAAAATGTACCTGAAAATATACCAATCTGGGCACTTCCAAGCATCCAGGTTATGCAGCTTAAGATTGATTGAAAAAATAAGCATAACAAAATTTTGCGAAAATTTTCAATTTTTTGGGCATAAATAGACAAATTACCTCATATTCGGTTCATTGTTACATTGTTGATTTGGGAAAAAATGCTCTGGAGAAAAAAGCCTCTTTCGTCAAAACAGGAGCAACCGACCGTCAATCTTCACTGAATTTTTCAGGTAAGCTCATAAACCATCCTTGCTATTCATTTTGTCCGTTCATAAGTTAAAAATTAGGAATTTTCACCGTGGAATCACTTGCTAAAAATCACGGGTTTGCGCATACGTGGGTTGATAATGACCAAGTCGCGTATATACGTGACTGTGCACAAAGAAAGTCGCGTATGCGCAACCCAAAATCAAAAATGTGTAGCTAATGAACGAATTATTGAAATTTTGCAGGATGACCATATCATGGAGAGAGTGTGAACACAGTGCAATAGACAATGAAGTCATGCAGGACCAAGTATCATTGAATATTCTTCGGAATTGTGGATTGCTCAAGTTTTTTAAAATGCCAAATATGAAGAGTAATGTCTGGTTGCTCAAAATACTTGTGAACTATTGGGAACCGGAAGAAGACTGCTTGATCATAGATCAGATGCCTATACGCATCGAAGTGGAAGATATCTATTTTATTACTGGACTCTCCCAGAGGGGGGAGCCAGTAGACTTCCATGGTAAGCCTTTGGGAGTGCTAACCGTGGAAGATTACGTCACGTATACTGCGTAGAGGGTTCCAAGAAAGTTAGAACTCAAATTGCAATCAAAGATTTAAGAGACTTGCACATAAAAATCCTCCTTTTTACCATTGGGAGAGTATCAGGATCAGCTTCTCTACACCATGCATCCAGGACACAAATGAGTATAGCAGTGGAATGCTTAACTCATGTATATGATTGGTGAACAACTCTACTGATGAACATGAAGCAACAATTTACTTCTATCCGAAAATCAAAGACAAAACATTTTGTATATGGTACAATTTTGATGACATTATTCTTCGAGAAGATTCTAGCGCTGAGACCCAAAGTGATCTCTACCATCAGCAGCCTGAGAGACCCAAGAATTGCCCGCTGGGCAGACATGATGAAGAGATTGGGGGGAAGTGAAGTTCCCCAGACCACATGGGATGATGAGTTCTTCCAATGGTGGAGAGAAAAAATCATCACTGTGGATGACTATCTCTATGTCGGGATGGACTTTCGTGGCGATGCAGATCTTGTCCTTCCACCAGGGGCGGCATGGGGCATAGTCGGTAAGTTTGCAATTTTTGACTTATATAATTTTTTTGGATTTTTTCAATATGTATGAAAAAATGTGAAAAACAAACATGTTTTTTGATTGGATTCAAATGACTTACAATTTTAAAATGATCATGAAACAGATATTGGACCAGTTCGACCTGAGGGTTACCTACGACATAAGCATCGCAGGGGTGAGGCGAATACAGTAGATTCAGACAGGACCCTCCAGGATGTACAGAGGAACTTGGAGGGGTTAACCCACCTGGTACCTATGGCTGCAGTGGAAGATCTGCCTGAAGCCATCTAGAGGCGGGTGGTAGGAGTACCCCGTGACTGGGTACGGTTATTCCGCTGAATTGCCACTGCGATCTTGTTCTATAGGAACACAACTTCTGGGCAGGGACCTCAGGAGTAGATAGATATAATGTATCAGATGACTGTATATTTTTTGAGACTGAACATGATCGGGGGCATAAGCCCAATTTTTTGTATGACTTATGGATCCAAATTTTGTATAGTTTTTTGAACACTCTAATGATATATATACAACGATGTTTGATGTGATGTGACAAATGTATCAAAATGTATGATGTTTTTGATGATTAAATTTTATTTTATGGAATGATTAATGTGCCAATAAATTGCTTGATTAGCTAATGAGTCTGCCATCCAATTGTAAGCTCAAGGAATATGAATGAAAGTTAAAAATTGAAATGATCTTTGTAACAAACATACCCTCAAGAACAACCAGAGTAAAAATGGATCTCGAACCCGGTAAGTATTGTTCAACTGCGACACCACCAGCTGAGAGTCCAAGAAAACTACCAACGAATCAACACCCAAAGATATTGCCTCCGAGAGTAGATAAACAAATGCAGTGTATTCTGCTATGTTATTGGAAGCAGGACCAATGCAGACCCCTCTTGATACTAACAGCTAACCGGATGGATAATGAAGCACCCAAGCCGTGGAAGCTAAGTTCCAGGTGTGTCTACTAGCACCATCGGTGAAACCAAAATGACTCATGACATCCGACACAACCTGCCAATGCAGATCAAAAACATCACCAACCCATCAAAGATCGAAAAACAACCAGATATGTACAAAAAAAAACTACTATATACAAAAGCAACATGCCAGGCCGAGGCCTAAGCATAATACTTCTTCAAATAGAGCCCATTTCTGGGCTCCGGCAACTCGTTGCCTTCAAAATCAACCATGGTATATGCTCCTTTATTAAGGAATTTTTTAACGATAAAAAGGCCATACCACATAGATTTAAACTTTCCTACCCCCAAGGCATCTTTTTCTTGAGCATAGACCAAAACAAGGTCACCTTCCGAAAAAACCCTAGGCTTGACCGCCTTATCGTACTGAACTTTAACTTGGTTTTTATGCACTTCATTCATCGTGGTGGCATTCCAACGCTGCTCATCGAGATGTTCCAGATGAAGGAGACGTTCTTCAAGACTAGAAGTGTCAGGAAGAAGTTCAACAGCTAACTTAAGAGAAGGAATCTCACATTCAATGGGAAATACGGATTCCAACTTAATTAGTCGAAACGAGTAAAACCAAGCTTGCAGTTTTCAATCGACGTCCCGTATGCCCAAAGTGCGTGATAGCATAATATGCCAGCTTGGATCTAGGCCTATCAATTGTCTGACGAATTGTCTTCCATGATTTATTCACTGGCCTCCACTTGCCCAAGTCAGATTGGATAATATGGAGATGAATGCTCCTGCCAGAAACCTAATTTTAGAGCCAACTCAGCCATCATGCTATTCTGAAAATGACTTCCATGATCAGTGACAATCTCTCTAGGAATACTAAAACGAGCAATAACCTGGTTGAAAAGAAAAAGAGCTGTAGTCTCACCATCATTCCCAAAAGTAGGCATAGCCTCGACCCACTTCGTAAAGTAGTCTACTGCTACAATAATGTACTTGTGAACTTTAGCTGAAGGCGAGTTACAAGTAGTATAATCAATACCTCACTTTGTAAAGGGACCGACAGTAATGACTGGAAAAAGCGGAGCTGGATGAGGGCGCATTTTTCGAGTATAAACTTGACACGGATGACACTTTTTGACCGACTCCATACAATCCTTGAAAATCGAAGGCCAAAAGTACCCAGCATGCAAGATATTTTGGGCTGTAGCAAGCCCAGATAAATGACCACCACAAGCTCCACTGTGGCAATCATTCAGCACAGCCTCAGCTTCTTTGAGAGTTAATCAACGTCTCAGGATTGAATCAACCCCTCGACGGTATAAAGCATCACAAATAATCAAGTAATTCTTAGCTAAGTGACGCAACTTACGGCGCTCATCTTTCGAAAAAGTAGAGTGAAACTTCGCAGTCTGAAGATACACAATTATATCTCCATACCAAGGATCCTGTGGAGAGATAAGAAACAAATGTTCATCCGGAAAGGATTCATCATAAATCATTTCTTCCCCACAGGGCAACTCGGAGATCAATTCCGTGAAACTAATGATTTCTTGGACTTGGCAGACATAAACTCAAGATCAAATTCCTGCAAAATCACAATCCATCTATTGTATTTGCCCCCAATCACTCGCCTACTGAGGACAAACTGAAATGGATTGGCTACTACCAAAACATAAGTTTTTCATAGAATAATGTAATGCCGGAGTTTCTGTACAGCATGAACAGCTGCTAAAGCTAACTTTTCTATCGGAGTGTACCGGAGTTCAGGTCCTACCAATCCTCGACTAAGATAGTATATAACATGCTCTGCAAGAGCATCATCTTCCTGAACTAGAACCATACCAATAGTAGATTCTGATGCTGGCAGATACAAAAGGAAATCCCTGCTATAATCAGGTGGACTAAATAAAGGAGCAGAGGTCAATGCTTTTTTCAAAGCATCGAATGAGCGTTGAGTGAAGTCATCCCAAAGAAATGGAACTCCCTTCTTCAACAATCTCATAAATCCCTTGGTAACTTCAGCATAATTTATGATAAATCTCCAAAGAAAATTAGACTTTCCTTGTGGACTTTGAAGTTGACGAATAGAGGACGGGGGAGGCAACCGAAGTATTGCCTCAACCTTGAAGGGACCTACCCTAACCCCTTCCCTAGACACAATGAATCCCAATAACCGACCGGATGTAACCACGAAAACGCACTTGTTCGGATTCAACCTAATCTTATAGAAATGACATCGTTCAAATATTTGACGGAGGTGAGCAGGATGATCCATCCTATTTCGAGAATGAGCAGCTAAATCATCCAAATACGCCTCGATAATATTTTTTATGTCGTGGAAGGCATATAACATGGCCCGCTGAAACGTAGCCCCAAAATTTTTAAGACCAAAAGGCATCTTCTTGTATGCAAAAGTACCCCAGGGACAAATAAAGGCAGTCTTATGTTGATCTTCAGGACGGATAGTAATATGATTATATCTGGAGAAACCATCCATGAAGGATAAAATCTCATTACTGGAACACTCGTCAATGATCTGATCTATAAATGGTGTGGGGTAATTATCTTTAGGACATGCTTTATTTAGGTCTCTGAAATCAATGCAAACTCGAATTGCTCCTTGTTTTTTATCTACGGGAACAGGGTTTGAAACCCATTCAGTCAAAGGAACAAGGAAAATCAATCCCGCCTTAAGCAGCTTCTCCACCTCAGCTTTGATAGTTGCTGCATTCCTAGGATTGACCGGATGAAGCTTTTGCCTCACAGGCTTAGCGTTTTCGTAAGTCTTGATCTCATGCTGGACAATAGATGGATCTATACCAGGGATTTCCTCATAAGACCAAGCGAATACATCCCTATACTCTTTAAAGAGCTCAGTGCAAATATGAATATCTTCAGGGGAAAATTCAGCTCCGATGAAGACATTCTCAATGATATTGGGATCCCTGGAAATGTTCACTGGGATAGTTGGAGAAATCACAGCCATGTTCCCTTCAGCATAAAACTGTGTTGGTGCTAAAGGGTTCAGGACTGGGCGAACAGGACCAGGAGACGAAGGACTTGGAAAACTTGATTCAACTTCGCTTAAATCAGGTAAAAAGTAAGACCGATGATGCAAATCATCCCACGGTCTATCTATACCAGTCATAGCTTCCAGGATGGCCTCTTCAGATGGAAGAGTGGTATCAAGGCAATCCAGTGAAGAAACAAGCGCCCAATCCGGGAGCCACATCTCCATCCAACTATCCATAGAAAGAGGAGTTGAACACCTCTTAATAACAATAATCATGGAGAAATCTCACCAGGGACATCGGAAATGCCATTCCACCCACTTGACCTTCCGCTAATGTGGAAGTAGGGGAAGGTAAGGTCCAAGGGTCCAAGAAATAATGAGTTCTAAAGAACTCTCTTCGAAGAGGAGCCTTGGAGGATGAAATTTCATTTATATGAACCGTAGGAGGAGGAATATCGAAAGTACCCATCAAGGAAGAATACATTCCAACCCCTAAATTCTCAACAGGCACTTTAGTATTATCCAACTTTGGAACAGTTGAGTTAGTAGACGCATTCGAGTCTACAGGAGTACAGTCCAGTTGGTCCACTATAACAATCCTCCCTTCGTGAGGGAAACAAATAATCCGAAATAATGAGGATGCAATGGCATCCATCTCATAAATCCAATTTCTCCCCAACAGAAGGTTGTAGTCCAAGCTTGCATCAACTACCTCAACCTCTATATTCACAGTTTTGCCCCCAACACAGATAGGCAAAGTTGGGACAATACCATGTGGTCTATGAGAATGACCATCAAACGCAGTCAGAAGAGTGGTAGATGGAACATCTTTGGGAGATCCAACCATCTTCCAACATGTGAGAGACATCACGCATGTGGAAGCACCCTCATCAACAATTGTCCGAAAGATGTTGCACTTCCGGTACGATGATTTAATATGAAAAGCCATATGATGGGGGAGTCTCTTTTTAAAATTAGACATATCAAATGTAATCATAAGAGAATTTTTTGGATCAATAGCCCCAACGGCAGTGACCAGTGCGCTGCGCTGAGCCGGACAAGACTGGAGCACCTCTAAAGCTGACATGGCAGAAGGACTCTGCACCAGATCTCCCACAATAGAGTAGTTCTAGGCAGCCCTAGCGTTTGGATTAATCATCATGCGCTTAGTAGATGCTTTGGGCATCCTAGGTATAGGCTCAACAGTAGGCCTTGTAATGTGAATCGGCTCAGTAGCATCGGGAGCACCCTTAGCTTTCGAAGAATCCTCTTCACCATAATCACGGGATCTCGTAGCGACATCCATGTGAGCACTCATCATAAATATGTTTGATGGAATTTCCCCTTCCTGGGTGCCCCCAGAGGAAGCCCCAGGATTTTGATTCGCGCCAACAACTAGCTGTTGCCCTTGGGGAAAAGGGTTTGTCAACACAGCCTGGGAATTGGAAAAACCCTTCTGAGCTAACAAGCGTTGCGCATCCTGAATTTTAGGGCAAAGGTGCATGATATGGTCTCTAGCACACAGCTTGCATGGAAACTTCACTTTCTTTTTATCCTTTGGACCCTCACCAACATGCTCGTTGGTTTTATTCGCATTACCCTTCCCATTCTTGCCCTTTTTCTTATTATTCTGTCCCTTCTTCTTCCCTTCGGATTGTTGATTTCCTTTGGGATTAGAAGTTTGGACAGCATTTACCGACAAAGATTGGGAAGGCGATGACTCAGCAGGCACATCCTAACCAGAAGGAGCAGATTGTATAGACAACTATTGCAATTGAGTAAGCAGGCTGGCTGCACCACTATTGATCGACCCAATAAGTCCATCACCATGAGGACCAGGCTTAGTTTTGGATAAATCTAATTTGGAGCGAGGAGCATTGGGAAAATATTTATGAAGGACCCCAGACTGAGAATATATCAATTCAAGCAAACTGGGTCTTCTAAAATAATTTTTCCTTTAAAATACCTCCCTTAATAGGATACATCTAGAAATGTTCCTGATCACAGAGATTTTTGTATTGGCCCCAAAAGGAATTCACCCGGAATATGAGCTTTAATAAGCCTCTTCCTTCTCCGCCATTCCTGAATATGGTCAGAAATGTGGGTTGCGTCGTCCTGTTTAAAATTAGCTAGGAGTTCAGTCCCGGCGTCATAACGGACTAGAAACTGGAAATGATTTAGAAATGTAACAGCCAGATCTCCAAATGTAGCAAAACTGCCCCCAGATAGCTCAATATACCATTTGGCAGCGTTTCCAGTTAGGGTGTGTTGAAACAATCTCAACCTAATAGAATCATCGATCATGGAGTTAGAAGAACACCATAAATGGAAGGTGGTGATGTGATTAGCCGGATCCTCTCCATTCTTACCTTCAAACTTTGGAATGTCTGAAGGAAGTTTGGTGGGAACCGGAGGCCACCCCGGACTATACCGGATCGGATCATTCGTCAATTTCGACAGATCTGGCAAGTTTAACGTTGCCAGAAAAGGTAAACAAGGCGGAGCCTGAGGATTCCATCCTTGATGGGATGAATTCCCTACATTCTAAAAAGAATACCCTGGATTTGATAAGGAACCAGGTTGCCAGAAAGAACTCGTAGAAAAATGAGAAGAACCTCCTCCCAACGCAGAGTTACCAAAGACTGTGATCAGAGATTCCCACTGGCAAAGGAAATAAAGAGGAAGTTCTCGATAGGGGTCTCAGCATTAGAAGGAAGGAAGGACGAGGCACTGAGCAAAGGAAGGAATCCTCGTGACCAAGAAATCATTCTGCCTGCCAGAGGAATAATAGGTTCCAACCTGTAAAAGTAGTCGAATTCTAACCTCCAGACCAAGGGTTGAAACTCTGGGTCTGAGAAGTAAATGGAAAGGACCCTAAAGAAGGATTAGAACTAGGAATGTGCCCATTTCCAATGGGGAACCATTGAAAAGAAGCTGATCCACTAGCCATGGAAGACATGGGTGTAGATGCAGCTGCAGCAGCAGAAAATGAAAAAGGAGGAATCCCACTAGTGGGCATTCCAAGACAAAAGGGACCAAAATGAGAAGCATGTGCTTGGGTAAAAATAGAGCCAAACACAGCAGTACTAGAATCAATCGAAGATATAGCAATAGTGCCTCCTCCTTCAATAGAAGCAGGAGTCTAAATGCCTGCAGCACTCACAGCAGAAGCCGCGTTCCCAGTCATGGCCATTGAAAGGTATGAATAATACGGAGGATCTTTTGGTCTCTCTGACTCAGGTCCAATGTATTCAACAACGAATGGATAATCAAGAGGAAGAGGAGATGGAAGTGACACAGAGGGTTCAGGTACTTCCTCTATTTGAACTTCTTCTTCCTGCAGAAATAAAACTCGTGAGGTGAGCGGAGTGCTCCTCTCGAAACCAACACTGGAACCAATTCCAAAACCTTCAGACCCTTGTGGAGGATCTCTCTCCACTGCGTCAGATGCCACAGGGTGATACTCACCTGCTAAACTACTCCTACGCCTTCTTGAAGAAGGCTCTGAACTCTCGAGAGATAACCCCTAGATTCTCCTCGATCGACGAGGCTCTTGATCAGCCACTTTAACAAATTTTAATTAGACTCAAAAAGTATAAAGCTAGGCAAGCTAGGAGAAAAGAGCACTCACTACAAAAAGAAATCGCTGAGATACAATCAAGAAAACAGCCTTCAGGTATTTCTGCTCCGGGTGATTAGGACCGGACACCAAAATACAAGAAAGTGAAATATAGGACCTCCCGAAAGTAGTCTGGGATAATTACGGCCCAGGCCTACTAGCGAATGTAATAGAAATAGTTACGCGGACCTTCTAACAACAACCTTTACCGGCACAAGTACCCAAGCTTCGCAAGGGCACCCCCAAAAGTACTGCTGGAAGTGATACGACGTCTACCTCAGGTACCACGGGTATTCCCCCCCACAGTCACCTATGTGGAACCTAGGAGTGGAAACTATGGGCACCAATCTGTGTCAGAAGTCGGGCGGAACGTTCTTGAGGTCAGATTCAGCAAATCAGAGAGGGGTTATCTCTCTTCTCAGCCTTCACTTCCCCTCGCGCTTGACTCTCTGGAGGAGAGCTTTCCCGGTCCACCTAACGGAGTTGGATTTTGCTCAATTAATCAACTTCTATGTTTTGTTTGAGCGGCCTTGGAGAGTTAACTCTCCACTCACCTAATCCAAAGCCCTACAACCTAGCTAGTTGGTGTATGACACTTAATAAAAACTTGCTAATTTCTTTTAAATTATAGCGCTTATTTTAATTGGTTGTTATGTTAAGTCACAGGGATACGGAAATGAAACTTGTGGTGTTTTGACGCAGAAAAGAAATTAATAAAAACCAAACTACATGCAAATGCAGTAATTATCTTTCGATGAAAAGCAACTTCTACACAAGTTCTACGGGACTAAAAATTTTATTTTTCCTTCCAGATAACAAACTTCACACTCACAAAAACTATGAAAATGACTAAATGGTTAAGTGCACCTGATGCAAATCACTAAGAGAATGCAAATTCTAAGATGAAAAATCTACTAAAGCAGAGAGAAATTTCCCAAAGATCCTTCAGTTTTATCCCTTTTTGGTTGTCCACAAAGCTAGTTCCCAAAATCAGAAACTCTTAGTATAAAGACACCAAAAATGCTTGAAACAAGAGGAAGAAACCAATGAAAATTCCTTTCCGAAATCAAGTCAAAAACCAAAGGGAAGAAATCTCAACAAAGCTTCAAAAGATATAACGAAACAAAAACAAAAATGCAAAACAAAATCAAATGCCAAAACAAAATGTTTTTTGAACTTTTGAATTTTATAAAAAGGAAGAGGTCGAAGAGACCAAGAAGACTATCAAATCCCAAGCCAAACAACTCTGAATTTCAAGCAAAACCTCAAAAATTCTCCAAGTCTTATAGGGATACCTAGTAGCAAGATTTATATGAGAAAAATAAGACAAGAAACTCAGTAACTCAGCCTAGAAGAATAGTACAACCTTGCAGCAAACAAAAACTTCAAAGAACCAAGAAAGACTCTTTAAAAATTGCAACAAGACCTAGTCAACTGAACTCAAGAAAACCAACCAAGAAATGGGAAAAAATCGAGGTGCAAAGAAAGACACAAAGGTAGGAAAGAGTAAATGAGCAGAAGCTCTATGTTCTGATGAAGCAGAACAGCCAAGAATCCCCAGGAAGAGATCTTGGTACTCAAACCAGAAATGCAAGCACAAGAAACAAACTTTGCCAAATAAGCTAGTTTTCAACCAAACAAGAGAGAGAAAAGACCCAAGACCACTTTCAACACAATCCAGAGGATATAAAGACACTACAGGAACAGGTCTCCACAGGCAGACAAGACTAAAAAGCCAAGAAACCTAAAATTTCAAAATTGACCCAGAAATACGCGACTTGACAGTTATGAAACAAGCGTGCATACGTGACTGTGTTAAAGGAAACTCGCGTATACGCGACTACCTTTAAAAAAAAATACGTGTATATGCGTCTGCGTACAGACAAACCCACGTATGAAAAGGTAAATAATAAAAATTAAAAAAGATCAAGCCTGGATAAGGAACCAGGTCTTCAGTCTGACTGAGAAAGAGCTAACTGGACTGGAAATAAATGTTAAAACTGTTGGAAACCTCTCAAACAGCTGAAACCACCCAACAGGGGAATCACAAGAATGTGGTCCCCTACGGAGTTGCCAGTTCTGTTTCGGGGAAAAACACCCTATAGGTTTGTTGGGTCAAAACCTCCACAGATCAGGGCATGCTATTCAAAAGGACTCACACACAACCACACTTAAATGCTAAAAACTAGATAACAACGATAGTAGAACTCACCCGTAGTCCTACGTTCGATGTAGATCCCGCGGGGTCCAAACCCCCATCAACCCATCTTCCTCCTTCAACCTGGAAAACAAGAAAGAACGTGCACGGAAACCTAGTTGTACAACATATAATTCTCCTAAACGTTAGTGCAGTCCATGTGAAACATTATATAAACCATAATAAATGCTTAAATGATAATCTTCTCACACATATAAGTAAACATTAACACAAAAGTTTAGGAACAAGATGGTTCTTCATTATTACGAATAGCATGTACAGTAGTAAAAGTGGAGAGATCACTTGAATCCTTCCATGATCTTCGAACAGACCGTCGTCCGGATCCATCCCACCCTTGCCTCGCTAAGATACTTTCAGGACTTGTGCACTCGAGATGGCATATAAATGGATGAACATCTCTAGGAAACAAGGGTTTCCTGTATAAATCTGGGAAAGTGCAGGAGGCATGGGAATTCAGACTTGAATTGGGATTCCAACAGAGTATAATGTCTATAAAATTTCTCTCTCCCTTAGGCCATGCACATGAGGGGCTTTTATACTCCCTCAAAGTAGTTTCAATCAGTTGGAAACAGTTGGCCACGTGTTGGGGTGGTTGAACTACTGGAGTAACCATCAACCCAGCCCGAAAATAGGGAATTTTTATATATTTTTTAATGATTTTAATGGCATACGCGGAAAAGTACATATGGACTCGCGTATACACGCAGAAAAGTCTGGGCATACCCGCGTATGGGAATTTTAACACCATTTTTTAATGAATTTTGTTCAAGTCTGTGGGAATGGGTGCCCAAATCCATAAAGACAATCATGAATCACCTAAGGGTGAAAAATTATGCTATAACACTCATCAAGCAGAGCTCTTAGGCTCTTGCGTCAGAGAAGAGAGCTAATGAATATGCCCAGACTTGCAGATGGAAGGAGACCATGGAGATTTATCTTCAAACTTCATTTTGTGATTTCTTTCTCTTACCCTCATGCTTTGGCTTGTCCTCACCTAGAGCTCTAAAACCATGTTAAATTTGATTAACATGTTCTTTTCTTAGGATAGTTACTTTAGAGTTCCATATGAGCCCATTTATCAGTCCATCTTATTCCAATTAACAATCACATTAATCATACTGACAGTAACTGAAGAAAGAACATAAATGTTAAAAGCAGAAGACAAGCCAAGGACACATGGATATGGCACCAGCTGGGGAAAAACCCCAAGAAGGGGAAAACTCTTTATCAATTCCTCTTATGATCTCATATCAAAGTATTCAGCAGAGAGAGAGAGAGAAAAAGAGTACAACGGATCAAATTCAATAATGACTTGCAAGCATCACAACCCTTGAACAAATGAATGATCCATCTAGAACAACAATCTGGCATGAACTGCATACATGATACTGAGGAGAGTTACACTGTCTAGGGCTTCTTACAAGTCATTTTTGACTACATCAAAACCCTCCTCATAACTGCAGATGAGATTGACATGCAAGGAGTTGTTCTGGACCTCTTCTACTTGATCGAAAACACTTCAATTAGCTATGGCCAGCCTTCAAAGAAGGTCTGTAATGTAATACTATTACATTGAGCTAACGCAAGCCCTAACAATAGATCTGCGGCTCTCCCTTATGAAGCTCGGCCTTCATATAAAAATTAATATAGGCCTGTGACAGTCCTAAATTACAGTGACTGCCTTCAGCTCCCATTTGACCTCCTGAAGAAGATACGACAAACCTCAACGATGCCCTAAACAACCCTTTAGGTACTGCGGCTATCTCTCATGAGACTCACGGGCCTGTGACAGAAGAGAAAACCCAAACTAAATCACTCGTTCGTCCTCCATCTGCATTCAGATTCCTCAAACACTTGAGAGCCATTTTTGATGATCTATAATGAGGAAGGAGGATGCCCTTATATACAATTTGTCATGATGATTAGTCCTGGATATTTGAAGGAAAATCCAAAATTTGAATTTTAAAATTTTCCCGCCTAAACAAGATCATGACTAATAAAAAAACAAATATCTTTAGCAATGATCTTGTATGAAACACCGAGGAAAGTAATGAGCCTCCAACCTCCATTGTACAATGGTGCACCGTGCCCCTAGCTACATTCTTGGTAATGAGTTTATTAAGACCTTGATTGAGAGACTTAGATAGAATTTAGAAGAGAATTCTTCAACTTTCAAACAATAGAAATCAGCTTGTATTGTGTCCAACATGGCGTTGTAGAAATCACAACGAAGGCCATCCATTCCTGATGAAAAAATCACAACAAAAGCCATCCAGCAAATGGGCTTCTATCTTGGAGAAGACCAACTGTGAAGAATTTTCTTCTTCAATGTCTGCATTGGCATCAATATTACCTGTATTAACAAAAGAAGGGGATTCTGCAACCTCTCTAACTTTCTCAACAGGTCTGCCTGGTTGTGAGACGTCATTTTCACTCTTATTCATTCTCTTCCCAGGTCAACCTTTCTGTTCAGAATCACCATCTATTCTCAAATGTTTAGGATCAATTTATTCTAGAGGTACCTCTGAATCCTTCATAGTTTTATATGCATTTTTAGGTTTTGAATATGGCTTCCTCTCCAAATTAAATTTTCTCTTTCTAGTTCCTACCTTTCCAGTATATAATTCAATATCATTCTCTTGTGCTACTGCAGAATCCCCTAAATAAGCATCACCTTCAGCATTGATCCGAATAGCTTTTGTTGTACTGGACATGCCCCTTTTCTTTCTCTACCTATCCTTACCCTACATAGGTCCTTACTCCTTTATCTTCTGCTCCAGCTGAGCATCATATAACAATAAGGAAACAACGTCTCCAGCATGCAGTAAATCATCTTTTCCATGACCCCTCGTCACAACAAGCTGCTGAACAATATTTTTTTTTGCTAGCTCTGTGCAAAATTTTCTCTTCGATAGTCTCCTTGCAAATCACTTTGTACACTATGACCTCCTTCGTTTGTCCAAGATAATGTGCCCTGTCTATGGCCTGTAAGTCCAAAGTTGGATTCCAATCAGTTTCATAAAATATAACAGTATCAAAAACTATGAGATTTATTCCCAGGCACTCAAATCTTGCGCTCAACAAAAAGACAAATATATCTTGCTTGTTTTGGAAGTCCCTGACCATGTCATGGCGATCCATTATGGTTGAAGATCCATCCAAATGAAGATATTTGTACTTCCTGTAATTCATGTAGTCTGCAAGAATATTGAGAAAACATGAGAATTCAATGGTTTTTAGCACGGAGGTGTTTTAGCAAGGCATCTAATGTCTGTAGCTTCCCAAAATCCGTAAGCATTTTTTCAAGATCAAAGCTTTTCAAAGGAGGTGAAGATCTGAATATTGTATTTGTAAGCTGAAGAACTGGGTGTTCAGAGAGTAAATATGAGTCTATTTATTTAATCAAATAATAAGGATCCCGAGGTGTTGTAGGACCATTGAACTTGGATGTACAAGCAAAACCAACAAGAAGCTTTTTCATCAATGGATGATGAAGTTCTGAATTCTAATCTGCAAAACCCCTGTCTGAGCAGATGACATCAATCGGGGGAGCTCTAATTGGCATAATGAATGAATAAACAGATTTTAATTGTCCAGTATTATTAAGAAAATGGTCTCGATGGGAGACGACTAATCCTTCATATTGTACATTTAGAGGACCAGTAGTACACTTTCTTCTCCAAAATATTGACTCTGCACGTGTTGGTAGCATCAGAGATCTACTGACAGCTCTCACTTTGTCTTCTTCATTCTGATCATACGGCAAGATATCCTTCTCGCTTTCCAGGAAGCCTTCAATAATTTCGCCTAAAAATTGACAATCCCATTTCGCAAAAGAACAAAGCAACTGCTCGACAACTGAACCTATAGCAAGAAAAGCAACCTCAGCTGGCAAGAGGTCAATCATCCGAGAAAAGCCTAAAGTCCCACTTTTAGTAGGAAAAGCAGATTCCCCTTCTGCTTGCCATGGAAAAATTGATGAATGAATATTTTCAGGCAAATAGACATTAAACAAGTTGTTCAAACATCTTTGCCAAAAACCATGAACTGATCTAGAGCAGAACATTGGTAGACTTTGAATACCCTCTCTGTAGACTAGTTTTGGAATCTTGTATGAGATGAGATTTCGACTTCCAGCAGAGCGTATATCTTCCAGTTCACCAAAAGGTGGTGGTAAAAGAGAATTCTATATTTTCCCGAAGTTCATAAACATGTGCCCTTGATTCCTTTCAAATAATCCTGGATGATTGCATACCTTCCACAATTGGATAAAAATGTTCATGAGGTTTTCAACCTTTTTTGTAGTTTATATGACCTCAGGCACTATCAAGTAATTCGGCTACAAAAATCTTGTTCTTGACAGCCTGATAAAAGGCTTGCTGGCAAGAGCTCAATGTACAGTTCATAGTTACTTCCTTTTTATTGGTCATTTCGGTGATCACATCTTTCTTTACTCGACGCAACATAAAAGGCTTTAGGACAACATGTAGTTGATTAATTCGGCGTTCATTCAAAGTGCCTCCATGCTCTGCATGGTTTTCTATTCCTTTGGAGAACCATTCATTGAATTGCTCATGGCTATCAAACAATGTTTGCATGATAAAATAAAGCAGTGCCCAAAGTTCTGCCATGTTATTTTGAATGAGAATTTCAGTAAGCAAAAGGCAATTTCGATAGTTGAAACCCAAGAGAATTTTCCATGGTT
Organism: Pinus albicaulis; assembly: GCA_034641835.2. Classification (NCBI taxonomy): domain Eukaryota; kingdom Viridiplantae; phylum Streptophyta; class Pinopsida; order Pinales; family Pinaceae; genus Pinus; species Pinus albicaulis. The sequence continues at coordinate 356,917,735 of CM076569.1, forward strand.
TAGTATTTGAACTCTTAATCAGTTCAGCTTCATCTAAAACCATATATTTCCATTTAACTCGCCTTAAGCACTTATCATCAGTTACAACTTACAAGGAGCTGGTAACTTGTGACAAGTATATGAAAAATTGCTTCCCTTCAATAAAGTTTTTTAGGATTTATATTTTTTCAAAGTACAATCCATTCATTACCCCAGTAAGGGAGAGATGTCAAATCAGTACAGAAGCTTCCAATTTCATCAGTCAGATGAAACCACAAGAAATGGTCTCCATATGTTCTTTTCCTCAACTAAATGAGTTAAGAATGTCATTGCTTGAATGGTCTTTCTTAAACCCATTTCATCAGCTAGGATGCCATTCAGTCCCTGTTCATAGCAATTTAAAAACCATTGAAGACCCTTGAGGTGGTACTATTTCAGAATACCAGTGAACTTTTTTTGTGTTTGCAATCATGAGGTAAGAGGCATTGAGGAAGGGTTGAGAAAATCCATCTTGCTAGAACCTTCAGCCACACCTTCCAGTGTCAGGTTATCAGCTCCACGAAATTTTAAACACTTGTCATCAAATGCACTTTCTCTGTTCAAAGACTGCATTCTTTGCAACTCTAATGGCTTCTTCTTTAAATGAGGTTTCTTTTGGATCTTCTTTCTCCATTGGTTTCACATCATCTATGTTTTGACCCACATCTACTTCAGTAGTAGAGGCTCCAACAAATAGCATTAAATGTTCTGTAGGTTGAGAAGTTGTTTTATTCTGCATGAAATGGCTGTAAAAATTTTCCTATGAAAGTAAAAATTTTAGCCTCTGTTGTTACCTTTTAGCTTCTCTAAGATCTTCCTCACACTTCAAAGCTTTCGTTGCATCCCTCTCTTCCTTTTTTCCAGATTTCAGCATGTTCTTTGTCTGCTATTTTCCAGAATAGCAGTATATCTCAAGCTAATTTTCTGGTGCGCATTGATGCAACCTTCATCAACTTCAAGGACCATGTATATCTAGCCTTAACCTCCTTTTGGCAATATTCTGCAAATTTTTTAGCATCATTTGATTGTTTTCTGTGATATAATGAGAAATTTTTATGGTGTTTTGGCAAGTTCCTTTTGACGATGTTGGCCCAGTTCTTTGTAATTTTCTCGGCATCCTCCCTTTCAATCATAAATAGATATGTTTGTATGGGATGCTTCTTGGGTAGCTTGCATTTAATAATCTCATAGCTACCCCCTTTCTCCAAGAACTTCACATAACAAACTTGTAATTTCCCTGTTTCAAACGTAATAATCCTTTTAATGTCTAATGATTCTTGCCATGCTGGCAATGCTTCCAAATCAGAATAAAATACTTGCAGAAAAAACTTTTGGCTTGAGTCACATGATTATGATAGTGCTTTCAACCCACCCTGAAGAGTCTCATACTAAGTCTAAGGTTCTCCCATTCCATCACAGTTCTGATGTCTAATTCTTTTATTAGCAGCCATCATGGAAGACAAATATCTCAAATCTAGCCTACCCTTCAAAAAAATCTCCTCTATTTGAAAATTTGTAAAGGTTGGCAAGTTATGGTGCTAATTTGTCATAAACTGGTGGAATTTTAAAAACAACTCCCTCTTCTATCTCCAATAAACCATATGTTGATGCATGAGGACCATGTTCAGGAGCAACGTCAAGATGGTTGTAATTCCCCAGATTTTTGACCACATCATCTATGTGAGGACCTGACAAAGTAGGAACGTCTAATCCATGTGGATTCCTCTCATCTTTTAGAACCATTTGAGAACCATGACTTGATTTCCAGCTCTCCCCATTTGAAGTATGCTTTGCCGTGGAGGAACCTATGCGGGCAGCAGCAACTTTCAACTTATTGGATTTATTGAACTTTAGTGCATGTTCCCCAAGCATGTTCGATAATATTCCTCTGATATGTGCTTCTCAAAGTCATCATCATCTTCATCATTTCTACTTGCATATTTTCGTGCATATGATTTATAACTAGCCTCTGGTTCAACATGGTACAATTTTCTTTTTAAAGCCATATATGATGGTAAATCTGATGGCCTCTTAACCCAACCACCATTTATTTGTACAAGCACTGTGTCACAACCTTTAATTCCATTAATGTCAACTAGACTATTGCTAGTGTAATTATCTGTATCATCATCATCATCTTCTGGTACTTGATAATTCCATGTAGAATCTAGGTTAAAGATTTTAAATATGAACAATTATTTTTAGTCAGATGGTAGCATGGTAGCCATTGGTATAACGCATCTTGTGCTCCATCCTAATATTGGGACAAAAGAAACTGATATCACCTACTGGAGTAGTGATTAGACTTGCAACCTTTGATAGGGCGTTTGCATGATAATTTGTCAACAAAACCATCCAAAATTCAGCGGCGGCGAGTGTGTATTTTGTTTGGGAATCAAACCGTCAACTGGTGGGTAGTCAATACCCTAGGTGCCATGTGGCTTCTTACGCTAGAATAAACCTTTGAAGCTTATGAGAATGGTGGAGAAATCTAGGTTTTGAGGATATGTAGGAGGGTTTGGACTAGGCCATATCTTCTTCTACCATATTTCCAAGGCTATGCTGCTTGCTTGCTTCCTGTTTATTCTGAATTACCACTTACCCTGTGTGAACGTCGACTTTGTCAAACGGGATCATCGCTGATATTATTTCATTTTTTTTCTTTCCTGTATCTTTTTTTTTCTCATTAACCCACAATAATTGATATTTAGTATTTAGTATTTACAAAATCTACTACTTTTTGGAACATATGCCAAATTTTAAAAATTGATTTAGCATTGCTTGATTGACATGCCAAAATTGTTAGCTTCTAGTGTTCAATGAACTAAAATATCTTCCCTATGAATTCAAATTGGGACCATACTTTAAAAGGCTGCTCAACTATTGTAAACTCTACGACCAATCCTCGTTAACATGTACAACTTCATATCTAGGCCACAATGTGGAGAGGGATCTTCAATTAGGGTAACCTATGAATTGGAAGACATGAGCTGCCTATTTATATCATGGTATAAGTTTTCGATTCAAAGAGATTAGTTTTTAAAATTTTATATCCTAGTGGAGAGCACATTCACAAGACATGGACCTAGGAAACATTGGGCAAAGTCTAAAAAAAAGACTGATTTGGATTTTCCCCATAGAAAATTGGCATAAAACTCTACAATTAAAATAAATTCTGAAATAGTGGTTTTCCTAGTTGGTAAAAGTGAGGTGCTAAAATTGGCCATATTAGTGCTCAATACTCTTTGATGACAAAATTGTGTTTGTGCTTATGGATGAAACAACACAAAAAACAATTGTTGAAGTTGCTCCTCAATTGCAACTCTTAGTGGATACCATTGGTTCTGATTTGTCCTGCTTATCTAGCCACATTGTGGTAAGAGGAGGCTAGTTCAAATTCTCTCTTCGAGACATACAGAAAGGGAAAATTTGTCAAAATATGCCAAAGAAGTCATTTCTATCAAACTTCGTTTTCAAAATCCCAGGTCAAGCTTGTTGACTAGATTAGGCAAACATAATTAAGCTCATTTCATCTTGATCGAACTTAGCAAGATTTGACTAGGTTTGGCCCAAACACAAACAACTCATTGGTGGCTCCTCCATCACCAATGAGATTATGGTGATGGTCATATATGCGAAAACTTGTTAATGTGTCTTTTCAAAGTATAATTATGTAATGTATAAATTAAACAAAAAATAAAAAATTCTTCACATTAAAGTGTAGGAATCACCAATTGAATACTCTGGATATGGAGTTCCATCTCCTTTTAGACTTTGAGGTCAACATAATAATAAGCCTATTTATTGGTGCTAAATATTTCCCCATGATGAACATGTTTTGCAAGGACTTAGTTATAATGGTTGAACCAAACCACGACATCAAGGAGAGACAACATGCACAATTATGTTTGGTCAAAGAGTAAGTCATAAGCTTAGTGCCATTTTGTATGTCGTTGGTTGTTTTAGCATATAATATTTGTCTTATTTAAACTTCACTGTTTAATGGTAATATTCACCAATGTTAAGGCAGAGAATCAAATGAAATTTAAGATGATTCCATTTAAAACTAAAAGCTTTGAGCCCATTGAGTGTGGTCTAGAGGAAAGTAACGAGGTGATTGGGCTTTGTATTTACATGGATACCTGGGTTCAAAACTCTTGAAGTGTATTTTTGTATTATGTAGTTATTTTTGCTTTGAAGTTCTTCTCTTCACACCCTTTTCCTAGTTGAAGTACATGTGGGGGGACATAGTTATCATTGAGAGGTAAAGAGTGCTTTCCCTGTATCAATGCAATTTCCTCTTTTGATATTCATGCTTGGTGTGGATTTGGAAGTGTCTGAAAGTCCCTTGGATATTTTGTTGTTGTAACGAATATTAGCCAAATTTTGTGCTTACAATTTTAACATTTGTTTAGTTGTTACATTTCAAAATCATTGTTATTGATTGTTGTATTTTGAAATCTTGAATTAAATTAATATCGAGAAACACTCCCAATTAGTTTTCTACACTCCATAACTAGTTGAATTCAAGCATGTAGCTCATTATTCATAATTGTATCATATTTACTCACAGTTTTTTACTATTTGGCATGCAAATCAGTGTTTTAGAAGAATATTTTTATGTTGTCACAACATATTTACATGATTCACAAGGTGAGAATCAATCCTTGGGGTAGTTGCAGATTTTAGGTTTGATAATTATAGTCATTTATAGGCTATAAATGTCTTCAAAGTTTCACTTCTAATTGATTATTCAACTTAACATAACGTATCTTATACATAACTAATTTTCTCTCCACCTACTTTTCATAACTTCCATAACCATTAGGTACGGACTTACACCTTTGATGGTATTTTGCTTCTTTAGTAAAATATTTGCCAAGAGTTTACAAAGTTTTATAATTGATTGAAAGTTATAGAATTTAAAATTTATAGAGTTTCAAGGTATAATATTTTAAATATTAATCTTTTAAAGGGCGCTAGCTCAATGGAAGAGCACCTGCTTTACAAGAAGGAGGTTGGTGGTTCGATTCCATCGTGCCTTAATATTCATATAGAATGGTGATGATCAATTTTTGGTGACAAAGGCTCTTTTGACCATCACCAATGAGCTTATAGTGACATTTTTCTACCCTCACCAAAATATGAAATGATGATGGTCAACGACTGCCATCATATATATATATGCATCAATAGTGACGGTCATGAAAGGTCCATCCCCATAAATTACTGTTGATCATATGAAATGGTGACAGTCAATGAACGTCGCCATATATATGCATCAATAGTGACGGTCATAAGAGGTCCATCACAATAAATCATTGTTATTCATATGCAATGGTGACGGTCACTATCCGTCATTATAATCATTATTCATGACGAACCTTGAATGTCACTGCAACACTTTATTTTTGGCGATGCCACCTTTGGTGACATTCAAATTTTTGGTGATGGAGGCTAATGTCCGTCACCATTGTTCACATAAAATGGTGATGGTCACTATCTGTCATTATAAATCATTATTAGTGACGGACTTTGAATGTCACCACAACACCTATACTTTTGGCGACACCACTTTTGGTGACGTTTAGTTTTTGGTGATAAAGACTCTTTTGACCGTCACCAATGAGCTTATGGTGACATTTTTCGACCCTCACCAATGTCCTTTTTTCTTGTAGTGCCCACTAGCCTAATTAATTCTAAGAGGAAGGGGAACATACTCTACATAAAATTCCATGCAGGGAGATTTAATAGATATATTTCATCTTCATTGCAGAGATCAAAGGGCATTATGTCTTTAAGGAGGTCAGTACTATATATAGTGTTTTTAGCCTACCTTCAAAACATGAAACTAGCAGGAGGTTGCATCCCTTTGAAATTTTTTCAAACCTATTGTTGCTAGCAAGGATAGTGTTATAAGGTTTTTAATACATAATTATAAACCTATGTAAGAAATTGAAAAAGTGGACAGTATCATAAACAAAGTTTCTTCCAGCATCTAACACACAACAATGTGAATTATGGTCTATATATTTCAAACCTATTGTTGCTAGCAAGGATAGAGAGACAAAGTTGTTAATACATAATTACAAACCTATCTAAGGAAGCAATAGAGTGGACATTATGAGGAACAAATTTTCTTCCAACATCTAACACACAACAAGTCGAACTATCATCTAGATGTTTCTAAGAGAACACCTTACCTTTTACATTAAATGATGTTTAGGGGGTTTATTGCACACTATGAATGAAGACACGTGCAATTATCCATAGCACCTATAAAAGATATGGATATCTCTATTATATAATTAATTGTAGTGAAATATCTAGCCAAACCTAGTGGATACTAAGACATTCAAATTAGCATGCGCAGGAACTTGATGCCTCTTGTGCTAAAAAATGGATTTGCACTACCTATTATATACCATGGGTTTGTCCATGTACTAGATATTAGCAATAATCATGGTGAATATATTAAACCTATTTTTTCAATAATAATCAACTTACATTAGTGACATGCACTTTTCATTTGTAGCATGTTAACAGTGGGAGGAAGGTGCAGTAATGGAGAATGGCTTCAATATCATTAAGTGATTATTTTCTTGTGAATTTGGTGATAGAGCCTACATGACCTCGATTGAGGAGTTGCTCCATGGACATGCAAGAAACTCCATTGGCTTGAAAGGAGTTTCAAGAATTGGATTCAATAACATAGTATTTGGACTAGAAAAGAACATTGTAGGCATACCCTCTTCTATGTTGCTTAGTGTATGTACAAAGTTTCCCTTCTGATATAATTTGAATCTTCCATGATAAAAAAAATCCAAGACAAATGAGATCATAAACATGTTATCATAACGTAGATGTTGTTTCACTTGATCAGAAGCAAAAATTATTGAAACAGACATATGGTTAGGAGTTCTTTGAACTATGTAATAGAAATAATATTGAATAACATACTTCGAGGGAAAAGAGTAATTCAACTCTGATATAAATATACAATTTTGAACTAGCTCCTTCTAACTATGATATGGCTTCCTAAAAAAACATAAATTACAGACTCAAGACAACCTTGGATACTTGTTTCTTAGCTTCCTAGAACTGAGACCATCAACCAACTAAGAAAACTAGCATTGAGATCCTCAATAAGCCAATGAATGGTTGGGAAAGTTCTATAGACTTTGTTGGCCTGAGTAGGTTAAGAGGAAAAGGAAAAAAGAAACCATGAAAATATGAAAATGGGTGTAAACATCATATCAATATTTTTAGAAATAATTTCCATCCACTACATTTGAAGTTCTTGGCTCTTGGAAATGATGCATATACTAAAATCAATATTACCTTTTTCTTCATTGTAGTATAGATTTCAGCTTTTTTACAACTAAAAGAATATGTAGTGAACATAGTCATAAATATCTGCTACGTTTCAACATTATTGTAGTGTTAGATGGACAATATTATTTTCATTTAAATATATTTTCCTAGTTTAATCATAAGAACTGAGAATATTGCATCATGTGCAACAAATTTTTAAATATATATATAAATTATTCCCTGCAACATGAAATGAAATGATGAGAGCACTACAAGGGCACCCAATACCAGACTTCACATAAAACCACCAGCAGACAAACATCTGCAACAATTCAAGTGGAAATGTGATGCAAGATTCAAAATCCATCTGAATAGTTTACACCATATTCATAAATCTTGTGTTCACATACATGTACTTGGATGAGAGTCCAAACATTCCAATTCTAAATGTAATGAAACGATGGGTTGTTTCTTAAAGTATATAGGCAAATTCTAGTACTTGAGACCTTGAATATAAGTTGGAAGACATAATGGGATTAAGAATGTTGAGTATGGTATAAAATATTTCCAAACATTCTGATTCTAATACTAATGAAGTGATGCATTATTACTTAAAATATACAGGAATATTCCAGTACTTTAGACTTTAGATATAACTTGGCAGACACGATGGGATTAAGAATGTTGAGTATGGTATAAAATATTTATAGTACGTGAGACCTTGGCATACATAATGGGAGTAAGAATGAAGAGTATGGTATACATTGATTTTTTATTGTTATGATACTTATTGCATCCACTATGGGTACCTATCCCAGTTGATGTCCCTTCGTTTCAAAAGTCACACCAACTTGAAAACAGCACTGTTGTGGAATGTGAAGCTAAGGAAATTTTTTAGTAGGGTAGAGGCTGGTTTCGAGCAGAGAAGTTAAAAAAACCACTAGATCAAAAAAGAAAAGGAGTGAAGCCCTTGTGCCCATGCCTTTGCCCTTGTCTGTGGTGTTCCTAACTTGGAATTTCAATAGGATATAGAACTTAGAAATACCAAAATAAGAAATATCTACCTACAAGGAAAGCCCTAAAATTTTATATAATAGGTTAAAAGTAATATCAAGCAAGCCACTTGCTTTCACTTTGGTGGTATTTCTCCACTGGTAAGGATAAGGAAAGACTAGTCTACGAGGGAATCCATGTGTCAACCTAAGCCTAATTATTTGATACAGGGTGAAAGAGTCTCAACTTAAAATGACAATAGTCAATCAAACCAACTCACTTTTGAAGATGCAGTCCAAATGTTGTAAAGGGAGAGAAAAATTCTTATAATCCAAGCTCACAAAGTACTCAACATTGTTAGTCCATAGTGTAGTCAAAGGATGGACACACGTTGAAGTAGAAATTTGAGCAAGCTATGAAGTTCTTAAGTCCAACGTAAATCCAATATTTTATTAGCCTTGTGAGATGCAAAATGCCCATATATTTAGTGAAATATGAACTAGTGCTTATGAAGGGAATATTAGTGCTTGCAACTATGCCAAATGTGAAGTATTTTGGTTGTGAAATTTAACTATTGGCCATTTACAATATGAGCTTATGCATGCTAGAAAATTTATGACAAAAAAGAGTGAAACCCAAAAGCAATCAATTATGCTAATAATTCATCATTTAAGGTGCCCAATTTAACCACGACTTCCAAAAAAAAATAACTTTGGGCTTGTGCAAAATTAACTAAAAGGAAATTAAGAGGCTACGAGGGCCTATGGATCCCCCCCCCATTAGTCCCGATTCACTATCGCTAAAAGGAAGAATGGATAAAATGTCTCTCAATGTGAATGGATACCATGATTATATAGCATCCTTTAACTCAACTGGCCATATTAGGCCTATAAAAGTTGCCTATGAGGATACTATTATATTAGGACTATGACTGGTCTAAAATAAGATATGGAATAGTCCTAGGTCAATGAGAGAAAATACTCTACTAGATTTAAAGTGGCTAAGCCCCATTTATTCAAGGTTTTGTTCTTGAATAACACTCGATCTGTCACTTGTCCCAATATTTTCTTCTTTTTCTTACTGTCAAAAGACTAGGAGATGGAGTGAGTTGAGGGATCCTAGTATTTAGACCTGGAAGAAGGTAGGTTAGTTACACTTATTCTGAGACACGGTTCGCTTGCTTCCAATGGTAATGTGGGTGTTCCGATGAGGTGTGCTCCCCCTTTGATGAGAATACGTGTTCTGTTGCATCTTAGGCGGCGGGCGGGTTAGGTCAAAACCTTTGCAAAGGCCATTTTAGCTTGATTAGCCCCACTTTCAACCTTGATTAGGGGTTTCCACCTAAGGCTCAAAAGGCGATTGAAGTGGTCATATTTTCATGCTGGCTGGCCATGTAATATCAGTTATACCTCACCCGAAGACCCTTCCAACCATCTCATCCAACAAAAATATTCTTTTTTTTATTCAACTCGGCTACGATAGTGATAATTTGATTATATTGCCATTTTCCCTGGAAACTCGTATATACCTCACATTGTATTATACTTGAGTGATTCAGACATAAACTTGTTTATTATACTCATAGTTGTGATTTTTGCTCTAAATTAAGGAAATTTAGATCTCTTACGCATAATTTTTTAGGGAAATGAGGAAATTGTGATCCAAACTTTGCAATCACCAAAGGGTAAATGGAATTTCAATAACAGTGGTTTACAAGCTAGTTGTGATGTGGAGATAAAATATAGTCGTGCATGTAGATATTTCAAAGGTACTTCCCAAGATCATCTAGCCAAGTCCTCTCAGGTGAAGACGCTCTCCAGATGACATTATTAAAAAATGTGTGAGATCTCTTTCTGTGCTTGACTCCACTATAAAAACCTACTACTCACCTTTTTCATTATCTTTCAATCTTATAGAATTCAAGATACTCTCTTGTACTCTCTCTTATTTCATCCTCTTGAATGTGATATTTAGCTCACGTTAAATTTTCTTCATACTTTCAGGGATATATTAGGCCACCTCTTTCTGTATTTTAAATATAAATCAATAACAAGAATAAGAAAAAGAAAATAAAAAAATTCAAAAACCATAAATAGTAAAAGAAACTAACCTTGCTAGCAGAATATGACGTCTGAAATTCCTTCCACCTAATTATATAGCACATCAAAGCCCATAAAAGAATGGATTCAGTCCACACCCTGCTTGAATGTGGCCAAAGAAATGAAAGGGTCAAGTTGTGGAAAACATGTTCAATGTTCAGGTTCAGGGTGAGTAAGGTTCCTTAGGGCATTGAGTAGGGTCGATTTGGGCTCAACCCAATTATGCGTGCATAACAGTGACAACGCATTCGGAACAGTGATTCGAACGACAAACAATTTCTGGGCCAATTCGAGCAGTGCAGTAAGAGCCTGAGCAAGAGGGAATAGGGAGGTTGGGGTGAAGGGTGAAATGTCTTTAAGGTGAGAATTGGAATTAAAATAAAAAATAAAAAATTAAATGTAAATAATAATATCAAAAAAAAAAATTATATATAGTATTAAATTAAAAATTAAATATAAAAGGTGTATATAAATTATATAATATGTAAAACATAAAATTTTCCACACACTTGACCTGAGTCGACCTAAACCCAACCCAAACGCATTTCCTTGGGCACCCTCATAGGGCACGACCCGACCTACCTGAACTAAGGCACACGAGAGAAAACATCAAACGGGTCACATGAACGTGCACATTAAGGGACACGAGCGGTCACAATTTAGGATTTTTGATATGGCCTCCCTCACACGACTTGGCCTGACCCGAATCGAACGCGTTTCCTTGGCCACCCTCACATGACACGCCTGAACCGCCCTAACAAAGGCACCAAGGAGCACCAAATGGAAAACAGGTCGCACAAGCATGCATAAGGCACACAAGAATTCACAAATTTTGTTTTTTATACGACCACCCTCACACGACCCCACCCGACCTAACCCGAACGCGTTTCCTTGGGTGCCCTCACATGGCACGACCTGACCCACTCGAACAAAGGCATAAGGGAGCTAATGGAAAATGGGTCACACGAACATGAAAAATGCACATGGGTGGTCACAACTTAGCATTTTTGATACATTCGCCCTCACACAACCCGACCCAACCCAACCCGAATGCGTTTCCTTGGGTGCCCTTACATGATATGACCCAACCTACCCTAACCCGAACATATTTCCTTGGGCACCCTCACAAAACCCAACACAACCTAACCTGCCTGAATGAAGTCACAAGGGATCAAACGATAAATGGGTCACACAAATGTGCACAAGAAAGACGAGCGATCACAACTTAGCATTTTTTATACAACCTCCCTCACACGACCCAACCGAAAAGCGTTTCCTTGGGTGCCCTCACATGACACGACCCGACCTGACCTGACCCAACCAACCCTGAATGCATTTCCTTGGGCGCCCTTACAAGACCCGCTCGACTCGAATGTGTTTCCTTGGCACCTTCACACAACCCTATGTCCCAACCCACCTGAACGAAGGCACAAGGGAGAAAAAGGAAAACAAGTCACATAAATGTGCATGACAAGGCACACACATGGTCACAACTTACCATTTTTTATACAGCCTCCCTCACATGACCAACCTAACCTAACCTAGATCAAATGTGTTTCCTTGGACCCCATCACACGACACGACCCGACCCGCTCGAACGAAGCAACAAGGGAGCAAACGGAAAGAGGGTCACACGAACGTGCACAAGGGACATGGGCAGTCACAGCTTAGCATTTTTTTATAGGACTGCACTCACACGACCTGAACCTGCAACCCACCTGAACGCGTCTCGTTGGGCACCCTTGCACAACCTGACCCGACCCGACCTGACCCAACCCTGCGACCCACCCGAACATGTCTCGTTGGGTGCCCTTGCACGACCTGACCCGAACTGACCTGACCCAACCTACTCGAGTGCGTTTCCCTGAGCATCCTCACATGACCCGACCCAACCCTACCTGACCCACCCGAACGCATTTCCTTGGGTGCCCTCACATGACACGACCCAACCCGACCTGCCCGAATGCGTTTCCTTGGGCACCCTCACACTACATGACCCGACCCGCGCGAACGCATTTCCCTGGGCACCCTCACATGACCCAACCCGAACTGACCCAAATACAATGATATGGATGTAGTTGGTATCGAATCTTGGAAATTATAATGGTTGGTCTTAGTGAAACATTGGCAGGAGCAAGACATTGGTTAGGGTTGAAGCTCCATAACAAGACATGGCAAGTTGGGGAAGAGTGTCAAGGAATATTTTCCAGACCTTGTACAGGTTGAGGCATATGAAAGAATAGCACCCATGGATTCGTGTTGAACTTGAAGTCTTGGAGGAGAATGTTGAAGTAGATATTCTTCGACTTTGTTGGGAAATGGAGCATGATGGAGCCGCAGATTGCGATAAGGAAGAAGAAGCCTAGACATGTGAAGAAGAGGATGTTGGAGATGTGTAAAATGATAGAGGAATAACTTGATGAACATGTTGGATCAGGATTGTGCACTTTGCAGACATTGATGATGGAGGAAACTTATAAGAGTTAGGGATTAATGGTGCTAGGGTTTATGGGGTTAAATGGATTAAGGTTTTAGGGGTTTAGGTGGTTAAATGGGTTAGGGATTGGGAATTAAGGTTTAAGGGGTTAGGGGTTAATGGTTTAGAGGTTTAGGGTTTAGGGGGTTAAATGGGTTAGGGGTTAAGGTTTTAGGGATGAGGGATAAAGGTTTTAGAGGTATAGGGTATAGGGGTTAAATGGGCTAGGGGTTTATAGGTTTAGGGGGTTAAATGGGTTAGGGGTTTGGAATTGTGACTAAGGATTCAAGCTCCATGGAAAAATATAAAGTCATCAAACGTGTTTCCTTGCATGCCCTCAAATGGAACAACTAGACCTAACTTGCCTGAACGCGTTTTCTTAGGTGCCCTCACACGACCCGACCCAACCTGCATGAATGCATTTCCTTGGGTGCCCTCACACGACCCGACCCGAACTTACCCAACCCGCTCCAACCTGTTTCCTTGGGCACCCTCACATGACTTGACCTGATCCGACCTGCCCAAACGTGTTTCCTTGGGCACCTTCACATGGCGCAACCCAAACCAACTCGACCCAACCCACCCAAACGCATTTTCCTGGGTGCCCTAAAATGACAAGATCCGACTCGCCTAACGAAATTTCCTTGGGCACCATCAAATGACACAACCCAACCCAACCCACTTGAATGCATTTCCTTGGGCGGCCTCACACGGAACGACCCGACGCAGCCCACCCTAACGTGTTTCCATGGTCACCCTCACACAACCCAACACGACCTGATGCAAAAGCATTCCTTGGGCATCCTTGCAGAACTTGACCAAACCCAACACGCCTGAATGTGTTTCCTTGGCCACCATCAAATGACCCGACCCTACCCGACCGGCCCGAACGTCGATTAAGGCACAAGATAGAAAATGAGAAACGAGTTGCATGAATGTGCACAAGGAACACGGGAGGTCACAACTTAGCATTTTTGATATGAACTCCTTGAAACGATCTGACCTGAACGTGTTTCCTATGGAACCCTCACATGACACGACCCTAAACACCTGAATGAAGGCACAAGGGAGAAAATGAAAAACAGATTGCAAAAATGTGCATAACGTACATGGGCGCTCACAACTTACCATTTTTTATACGACCACCCTCACACGAACCAACCCAACCTACCCGAATACATTTTTTTAGGCGCCCTCCCATGACTCGACCCAACCTGACCCGACCCATCCACACACATTTGGTTGGGCGCCCTCACATGACCTGCCTCGACCCGAATACAACAACATGGTTGTAGTTGGTATCAAAGATTGGAGATTATATTGGTTGGTCTCAATGAAACATTGGCAAGGGCAAGACAGTGGTCAGGGTCGATGCTGCATAACAAGACATGGCAAGTTGGGAAGAATGTCAAGGGAGGATTTTTCAGACCTTGTACAGGTTGAGGCGTATGAAATAAGAGCACCCACGGATTCGTGTTGAACTTGAAGTCTTGGAGGAGAATGTTGAAATAGAGCTTCTTCAACTTGGTTTTGCAATGGAGCAGGATGGAGCTGTAGATTGTGATGAAGAAGAAGAAGCCAAGACAGGTGAAGAAGAGGATATTGCAGATGTTTTAATGATAGATGAATAACTTGATGAACACATTGGATCAGGATCGTGCACTTTGCAGATATTGATGATGGAGGACACTTACATGGGTTAGGGTTTAAGGGTTAATGGGGTTAGGGTTTAGGGTTTAAATGGATTAAGGTTTTAGGGGTTTGGTGGGTTAAATCAGTTAGGGGTTGAGAATTAGGGTTTAAGGGGTTAGGGGTTAAGGGTTTAGAGGCTTAGGGTTGAGGGGGTTAAATGCATTAGGGGTTTAGTGGTTTAGGGTGTTAAATGGGTTAGGGGTTAAGGGTTTAGGGGTTAGGGGTTAAGGGTTTAGGGTTTACGGTTTAGGTTTTAAGGTGTAGGGGGTTTCCTTGGGCGCCATTACATGACCCAACCCAACCCAACCCGACTCGCCCGAATTTCGATTAAGGCATGAGGGAGAAAATGGAAAATGAGTTGGACAAACATGCACAAGGCACACGATCAGTCACAACTTATAATTTTTGATAAAAAATCCCTCGCATGATCAAACCAGAATGTGTTTGTTGTGGTGCCCTCATACGGCACGACTCGACCTACCCGAACGAAGGCACGAGGGAGAAAACAGAAAATGGATCGCTCAAACGTGCACAAGGTACATGGGCCGTCACAATTTAGAATTTTTAATATTTCCACCCTCACACGACCCAACCTAACCCGACTAGACCCACCTGACTGTGTTTCCCTAAGTTCCCTTGCACAACCCAAACCGAGTCAACCCACCCGAAGGCGTTTCTCTGGGCACCCTCACACGTCCCAAACCAACCCACCTCGACCTGCTTGAACGTGTTTCCTTGGGTGCCCTCACATAGGACAACGAGACATAACTCGCCCGAACACATTTACTTAGGTTCCCTCACACGACCCTCCCCAACCCGCCCGAACGCATTTCCTTGGGCACCTTCAAACGGCACAACCCAACCTGACCGAACCAAATGTGTTTCCTTAGGTGCCCTCACACGACCTGATCCGACCTATACGAATGCATTTCCTTGGGCACCCTCACATGACCCTACCTGAACCAACCCAAGCTGCTCGAACACATTTCCTTGGGGGCCCTTATAAGTCCTAACCCAACCCGACCCGACCAAACGTGTTTCCTGTGGTGCCCTCACATGACATGACCCGACCAGACTCGACCCGACCTACCCGAATGTGTTTTCCTGTGCATCGTCACATGACACGAACCACCCAACCTGACCCACAGAAACAGGTTTCATTGGGCGCCCTCACATGAGATGACTCGACTCGTCTCGCTCGAACGCGTTTCATTTGGCGACCTTACACGGTACGACCTAACCAAACTCAGCCTAACATGGACAAACGTGTTTTCATGGGTGCCCTCACACAACCCGTCATGACCTGACCCAGACACATTCCTTGGGCACCCTCACATGGCCCAACCGACCTGACCCCCCCGAACAGGTATACTTGTTCACCCTCATAGTATGGCATGACCCGACCCGACTTGACCCAAACGTGTTTCCTTGGGCACCATCACACAACCCAACCTGACCCGACTTGCCCAGACGTTTATTAAGGCATGAGGGAGAAAATGACAAACGAGTTGCCTGAACATGCACAAGGCACAAAAGTGGTCACAACTTAGCCTTTTTTATATGACCTTCCTCACACAATCTGACCCGAATGTGTTTCCTATGGGACCCTCAGATGACATGACCCGACCCTCCCGAATGAAGGCATGGGGAGAAAATGGAAAATGAATCACACAAATGTGCACAAGGCACATAGTCAGTCACAACTTAGCATTTTTTATATGGCGACCCTCACATGACCTGACCCAACCTGACTCGACCTACTTGAACGTGTTTCCCTAGGTGCCCTTACATGACACAACCTGACCTGACCCTCTCGAACACGTTTCCCTGGGCATCCTCACACGACCTGACCTGACCTGCTGAACGCGTTTCCTTAGGCATCATCACATGGCACAACCTGACCTTACCTGCCCTAACGTGTTTCCTTAAGTGCCCTCACATAACTCGACCTGACTCGACCCTCATATATGTGTTTCCATTGGTGCCCTCACACAACCCGACTCAAACCAACCCGGCCCACCTGAAAAATTTTCCTTGGGCACCCTGACACGATGTGACCCGACCTAACCCGCCCGAACACATTTCCTCTGGTGCCCTCACACAACACAACCCGACCGGAACTGACCCACCTGAATGAGTTTCCTTGGGCGCCCTTACCCAACTTGACCTGACTCGACCCACTCGAACGCGTTTCCTTGGGCACCCTCACATGACCTGACCTGACACGACCCGACCTGACCCTAGCCAACCTAACCCGAACACAATTTCATCATTATTCCGATGTTAGGAGCGTTTTCATCGCTATTCCAACGTTAGAGACTTTCTTCGCAAGTCTGACATTTGGAACGTCCATTTCTATTTTGACTTTTGGAGAGATTGTGTCGCTATTCCGACATTTGGAGACTTTCGTCCCAAGTTTGACGTTGGGAAATTTCGTCGCTCTTTCAACATTTGGAGCACTTTTGTCACCATTCTGACGTTTGGATATTTTCGTCGCAAGTGCGATATTTGGATCTTCCATCACTATTACGATGTTTGGAGACTTTCATCGCAAGTATGACTTTTGGAGCTTTCATCACTATTCTGACATTTGGAGCGCTTTCGTCACTATTCTGACGTTTGGAGAATTTATTCGCAAGTGTAATGTTTGGATCTTTTGTTGCTATTCCGATGTTTGGAGTGATTTCATTGCTATTCTAATGTTTGGAGACTTTCTTCAGCAGTCCAACATTTTGAGCTTTCATCGCTATTCCAACGGTTGGAGTGCTTTTGTAGCTATTCCAAAATTTGGATACTTTTGTCACAAGTCCAACATTTGGAGCTTTCATCTCTAACCCAATGTTTGGATAGTTCTCTCGCTATTTTGACACTTTTTGGGAGGATTAAAAAAATTGAAAAAAAATGAGAGCTTTCTGACGATATGTCAAAACTGTCGAAACTAAAGTGTCAAAAAATTGACCATATGTACTAGTGTGTTATTTATAAATGCCGCTCTTTTCAGTTTGAAAATTGTATAAGAAGTAGAATAGTGGCAACAACAGGTGGTGGCCCACATTCAAAGAGGGTGGTTCCTCTTGGAAAATTAGTGCTTGATATCCTAAGGGGGTTGACACCTCCAGTGAGTGGGTTCTCACAAAATAACTAATGCAATTAAGTGGGTTCTTCATCTACATCTTAAACAACAACAAATTGGTGGTTTTTTCCCTTTTGGTTTCGACATGAAAAATATGTGTGTCTATGTGTGTGTGTGTGTGTGTTGATCATGAGAAAAATTGTTGAAGATGTGAATGCTCATGTTTACTACTCATTTTATTTATGAATGAATGATATCATAAGTAACAGAGTGTAGTGGGAATAAGTAAGAATATATTGCAAGAAAAAATAAAATTAATCACACAATTACTGATTCACCCTCCTCTGAGTAATTCCTAATTGAAACATGATCTTGCTACTATAGGTGAAGCTTCATTAACCACAACTGAAGGAGTGTATTTCTTAGTCATTTGATTGTCTGAATATTGTGTTTCCCAACCTGAAGAAACCAAGAACTCTTTCCATGTTTTATCCTTCTTCTCAAGATCCTCCATTATCATCAATTTAGTTAATGAAAAATGAAATAAATAGGCCTTAACTTGAAATCCTTTTATTTTCACTCTGTCAATCATATTACATAGAATCCTATATAAATAATATATAATATTTATAGTTTTCATGTTAGTATAATGCATTAAGAGCTTAATGTGATAGTGATGCACCTTGTTGAACCTCCCATCACATGTGAAGTACCCTTGGATGATGTCTAACAATTTTCCACAATCATCTTGTAAATAACTCCTTGGAACATATGAACCATGTCATTTCCTGTGTTTTGGCCAGAGAAAATCATTGAAATAAACTAAATCAAAACCCATTCCTTTGAACCACTCCTATCCACCTAAAAGAATCTCAGTGGCCTCAGCTTTTGATTGGTTTGATATTGGAAAATTCATACTTCCCACCTTTTCTTTCACACCATCAAAACCCCTATAAAATTCCTTTGTGAACTGCAAATTATATCCTTAAATTGGTTCATAGAATATCATGCACCCTAATTCTTTGATAGCCATGCTGCTAGATGGATCTACATTGATGCTTGTGATGTCCTATGGGTCAAAACATACAATAGTTGCCCCTTTGTGTTTTTTTTCCTCTCGTCTTGACATAGTTTCACTTTTGCAACAATTAATTCAATAAAGTTATGAACAATTTGTTTAGGCAACAATGGAGGTGTTTTAGTTTCCAAATATTGTGACAATTTTTTAAGACACAATCCAACGATTACATCAAGGCTATCAATTGGCAGACATTCTCAATCAATCCTTATAGAACTCATATTTTTGCAATCAATTTGAAAGAAACTATACTAGGAATAGTCGCAGGGCACAGGACTAGAAACTCAGTGCATTTGGAAAATAAAGGACTGTACTTCTAACTGTTACCCCTTGCATGACCTCATAAAGTTTCATTTTGAAATGAAATCTCAACTAATATTAAAGAGCCTCTAAATATGTTCCAAGATGATTTCATGATTTCATTTGATGTAGACATTATCTCTAGACTTAGGTGGCCTACTAACTATTATTTAGAAGGGGACCGACCAACTCATAGTAACCAAGGGCTTGCAACATGAATTTCTGTACCCTTTTCAAGTGACCAGAAAATTCCCATGATTTCCCTTTGTAAGGAAAAACATGATTTTAGACATTGGACTCTTAACATAATGAAAAAATTTACATTATAACCAATCTAGAAAATTTATACCTAAACTCCATGAAATAAATAATAGTGAGGTGATTATTACATAATATTTACATTTTTTACCTCTATATACATAACCAGACTAACATGACAAAAATCCCTAGACATAGGTCAATAACACACAACAAAACCACAAGCTCGACTGGATTCTCACACTTGACTCCCTTACTCACAATAACCACAACTTGACTTCACAAAAGTTTCAAATGCTTCTATGAAGGATTCTCATGCAACCTTACGCTCTGATACCATGACAAATATTATAGAGGCACAAAACATAAAGAAGAATAAAATCAAAACTAGAAATGGAGCGAAATAAGGAGTGAACTCACAATTGAAATTACATAGTAACAACTAAACATATTACATATGACAAATTAACAATAAATCACTAAACTTAATTGAACTAGAAATCAAATAATATAACCAAATTCAAACTAACTATGCTGCCTGGAAAATAACAATTAGTGGTTGGAATTATTTTCTCCAAGAGTCATTTCATCCCTAATTGCTACCTGTTGATAATTCCTTTGGAAAAAAATTTAATACATGGGACATGTTGAGAGTAGTGGCTATGGATTCTAAGTGGGTTGAACACTTTTAAATATGCATCTATGGTATAATATACACCCAACTGAATTCTCAAGAAGCTTGAACCACTCATTCACCATATTAAGAAGATTATTTTCGGTAAAAACTGATGATTGAAGGCATTTCCCATCATAACATTAAGAGAAGCATTTGTGAACTATCGATGAATCTTGACAACACCACTATTAATAATATATTCATTTCATATGGCATAAAGCAATGTCATGGAGTCCTCTTGGTTACCGATTCTGTGGGTCACAATTCACTATGTAGCTAACAAATGCATAATGTAAATATAACACATGAGCAACCAATAATCACAATATGGTGCAACAACAAAAATAACAACAACAACCCATTTTCTATATACCATCTGTTCTTCATAAAACAACAACACATACTTGAGGTTTTTAAAGTAGAATCACACAGCCTGCAAGATAGTTAACTAAAAGTATTGAACAACAAATTTGTAGTTAGAATATTTGTTCTGCGAAGCTCGGATAAGTGTTAAAAAGAAGATAAGCCCTAAATCCACACTCCATAGTCCCTTTGGATCCAGAAACCTAGTTCTACCATCCCCTAATATTGCCTCGGGTGAGTCTTTGGTCTGCACAATAGATCATTGCTGAAAGGGATGGTAATTTTGGGTTTGTAGGTTCATATAACCATATCTAAACCTAGGTCTAGACCCCATCAAGCCAAAAAAAATTAAAGAAAAAAAGGGTGTGCACTACTCTCTGACCTATTAATAAACTGACTCAAATGGAAAAAGACATAACTGATCTATTAATACAAAAAAATATGATCTATATAATGAAATAAGCAGTAAATCCACTTCAGGATGGAGAAATATAAAAATTACTTCAAGATGGAGAAATTCAATGGAAAGTGCAAACAATTTAGATGAAAGAAAAAATATAGGGAAACAAATTGGAAGTCGACCCACCTAGTTCATGCTCTGTGTGACATTTCATAGATCAGATAATCGATTTAACCATTAAATTACAAGTAGAAAATAAATAATTTTAGAATTAGAATAAAATATTTAAGGCTAACTATACTTCTACAATTTTTCAAGAAAAATTTGACAAAATTAAGAAGACATCTGTCCTTGGAATTGGATTTGAAAAAGTATTGAAGAATGTAAAATATCTTAAATAACTGTATGACATATATTTTTCTCCACATGCAACCGACTAAAGGATTAATAGGGCCTTATAAAATACTAAATTGAGAAAGAGAACTCCACCCTCAACTAAAATCTTGACACACATTGTCAAAACAACTCATTGAATAGAAGGAATTCAAGGAAGCCTTGCTCTAAGAAGAAATAAAACGGTTTTGAGATGGGAGAAAATCAAACACGGAAGCAAGGAATTAGGTTGATCATATTGGAAAATAAATACAATAGGTGCTTGAGGAAAAGTATAAGCTAAACTTGTAAGAAGTACAATATGCAACACTAATAACTAAAATATAATATCTAGTGTAAATAGCATCTCTAGTGGTGTAGACTTAGTTCTGAACCAGCGAGTGGTATATTTTTGATAAGTAATTGCAATGAATTCCATCCTTGTTCACAAAGCTACATGATTAGGGCACAATAATAACCACAACAATGGCCCCCTATTTATCCCTCTCCCTGTGAAATACATGTTCAATTATTTATCCCAATCATGTAAGAATTAATATTTCCATCTCCAAGTCAATAGTCAGATACAATATACATATAAGAAAAATGAGCCCATGGGTTGTATCAGTACAAAAAATACAGAATAAAAACGATTTGGGTGGGTGCCGGGGGGGGTGGGGGGTGGTGTGTGTAAGAGGGATGTTAGAAAGACTAGTTTTATTTGTTAACTAAACCAAAAAATAAACCAAGAAAAATTATATTCAATTGTTTAGTTGGAAATGTAAGTTTTTCAATCACATATTCATGTCAACCAACTAAGGTAGTAAGATAGTTACGACTAGCTCGTAACTAACTCTTGATACATAAATATGGCATTGATGTAATAACGAATAAAGAGATGATAGTTATGAATGATATACTAATAAAGTGTATATTTATATTCTTCCATTAATTTTGTTTCTTCTTCCACACTCTCTCTTATGCGCATGCTTGAATCATGGCATGCATATTTTTATTTATTTCTCTATTGGGACTTTACTAACAATTATTTCTACAAACCCATAGATCACAAGGCTCATGAACAACACTTAAGGTTTGTGGTAAGAGTGTTTAGAGAGTATTAATTGCATGTTATGTCAATAAATGATTATTTTACTAAGAGGTAGATCCATTACTTGGGGCACATAATTTTTTAGGTTGGAATAATATGTAGATCCAAAGAAGATTGAAGGTATTAGAGGATGGACTACAAGTAAGAGCATAATGGAGCTAATATTATTCATGGAGACTTATATATATTCAAAAAGATAAGTAAAAATATTCTCTAATATTGATTATTCCATTACTTGTTTAAAAAAAGGATACTAAAATTGAATGGATACCACAATGTCAAAAAATATATCAACTGTTAAAGGAATTACTTACAAGTTCCTCCATTTTCAGTAGTGTCAATCCAAATGAAGTTTCATTAGTATGTACAAATTCTTGATAAGAGGGGCTTATTGTAGTTCTTAGTTAGAGTGTAAATGTGATTTTTTCATAGTCCATAAGGTTAAATAATGTGAGAAAATGTTATGAAACCAACTTGAAAAATAGAAGAAAATTGATATCAATGCCTTAGAAATCACCCACTTCGAGGGGGAAACTTCCAATACATTACACAAATGACCAATTCTTGGATGATACAAATGAAAAAACCTCCTTCTATATATAGGAGTCCATGGGGTCACAATATAATCCTAACTGACCTAAAAATAATAATGTAAGGGCACAATAAAAACAATATTGGGGTTACAAGGGTACAACAATATCAATAAGGGTGTTACACTAACAACAATAAGGGACTATACTAGTAATATAGGGACCTAACATGCCCCTCTCCTTCAAAAAAATACTCTCCTCAACGCTTGAGGAGTTCCAGGTTCTTCTCTATAAAATTATCATCCTCTCATGTAGAACCTTCAGTGGCTAAGTTCTTCCATTTGATGAGATACTCTAAAATTGATCAATTTCGTAGCTCTTGAGTTCTTGTTTCCGTGACTGCTTCAGGTTCCAATATGATTTTTCCTTCCTCATAAAGTTCTGGCAATATTGTTTGAGCTAGAATTTTGTCCCCTATAACCTTCTTTAAGCATGAAACATGGAGAATTGGATGCACCCGCGAAGAAGAACGAATATCCAATTTGTATGCCATAGTACCAATCTTTTGCAACACCTTGTAAGGACCACACTACTTTGGTGATAATTAACTATCCTTCTTAGATTTCTTGAGGGACATTTATTTGTATGGTTGTAGCCGTAAAAATGCCTAATCTCCTACATCAAAACTTCTCTCTCTGCGATGTTTATCTGCCTATTGTTTCATTCGATTTTGTGCCAAATTTAGGTTATCCTTTAAGAGTTGGAGAACTTCTTGTTGATGCTCGATGTGATATTCCAATGCTTAAACCTTAGAATTTTATCTTAAGGTATATGTGATGGATGGTGGATGATATCCATAAAGTTCCATAAATGGGGTAACTTTTGCTACAGTATGGAAGGAAGTGTTATATCACCATTTAGCGATAGGTAACCACTTGACCCATTGTGTTTTCTTATCATATACAAAATGTAATATCCCAACATGGGAATGAATCAATGCAAAAGAAAAATACTTGAATACCAATGAGAAATAACTCACAAATGTGTATAAAACATAGATCCAGCAACTGCATGTATAACAACAAGAAATCTGATCCATTATATCAGCCAAAAGTGGGGAAAAGCAGCAATTTATGCCCTAAAAATGTTATTTTCAGAAAATATGTTATAATAGGGGAGAATAACACTGGGATCCCTTAGCTTATGTAATTTTGGACTCACACCCATAAAGTATTCATAAACAAATCTCTTTTTCTTGTTTAAACATATCTCTCGGTCCCAATATGGCTTAAAAACACTGAAATCCCATGACTTGAATAAAAAGAAATTTCCTGAAGCATGCATAGTGTCATTTTAAGATGGTTTAAGATAAAATATGCTGAAAATATCAGATTATGGGTTTTATTGCTCAAAACATGAAGAAAAATAGGGATCTATCGCCTTTTACACATCAAGAAGATAACCTGGCAAGGGTTTCATGAAAGCACAAGTACAAGATGCATAGATCTGCAGATCTGGATCTGAAATAACACAGTCCACTAAATCACTGTGTATAAATTTCTGAATAATACAAAAATTAAGGAGGATCCTTCTTAAAATTATTTCCGGAGAAGGGTTGGCTCTTTTCCTTAGAAAGTAACTCAAGATTGAGGGGATTGACTCTCACATTGCAACTCTACAAGAAAGGATGCAGTCTCGATAAGGGATTGTGCTGTAGCTAATGGGAGTATTTGGCTAAGTTCCAATATATGAAAATCTACTCCAAGATCTTCCTTACTGATCTCCCAAAGGAATGGAGGCTCCTCCCTTTGAAAAATGAGTGTAGGAAGTGGTGTTGTGAACCCTCACTGCAACACCCTGCAACACAACGTTATACTGCTACAGAAATAATGTTGTAGCTAAAGGACGATGCTTGGCTTCAAGCCTGGATGTGGGGCAAATCAGTACAAGCTTCTTCAAGAGGCCTCTCAAGAAAGGAGAAGGATTCCTAAACAAGAAATCCTTGTGCTAAGTAGCACAGCAATCTCAACTAAATAGTTGAAGAAACCAAAATAGTCTAAGTAGACAAATCAAATATCATTCATAAGATGTCCTGCTATGGCTACCTTACCCTCCTTTTAAACATGTGTGAGCCTTCTTGCCTTGGGCCCCACTCATTAGGGTTTCCTCCACCATGGAATCTTCCTCCCACTATCTCTATGCTGTCTTACAAGATGATCTCCACCTCCTATCCTAGCACTGTTGACTTGGTCAAACTTGACCTTATCCACATGCAAAAGTCCCTTTTCACACACGAAGGTGTGAAATCCATCTTTATGTTCATCCCATTTCACATTATGAGGGATTTTATTCAGGTATTTATTATGCATGGGCTTCCTTACCCATTTATTCATCTCCTAAGTGTAATTAGCAAAATTTAATATTCCAATTTGCTGCATGCAAATTTTGGAATATTACAGTCCTCCCCTCCAAAATGTTGTCTGTCCTCAAGAAACTACAAGGATAGAACTAAATATTCTCCACTCCTCCTACTGTAGCATCCACATATGATGAACTCCTCCAAGGAATGAGATGTTGTCTCATCAATGAATCTCCATATTGCCCTTCCCAAGCATGCAAGCTAGCCAATTGGCTATCATCATGAATAAGTAAAGTAATCAAGAAGGAAATAAGGTGTTCTGTAGAGGTCCTCTCAAGGCATGGAATTTGAAATTTATTTGGAAACATCATTCCCATGTGGATCCTCCATCCCCAAGCAATCATCCATACAAAATGAGTCACCTCCCAAAATGGCAACTCCTGAAAATGTTCCTCAACCTTGAGCTCCTACAAAGTAGGTGGGTTGAAAATCTAAACACGGTAGAAAAAGTATCCTACCCCATGCTATCTTCCTCTCCACTTATGATAAGTGTATATCATATGATGATCTTGGGCTACAATACAATTTCCCTCAAGTGGCAAGATGAAGATTAGATCTCCAAAGATCTCCTCTCCAACGATGTGAATCAAGTTGGCCCAAATCATTCCATATGTGATGGATAGGGAATAATCACCATATGAAATCTCATCAATCACATGGCCCACCTAAAAAATAAATAAGTGTTTAGCTATGGTGGCCATATCTCCTCCCATGCTCCTATTAGAACATGCAATTCATAAATTGTGGGAATCTTATTCCCAAAAGGACACATCCAACCCATGTGTCTCTCTCCCGATCATGGTATCCATAGAAATAAGAAAAATATTAGAAAATAAAATCATGATTAGCATCAAAATGAGGGAAATACTAAAGGTTTGATGTGGTGCTGGAAAGCGCCAACATTTTCCCAAGTAGTCATAGCGCAGTTTTCCAAACTGTTGCTTCAGATAATAGTATGGCAAGTTGTTTTTTAATACATGAATAATTATGTATGTCATCATGTTTACTAATGGATAGTAAATGGATGGGTACATCAACTGAACATACATGGAATGATAAAAAACTTGCCCAAGGCCATATAAAAGATGGTTGTCTCCATCATACAATTTGGCCCAATGTTGACCATGGTGCTCAATGAAAAGCTTGCCCTCTTGTGGAGCAATGCACTGAATAAGAATGGTAAGACTACACAAATATTGTGTTAGACAATCAATGGATGTAAAAAAAATATTCACAGCATGTGTTGAGAGTAATATGATGCATATGTATATGAATAATTCCTCCATAGTGGTATGACACTCTCCTATGAAGAGGAATCAACCATGTGTTGCATGAAGATCACCCTTCTCATGCTTGGAAATCCTAGTTAAGAAGATCATATCAATGTAATAGATGTTTCCATCCACCACTTCATCATTCTCACCTCCTATTTGTCCACCAAGTGCATCAAGTGTGAAGTGATTCTAGGGACACTCCATCAATAACCCCTTCCTCCCAAGTGACAGCGTTGTTGGCCTATGCAAATAGGCTCCTCCCAACTCATAGCTCCATTATTTGAAATGTACATTGTCAAAGACATCTCCCATAATGCTGCTACACATAAGAAGTTCCTTCCAAAGTGGAAGTACGTCTTGATCATCCAAGGCTAAGGAGTAGCCCCTTTTTACCATGATACTTCCATCTCCTACTCCTATAACATAATGCAAAGTATGAGAGAAAATTTTCCCTTGCTCTTTCAAGAACAACCAAAGCAACAAAAGTTTTTTCTACCTCCCCATACCTTCATCCTACAAATAATGTAGTGAAAACATGGTGAATGATATGAGGAATTTCATATCAACACAATGTGTCCATACTCCTTGCTTCCCAATGATGCAAGTATCCTGCCACACCTTCTTCACCCACATATCCTTAGAAAGAGGATGATGGCCAAAATCTTTCAAGAGTAGCCAACGCAACCAAGCCTCCTGTTGCCAAGTATCATAGATTTGCAAGTAGCTTTCTAGCTTCTTCCTCATCATCCAAACCCATCCATCCACATGTAGGTGCCTCCCATCATGTTATTACTTAGCACTATCCCAAGGAAGACTATCATCCTCCCAAATAAAATTTCTCCTCTTTCATTTCATGGGATGTTGAAATGCAACTCCTTGGAGATATTCTAGAGAAGACCTCTCATCAATGTCCCCCTTGAATCCACAAATATCCAAGTGTGATGAGGGAAAAACCTCCTCAAACTGTTGAAGAACTTTGCACTCCATGATGTGTTGAAGTGCACCTCCAATGAGATCCCTCCATGAGACCTTGTTCTCATCAATGGCCTTCCAAAACCAATAAGGTTCTAGATCTGCTGCAGGTAGAACTTTCTCTTTGAGCTGGGGCGTGCTCATTGAGAAAGGGTCATCTAGAAAGGAGAAAATTTTTATCACTTCAAGATGTCTACCATATATCACTTCTTCCTCCATTGCTTCATGAATGAAGCTTCCATTTGAATTCCCCCATAAGGAATGGGTTGTATTTTCTTCATTACTGCTCTTGTATAGCGCAGTGCAATTCTATTGCTCTAAATCAACAGTATACAATGATGTAGATCCCTCCATAAGATTTGATGAAATGATAAGAGATGGAAATGTAAGCATCCCTTGGTGAAATTTGGAAGCTTCTTGTAGGGCTGCAAGAGTTTCTTCCTCATATGTGTTGGCTTCCCAAACTACTGAAGATGAAGGCTTCTCCTCCATGGTTATAACAACACTGGTACATGCCTCTTCCAGTGGTGGTGAGGGTTTATCCCTCTCTTTTCCAAATCTCCTGACCAACCTTTGAGAAAACTTAGCAAGAGTAGACACTCTTGCATGGCTCAAATGGCTGAACCACCAAGTATTTGCTTCACCTTCAAGGTGTAGCGCTGCAATTTATACAACCTCTCTCTCTACTACTGGATGTAGTAGGAATAAATCCTCTAACTTCATGACCCAAGCCTTTGCTGCACATGTGAGTGATCCATCAAAAGTGGACAATAGGAATCTATTGCCTCTCATCATCCCATAGTTGTAGGGTATTCTTTCTTCCTCCAACTGAATGAACTATGCTAAAGCTAGAGTCTTCTTGAAGGCTCTAGGTTTAGCTTTGTATTCAGCAAGGTATTCACTTAGAATTTCATATTCGAAGTGTCCTTCATGCTTCTTTTCCTCTCCTCTTCGATAATAGGAAGTGCATGGCCCTTCCTCTTCTTGAAACCCTCTAGGAGTTTCTTTGCATTTCTTCTCCTTCATCTGGTTAACCTCCTTGGAGAGGTTCTTTCTAGATTTTAAAAGTGATGATATCAAGATCATTCTTTCCATCATTCTGACCTACTTCTTCTCTTTGTCTTCTTATAGCATAATGGTTGAAACTCATAGGCTGAGCCAAGATTATGTTCCGATACCATTGTAATATACCAAAATCGAAATGTAGCAATGCATAAGTATAATGCTGGAATAAAAAATATATATAACTCATAAAATGTGTATAAAACACATATCCATCAATTACATGTACAACAACAATAAATCTGATCCATTATATCAGCCAAAAGTGGGGAAAAGCAGCAATATATGCCCTAAAAACGTTATTTTCAGAAAATTGCCTAATAATAGGGGAAAATAATGATGGGATCCCTTATGCTATGTAATTTGGGACTCACACCCAGAAAATATTCAGAAAAAAATCTCTTTTTCTTGTTTAAACAGATCTCATGGTCCCGATATGGTTTAAAAAAAACTGAAATCCCATGACTTGACTAAACAAAAAATTCCTGAAGCATGCACAACATCATTTTAAGAGTTTTTCTAATAAAATATGATGAAAATATTAGATCAAGGGTTTTACTGCTCGAAACATGAAGAAAAAATAGGGATCTAGCCCCTTTTACACATCAAGAAGATAACCTAGCAAGGGTTTCATGAAAGCACAAGTACAAGATGCATAGATCTGTAGATCTGGATCTGAAATAACATAGTCTGTTGAAGCACTATGTATAAATGGTTGAAGAATACAAAAATTAAGGAGGATCCTTCTTACAAGTATTTCTGGGAGAAGGGTTGGCCCTTTCCCTAAGAAAGCAACTCAAGATTGAGGGGATTGACCCTCACACTGTTGGAAATGTTGTCATTGATGGCAAAGGAGATGGAAAAGGAAGAGCACCTAAAACAGAAACAAGGCAAAGAGAAAAGAAAAGTAGCAGAACTGGAGAGCTTCAGAGTGTGTGAGTGATTCAACAAAGGAACTGAGTGAGTAGGGTTTGCTCCTGTAAACCAATTGATGTTGAAGACCTGCATAGACCAGGAGAACTGTTCAGAGACAACGTAGGAATAAAAGGCCATCAAATTGGAGATCTAGCCAAACATGAAGTTGTAAGTGACATCTTTTGAAATTGATGCATCTGTGTATAGCGATTTTGGTCGCAATTGAATTGGTAAGAATAGGGGTTTTAAGTCCTTGCAATAATCCATTTACTGATGCTATAAAATCTATTAACAAATTGTGAGGTTTGATTTGCATTTTGTGTTAAAGCCAAAATATGGAGAATTCAATTCTAGTGAATGGCATTACAATAGAAATCAATGAGATCTTCACCTTCTGAGGAAGGATGCAAGCAATGTCAATTCTGTTTATTGAGTATGCCAAAATCTTGTATCGAACTTTGTTGAATAAATTAATATCGGTGATATCTAACTTTAATTACGACTACCATATAGTCGGTGTCCAACTCTAACCTGTCAGTTGAACCTGTTTTGCTATGAGATCTAGCGGGACTAACTCAATATATCCAGAGCTTAATTTTTGCAATTAAGGGTGGTTAATTTCAATCAAACTTTGTTGGGTTGAGTGAATCGGGTTGAGGTCAATCTACAAAGGTAAAGCAGAGAAGATGAAGTATAAAGGGAGCGATAAAGCTTGAAGTCGAACCATCGTACCAGGGAGCCTGATTTTTGTGGTTAAGCCATCATATAGTAACGTCATGGAAGCTTTAACCGTTGCATAAAAGAAATGCAAGGAAGGGAGTCGATCTGCAGCAATTGTATTCCAATTGGGGTGTTTGATCCTTGAAGGAAGATCGAAGGCACGGATTCGAATGGGAAAAAGCAGGCCGAATGGACTCATTCAAACCTTGAATAGTGGAGTGAAGTACAACTAAGTGTTGGATCCAAAGGATTGTAGTAGAGTTCGAAGTCAAGAAGGGGAACCTCGATGGAAGGTGAGAGAAAATGAATGGAACCTGGAGTAGTGGAAACAATTGGAACCGTGAGGAACAGTGAACGTGGTTTCTGGAATCAGCCAGTGGTATTCACGTAGCTCCTAAAGCAGTAAGTGGTATTTAAGAAAATAACATGATAACATTCATCGGTCGACATGTGTATTTGGGTGGTGTTTGAAAACCACGAGTTTCGCGTAAATTTGAAGCCTTAAATATCGGAACGAAAAAAAATGAGATATGCGTTGATGCCTGTTCGATCAGAGGTTGAAGAGCGATAAGCCTGAAACCACTGGATGTAGAGGTAAGTTAACGATAAGGTAAGTTGTGGGACCGAACCTTAATAATGTTTATCGTTGGGTTTTTTAAAGCCAAGGTCGACGATTATGAAGTAGAAATGTAAAATTTCCTTCGAGACAGTGGAAGTGTTTGAAGGCATTTTCGTCTACAATTGATTTGTGTGGGCTGGACACTATAGTGTTTGGGGGTTATCCAAAGTCGGGATTGTTAGACAAAGGAACATTTGTATAGTATAATTATGTGACAGGTTGGTAAAGCATTATCACATACACATTAATATTGTGTGGGCCCGAATACTGTTGGATGTTGGCTTTAATAAAGGTTTGAGTTTAAACCATATGCGTTCTACTATGAACCATCATATATTGGGTGAATCATAAAGCTCTAATATCAATTCAAATATCATTCTGAGGGGTTTTTGATTGAAGAACATATTCCCCGCAGATGTAGTTTTGATAGCTATGGTTTCATAACCATAGGATATAGCGAACTCCACTTTATTTAAATTTCCAGCTTGGTATTGATTTGAATGTAAATGTGGATTGCACTTTTAGATGCATAGAGATTGAAAAGTTGAGTTAGGACAGGTACCCCAGCATCATATGTCGACCTATATATTATGACAGAACCATAGTATTCAAATACTAATTCGAATAAGTTACAAAATGGGTTTTGGTCCAAAGTTTTCATTTTAATTATAAATGTTAGTGAAAGCGAA
Source organism: Pinus albicaulis (assembly GCA_034641835.2). Taxonomy (NCBI): domain Eukaryota; kingdom Viridiplantae; phylum Streptophyta; class Pinopsida; order Pinales; family Pinaceae; genus Pinus; species Pinus albicaulis. Next base: position 356,949,158 of record CM076569.1, read on the forward strand.
AATCAAAGGCTGTTATAAAGGTTCTTAAACATTCAAGTGAGGGCCATATTAAATAATGGTTATTGATATTATAAAATATTGGATATCGATTCAATAAAGTGCAGTGGGCCAATATGGTATTTGGGTTTAATATAGAGTCTTGACGCATATTAACATATGTGGAAATGTAATAATTTTTATTTTGGTTTGTTATATGATATATAGACCAACGTATAATATGAAGAGTCTTGGTATGCGTTAAACGAGGATGTGGGCCTACAAGTCCCTGTTGCTATATGCATTAGTGCATTGTTTTGTTACTAAGGTTACACCTTCAGGAAATTGGACTGTCGCATGATGCAATTGTATATTGGATTGGTATGCAGTGAAAAAAGATTCATTTTGGGTTTCAAAGAAAAATTTTTGAAGTCACTTATGAATACTCATTAAATACAGGGTTAATATATGGTTTTCACCATAGGCTTGAAGCAGAAAAGAAATTAAAGTTTCCACATGAAAAGTGTATGAATTTGCCTAGAAAGTGAACTAAGATTGGGCATTAATGGAAATGAAATCTTATATGCATGAGACTTTGAGAGTTATTTGGGGCATGAATTTTTAAAGCGGTTATATATGCAGCAAGTACACAATTGCAGTGAACAACAGAGTTATGCAGAACAGTTACATGACAGTAGCTGAAAAGACAAAACTAGGAAAGCCAAAGGGTGGAAAAAGGGTTGAGTGAAATTGTTGTATGTAACTGAAATTGTGAATGTAAATGATTTAATATTATTTTTATATTGTTTGTGATGCATTGGCAAGTCTCTGGTAGGAAAAAAAAACTGAATGCATACATATTGTTATATTCCTCTGAATGAGCTAGATAAAGAAATGAGAAGGCAGAAGACAAAGAGTCATGGTTGTTCATTTTGAATTCCCTGTGGGATACAAACAATCATATGATGAACTCTATAAATAATATCACATTGATATGCATAAAGAGGTTAGAGAATGCAGAAATGAAGCAGTGAGGCAAAGAAGAAGGAGGAGCTGATAGAGAATCTGAGAAAATGAAAAGATGATGCAGGGCAAATATGAAGGCTGGTGCACAGCAGTGAAGATGGTACAGAACAGAGCTGATGTCCAAGTAAATCAGTAAGTTTTTTTTGAAAGAGTGAGGAATTTTGAGGTTCCCTATCAAGTTGTAGCTTGATAGATGTCAGTTGTAGCTGACTGAGGTAGAAGCCTCCTGTAGGTTGTAGCCTGCAAAAAATAGATGGTAGTTGGTGCTTCCACATCAAGTTGTAGCTTGATAAATGTTAGTTGTAGTTGACTGAGGTTGGAGGCTCCTGTAGGTTAGTGCTTGCAGAAAATTGATGGGAGTTGGAGCTTCCTTGCAAGTTGTAGCTTGCAGAATTGAGGTAGGAGCCTCCTGTAGGTTGGTGCCTACAGAAAATCAGTGGTGAGAGGGAGTCAGAGCTTGCCTTTGCATCACAACAATAATAAGATGTGTTTTTCTCCCTTTATGTGTTTCCACTTATATCTGGTGTCTCTATGCATGATTTTTATGTGTTGATATGGTTTATCTAATCTGCTTAATACTTGTTGCTCTCATATTAAGTCTGCTGTTACATTATCTTAATACTTGCTGCTCACATTCTAAGATTACTCACATATTAATTTGAACATGAAATGAAGGTGTAAATAATTTTTAATGGAAAATTTTTAAAATTCCATGACTTTGTTAAACTAATTCACCCCCCCTCTCAGTTTAACTAAGGGTACAACACACACTGCAACTTTGCAAGAAAGGACACAGTTCCTACACGGGGCTGCACTGTAGCTGATGGGAGTGCTTTGGACAAGTGCCAAGATATGAAAATCTGCTCCAAGATCTTCCTTACTGATCTCCCAAATTAATGGAGGCTCCCTCCTTTGAAAAATGAGTGTAGGAAGTGGCGTTGTGAACCCTCACTGCAACACCCTGCAACACAATGTTATACTGCTGCAGAAATAACACTGTAGCTGAAGGAGGATGTTTGGAATCAAGCGTTGATGTGAGGCAAATCAGTACAAGCTCCTTCAAGAGGCTTCTCAAGAAATAAGAAGGATTCCTCAACAGGAAATCCTTGTGCGAAGTAGCACAACAATATCAACTAAACAGTTGAAGAAAGCAGAATAGTCTAAGCAAACAAATCAAATACCATTCATAAGATGTCCTGCTATGGCTGCATTGCCCTCATTTTAAACATGTGTGAGCCTTCTTTCCTTGGGCCCCACTCATTAGGGTTTCCTCCACCAAGGAATCTTCCTCCCACTATCTTTGCATTATCTTACAAGATGCTCTCCCCCTCCTATCCCGGCACTATTGACTTGGTCAAACTTGACCTTATCCACATGAAAAATTCCCTTTTCACACATGAAGGTGTGAAATCCAGCTTTATGTTGATCGCCTTTCACATTATGAGGGATTTTATTCAGGTTTTTATTATGCATGGGCCTCATTACCCATTTATTCATCTCCTAAGTGTAATCAGCAAAATTTAATATTCCAATTTTCTGCATGCAAATTTTGGAATATTACACAAAACAACGAAGATATCCTTCCAAACATTTATTCACTATCTTAGTTTGACCATTGGATTGAGGATGATAAGATGAGCTATGAGCTAGTTGAGTACCCACACAAGAAAATAATTCCATCCAAAAATTTCTAGTAATCATGGGATCTCTGTCACTTACAATAATATTTGGGTCTCCATGCAACTTTTGAATTGTTTCGATAAATGTAGTAGCAGTTGTAGTTGCTTTAAATGGATGAGATAATGCACAAAAGTGTGCATACATGGTGATTCTTTCAACTACCATCATGATGACACTCTTTTATTCGGACTTAGGTAAACCTGTGATAAAATCCATTGAAATATCCTCCCAACGTTGGAATGGATAAAGGTTGTAGAAGACCCAGGGTCTTAATTGTCTCAACTTTATTTTGTTGGCAAACCAAACATTCCGCCACAAACTTTTTAATATCATTTTAAGGCCATCCCAAAAAAAATTCTTTCTTCACCCTGTGGTAAGTTTTTAAAATCTCAAATGTCCTCCTAAAGGAGAAGTGTGCAATTCCAAAAGAGTCTTTTGTTTTAGTTGGGAATTCTTGCAAATATATAAGAAATATTTGTACCATAAGAAATAATTTTTCCAAATAAATGTATTTTATGTACTAGGATCTTCCTACATATTTTGAATGAGTGTCCAAAATTCTTCATCCTTCTTCCATTCATCCCTTGCTTCAGCTATCCAATATGGTTGGATAATAGAAATGGCACAAAGAAATGATTCCACCTCTTCATCTTTTCTTGAGAGTGAATTTGCAACAACATTTAGCTTCCCTTTTTTGTAGATGATTTAAAAGTCATAAACCAATATCTTTTTTACCCATTTTTGCTGCTCTTCTGAAGATATTCTTTGTTCCAAAAATTTCTTAAGACTATAATGATTAGTTTTTACCTTGAAGTGTCTTCCCATTAAGTAAGGTCGCCATTTCTTTAGTGTATGTATTATTTCCAACATTTACTTCTCATAAATAGCTTTCTATAAATACTTTCCTTTGATTGGATTACTTTAAAAAGCAATGGGTCTTGCTTCTTGCATTAAAACAACACCAGTTCCATTTCATGAGGCATCACATTCCAGAATAAATATTTTTGTGAAGTCTGGCATAGATAAGACTAGTGCTAGGTACATTTCCTCTTTAAGATCTTTAAAGGCTTTATTTTCTTAAGGAGTCCATGAAAATGTATATTTCTTCAATAATGGTGTTATAGGTGCTACTATTCTCCCATAATTATTAACAAACTTGCGATAATACCTTGTTAACTCGAGAAATCCTTGAAACTGCTTTATGGTTGTGGGGACTTTCCATTCCTTAATGGATTTAATTTTTTATGGTCTACCTTAATAGCCTCATGAGATACAATATGACCCAAATATTCCACCTCTTGTACTCCAAAGAAACATTTGGATGTTTTTGCATATAATTGTTTCTCCTCCAATAGTCTGAGCACCCTGTCAACATGTTGAACATGATCTTTCCAAGACCTACTGTAGATTAGTATGTCATCAAAACATACTAGAAATTTTTTTCTAAGGAAGGGTTTGAAAATGGAATTCATCAACCCTTGAAATGTAGAAGGTGCATTGGTAAGGCCGAAAGGCATGAACAAAAATTCATAATGACCCTCATGAGTTTGAAATGTTGTTTTCAGAATATCTTCAGTCTTCATTCTAGTTTGATAATATCCTGAACAAAGATCCAACTTGGTAAAATAAATTACTCCATGTAATTCATCGAATAATTCATCAACCACAGGAATGGGAAACTTATCTTTAATAGTGAGCTTATTGAGCTCCCTATAATCCTAACACATGCACCATTATCCATCCTTCTTTTGCACCAATACTACTGGAGCAGTGAAAGAACTTTGATTAGGTTGAATTATACTACCCTCTAACATTTCTGCAATCATGCGTTCAATTTCACTCTTTTGGACATAATGATATCTGTAAGGCCTGATGTTTGGAGGAACACTCCCTGGAATCAAATTAATAGCATGATCATGATCACTAATAGGTGGGATTCCTTTGGGAGTTTCAAACACCTTGGAATGATTGTCCATGACTTTTTGGATATCTGGAGGAATAGATGATTTTTATGTTGGAACTTATAGTGAGGATAATTTTGCAATTACGCCTCATTGTTATTTCTTTAGAATATTTTTCATGATATTAGAGATTATTATGTTTCTTGGCTTCCCTGTGATACCTCATAATTCAATTTTCTTTCCTTCTGAAAAAAATTCAAGAAAAGTTCTGGAAAATTAAAAGTTACCGTTCCCAAAGATTGTAACCATTGTACTCCTAGTACAACATCAGCACCTCCCATTGGAATGGAAAGAATTGGACTATTCAATACATATTTCCGCATGGTTAGCTTGATATTATGGAATTTTCCAAAGCAATTTATAGTTCCTCCATTTTTCACCATCACTTGACATTATAGTGTTTGGAATAAGAAACAATTCAATTCCTTTGCTACCTTACAATGAATAAAATTATGGGTACTATTGGAATCAGTCAACACTATTACCTTTTTCTTCTTGATATGCCCTTCTATCTTGAGAGTTTGAGGAGTTTTAATTCCTGCCAATGCATTACATGATATTGTCGGACTCATTTATTCTTCTTCTAGGATTGGTTCCTGCTGTATATCCTCTTCTTTTGAAGTTTCTTGTTAATTTTTTCCCTCCTCTTCACAATCTATGTAAGATATTTTCTTCTCAGCATAGTTATGATCTTTAGTGTATTTGATATCACAACTATAGAAAAGCCCTTTTTCACTTTTTCTTCCAATTTTTGTGGTGTCAACCTTGTAGGTTGTGGAAGTCTAGGAGTAGAAACACTTTCATGTTTATAGACCTGATTCATAGGCTTTCTCGTCGCCATAATTTTACATTCAATTTTTCTTTCCAACCTGAATGCCTTCTCCAATGAATCGGGTTCCCAAACTCAAACTTCATGTTGGATGTTATCCTTTAAAATCCCTATGAATACATCAATCATGTGTTCCTCTGGAATATAAGTTACCCTTATATTCAATTTTTGGAAGTCCTCAATGTGCTCCACCACCGAACCCTTTTGTTTGAGATTTATCAATTGGCTAAAGAAGGTGATTCTCTTTGTATCCCAATAATGTGCTATCATTTCCTCTGTAAAAATTGACGAAGTGACAATTTTTTTACGGGAGAAAAGACATCGATACCATACAAATGTATTTTGTTCTTAATGTAAAGTTGCAATGTGTACTTTTTGTGTGTTTTGCACATTATTGAGAACAAAATATCGCTCCATATATAGTATCCATGTTACAGGATCCTTTCCATCAAAATTCCTCATATCCATCTTTGGAATATGGTCATTCTTCAATCCAACATTAGATTTTATGAAATCATGATTAACATTTATTATTTTCTCATCATCAATTTCCTCTATTATCTTTCCTCTGTTAGGAATCATTTCTTGTATTCACCTTGTCATCAAACCTTCCATGTCTACTTTTAGATCATTCTTCATGCCTTCGATTTTGTCTTTCATTTTTCCATGAATCTTAGCTTCCATGTCATCCATCTTAGCTTCCATGCCATCCATATTAGCTTCCATGCCAGTTTCCATACCATCCATATTAGCTTCCATGCCATTCTTCAAACCATGCATCTTAGCTTCCACACCTTTCTTCAAACCATCAATCTTATCTTCCATTCCTTTCTTCGAAAATTTGATTTCATTTTTTGTTTCTCTTTGCAACAACGAAATTTGGTGCACTTGCTCTTGTAATTTTGATATGTTATGTTGAACTTCTTCCTCTTCATGAGTCATATTAGAGATTTATGAAGGCATAATGGGGGTTGAATCCTTTTTAGGTGGAATTTTAGAACCCCATACTGATATATATGCTTCAATATGCCCTTGGAATCTCTTCAAAATAGTTTTTCACACAAGACTTATGCAATTCGAAAAAAAAAAATACACACCTTTTTCTTGCTTTTTAGGAGCTCGATATTGAAACTAAATTATCTCTGCAATTTCAGATCTTCAATACCAGAAATTGGGCCCTGTAGTAGCCCTCTGAATCTTCTTTTCAATGCCACATGTCTGACCTGATTTGGATTCTTCAAGTCAAATTTATGTCCAATATCTCACAATGACCTAATTATGAGCTGGTTCAGTACAGGGAACTTGTACAACGCTCCATGTGTCAATGTTTCCTCCTTTAACTATGAAATTGATATAAAAGAAACTACAATACGTGTACTTGTGGCCACTTTTTATATAATTCCAATATGATGCTTAGAGAGAGAGTTATGACGACTTTCCCATGGTCACCTCTTTGAGATGAAATTCGGGAGCCTGAAAAAACCCTAACTTTCACAGATCATATCTCCAAAAATATTGTGAATCAAGATTTAAAATTTTTACCAGAAGTACTTCACGATTTTGGCTTTGATCTGTAAACATTTCAGCTTTGGAACATTCGTAGAAAAATTGTTATAGAAAAAATTGCATGATGGCCTGTTTAGGTGAAATTCAGGAGCCTAAAAAAAACACTAACCTCCGCAGATCATATATCCAAAAGTATTGTGAACCAAGATCTAAAAAATTTTCAAGACGTTCCTCTCAATTTCCAATTCACTCTATAAAAATTTCAGCTTCTGAACCTTCGTAGAAAAACATTGTAGTGAAAATTCCACGATGAACTATTTGGAGCAGCAAAACCCTAGAATCAAAAGCTCTAGTACCAAATGTTATGAAACCAGCTTCAAAAAATATAAGAAAAGAGAGATCGACGCCTTAGAAATAAGCCACTTCGAGGGGGAGACCTCAAATACATTACATAAATGAACAATTCTTGGATGATACAAATGAAAAAACATCTTTCTATATATAAGAGTCCATGGGGTCACAATATAATCCTAGTCGACCTAACAATAATAATGTAAGGCCACAATAATAATGATATTGGTGTTACAGGGGTATAACAAAAACAATAAGGGGGTTACACTAACAACAATAAGGGACTATACTAATAATATAGGGACTTAACAGAAAAAATGTGCCACAGATGATATATAGATTGTTTCCATAGCTCATGCACTAAAAATGTTAGGACATTACTTAAGGGGGAGGAAATTTTAGTTACGGATAGACCATAGTGATCGAAAATACTTATTCGAAAAATAGCCTTAAATAATTTGGAAAGAAGATGTATAAAGTTTATTAATGAATATCAATTTTATATTAAACATATTATAGGGAAATAATTCAGGGTAGTTTATACACTCAGAAAAAGAATGCATGCAGTGCATGTTACAACCATTACCATGTGAAAAATAGGCTTGAAAAAAATATGTTGGAAGACCTTATTTCATATAAGAATTACCTATAAGTAAGTGAAGGATTACAATAGGAAGAAAAGAAACAAAAATATGGAGTATAATTTTAGTTAAGATGAAATTCATGTCCATGAAAACGAAGTGTAAGCTCCTTATCCTTATGAATTGAGAAATTTGATATTGAAATAAAGAGATAATTTAGCATATGTGGGACACCTTGGTTACTAAAATAAGTGCAAAATGAGAAATAATTACTTCTATACATGAATTAAAGATGAGTTTCTAATTTTATATCTAGGGTTATGGAATTTAAAAGAGTAAATGCTAAACACAAATATCTACCATGTTTTCTAAAATGATTTCTAACTACAAAATGATTTCACCTTTACCTCAACATCCTATAGAATTTGTAAGACAATAATTTAACCATTTAATCCCCATGTTTTTTCCTACACTTTTATTCCTTCAACTATCCTTAGCTCATCATTTATACCATCACCCCTGGTACCACTCACCTTTGGTTCTAGCATTGTCATTGTAGCTCATTGTACTTTTACCTGCAAAAAAATCCCTACCTTTCAATAACTAGTCCTCAAGCCTAACTCTATTAAACATTTTCCATCATAGTTTTTTATATAGGTCTTACCTCTAACCCACCCCACCTCCTTTCCATTAGTAGTATGGTAATCATAATACCCTCCAACAATGCAGTTCCTTCACAAACCCTTAACTCCTTACCTTTTGATTTGGCTTGTTTTTGGACAGGGTTTAGGTCTAACTACCCTATTTGACACATTTTAAGGATTTTTATAACTTTAACTCTACAAGGATATTTAATTTTTATCAAACCAAGACTTCTCTTATTTTTCATTAGCTAATAAGACAAAATTGACTCTCCAACACATAGATTTGGTCTATGACGTGGCCTCTAAGCAAGTCTTCAACTCAAATTCAACAGGGCTCAACCTTCAACTACAATAGGTTTGTAGCTCCAGATTTTATAAATATACAATTCAACCTTCAATAATACTATTATTTTACCTCCCAAATGTTTTTAAATTAACCTTCTACATTTCTAAAACTTGGCCACCAGTCAAGACTGAAACAATCACAACATTCAGCCTTAAAAGGTACACGAATCAAACTTCTTGAAACAAATAAAAACAATCCTTCAATATCTTCCATGAGTCAAAGATTGTTATCTACCTATCATGTAATAAGGCTATGCATACTCCAGATAACATAGGTATAAATTTAGGTTCACTTACAGCTTCAAGAAACTCATCCTTTTCACAATAGGCTTGTGGCCTAAGTAAGCGCTATGGCCTTTCACCTCAACACTATCATAGGATAACACCATAAAGAACATAGATAAAAACTTAACTCACCTCATAACATGGCCTCCTCAACTTATCCTCTTCAATATAACTTTACCATACCTTAACCCCTTCAACAAAACTTAGGTAAAACAATGAAAGACTCCTTAGCCCAGCTTCACTTCTTCTCCGACCTTATGTGGTATATCTCAAACCTTATTCATCAAACCACTAAATTGATTCATCAATGACCTACATGAGTGGACTTATTTATACTAGACAAGTGGGGTCAAATTGTCTTGGGGCTGACCTATTCATTGAATGGGTTGACATGTCCACTTCCACGTGATTTTAATTCTACCATCAAAACTTCATTTATCCTCAACTTTGAGAAGTTAGGGGTTGTATAATAAACCATTTGAGATTCCTTGTTGAGGAATACATGATGTTTTAGCTTTCCTTTGCATTTTCCTTAAATTTTACTACTTTAATTTTTTCCTTGAAGGTATTTTTTGGCTGTCATATTTTCCTTTCAGTGCTTAAACCCTTTTGCAACACCTCTTATTAGCTGCTTAGGGATGTTAGGGCTTGTGCTAAAAAATTTTCACATGATTTTAGATTATTTATATAGATTTAACATAATTCAAAGCTCTTTTCCATGATTACAAGAGTTGTAGCTTTATTCATAGGCTCGGGTGTTAATCCTGAGGCTAGCGCTTTAATAAAAACGATGACTTCACTCAACAATATCCCCTATTTTCATTGATGGTAACAATCCTTTCATATTTCTCCCTTTCAATATTCTCTCCCCCTTTGACATCAATGGGAAATTGGGTGCTCCCACTGTCTGCATCTTATCATTACTTCTTAACATGTGCTCCTCCTATTTTCATTGTATCATTTATTTCTATTAACAAGGAGTTCTCATGATCTGCCTAAGATTGTGATTCCAATTTTAATCTTTCTATTAACATCTATATCAATGGTAGGATCGTCAACATTTTTTTTATTAGTATCACAATATAAATTGTACCTTCATATGTCATATGAGAACATTTTTGCAATAATGTCTTCTTTTCCTTCCATAAAACTTGGATTGCCTCTTCAACGTAGTCCGTTATCAACATGGTCCATAACCTATTCCATGGTGGCTTCACTGGGGAAGAAATACCATACCATGTGTGTTCACATTGAGGGATATATGTTAAGGGAAAAAAACATAATATATTGAGAATATAATAGGGGGTAAATGGTTTTTATATTAGGAGGTATAAAATATGGAGCTCAAAGTTAATGAAAAAATATAAATGGGTATAAATTTTTTATTGAAAAAACGTATTCCTATAGTTAGGGGTTTTTTTTAATTGAGGTGATGTATTAAGTTCGTATTGTTAGGGGGTTAAATAATGTCATTTTTAGAGGTATTTTCAAATATGTAGTCATATTAAGGGTATTGCTAGTATGTCACAAATGCATATGATATGTAAGAGGTTCATTGAGTTAAGCCTCTTGGGTAATTTAATTAATGGGTAAATCACTTCATTAATTTTCAACCAAGGTTCATGTACTTGTGAAGTGCATCTGCACAATATATGATATGAGTTTTATTTTTTATTATAAATATGAAATTGAGATAAATGTAAATGGAAATAGATTTTAACATAACATTCCTACATGCATGTTATTTCCATCAAAATTACTCTTTCAAAAGAAAAATAAACTTCAAGGAAAAATCAATTAAAAATTCTAACCACGAAATTGGATTAAGACTTATTCTACTACAAGAAGAATTAAAAATTACTATACTTGAACTGAATTGAAAGATCTATTCTAATGGGAAGAATTGAAATTTAATTCTACTTGCAAAAAATTGAAATATTATTCTAAATGCTCTTGGAAATCAAAATATGTATTCTATTCAACAAAAGAGAAAATATTAATCTAATTACTTTAGAAAAACAAAAATACAAAATATAAATTTGATGGGTTACAAATTTGTCTGGTTGTGATTAGAATCACTCTCTCCACTACTCGTGAAATGGAAAAAAAAAAAAAATCGAATGCAGCAAAAGAAAGGAAATATTTTAGTCTTTTATGAGTACTCAACATGTTCAAACTATTGAATAAAATGTTTAAAAAATTACCAATAAAAAACATTAGATAATTGCAATGAGAAAGAGACTATTCATCAAATAATTTGACAGCTAACATAACCAAATACTAAACAAACATACAACTCTTTAGGGCAGCCTCCTATTGAGCGTAAGAATGAAATCAATTATCAAATTATTCACACACACATTGATCACCAAAGGAACAAAGTAACTTGTATTAAATGTCAAAGTATTCAATAGAAAAATGAGTAAAATATTAAAAAGAGTAACAATGTATATTTCTTCACTCCAAGGCCTTTTATAATCATCTTTTAAATAACATTATTAAGATTTAAAAGCCGAGAAGCAATTTTTCTCTTGAAAACTAAGATATTCAATTGAAATAAGAAACCTTATTCTCATGATTTTCTACTGCAAGAGAAAATCATGAAAAGATTTTGATTTGACATATCGTAACTTTGTTTCTAAATTCTTATCTTCAAATTCCATGCTCTCTTGATGATACCATGATCCTCCAAAATTTGTGCATGGTTGGAGTATTATAACTAGAGTTGGCTTCTGGATTGACCTTTATATCTCTCAATATGGGTGAGTTTCTAGATCAATGTGATAGGTGGATTTCCATATGTTGTACATTTTCCATCTACCTATATGTTCTTTTCCTCCTCAAGTGTGGTGGAACTTGTCTAACCATGGACGTAACTTGAGAAAATTGGTTAGCTACAGAATGAGTGAAATCGGTAGGTGTCAGAATGTTTTGATTAAATTTCACAAATAAAAAATAGATTATAAAAAATGAATGAATTATATCTTTTATGATATTTCACCATGTTTGAAGTGACCTTTAAACTTGAAAATGTAGAAAAAATATCATGAAAAGGATGGAAAGGAAAGTAAAAGGCTTATAAAATAGAAGACAAATTAGGGCATCAGCATTCCCCCGCACCGAGAGTTTTGCATGTCCTCATGCATCAAAACATCAAATTTTGTGAAATATTTTATTCATTGTACTACCTCTGAAGCTTGGTTTTTGACATCCAAACTAGTGCCTCATTTTTTATTCTTAACATTGAATTCCAGTCTTGGTTTCTTCATTCAAACATTGCTCTGCAACCCTCTAACTTTATTTCTAAGGAACATGTTATTGTGCTTGAGTTTACTTTTTTCCTTATACTGTTGGCATAAATGAAAAATTATATTATCATTTTGAGTCCTCAAAATTTAATTATGTAATTTTGTGTCCTCATATTCTTATTTGTGTAGGAATTTAAAAGGTAACTTCCTTAGATCAAACACCAACGGTCACTACTCAGAAACAGATCACAGATCAATACACCAATATTTGACGTGGTTAAAACACTCGAAGAGGGAAAATTTCCATGCCCTGAGCCAATACGACCACTTCAAGAAATTTATTAATATAAAGAAATAAAATTTACATAAGCTTCTCTCATAAATGGTCACCGGACAAATGGCCCTCCATGATCTTTCAATAAAGATCATGGACCAATCGGGTGTTAAGCCACAGATCAAGCATCAGTAATACCGAGGAGAGAATGAACTGTCGAATCACTAGATATCGTGACCCTCAGACTATAAGTTACACAAGTACATACTAAAGAAACACACTTTACCTAACTTTGCAGTAGACAAAGTAACACTTCACTATTTCCTATGTGTCGAAATATCCTAACATCCCCCCTTAAGAACAACTTGGGATAGCGTTGAATTATTTACAAAGATGACACAATAGGAGAGGGACGGCATCATTAGAGCTTATCCCCACGTTAATGATAAATATCCTGAACTCCAAGCATAGATCGATGTCTGGTAAACTTTGCTTGAGAGCCTTTGTAAAGATATCAACAACTTGATCATTGGTTGAACAATAGTGAAATTTAAGAACACGATCATGAATGTCCCTTTTGATGAAGTGCATGTGTAGCTCAATGTGTTTGTTGGGATAATGTTGAACTAGATATTTGCACAGATGAATTGAATTCTGGTTATCACACCAAAGTGTAGTTAGATGCTTCTGACGAAGAACAAATTTAGACAGGATTTTACGAAGCCACATGGATTCACTGATGGCTAAAACAACACCATGATACTCTGCTTCAACTGAAGAAAGAGAGATGGAACTTTGTTTCTATCAATACAATGTAATAGGTCCTAAACCAAGAGTGAAACATAAGCTGCAGTATAATTTCAATCATCGGGGTCACTAGCCCAATCAGAATCAGTGAAACAAACCAACAATGGATATTCTCCTACACTATAATTAATCCGCAACTGAATTGTACCTTGTTGATATGTAGGGTCACTTGCAAGAGAACTTGTTGCATACCAAGTAGAGCGGACCCATTTTGGAAGTTGTGGAGCTGAAGGAAGATCATAAGGAGGTCGAGTAGGATTGTCATCCTCGTTTCCATCATCCGAAGTAGAATGAATGTTTTCAAAAATAGAAGAGATAGAGAGAGGTGGAACATATGTTGAATCAAGCTCACACGCCAAAGGTGGCAGAGCCTTCGAACTAGGCTTATAGGCCGATATATTTTCATCAAATTTTACATCTCCTCTAATGATTACATTTTTGGATTTGGGGTAAAGAACTCTATATCCTTTGACATCTTCAGAATATCAAACAAAAATACATTTTTCACTCTTAGCTTTTATGGATTTAACCTTTCTCATCCAGAATATGGGCCCAAGCTTCATGTCCAAAAACACAATAGTCACTTGCAGCTCGTTTGATTGAGCTTGAGGATTTTTTGGGAGTGATATTCCTTAAAACCGTAGTAGAAGTGCAATTTACTATGTGATTTTCATAGTTAATTTCTTCTGCCCAAAAATTAAGAATAAGTCGTTTAGATTGAAGCATACAATTATTCATTTCTTTTAGAGTGTGATTCTTCCTTTCAAATACACCATTTTCTTGTGGAGTACACAAAGCAATATGTTGCAATTGAATGCCATGCTTAGTGCAAAAGTTAATAAATTTGTTGTTAACATCTTCTCCTCCATTGTGAGATCTTAACTGAAGAATTTGAGGTCCAGATTGTTTCTCAACAAAGGCCTTAAAGGCCAATAGCATGTTGAAAACTTTAGTCTTAAGTTTTAATAAGTATACCCAAGTGCATCTGGAGAAATCATCAATAGAAGTTAAGAAGTACTTGTAGCCGGTGAAAGAAACAACTAGAAGTGGACCACATAAATCACTATGCACAAGTGCAAAGGGGTTGAAGCATGCCAAGAGGCATGTTTGTCAAAAATATCACGATGATTTTTTTCTAATTACACAACCAGAACAAACATTATCTCAGCAACAAACCATAGGAAGACCTTTCACCATATTTTATTTACATATAGTTTGAATAGCTTGATAGTTTAAGTGACCAAATCACTCATGCCAAAGTTTTCTCACTTCATCATTATGAGCAACAAAACAGACGGAAGACATGATGGCATAAATTTTTCAAGCTTATACAACCTTTGGGAATCATCAATAATTCCAGTAGCTAAATTATGTGTAGGATCTCTTAGGTCCTTAATTACAACATCATGAGGTGAGAATTCTACGGTTTTCCCTTTACCTGAATGAGTTATCTCATAAAAAGTATAAGGTTGCGGGATAAGGTAGGAATACATAATACATCATTAAAATGACACTTATCTAGAAGAATGGTTCCAAACCGTACAACACTAAGAGATATATCATCACCAACATAGATATTTTTTTGTGTTACAATCATTTAAAGAGGAAAAAATGGCTTTATTTTTGGTGATGTGGTAAGAGGCTCCAGAATCAATAAGCCACTCATGAGAATGAGAAGAAGAATATACATTCAATGCATAACCATATCAGGACTCTCGACAACCACATGCAGAAATTTCCGTTCCAGAAGATGAAGTTCGTTGGCTTGAGGGGTACTGACCTAGGTCCAGAGGTTAAGGTTTGCCAACAAACCCGTATACTACTGGCCCTTTCGGTAGTGACTTGCTTGCACAGGCCAAAGTCTCACCCGAAGCGGTATGGGAGGGTTCTAGAACCAGGTTCCCTCACCCAAAAAATAACCAGAAGAGAGTTTATCAAATCTAATTAACAAGTTCGCATCCACATGCCTACTATTAGATATAATCACAGAACAACATAATCGCAACAAATTAACAGATCACAGATACATGTACCATCAACACAGATAATTCGCAGCTACTAACAGATACATAATCATATAACTCAAGTTCACATTAACCATAATAGGACAGATTCAGATAACATCAAATATCCACAATACTTCCGCACATATATATCATTACCCAAAATCCTCTTACATTCCCAAATTGCCTCTTGTGCACACAACCAGCAGGGTCCGCACACAGCAAGATAGAGGATCTCCGTGCACATAGCCAGCAGGAGTCCTAACCCAAAAAACCCTACCACAGATCTAAAAATTCGTACTTCGCATTAATCTCTATTCATTCCTACCTATGAATAAAAAAGGTTCATCTATTTATAGAAATTTAGCCTACGCATCCAATGGTCCGAAAACTATGGTTTACAGACTCTTGGTCTACCCTTGACCCATTTACAATGTGTTAGGGGCTTTAACCCACCCCAAAACCCTTGTGTTAGACTAAAAAATAAAAAATTATACAAAAATGGGCAAAATTCATAGCTTTTGGGAGACCCTACTCCAATAGTCCCCCAACACAATCTTGTGACTCGTCCCGAGTCATTGTGTCGGTGGGGCTTCGACTTATGCTTGCAATACTTTGATCGCCTCGACTAACAGTATCAACACACCTTCACTTTGGATAGCTACATTCTATGCAATGTCAACCAAAGTTTTTTACAGCGGTCCTTCAGTCGTGACGGTGACACTTTCCAAAGTTCGGTTTAGCTGCTTGATAGCAACATCAGAATCCTGTGAAAGTTTGAGGGTTGCATCAGCTCATGGCTTTAATCGGTCTCCAAGGATCTTCTTCTTTTGTCAAAGGTCATCAATATCCACTTGGAGTGCTTGGCTGGTGCACAATCATTACAAGTGTTCGGCAGGCACCAAAGTGGGCAAGGTGGCTTCGTTTTTCTTGAACTCTTCTTATTTTTGGTGTAGGTCCTGGTTTATCCCTCGTAATATTGGATCACGCTGGAATTTAGTCCATATTTGTATGGCGGTCTCTAGTATTTGGGATCCCTGAGCGATCTGCCCTATGATGACATTCATAGCCACGGTGACCAGCACAGTTCGTTGGGCCCGGACCTCTGGAGGTGTTTTGGGCTGTAACTTAGCCTGCAGATCTACAATTTGCTGCTCCATGCATGTCTTGACAACCTGAAATTCATCCTGGGAGGCCTTAAGTGTTGCGACCAATATTTATACTTTTTCCTGAAGGGTGGTGGAGGCTGGGATCTCCATGGGAACATCTGCGCACAGTCGGTGAATCGTGTCTTCGAGTTCTGTGTGCTTCGCAGTGGCGAGTTACACCTCAGCATTCTTTGCATTGATTGTTTGTTCCACTACGCCGAGTTTTTGGTGCACTTGCTAGTCTTAGTGGTGGATTTCCTGAAATACAACAGTGTGGAGACCCTGCAAGGCCTCATGAGGGAGCCTCGCTAAGTTCAACTAGACTTCAATATTGGCCTAGACTTGAGGTCCCAGGTCAGGTGGACTAAGCACGAGAGCTGTACCAGGGAGAGAACAGAGGTGGCTATCATCCGTAACTAGAGTTGCGTTGTTGGTGGTAGGGGTTGGTTGTATCGGGGTCGCACTAATCTACAATGTGTCTATTTTTAATTGTAGTGCTCGTAACTCAGCTTGAATTGTGTCGACCACAGCCCACTACTGCTCTTCTAAGGTGACTTATCTTTCCTCTATGACCAGAGTGACTGCATCAGCTATTTGTTCTAGGTCTCCATCAGTCAATGTGATTGTTTTATCTCATTCCGCTCGTTGAGATCGCTACTTTTTGCGAGGAGTTTGGACAAGCTCCCTTGTTCACTTCATTCAGCAGGGGGAGGAAGGTCCACTTACAGCCAGACCTTCTATACCCAAACTGGTATGTGAATCTATTTGGGCGTCTGCCTCGACGTCCTTCTTCTATTGCGCCTCCTTTTGGGTGGCCACACCCGTGTCTTGTCTAGTATTCTGGGACGTACCTTTTGTATCTGGGATGATGACAGAGGGGTGACTTTGGATGTGTTGGTGCCTCCAATGCTCTTCGTGCTAGTTTTGAAGTCGAGTTTCCAATTAGGAGGCCAGAGCGCAATGACGTTTCGATTTCTTCGTCCATCACCATATAAGGAAGCGAAGTCTAGGCTTTCTCCTTGTGCGCTCTAATCTGAAAATTGTGTAGAGTGACCTGAAATGTGGCAATTCCCTTGTATCTATCGTACACAGCATGGGACAACCATGGTCGAGAGTTAATATTTTTGGCCATGCTACTCTGAAAGAGGGCCCAGAACACCTTGTTGTCCTCAAGCCGTTGCGGATCCATGGAATCCCATAAGTGTGCATAGTGAGCCCCTTTGCACATATCCGGGGTAATCTCAAGGAGGAATGACTCCGCAGGAGCTTCCTTGGCAACCAATGCTATAAGGAACAACAACCAAGAGTAACAAAAGGCATGACCTTGCTCTAAGGACTCACGAACACTAGTGAGAAACTCATCACACAAATACTGTGCCCAATGAAAATATACTCCTTTCCCGCATTGGTTGGCCAACTGAATTACGTAGGCTATAACGAAGGTGGCCTGACATTTCCTCATCATTTTATAGGCTAACAGCATGGTGCCCAACTGCCTGCCTTGGTCACTGATGGTTTTGATGATAAAACCTGAGTATTGCAGTCCACATGATACTTTTGGCGCATGAACTCTGTAGTAACCCACTCATATTTCTTACCCACGCGCTCTAGCGGGTTTGGTCTGCTCATGGGGAGACCAGTAATCCAATGAGCTAGTGCAACATCAATGAGGATCCTTTCCTGGATCCGCAGGCATCCATTATGAATCAACGTGAGAAATTGTCATGCGAGTTGGTCTGTGACATTATAGTGTCCAAAGTGGGGCATCCTGAGTAGATTTAGGAGCCCAGACCCAACCAAACCACGTACCCAGTGTTGGGGGAAAAATTTGACTCCATTGGCACCATGAACTGTATCAAGGTATAACTTAGTTGCTAGCTCAGGGAAGGCCTTAAAGTTGGCCAAATCATGATTTTCGAACTTAACTTCATGAAGTCGTCCAAAAGGTTCACCTATTACGGGAACCTCCCCAGGGGTCAGCGACATCTGCAGGTAGGTGATAAAGCCATCGAGGTTATTTTGTGTGCGCATTGATGGCTTGCGTGGTCGAATGAAGGGGGGCAGCCATTTGATCAGCTCGGCAGGTGGGGCCTCCTCTGGAGCAGCCCTTGGAGATTTCATGTTTTGCGAGGAAGTATGGGGCTTCCCTAGAACCCATTTCATAGGTTTCGGAGGCTTTCCTGAGCCCTGTGCTTTTTATTTTCTTTCCTTGTGGCAGGGATGGGTGTGGAGAGGAACTATTCAAATCTAGACTCAACCTCCACCACTTCCTCAATGTCTTTTTCCACTGAGGTCACTGGCTCTGAGAGCTCAGTAGGGTTCGTGGCCGTTATTCTGGCGTGAAATATAAACTCCGGATTGCTACCGTAAGAGGGAGAAGGCTGCTCAGACATGAAAGAGATGCTATAGGCACATAATTTCTTACAGCATAACTTCGTCCAGGACAACCAGGCTAAGTACAAGCTATTCAAGCAAGATGGAACCCGTGTCTAATCTAGCTCACTTGTTTTATAGCCTTGGTGATCGCCCAATGGTAGGGTAGACTTCACGTGGGACTTACCATCAAGTAAACAGTAAAAAATCTCCCAAAATCACCGCATTAAATGCCTCCCTCCTGCCCCATCGACCAATAATTTTCTCTTTTTACCTAATTTGACTGTTTCAATGGCTACTTTTTGCACCTGGGGTGCGCTCAGCGGACCCATGTGATCCCAACACACCCTTGCGCTCTGAGAAAACTGCTTGTGTTCCCAACGCACCGGCTTCATTCTGATGTAATTCCTTCCAAATAAAATTATGTGGTACCATAGCCTAACCTTCAAGATCTCTTTTGCCATCGTCTTTCCTACGTGGTGACCTCATGTTATGCCTCTGTGGGCTTCTACCAGGAGAGCGTGGTTTGCATGCTCCAGGCCATCTCTATGTATTACTTCCTAAGCTCTGACAATGGTAAAATCTGTTGCTTGGTGAACCAACTCCTTCATTTTTCATACCAAATATTCAGTAGGTGTCATGCCTATAGTGAAGAATGGAGAGATCTCAGTGAAACATGCATTCATGACCTTATTGGTGAAAATCTGTGTATCAGGCAATCATTTCTTCCAGCTAGTGGGTCCATCACCCATCACAATTCGGGACAAGCGCTACCGCTCCGTACTCAACTTTCCTGGCTTGACGATGATTCTAACATCGTATTCTTGAAATAGTAGCCATATGCAAACTATTCCCCCCAACATAGGCTTACTCCCCAGGTGCTGTAAAACTGAATGATCTATAATCATATTACAGTGATCTCTTAATAGATTGTGCTAATACTCCTATAGCGTATAGGTCAGGGCTACTCCTTCCCTCTTCGTGGTGGAATAATTGCGCTCTGCACCTGGGATTTCTCAACAAACACATGTGATTTGGTGATTTCTGTCTCTAGTGCCAAGCTACGTACGAGCCCCTTCCAGGGAAATTCCTAAATTAACCTCATGAAATATCGTCACCTAATCGGTGGAAGTGAGAACAGGTACAAAGACCATCTTTTTCCTGAGTAGCTCAAAGCTCTTTTGGCATGTGTTATCCCAATTGAGTGAAGTATCTTGCTTAAGCAACGTTTTCAAAGGTGCAGTGATCAATGTGTATTCCTGACTGAATTTTCTGTAGTAGCTCATATGTCCCAGGACCGAGTGCAGCAACTTCGTAGTCGTAGGCCTTACCCGGTTCGCCCATGTGAATGGTTTTATGAGCGTAATGTCTATCTCCTCCCTAACCTTTTGTGTATGATAAGGCCCCATTTTCACCGGTTGCACATCTGAATGGAGAGTGACGTGCCTTCCACCCAAATTCGCCATGATCTCCTTCGGCCCTGAAAATTTGGCTGGACCTACGTCTTGATACTCCCTGAGTAGTTCCGTAATCTTTTCTACTGTCCCACCATCCCAGCAGTTCCCAATTATAGCTAGCTTGAGTCGTACTACCATATTCATGTTAGCACTTCGAGGTTTTAGTGGTTTCGTACCATCCACCTTATGTGTTGGAGGTATTGCAACTGTGCGTTCCCCTCCTGACTCCATGATCGAAACCTTGTGCAGATTTGTGTCACAATTTTCCATGGTGGCCTTGTGAAACTTGACATTATCCTACGTCTATGTGTCCCATATGGGTCCTTCTCTTACTGCGTCAGGGGTGGATTCATCACTCACAACCTCTTGTTGTATAGATCTAATATTTTCGAACTGGCTTGACTTACATGTTCTCTCCTAGGGTGTGGAAACCTGGTTCCAGCACCCTCCCATACTGCTTCGGGTGAGACTTTGGCCTGTGCAAGCAGGTCACTGCTGAAAGGGCCAGTAGTATAGGGGTAACTGCTCCAATGGAAAGATCTTGAAACATTAAACCAGTTAAAAAAACATGGCTCTGAAAACGGCTTTCAGATGAAGAAGTTATGTATTTTTTAAGAAATTTTGAAGTAGATGCCAAGTAGTCACGTGATAGGTTGAAATGTGATGATGAAGTTGTACTTAAAAAAAAAGAATCCCCCCCCCGCCCCCTGCCCCTTCCAAACTTAATATAATAAGCTCACTTAAAAAAATACTACTTTATGTGACCCACTTTTACAAATAAGTGAGAGTCACTTTTACAATGTTATTTTATGAACTAATGGCCAAGTAGACTGTAAATTCAATAAAAAATAAAGTCAATTTATACAGTAAGTGATTCACGTTTTATATTGGGTGAGAAACGTTGGGTATGTGTTATATTCTTTCCACGACTAGTCATGCATGGGGGGGTCACAGGGGGGGAGATAGCTCCCTCTGTACCTTGTGCTTGGCACAGAAAGGGGTTCAGAAGGGGGGTGACAGCCCCCCCTATTCGAGGTCTGTGGCAGTCCCCCGAGAAAAAAATTTTGATCCTTATTTTTCGGTGGGCAGACCTGCCCGTGGTTTTTTGCATGGGTTTGCACATGGTTTTGTGGCATGATGGTTTTCAACCCCTGGTATTTTGTAGATCCGATCAAGGGAACTATGGTTATCTTCTAATCTAGGGTTAATGGATTGGGGTTTATGTATGCTTAGACATGTGTATATATATATATATATATGTGTTGTAACAATAAAAGGAATATAATGAAAAATAAAGTTGGTCGTCCTGATTTGGGATCCAGGGGAAAATCTCTATGTTTATCTATTTTATGTTTTATGCTCTCGCTATTGTTTATTTTCTGTTTTAAAGATTCATTTGTAGATCATTTCTGTATAGGGTTAGAACCTACATTTGGTACCAGAGCATTTTCGGTTTCAAGGTGGCACCTTTGCTACTGAGGGGGTTTTTGCTCGGGCCTATCATAGACCTTGTTCAGTGGAAGATCTACAGGATTGATTCTTGCCGTGAAAGAAGATGGCGAGCGGCGAGAAGATTGAGATCGAGAAATTTAATGGTCAGAGTTTTGAGTTGTGGAAGCTCAAGATGGAGGATCTGCTAGTGGATAAATATCAGTGGATCGCGGTAGATCTGGGTACTAAACAAACAGCAATGTCAGACGAAGATTGGAAGAAGCTGGATCAAAAGGCAAAGAGCACAATACGATTGTGTGTCTCAGATTCAGTTTTGTTAAATGTATCTATTGAAGCTACAACACAAACCTTGTGGGACAAACTTGGGACTTTGTACCAATATAAGTCTCTAGTGAATAAATTGTTCCTGCAGAAAAAGCTGTATAACCTGAGGATGAAGGATGGAGACTCAGTGAGAGAGCCTCTGAATGCCTTCAATACTGTGGTAAGTTAGCTGTCATTTGTTGATATTAAAATATCAGATGAAGATAAGTGCATTAGTTTGTTGTGTTCTCTACCAGACTCATGGGATAGTCTAATTATCGCAATAGGTAGCAATACAACAACCTTGAATTTTGATGACATTGTCTCAGCCTTGTTGTCGGAGGAAATGAGATGGAGAAATATGGATAGTCAGAATGGAGATCCCTTATCTGTATGAGGAAGGTCCCATAACACAAACAAGAATAAGGTTTCGAGTGGGAGATCTAAATCTCCTAGAAAGTTTGTAAAGGTGTGCTGGAAATGCGGAAAGGAAGGGAACTTAAAAAAGGATTGGAGATCTAAAGCTCCTATGAAAGTTAAGGGATTTGATGATGCTCCTTCTGTAGAGGCAAAAACCACCTCAGATGAAGGTGGGGATGTGTATTTTGCTTCTTCTTCAAATACACATGTAGATCATGAGTCATGGCTGATTGACTCGGGTGCATCCTTTCGCTTCACTCCCCGTAGGGAGTGGTTCTGTGAGTATGAAAAATATGATGGTGTTGTTGTATTCTTAGGGGATGATAGGAAGGTCAGAATTCTCGGACGTGGAAAATTTAAGCTGAAGATGCAAGGTGGAAGGATTAGAACGTTTCCTGGTGAAGCACATTCCTGCATTGGCAAAAAATCTTATTTCTGTAAGCATGATGGATGATGCAGGTGTAAAAATAGTGTTCAAGAAAGATACATGTAAGATGGTTTGGGGAGCAATGGTATTAATGCGGGGACTTTGGATTGGAACTTTGTACAAGCTTTAGGGCAGCACTGTTATTGATGGGTGCAATAGTTATGTGGTTCCTGAAAGTGGAGTGGAAATCCTAGCAGTCTCTAGAGAAAAGACCATGCTATGGCATCAAAGGCTTGGACATATTGGAGAGAAGGGCCTTTGGATACTGCATTGAAATGGTATGGTATAAGTTATGTCTAATAGCTCTCTAGATTTTGATTTCTGTGAACATTGTGTATATGGGAAGCAGAATCGGGTGAGTTTTCCTTCTGGTTCTAAGAGGGTGAACAAGATATTAGAGCTTGTGCACAGTGATGTGTTTGGACCTTGTTACACTAAAAATTGTCACCTTGACATTCTGCTGACTGTATGAGCTCATTAAACACTCATACATGCCTCCTCTTCAAGTCTTACAACCTTTGTTCCTCATTCCAAGCCCTGAAACTGGAGGAAAAACCCTTAAAACTCAAAAAAGCCTTGGGTACGCAGGTAACATGAAGCCTGCCTGCGTTTTTAGCTAGGGTACGCAGGTAATGTGAAGATAAAATGTTTTCTAGAACGCATGTTTCTAGTGTAATGCCTGCGGTACCCCTGTAAAGTCAAAAAAAGCGCGAAATTAAACCAAAAAAGTTGAATTTTGGTCAATTCTGGAAGGTTCTAGATGATATTTTTTGGGGATGAGTACGCTTTGATAAGGTGCATATATCCCACACCTTAAGGAACTAATCCCTTGATGTGAGGAGCCTATCCCTTTGAAGGAGGGTTCTATCCCTTTAAAGGTGGAATCCTAACCTCCTCATCTGCTCTATAAAAGGAGAGCATTGGATGGCTAAAAAGGGTTCAAGTAACTGACTAACAAGTTTTTGTAAATTTTTAGGAATTGAGGATTAGGTTCAAGCTTTATGTGTGATTGAGGTACAATCTTGTTGAAATTTAGACTTCTTCTGCTTTGAGCTTTTGAGGAGGAAAGATCACATACCTCTTGCTCCACAGAGGAAAATTGGGAACTATCCTATAAATGGGAATTCTTGCTTCGGACCGGGAAAATTTTCGAACATCAAGGCTAAGGTTGTAAGGTTCTTCTATATATTTTAAGATTAATACAATCAAGTTCTATTTTTCTCAATAAATTGTCGTTCGATTGTTTATTTCAATAAGTTGTCGTTTGATCGTTTATTTCATAAATTCCTTGATCACTATGATAGGTATGTTTTATAATTATTTGTTATACAGGTGCTATTGATATTTTCTTGTTTGTGATTGCAGATCAACGAAAGATGATACTTTCTTGTGACAAAAGGGCCCTTGTTGCGACAAAGGATTATTGATGCAACGGAAAAACGCTGCGACCGCAAATAACATTTGGATCTGATGGATAGGCACCTTCTCAACATTTATTTGTAAAACAAATATATCTAGAGAAAGACAAACTTAGTTGTTCGTTTGTTGCTAGATTGTCTTCTGACACTAGGGAGATCGGTCTTGTCCGCAAGAACGATATATCCGTCCAACAGACCTATGTTGGTTCCATCACTGGGTAAGTCTATGTACTATGTTTCATTCATATATGACTTCTCACGGAATACATGGATATATTTCTTGAGGAGGAAATCTTAAGTCTTTGACAGATTTAAATAATTTAAGGCTCTGGTGGAAAACGATACAGAGAAGAAGATAAAGGTGCTGAGGACAGATAATGGTGGGGAGTTCTGCAAGAAGGAATTTGAAAAGTTTTGTAAGAAGTGTGGTATAATAGGGGAGAAGACTACTCCATACACACCTCAGTAAAATGGAGTTGCAGAAAGAATTAATAGAACGTTGGTGGAAAAGGAAAGAAGCATGCTCAGTGGTACCGGGTTAGGACAAGAATTCTGGGCAAAGGCAGTGGAGACTGCATGTTACTTGGTTAACAGATCACCTTCATTAGCGTTGGAGGATAAGACTACACATGAGGTATGGACTGGTAAGAAATCTTCTCTTTCACATCTGAGGGTATTTGGATGTGATGCATATGTACATGTTCCAAAGGAGAAAAGGAGCAAGTTGGATAATAAATATGAAACGTGCATCTTTAATGGGTATAAGGATGGTTTAAAGGGTTACAAGCTTTGGAACCTAGAAACAAGGAAGGTTGTGTACAGCCGAGATGTGGTGTTTAGAGAGGTGAAAGATGCTGTTAAACATTAATTCCTACCAAAGGAACCTGAAAAGATATAGTTTGAGCTAAAAGAGGATGAATCAGACTCTACAATAGAAGAAGACTCAGAAGAGGAAGAGCCACAAACTCCAGCTGTGAGAAGATCAGTTCGGGAAAGAATATGACTAGAAAGGTATAGTCCATCTGTTTTCTGTTCAAATTTTTCTTTAAATATAACTGAAAATGATCCCAAAACTGTCAGGGATGAAGCAGATTCAAAGGATGGAAAACTCTGGAAGGAGGCCATGGTTGAGGAAATGACATCCTTGCATAAAAATGAGGCATGGGATTTGGTGGAGTTGTCGGCTGGAAGGAAGCCCATCAGGAGCAAATGGGTGTTTAAGGAGAAGATGAATGTAGAAGGCAAGGTAGATAAATACAAAGCTTGGTTGGTAGCAAAAGGTTATTTTGAGGTGTCGAGAATCGATTTTGGTGATATTTTTTCTCCTATTTCCAAAGTTACTTATATTAGATTACTTTTATTTGTTGTTGCTGCATTTGATTTTGAGGTAGAACAAATGGATGTGAAGACAACATTTCTTCATGGGGATTTGGAAGAGGAGATCTACATGAAACAACCTGAAGGCTTCATGGTGAAGGGGAAGAAACATCTGGTATGCAGGTTAAATAAGTCTCTGTATGGGTTAAAACAGTCACCAAGGATGTGGTATCATAAATTTGATACCTATATACGGGGACTTGGCTTCACCAGAAGCAAGGAGGATCACTGTTTTTATTTTAAATTAATTGGTGACAATGTTATTTATTTGGTCTTGTATGTGGATGATATGTTTTTGATTGGAAATGACAAAGAAATTATCCAAGATTTGAAGACCCAACTATTCTCCAAATTCGACATGAAGGATCTTGGTGCTGCAAACTATATTTTGGGCATGGAAATTAAGAGAGATCAAGCAAAGAGGAAGCTCTGGTTAAACGAAAGGAATTATGTTGAGACTATATTGCAGAGGGTCAATATGCAGGATAGTAAACTGGTGAATGTTCTAATTCCTATAGGTGTAAAGCTGTCTGTTGAACAGTGTCCTAAGACACAAGAATAAGAGGAGGATATTTCCCGTGTTCCATATGCAAGTGCAGTGGGTAGCCTGATGTATGCAATAGTATGTACTAGACCAAACATTGCACATACAATGGGAGTATTGAGAAGTTTTATGTCAAACCCAGGGAAGGAGCATTGGATAGTAGTGAAGCAAGTTTTTAGATATTTGCGTGGCACTAGTGATTATGGCTTGTGCTACTAGGGAATACCAAGATTGGAAAGAGTGTTGGACATTCATGGTTTTGTTGATGCAGACTAGGCTGGAGATCTAGACCAAAGAAGATCTACAAGTGGGTATGTGTTTAGCCTATTTGTAGGTGCAGTCAGTTGTATGAGTAAAATACAATTTGTAGTGGCTCTTTCAACTACAGAGGTAGAATACATGGCAGCCACTCATCCAAGTAAGGAAGCAGTTTGGTTGCAGATATTGTGTTCAAGTATGGGGTTGGTGTAGCAAGCTATAAGGATAGACTGTGATAGCCAAAGTGCAATTTTCTTGGCTAAGAACCCTACTTATCATTCAAATAAAAAGCACATTGATGTTCAATATCACTTTGTGAGATATATGGTTGAGGCTAAAAGGGTGTTTCTGGTAAAGGTGGACACTTTGAAGAATGTTCAGATGCATTGAAGAAGTATTTGAGCACTTAGAATTTCTATTGGTGTAGAGAAACAATGGGTGTTGCAAAGTTGGGCTAATGACTCACGGCTCTCCCAACAGCTTTGTGGAAAAGGAAGCTCATATGACGGAAAAATGTTGGGTGTCATGTTATATTCTTTCCACCCCGGCTGGCCATGCGGCAGGAGGGTCACGGGGGGATAACCTCTCATGCACATTAACGAGTATATGGGGGCGGTCACGAGGAAAACTGGCTTCTGTTTCGTACGGTAGCACCCCAGGAAAATTTATTTGGTCCTTATTTTTCGGTGAGCGGACCTGCCCATGGTTTTGTGCATGTGTTTGCACATGGTTTTGGGGTATGATGGTTTTCGGCCCCTGGTATTTTGTAGACCTAGTCAAGGGAACTACGGTTATGTTTTAATCCAGGTTTAATGGAATGGGGTTTATGTATGCGTCGGCATATATATATGTGTGTGTGTGTGTGTGTGTTGTAACACTAAAAGAAATATAATGAAAAATCAATCTAGTCGTCCTGATTTCGGATCTAGGGGAAAATTTTGTGTTTATCTGTTTTATGTTTTATGCTCTCACTACTGTTTATTTTCTGTTTTAAATATTTGTTCGTATATAATTTCTGTACAGGGTTAAAACCTACAACTATTACATAAAGTAACTTTAAAACGTAAGTTACATGTGTGTTTTTTTTTTAAATAACTTGCCAAAAATTCCTTTTTAAAAAAAAGTATCTTTACAAAAAAAAATTAAAAAGTGTAACTTGACAAAAAGATTTTTAGAAAAAGTAACTTGACAAAGATAATTGAACCCAAGACTTCTATTGTCATAAAGTAACTTGAGACCAAGTGATCTAGTTAAAATATTTAGTAATTGTTGGAAAGGAGGAAGGCTTTTTATTTTTCTTTTTTTCCTCTTTGGAGTGCATGCTCTTTTTCCAACCAAAAAACAACCACGAAAACAAAATAAAAAAAATACGAGGATTCCAACTTACTATTATATATCTGTAAAAAAATGCTTAATACCTCCAGATCTAAAATGACATAGCTAGGGAAACCAAAAACTAAATATTTTTCTTGCTTTTTCTGATTTCCTGAGATCACACAAAGTCATGGGGAAAGAGCATATATAGGAGAAATTTTTTGTCTTTCTATATATAATTTTCCATATCACATAGAATGAAAAGTAAAGAGAATACGCAGAGAATATGGTGTGAATCTATAAATAAAAAAATTACCATAAACGAAATAAACAAAGGGATAAATAAATGTATCTACAAAAAATTTCTTTATACCTCGAGATCTAAAATGACATAGCTAGGGCAACCAAAAACCTTTTTGTATGAAACAAAAGGGGTCCCTCACTAGAACAGAAGCTTCCAAAAAAACAAAGAAATTTTGTCGGCCTGAAAGTGGTTAGAAATAATATATTTGGGAAATGATAATCGCATGTAGTCAAAATCGGCTTCAGATTTGGATCAACAACGGATGCGACCCTCAAACAACTCTAATACCATGTAGGAATTTTGAAGGTAAGTTCCTTAGATCAAGCACAAAATCTCACTGCTCACAAATAGATCACAGATTAGTACACTAGTATTTGACGTGGTTAAAGCCCTCAAAGAAGGAAACATTCCATGGCCTAAGCCAACACCACCACTTCAGGCAATTTATTAGTATAAAGAAAGAAAATTTACATAATCTTCTCTCATAAACAGTCACTGTAAAAATGACCATCCATGCTATTTAAAGAGAGATCATGGACCAATTGGGTGTTAAGCCACGGATCAAGTTTTGGTAACATTGAGGAGAGAATGAACCGTGGAATGAGTACAGATTGTGACCGTCCGATTATAAGTTACAAAAGTACATACTAAAGAAATACACCTTACTTAAATTTATGGTAGACCAAGTTATACTAAACTATTTTCTATGTGTCAGAATATCCTAATAGTTTGAGACACTTGTTCACTATCTCTAACTCATATATATCCTATTTTAAGGCATCTTCAATCAAATATTATTTTTTAGGAATATCATCCGTCAAAAGGACATTTTCATTAAAATAATCTTCATACTCACTTTGGAAAGGGTAATCTAGATTTTTTTTGTTATCCTTTCTCCACTTATTCATCATAATAATAGATATGTTGTTGGACTAGATATCTTTCATGTACCTTCCTGGTTGGACTTGGAGTCTGATAAAATGATGATACTCTGGCTTCTTCATTCATATCCCCCTTCTCGAGGTCGAATATCTTAGCTGAATATAATCTTAAATTCTTAGAAATGTATTTGCTCCTTCTCAGCTTTACTTCTAGTTCCTCTCTCTTTTGGATGCTTTTTCACTTTATAATTTTCCACTATTCGTTGTCCTCTAGTTCTGCATTTTTTTTTTTAGACTGTTTGACACTTATGCTGAATTTATTCCTTCTAACATCTTATTTTTCATTTTTTTGTTTAATATTCTCCAAGAATTGAAAAAGAGGGGTGTCTTATTCAACTACTTCTATTAAAGTTTCCATTTGTTCCACTTTGTTTATATTCAAATCATTTCCTTCATGAATGAGATCATGTTTAAGGTTTGAAACTATTATGCGCTAGCTCCTCCTAGTTTTTGTAACCATTTGTTCCTCGTGGGCTTCTAAGAAATTATTGTGGACCAAAATGATTTTCTAATTATCTCCCTTAGCCTTCAAATGTGATTCTATGAGAATTTTAATTAACCCATGGTGATATAGGTCATTGTCGACATCTTTTTATTCTTATTGTATACTAGAAGCCATTTTACTGAGACTACATAGTAGGAAGTATGGTAAATTCAATTCATTTCCATCAATGAAGTGCATTAAGAGATGAACATGGTAGAAAAACATGGTTCCATATCTTCTCTCACAAGTTAGATTTTTCGAATGACTGGAAACAAATTTTTCCACTTCGGTTTCAATGCAATCACTAGTATCCCACTTTTGAAAATAAAAGTATTGATACCTAGGTCTCAGAGGAAGACTGTGCATTATTTTTCTTTAGTTTTCCTATTTTTGAACCAACTCTCTCCGTTTATAGGTTAAGCATGTTTCCTTTGCCAATATGGACTCTATAGTTATGAGTTTAATGTCTTCAATATCTGCTTCTACTCCATCAAATTTCCATGCAAATTCTTTTTTAACCTTTTTCTCATGCCCATCAAATTTCTCAAAAAAATAAAGCTATCCCATTTGCTGCAATTGATCCTTGGCCCGTGAATATGATTGAATGAATTTTACTCTTTTCGGTTCTGATCTGACAATGACACCCATGGTGAGGTAGGAGTTTTTATCTTGAATTATTTCTCCTGAAAAGGGTGGTAGAGGTGATGGAAGGATGGTCGATAAGGCTGGATGTTTTAATTGTTTCAAGCGAAGATGAAATAGGTTGCTTATGGTAGTGTTTAATTCATAATTGAATTTCCTTTTATGTCAGTGATTGCCACAATCCTTAGATCCAATTTTATAGGATCATTAGAATTTAGTTGATTTTAGAGATATTTCGATATGATAGCTCAAGATATGATGACAATATAAGGTTACACTGAATATGATTGTAGATATATAATGATAGGAGGTGTTATAAGGTATAGGATTTGCTCAATTTTTACAATATAGGTATCATAATCATTCAAATAATTTAAACATATAATGCTCTTGAATGAAAGATAATATAGCATCCTACTTACATACCTTAACACATATCTCTTTGAAATTTGATATATTTTCCTTTTCTTCAAATCTAGAGTATGATAATGCTTCATTTAATTTTGGTTGATCTAGGGTGCATAATTTAAAGTTGCTTGTAGAATGTCACTGATTCAGAAGTTTTTTTTTTTTAGAATTTTCTGTAGACGATGGAGTGGGATTTTGTTGCTACTGCTCCCTGATGAAACTTTGAAGAAAACTAGGCCTGAAAAATGCTTCTTTAAACCTATAAATTTACTAGAAGAAAAGAGGGGTAAAAATAAAATTGGAAAAAGGAAAGGAAAATGAAAATTAAACTGCCAAGAATTATTGGTTTTTAGTTAAAATTTTCTATATAGACATTCCAAAAATGTTGGTTTTCATGTATATACTTATTATTATATTTTTTTTCTTTTTCTTTTTCTTATTCTTCTTCTCTTTTTTTAATTTGGGAAAATAAAATCACAATTGTGTTGGAGGATGAGGAGAAATATCTCCTTTGTTAACCAATTGGAAATTAGAATTATCTTGAAAATATTTGACAAAATCTTATTTTGTTAATGTTTTATGATATAAACTTAATCTATGACCATTAAAAAGGAAGATAATGTTTTCTTCATGAATAGTTTTGATTCTAACTACTCCATTATCAAAGACAATAACTGTTTCATAAGGACCAAGCTAGTGAGTCTGATGTTTTCCTTGAAAATATTTGAATTTAGAGTAAAAATGAAGAGCCCAATCACTTGGCTTGAATTTCTTAGTTTTTATGATTTTTTCATGCCATCTAGACCTTTTCTATGTGACTATGTCATTTCTTTGGCTAAGATCTTTTCAATTTTCATCAAACTCATTCAATTGTGCTAAAATTCTTTTTTGAGCTTTAGATAGATCAAGACCCAATTTTTATACTATTCTAAAAGTCTCCACTTGGAACTCAATTGGAAGAAAAATTTACTTCCCATAGATAAGCTCATAGGGAGCATGTCCAGTTATATTTCTCCATGTGGTACAATATGCCTATAGTTCCTCTCGAAGCCTTTCTTCCCAATCCATTATATGCAAGTGTTCAGTCTTGGTCATGATTTCTTTAAGTACATTATTGGTAGATTCCACTTTCTAACTGGATTTTGGATGATATGGAATAGAATTATGATGTTTGATTTTGTATTGATCCACTATTTTCTGCACCAAATTGGATGTGAATTGAGTACCTTGATCTGTCAAAATTTTCGTTGGGACACCAAAACAAGTAAAAATATCGTAGAAAAAAATGTAACTCCAAAATTTTTAGTATAAAAATGAAGTGATTTATCTTCTTCCCATTATGTAACATAACATGTGTAAACAAGTATATATATTTTTTGTTTATATGGAGGATTTATTGAACCAGTGAAATCTAGAGCCCATTTTTCAAAAGGATCTACAAGCACATGAGGTTGTAGAGGCATCTCATCTGATGGAATAATTTTTCCCATTCTTTGGAAGCTATCACATCTCTTTAAATATTCCTTCACATATTTAAAAATATAATGACAATAATACCACAAACAAAGAATTTTGTAAGTAGTTCTTCTATTAGCAATTTTTCCTCCACAGGGTTCATCCTGACAAGCTTTCAATATTTCTAGTACTTCATCTTCTTGAAAAAATATTTGAATCATTAAGTCAAGTCTAGTTCCATATAATTCTCCCTCTATCCAAGAGTAAGGTGCAATGGATTTGATAACTTTATGTTTTTCGTTAGCTGATAACGATGGGGTTAACTTTCCTATAGCTAAATAGTTAGAAATATATGCAAACTAAAGAGTTTTAATAGATAACAAAACTAGATACTTGTTAAGAAAATTATCTTTTACGGGAACATCATTATTATCATTCTCCATTCTAGAAAGGAAATCTACAATGGTGTTTTATTTTCGTGGTCTGTAAAGAATAATAATATTGAAATAGAACAAACTGGATTATCCATAGTGTTACATGAATTTTTTCGACATTTGGAATCCCAACAAGGATCCATCTTCAAGCCATATTTTTGAATGAAAGCTTGAAAGAGGGCCAAGGTCTGTGATAAATAGTTGAAAATTTTATTTGTTTTAATTGAAAATTTTATTTGTTTTAAAACAAATAAAATTGTCAACTATTTATCACTGACCTTGGCCCTCTTTCAAGCTTTCATTCAAAAATTTGTCCTAAAAATGGATCCCCATTGGGATTCGAAATGTCGACAAAATTCGTGTAACATTGTGGATAATATGGATAGTTCTGTTTCAATGAATAACCACATAATCTTAAAAACCATCAATAATAATATTGAATTCCTCTAACAATAACAACCATCTAGGAATTCAACCATTATTAATTGGTTTATTCATTAAATATATAATAGCATAATGGTCTCTATGAATGAAATTTTCATATCCAATGATATAATGTTGAAACTTATTAGTGGCATGTACAATAATTAAAACCTCCTTTTCTATTACAGTATAATTTAATTGTGCAGGAGTCAAATTTTTTCTTGTGTAATGAATAACATAAGGAGTCAGATATTTTTGGCGTAACATAGCTCCGACAGTTGTATTTGAAGCATCAATTGAAATATGAAAAGGAAGAAACAAATTAGGTCCTCCTAAAATTGGTGCTTCAGTGATTTTCTGCTTCAATGTTTCAAATTATTTCTAGCAGTCATGATTCCAAACAAAATCACAATCTTTTGTAAGAAGTTTAAAAAGTTGAGAGGCTATTTTTGTAAACTTTTCTATGAATATTCTATACTATCCAGTAAAACCAGGAAAAATCATAACATCTCTTTGACAAGTAGGAATTGAAATTTTAGAAATTAATTCTACCTTAGATGTGTCCACCCTAATTCCATCACCTGAAATATGGTCGCCTAAATCAATTCCTTCATTAAACATCATAAAACATTTCTCATGACTTAATGAAATATTTTCTTCATTACACATAATGAGAACTTTTTCTAATGTTTTTACAGGTTCTTTAAAAGTATTTCCTATTGGGTGTGGAGCCTGATTATCTTGTTTATTTTGTATCACAATGTTGGACCCCTATGCCTTAATGAGGCAGAAATGCTGCCTATAATTAAACGCTGCATGGGGGGTCCAGGGGGGGCAGCTACAACTTTATGGATCCCCCCCTTGGCGCGGGGTTTCGGGGGCAATGCCCCTAAAGCTAAAAACAGATGTAAAATTGCCTTGTAAAAGTATATTAATTTCTAGTCAATTTGGGCTGTTCATTAGGTAGATGATCTGATGGTAGAAGTTATGTTTATTTTATGGTTTTTTTCCATAGAAGGAAATCCCTCACTTTTATGAGGGTATTTTATTGTGGTTGTGTATTGTATGTGTATTCCCAAAGCGAGAAATAGATAGGGAGACTGTGAGAGAGAACAGAGGATATTACAATGGATCTGTTGTTGGTTGTGTCTCTTCATTTTGTTGGATAATAGAAAGGAAGGACTAGTTGTTCAGGGTGGACGTATCCCAAACAGGGTGAACCACGTATATTTGTGTCTCACTGGTTTTATGTGTTTTGTGTGCTTGTATTTTCCGCATATTTTATGTGTTGCATCGATCTGTAATATATAATTTTTCTAACATTTCCATAAATATTAAAATCATCCATGTAAACTTCCACACAATCATTAATTAGATCAGAAAAGATACTCAAAAATGCTTTATGAAATGTGGAAAATGATCTTTCAAATTAGCTTTATTAAATTCCCTATAATCAATTTAAACTCTCGATTTTCCATTATTCTTTGGAACTATTACCAAAGGTGAGACCCATTGACTATCTGATATCAGATAAATCAAATTCACATTAAGTAGCTTTTGTAATTCATCAACAATTTCTCTCAGATTGAGGTTCATCATTCTTCTAGGTTGTCTAACTAGTTTGGAATTTTATAGAATATAAATATATGCATACATGTTCTAGGATCGATTCCCTTCATATCAGTGTATTCCCATGCATATGAAGAGGAATATTTTTGTAACATCTTGATCAATTTTCTCTTTTGAAATTCTTCTAGGCTATTATTAATACTTAATGTTTTACCTGAATATATTTTTACTAAATATCTTCCAAATGTTTTCATAGAATGTAGAGCCATTTGATGAGATGAAAAATATTGAATATTACGATGTTCTTGAAAACTTTGATCTTGGAAAATATGAGGAAGAATCACTATTTTTCATCAAATTTATAAAATTTATCTTCCTCATCTATTTGTGAAACAATAAATATAGTTTGAGTATCATCAAAGTCTTCATTGTCATCATCTATCCAAACTTCACTTTCTACTACATTTTTTTTTCAGGTGGTTAAAATGTGAATTTCTTAGTAGAGCTACCATCAAAGATATACATATCACAAGATCTAAAAATTATGAATGCATCAGCTATAGCTAGCCAAGGTATACCAAGGATCAATGGATGGCCTCCTAAATTATTCTTGGGAGTTAAAATCATAAAATAAATAGGATACTCCCATGAATCCAAAGAGACCGGCACATTTTATAATATACCATCTGGTTTGATAATATATCTATTTGTTAATTGTATTAATGTTGGCGTATATTTAATATTGGGAAGACTCAATTGATCCATAGTTTGTTTTCTTTTGATATTAATGGTTTATCCTAAATCAATCAAGGTTTTTGAAATTTAAATACCATTAATGTGCATATTTACAATAAGGTTACCTGGATCTAGATATTTTTGAACTGTTGGTTTCCCCATCATAATATTTTCAATCCTTTATACCAATTGGATTCTCTTGACATATTTTATTTTCTTCTTCATTTTTTAATGAAAAACTCCTTAATTGTTTTTGAAAATATTGGTATTTCCTTTATAGGTTGGAGTAAAGGAATTTTGATGTAAATAATTTTCAATTCATCTAGCATATCATATTCTCATAAAATAATTTTCTTTTCTATTCCCTTATCAATTTTGTTCATTTTTGGAAAGGGTGAATATTGTATGGAGACAAAAGGTTTTTCTATTAGAGGAATTGTAGAAGTTTGGTTTATTTGGTTATCATATATATGTAGGAACATTTTCCTTTGGAGGAGTATTTTATTGATCAAGAAGTGTTTGTTTTTCAAGAACCTCATATTCTTTATATTCTTGGATGAAAAATAGTGGTAAATGTTTTTAAAAAACCATACCATATATATGTTGGACATCATTCAGACCTAGTGGGGCTATCATAAAAACTTCAAAAATTATGATCCTCTATACTGTAGATAGTTTGTTGATTTTTATTATTTGGGTTTGGGAGTATTTGAGCAGGTAATTGATTGTATTTATGAGGAAATGGAATGGATGGTAATGGAAGTGGTTGATTTGGTGGTTGATCTTGGAATTGAGGTTGAGGCTGTTGGGTTGGTTGAGGAGGATAGTACTCATATTTTTAATGAGAATAAGGATCTTGTAATTAAGGACACTAGGGATTTCTACCACGAGGATTTTTCCAATCGTGTTCCCAATATGGGTTTTGAGGTTGAGGTGGCTAGGTTTTACAAGGAATAGGTGCATTCAAATTGTTCTTTGGTTGTGTATATGGTTGATATTGAGTGTTAAAACCTTGTGTCATACCTATCTATTGAGACTGCCATGGTATATTAGAAATAAAGCGAAGTGATTCATCTTGGTTTGACCA
The DNA here is from genome assembly GCA_034641835.2 of Pinus albicaulis. Lineage (NCBI taxonomy): Eukaryota > Viridiplantae > Streptophyta > Pinopsida > Pinales > Pinaceae > Pinus > Pinus albicaulis. Next base: position 356,985,647 of record CM076569.1, read on the forward strand.
AACTTTATCATGAAAGAAAAACTTAAGCCCATGTATTGAAGGAAATTATTTGGTATCATTATTTTCAACACACATGACACAAATTTCTACACTATCAAGAGGAAATTCTCTCCGGGAATGATTTTTCCTACACCTAGGAAAAAAGATAGATAATGCAACGTTCTCAGCCTTTTTCTTGTTTTTTATATTTAGAGTATATAATTGTTAACTAATATTTCCAAGGATATATGTCTTGAATTTACCAAGAAAATTCCCTAATTATTATATAATCATTGTTCCAGATGCAGATTTACTGACCCTTGATATGGCTACATCTCTTGGAGTTTTACTAGATCTAGCCTTACCTCTCAAAATATGTTTGTACAAATAAAAAAATTATTCAAATGATAATTGGGAAACATCTCCTTTTCTCATTAAATTGGGGAGGTCAATCCACTCATATAAATTCGACACTTAGGTGATGATACCACAAACCTCCTTCAAATTTTGTGCAGGATCCAATTATTATAAGAAGAGTTGACTTCTGGATTGAGGTTTAGATCTGTCAAACTATGTGAGTTTCCATATAAATGTGATAGGTGGAGTCCATATGTTGAACATTTTCCATTTACCTATATCTTTTATTCCTCCTCAAGTATGATGGAACATATTTGGTTAGATGCAAAATGAGTGTAATTCGATAGCTATAGGAATGTTTTGATTAAATTTCATAAAAAAGATAGATTATAAAACATGAATGAATGATACATTTTATGGAATTTGAGCATTTCTAAACTAACCTTTCAACTTGAAAATGTAGAAAAACTATAATGAAATGGATAGAAAGGAAAGTAAAAGGGTTATATAAAAAAGACAATTTAGGACTTCAACAAAGCCACTATGACCTAATTTGATAGTATATTCTTCAAGAGATTAAATACTTTAATTGTTTCATTTTTCTTCTAATTTTAAACATAACTTTCTCTTCAAGCTCATGTACTTGGGTCATATTTCAAGCTTCATTAGGGCGCACTAATTTTCATCCATTAAGCTCTTTAACACTTCAAATTTGCATGTCATATGGTTATGTTCCATGATTTGCAGTTGATTTTTTATATTGAAGACATTCATAACATATATAGTTTATATTTTGTTTGTACTTCTCTTCACAAACATTTTCTTTGATTTTCTTATTTGTTCTTCAACAACCTTCATGTGTGTCAATCAAATAAATTGTATTAATAAAACAAGTCAATTCACTAAAACATAAATTATCAATCCAAGTAGGTCTTTTTTTTTGTAAGCTTGGAAGGACTACATCTTCATCATGTCCAATATATCACCCCGATCGGGGCGGGGAATTGAACCAATGAATTCACATCAAGGAGTGCCTTAATCGAGCACTCGATCACCATCTATCCAAGAACCCATAGACAATCCAGGTAGGTATTTTTATTTCAAGTTTGTCGTGCAAAATATATGTAGGAAACAATAGTTAATCGCCATTGGCTAATTCCTAATTCTAATATTTCTCCTATAAGAAATAATCTATCACTCTTCACACTTGCAGGAATTAAAATAAATCTTATTGTCAAATCCCCACTTACAAAAAAATAACACTCTACACACAAGGTTGGAAATGAAATCACACTTTGAGAAATTAAACAACGCTCCTTGAGGTCAATCCTCACAAAAAAATTCTATCACAACCACACAACCATCAAGCCAACTAAAATAAATCACTCATTAAATAAATAGCACATTGTAATAGATGTAAAATAAACCAAATAACACTTTTTTTCAACAAAAAATTATAAACCTTTAGCCACAATTGAACAGTAACACACAGTTTGTAAGGATTGATCCGAGAGTACCTATGTTGACACACAAGAAATCTATAGTAAATATTATGCAAGCTAGATTAACCAATAGTAACAAAAACATATTAACAAGGATGTGTAATAGTCATAATTAAAATTATAAGAATAAATCAATTAACATAATCAAAAAATAAATTAAAATGTAACAACTATCTACCTCTATTGATACAACAACCCCTCCTACAGAGGAGGTCCCTTTCTCCCCAGCAGGGTTTGGTGATTCACAACTCACATATCAAAATTTCTGACATAAGCCATAAACTTTCACAGATTGCATTAACTTTAGAAAAGAAGGTACAATATGTATTCTTACATAGATGATTGTGCCTCCCCTTCCTAAGCTAATTTTTTCATTTTATTAAGTACTCACTCTTGCTTGCTTAACGTTATTAACATGTTATTTTCCCATAAGATTTATACAAAGAGATAAGGGTATGAATTGGAACTAATACCCCAAATATAGGTTGTCGCAGTTATGGAAAAATTACAAATTATTTAATATATTTGTTTTTGGGAAATTTTACTTGGAAAAAAACTGAAGATCTTATTACAATAGATTTATTTTTCATAGAATTATCTAAGAATAAGTTGGAGTTATTGGAGTTTCTAACGAATTTATGCATTTGGGACATAACCTATGAATGGTCGCTACAAGAAATATATATGCTTGAAAGAGCCACTCATTTCTTCCAATCCACAAACTTTCTAGAGAAATTGTTTTTGGGTCACAGAAATGGGGATGTTCTGTGAATAACCCATGTCACAAATTTTCCATATTCATCATCATTTCCCACAAGTTGTGTATGAATTTAGTTCGACGATTCAACATACGTAAGATGTTTGAATTATAGATCATGAGATAGAGCCTAACATATTTGATTTGGGTATGAGTTAGGCAACACAAATCCATGTCAACATCCCTAGGAATAAAATCCATATTTTGGAATTTCCCTTGGAGTTGCATAAGTATGTTAACCTTGGAGGTTTTTATTATTACTGCATAGGAACCACTACAATAGTACTGGGAAAAACATCATTAGAAAAAGCAACAATAATCCTTTCTCATTCGTCAAATATAATGGAAAATAATGATGATCAACTACTTCAACATTATAGTTTTAATGTGGCATATTCACAAGGAAACAAACCAAGATGGGTAATATACTAGAAAGTATGTGTGGTAAAGTAATGAAAATGGGTTCTGTTAGCCACCTATAAAATTTGTCATATCAAATGGTGGCTAAATCAGTTTTTGAAGCCTTCAAGAAACAATTATATTGCCAAATTGTTAGTTCTTGAAGTCTTATGAAGATAACTTACCCTTGAGTTAATCTTCATTGTTGTTTCCCTCTCAATTCTGAAAAATCTGTTGTTTTCCTGAAGAAAAAGACTGCTGCAAAAACTCCCTTTTTCCCTCATTTTACCCCTCCTTTCACTCAAAATTAACCTCCATTTTTATCCCCTTTTTCCCCATGAAATTCCTCTATTTTTCCTCTTTTCCCTTCTTTCCTTCATAAAAACCCCTTTTATAAGGTTTAAAACCCCTTTTTTCCTTATCGAAAGCTTTCAAAACCTTTGAAAAAACCTTGAAAAATCATTAAAAACCCATTTTTTACATTATAGACCTTTAGCCCCTTTGTCTAAGCTCCTAAACCACTTCCCCACCATGCAACCTAGCGCTAGAACCAAGCATGAAGTCCCGAAGTGCTTATTACAATCGGAGTTTTGAGATGGGCACATTTCTTTGTTTAAAGGAAAGTCCCGATGCGATTGGCCCCTTTTTATAACCCCCAATCCCTTCTTCTTTTCATATACCCAAAGGCCCCGCAATTGGGTGCTAAACACCATATAAACCCCTCCTGATACGAAATTTCCTTTGTATTTTATTAAAAACCCCATTTTTTCATATTATAACGAAACCCGACAGTTCATGGTTTGATGAATTATCAGTCGTTGAACTAAAAACCGATCAATGGGTGTCGGCGCATTGCATCGGAATTTTTCATCAGATGCATTACAAAGAATTTTTGCCTACCCCCGATGAAAACCTTCCGATGGATTCTCAACGGCTGATCTATTCCGCCATAACCAGATCCGACGGCTCGCATTGCTCCATTCCAAAGCCCATCCCTCCGCCTTTGGACCTCCGATTCATTTCTAACCATTGATCTGATCCTTATATCAATGGTCCTTGTTCAATCGCATCACGCAAAACATTCATGCCATTCCTTTTCCCCTCCGATTGAAATCGTTGTGATTTAATCTGGATCGTTGAAACCACAAGAACCGACGGTCCAGATTAATCACCCTCTGCCACCATCTCCGACATTAAAAACCATAGATCTATTCCCGATCATTGATCTCTATAAATATCGACGACCCAAATTCAATCGCATCGGAGTTTTTCTTTGCACCTTTCCACTCTCCCTCGCCGATCGCGATCTTCTGATTGCATCTGGGCCATCCATACACTAAGATCCGATGGTCCAGATCAATCCTCACCTTTATCTGTTATTTCATAAACCCCGCTGTGTATAATCTTTCGGCAGAGATCCACTGTTGATCTCTGCAGATCAATGGTCCACGTTGCTCCCGATCTCTGCCCAACCCCCTTTCATATTCCTTCCATTTATCCTGAGATTTGATCTGGACTGTTCATTCCTTTCATCCAACGGTCCATAATAAACCCGATAGGCCCAACTCCTTTGTGTCCTACCTTTCCCCAGATTAAATCTACGCCATCCATTCCCTGATCTGACGGTCCAGATTGAAATGGGTTTGGCCCCGCCCCACCTTTTATTGTTCGTGCATCTTGCCCTCCTTCGCATGCGATCCGCACCATTGGATTTGCGCCCATCCATCCAACCACTGGCATTAAGTTTCGCATTTTCTCTGCGCCAGAGGTTTAAAGCCAAAAAATTATGCAAAAAAGTGGTTTTCATCTAGACACGTGGTGGGTGGCGGAGTGTATCGCGTTTTTTATGAGAAATTTGGAAACCACTCAAGAGCAACACGAAAATAGTGGTTTCTCCGGCCAAAACCACCTTCCCCATTTACGTTGTATTTCCTCATATTTTAATCTTTTTCATTGATCACATTCATCCAACGGCCCAGATTTCATCTAACCATTGAACTATTGCCCTCTGGCCATCCTCCAAGGGCCTTCATCGATCAATCTCCACCGTTGATCTCTGTGGACCGATCTCATCCGATAGTCCAGGTTATTTCTGAAACCCCAAATTTCATCTATGCCTTTTTCGCTACCGATTAAGGTTTTTCGACCCATTTTATTTATAATTTCCCCATTCCATTCTAAAGTGGCCCCTCTTCTTTATATAGTCATGATTGATTTCAACCGTTGATCTCTACGGATCAACGGATCTCACTTAATCTTCCCACCGTTCTTTCCAACCGCCTCTCATACTAACCCCCGCAAAGCAATCCTCGCCGTTGGATGTTTTCATTCAACGGCTGTGATCTAACCCCAGCCTCCAAAGCATTCAAACCCAAATTCACAGGATTTTCTTAACTTTTTTTGTTTTTGCAAGTTATAATGGTTGTTTCCATTATGTTAAAAGAAAATCAAAGGTCGGGGATTACAATCCCCCACGCCTTTGTTCATAAAAGAAATCATTCTACAGGTTTCAACACCATGTTTCATCAGTCCCTCATGAGCACTAATGCCATTTTAAAACCCTCTGCGCACCTGCACATCAACAAGACACAACAAATATTAATCAAACAAAGAGTATTAGTTGGACAGCATCAAATCGAAGCAAAAAAATGTTTGAAGATTGTTAAACACAACTTTGAAGGATTACAGCAATAAATCGACTATCTAAAGCCTAATCCACTCAATTGAAGATAGTTTGAAGGACAGAAGACAGAATTTAGGCCTAATTAAGCCTAACACACATAATTAAAGAAAATTAACAGTGATTAAAAAAGGACAATCAGATCTATCTGTCCAAGAAAACCTCCACTGCCACATCAGAGGCTAATTAAATCCTCTCAGCTACCAAAAGACACCTGCAGCCTCAAAGCATTCAAAAGAGGCAGATTTATTGCCTCAGCAAGTGATATTTGCCTCAATACAGCTGAACAATTAATTTAGCCAAAGGAACTTATTGTAAACTGTCAGCAGAGTTATTAAAAAGATAACTAAGAGCCTTAAAGTCAACAAATCTTCCCAGTGAAATTAATACTTAATGTAAACCAATTAATACGGAGGAAATATCTGTAATCTTCTCTATTGAGCCCCTCAAAGGCCGATAAGCATTAAACTATATTAATTGAACCTATAGATATTTTCTCTCATCCACCTCCTCATTTTCCTATAAAATCTTCTTGAGGAGCTCATTGTAAAGGGTTGGTTACAGAACTCTGATGTAATAGTTGTGCTCAAAACTTTCTACATGCAAATAGTATTCAGAGGCTCTTGAAGCTCTGTTTGTTATCAAATAAGTTAGGCTGAGAAGAGAAGATTTTTGCTGAACTGAATAACTAGATTGACATCAATATACAAGCTGCTTCTTGGGATCCTGGTCTATATCACTGGTGAAGTGCTTCTTTCTATGATATTGTTTTCCTTTCATGTATGCCATTTTGTCCACTTATTCTCTGATAAAGAACAACAAGCATAGAGTTAGGATTTACTGTTTACGGTACCCTTCTATGACTGATAAGCTTTATCTCAATGTTTTCCTCTAAATTGTGTGTTTAAGAATGACTTAAGTGTCAGCATTATCAAGGAATGTTGGTTCGCCCCTGTCTTGAAGTGCGAAGCTTGAAAAGAAGTTCTTGAATGTTATTTCCATTATCTACTAAGTAAATTTAGATTAGAAAAGTTTATGGTTTGCATTGTCTTCTAGTTTCTTTCTCCAAAGGTAGTTCTGAAAATTTCCCTAAGAGTATGTTGAAAGCAGTTTAGATTTAAAAGTATCTTATCTGATCTTAGGCTGCACTTTGTTTTTCTTATCTATTTTCATCCCTTCTGAAAGTAATTATGTGGATTACTGGATTTTTTGTCTAATGAGTTAGCTTTAATACAAACTTGTCCAAAGAAGTCTATGGTTAGCCCTGTCCTTTGGTTGGTTTTAAACAGTTACTTAAAAGGATTTTCTTGTTTGGAAATACTGATAAATCCTAGTTGAAATTATTGTCTTTTTCCACCCCTTCAAAAATTTTATTGTTCCATTCCATCATTTAATCCAAAAGATATTGTGATATAGATGACTTGCCCCTTGGACTGCTATTGAAATTTTTTCACAATTAAACCCTTTTATGACTCCATAGCCCAATGGACTAAAAACCAGCGTTATATCTATCCTATCAGCCAAAGCTTGTTCTGATTTCTTGCAACTTCACACCTTTGAAACTCTTTCATTTTAGGAATTTCCACTCAAATAAAAATCATGCTCAACCATCCAAAAACAAGCAAACATTGTTCTTCATAACTAGCCTAATATCACACATAAAAAATTTAAAGATAAATCAATATTTGCACTTATAGAGAGATCCCTCTCTGGATTCAAGAGGGCTAGATCCTAGAATCCCAAAGTGGTTCAAGTGTTGTCTCTGCAGTTTTAGTCTCACCAATTTGCTAGAATTACAGATTCCTAACATTTCTGGCGACTCCACTGGGGAGATTGAGTAAACTTTGTCCTAAATAATTTTGAGACCTCAGGAAACCCGTTGATTTAATGACAATTGTTGTGTTAGCCAGTTGAGCCACCAGGCATAACATTTCTGGTGACTCCGTTGGGAATTTTGATTTGAAATCCTTAAAATAAGACACTCAGTGTTTAATGAGTACAAGTAGCCCTCTTCAAGCACTATCAAGCAAATGGTAGTCATGACAGAACTTATTTTGAATCAATGACAAACTAAGGAAACCTTAGGATTCTCATAAGAACTTATCAAACCTTGAAGGATCAGCTAGCTTAGCCATAAGAGTAAATTGTCTTTGTCTCATCACCGTAGCTAAGTGTTGAAACAGATTTAGAACACTCTTAGAACCCATAGGACTGAAAAAACTCAGAAAACCCAAAAATATTTCAAATATTGGTATTGAAATAAACATGGTGGTGGACCATAAAACTTTTACCTCCAAAAGAGCTAAAAATTTCCACCTGGTGACTCCACAATCCTAAAAAAACCTTAAGACTCCACTGGGAAAACCCATTATCATCTTAAAATCATATGAACTTAGTTAGATTACTTTAGGATTAATTTTTTCTTATTTTAAGATCAGTTAGCCTCATAAAATTGTCAGATTTGGTTAAACTTTTCTTGTTTAGTTGGGTCTGAAAAACATAGCATAGTGGTGCCTAGAAAGATTCATACTAGAGCCTATCCTGACCCTAACCCTCCTGATATATTTGATAACCCTGAAAGAATCCTTAGGAAGTCTCCTGAAGTTAAATCTTCGACTATTTTCAGATCACCCTTTAGAGCTAATTCTGTTCCTGAAAACCTTGTAGCTCTACAAGAATCACAAGTTGACTTAAGAAATCCATTTATAACTAGTTCACTTGATGATTTAGATCATCTAGATTCAGATTCTTCACTTTCATCCCCAGAAACAAGTGAACATCTTGGTAGTAGAGAAACTACACCACCAGATTTACATCTCCTTTACAATTTCGGTTTCTCTCATCCAAGATCAGTTCAACAATCTATTGCTGGTACCTCCACATCTGTTCTTCATACATCCACTATCCAAACCACTTCATCCCAACCAACTTTCCCTCTTGTTCATCCACCCCTTGTAAATCCACCTCCACCCCCTATCATGGCAACATGGTATGCCCCACTAGTCCTTCCTTTACCTTTAGTCAATCTCCCATAGGACTATTAGTCCAAGATACCATTGTATGATGCCAGTAATGCTACTACTGCTTCAAAACATGTGGATAAGATGAATGACTACTTTGACAGAAATGAGATTGATGATGAAACTATCAAACTTAGACTATTTTCTCAGAGTTTCGGGGGAGAAGTAAGAAAATGGTTCAAAGGCTTAATCCCTCACAGTATTAATGATCTCCAAACCTTCCATCAGTTATTATTAAACAAATGGGAAGTCAGGAAGAACCCTCTACAAATACTTTCTAATTACAAGAATATCCAAAGAAACCCTGGGGAAAGTGTACAAGCTTACTGCACTAGGTTTAACAGTGTTTATAATGCCCTTCCCCTAGACTTAAAACCTCCACAAGGCTCATATTTAAACAAGTTTATTGAAGGATTTGATCCTAAGATGGCCTATCATTTGAGAGAAAGAGATCCTTTAACTCTTGAATATATGCAAAAAGGAGCTGTTGCTATGGAAGTTAATTTAATGGAGAAAAGAGCAAGAATGAGAAACAAGAAGAAGGTGACCTTTAGAGAGGAATCCACACCTTCCACATATAGCTCAAAGATGGAAAGAATGATGGAGGAGATGATGAAAAAGATGAGAATACTTGAGAGAGCACAAGCTAGTCAAAACCAAACAGCTCCTCAAAACATAAATCAAAACAAAAATTATAATTTCAAAAGAAACCAGCCTCAAAACAGACCAAGGGAGGATGATCAACAGATCACCCCTCCTTTTCATCAAAACTACGTAAGTGAGGTTGAAGAAACATTAGAACAAATAGAGGAAGATGATATCAACATGTTTGGAGTAGATAATGATGACTTTGAAGTTCATTATGATAGAAAACAAGGTCTATACACACCCTATGATGATAAAAGACTAGAGGATGAAAGTTATTATCAAGAAATGGAAAATGTCATCATAGAGACTCAAAAGGAATATGAACTTAGGAGTAAAAGTAATCATGAAACTCCCAAGACTAAAACTTCTGAAAAATCTGCACAAAACAACGTTGTAAATAAACCCAAAATTGCAAAATAGAAGGACAAAATAGTGGCTGTAAATTATGATAAGAATAAAGAAAAAGGCACTCAAAATACTGAAAAACAGAGTGCAGACCTTAGTATCATTAGCACCTCAGCTAGTGCTCATGGTAAAACAATTTTGACAAATGTAAATAGAGGAAATTAGCAAACTGATCTTGCTGATAAAATGGTGGTTAATAAGGCTAAAACAAGTACTTCAAAGAAGCAGATGCCTTTTATTTTGGAGCAGGAAATTGCCAGAATCAAGATCTTTGTTCCTCTCACTGAATTAGCCACCCAAAATGCATATATATCCCAAATTTTGAAGGCTTTTAACATAGAAGAGAATGATGAAACTGTCAATCTTAATGATGACCAACCAAAGCTCATATTTGGTCCTAAGATTGAGGGTAGATATCAAGAAGGATTGGTTCCTCCTTTTTACATTAGTTTAAATGTTCATGACAAGATTTTGCACAATGTTATGCATGATTCAGGGGCCTCTCATAATTTAATGCCCAAATCAGTAATGGAGAGCCTAGGCCTTGAAATCACCAGACCTTACAAATATCTTTACTCCCTTGACTCAAGCAGAGTAAAATGTTTAGGATTAATCACAGACCTCTGTGTTAACTTAGCACAAATTCCAGCCAAGTGTTTAGTCATGGATATTGTAGTGGCTAATGTACCCCCAAAATATGGTATGTTGTTATCAAGATCTTGGGGATCGAAGTTACAAGGAACTATGCATATGGACATGACCAAACAAGAAGACTTTATAGGGAGTCTCATATGCAGTACATGGTTACTAGCCAAGAGAGACCACAAAATTATCCCCTTTATTCTATAAATATAGACCTTGAATCATTTATCCTTTTCAATGATGAAACATTTAGTGAGAAAGTGACCCTAACTAAATTAATGGTAGTTAGAGAGGAGGAGGAAAATAACACAGATGTGTCGAAACAGTTTGCTAAACCTGAAAAATACAGCAAACAAAACACAATTCTAGAGCTAAAAATCATTTTTCCTTTTCTTTTAAACCTTGAGAGTCAAGAAAGCAGTCCTCATCACAAGGAAAAACCCGAGGAATTAAAACAAATTCAGCAAAGTGCTGATTTTGAAGAACAATCCGAAAGCACACTAGTTAAAAAGGATAGTAACCAAACTGATAAACCTGAAACTAGTCCTCTTTGGAGTATGAACTTTGATGGGTCTTGCACTAGGAGCAATGAAGGCGCAGGTATCTAGATACATAACACCAAAAACAACCACATGGAAGGCCATTCATACAGGTTAAATTTTCAGTGTTCTAATAACATAGCGGAATATGAATCCCTTCTTTTAGTCTTACATTTGTTAAAGAAATTAGGAGCCAAGAGAATAAAAGTTCATAGGGATTCAGAGTTAATCATTAGGCAAGTAAATGGGGAATACAATGCCAATCACCCCAAACTAAGAGCCTATAGGAACGACATCATGGATTTATTGAAAACGTTTGAGGAATCACAACTGATTTTTGTCCCAAGAAAAAACAATATCATTTCCCACAGTTTAGATTTTGCTGCTAGAACATGCTTAACACCGTATGAAACCAAACAATGCACCACCTAGATTAAATTCAGACTAGATGTCCCTGATAACAAGAAATATTGGCAAGTGTTTGACGAAGACAAACAAATAGAAGACTTCCTACATTCCAGAAATGAATTTGAACTACCAAGTTCAGATTCAGATTATGAAACTGACTGTCCAAGTGAAGAAAATCTACATGATGAAGAAGAAGAGTCTCCAGAGATGGCTGATGTAAATCTATTGTCTAACAAGCTTGAAAACACAACAGAAATTAGTGTAGAGTTAGAAACAGAAGACTTAGAAACTCTGCAATCTAATAATCAAATTTTTCCAAAAGGACTGGTCTCTTTAGAAGAGTTGTTTGATTTCAACGATGCGGCCAAGAAGCCAAAGATAGAGCCTGTGGAATATGAAGTTGAAGAGTGTAATATAGGCAGTGAACTAAAACCAAAGATGATCAAACTGTCTAAAACTTTACGAGTTCATATCAAACTCAAATACATAGAGCTGTTTAAAGAATTTTCTAAAGTTTTTTCCTAGAGTTACGAGGATCTGAAATCCTATGACACGGAGATAATTCAGCACCAGATACCTCTCAAGGAAAACCAAAAGCCATTTAAACAAAAACTGCGCAGAATAAATCCTGTTCAGTTACCTTTGGTTGAGAAGGAGATCAAAAAAATGTATGAAGCTGGTATTATTATCCCTATTAGATATTCAGAATGGGTGTCTAATTTAGTGTCAATTAGGAATAAAATAGGAGATATAAGGCTTTATGTAGACTTTAGAGACTTAAAAAAAGCCTCATTGAAGGACAACTACCCTTTACCCAAGATGGATCATATTTTACAAAGGGTAGTTGGTTCTAAAATAATTTCTTTGCTAGATGGCTACTCAGGATATAATCAAATTTTAGTACATCCTGATGATCAATTAAAGACAACTTTTACTACACCTTTGGGCACTTTCATGTATGTGAAAAATCCCTTTGGTTTAATGAATGTTGGTGCAAATTTTTAGAGAGCCATGGACATTGCATTCTCGGAAGAACTAGGCTACTTCATCATTATTTACCTTGATGGTGTCACTGTTTTTTCCAAGACAGATGAACAGCACTTAGAACACTTGAGAAAAGTATTCGAGAAATGCAGAAAGTTTGGGATATCCTTAAACCCAAAGAAAACACTGTTTGGTCTCCAATAAGGTAAACTTCTTGGGCACATCATATCAGAAGAGGGGATAAAGATAGACCAAAAAAGGATCGATGGTATTTTTCAAATCACTCATCCTCAAAACATCAAGGAACTCCAATATTTCATTGGAAAGATTAATTTCTTAAGAAGGTTCATTCCCAACTTAGCTGAACTCCTTAGGAACATAACGAACATGTTGAAGAAAGGAGAAGGGGTTAAGTGGACCTTAGAAGCAAAGAAATCCTTTGAACTGGTCAAACAAGCTTTAACCAAAACACTAGTTCTAATAAGTCTTGATTTTTCAAAAGATTTTTACACTTTTTCATTTGCATCAGAACATACAATAGTTGTTTTCCTATTGTAGAAAAATCCACAGGGACAAGATCATCCCATTGCATTCTTTAGCAAGGCATTGAGAGATGCACCTCTGCAGTATAAAATTATGGAAAAACAAGCCTTTTCCTTGGTCAAAGCTTTAAAAGACTTCAGAGTTTACTTTTTTCACTCCCACATCATTTCCTTTGTCCCAAATTCAGTTGTGAAAGACATTCTAGCACAGGACCCAAATGGTAAGAGAGGTAAGTGGATAGTTGTGATACTTGAATATGATTTAGAGATCAAGCCCACTAAACTCATTAAAGGCCAAGGTCTTGCTAGATTAATGGCTGAATCAAATTTTGATGTTATTGATATAAATATGATAAATGTTTTAGATGAACAAGAGGAACTGTCAATTCCCATTATTAAAGACCATTTTATGAATTCCTCTTGGTATGCTGATATTCTATATGTTTTGCTTAATCTGAATACACCTGCTGGTTTATCAAAAACTAAGGCAAGGTTTTTAAAGTTAAAAGTTGTAAACTACTGCATTATAGATAAACGTCTTTATTGGAAAAATGCAAGTGGAATGTTGGTTAAATGTTTGCCTGAGAATGATGCAGAGAAGGTTAAGCACAAGTTACATGAAGGAGAATGTGGAGGCCACCTCTACTGGAAAACTACAGCCAACAAGATCCTTAGAGTTGGTTACTATTGGCCCACCCTCTTTCTAGATGTACATAAAATGATCATTGCTTGTCATAAATGCCAACTTTTTTAACGAAAAATAAAATTTCTTTCCTTACCTCTGCATCCAATCACTGTTGAAGCTTCTTTTCAGTAGTGGGGACTTGAATTCATAGGAGAAATTCATCCACTTTCATCTTCCCAGCATAGATGGATTCTCATTGCAACAGACTACTTCACCAAATGGATAGAAGCCATCCCTTCTAGGAAAGCCAATGACTATGTCAACATAAAATTCATTGAGACTCATATCCTCTCTAGATTTGGCTATCCTAGGAAGATCATCACTGATAATGTTGCAACATTTGGATCCAAGAATATGGTTGAATTCTGTCACAAATATGAGATAACATTGGGTCATTCTACTGCTTATTACCCTCAAGGTAATGGGCTGGCAGAATCCTCAAACAAGAGTTTGGTGAACATAATCAAGAAGTTTTTGGAGGAAAACAAGAATTCTTGGCACACGAAGCTAGTACATGCACTTTGGGCTGACAAATTAACACTTAAGAAATATATTGGAATGTCACCCTATTAGCTTGTGTATGGAATAGATGCAATTTTTCCAACCAGCCTAGGTGTGTCCGTTATGAAGTTGATCCAAGAAGTGCAGTTTGAAGACAATGACATGATCAAAATAATTAATCAGACTATACATCCTCAGCAAACCAGTGAGGAGGTTTACAACAGAGCATTACAAACGCAAGAGAGCATCAAGAAGCTTTTTGATAGAAGAACAAAGGCCGGAAATTTTAGCATCGGAGACAAAGTGTTAAAGTGGGATTCAAGGAGAGAAGACAAGGGCAAGCATGGTAAATTTGATAACTTATGGCTTGGCCCTTATCTCATTCATTCTGCTGCTGGTAACAATGCCTATTTCTTGCAGGAATTGAATGGAGTTGAACTGTTCGGGGGTCCTGTCAATGGCAGGATGCTCAAACATAATTTCTCTTGATCCTATCATGTTTGAAAGCTTTTTTATATTTTTTTCATTATAAATATTTCATCCATCATTGCATTCAAAGTTATAAAATCAAAAAATACAAAAAAAATACAAAGAGAAAAGAGGGTAGATTGTAAAAACAAGAAAGGTACAACCCCATACCAAAAAGAGAAACAAAATCTGAAAGTGTGCAAGCTTAAATGCCACTCCTAAGAAACACACTTATAATTAGTTATACAACCTAATATTGACTAATTAGTTTTAAATTTTCAGCTGATAGGTTAGTGAATTCGATTTTCCAAACAACTTAATCTTGGCTTATCAGTTAGGTAGATTAGGATAGAAAATAAAGGTTCAAACAAGCCAAAAATTTGAACCTATGAGATTCCAAAAGAAGAATGACTCTAATCTGTTTAAAATTTCGAGTCAAACATAGAAGTAAACTAGTTCTAATATGCCCAAAACTTGAACCAGAAAAGAATGTAAAATAGCTCAAACAAACTCAAAAATAGAGATAAAGAAAAGAGAAGGATGTGCTTAAAACTTTCAGATCTCAAGCCTTCACCATTTTGATTTATTTTTTTTGCAAATAATAATCTATGTGCAGCTTTTTTCATGTCATATATCACCAACAAGTTAGACTATTCAATCCTGACTTCTATGCTTTTTAATTTTCTTGTTTCAAAATTTAGAGAATAAAAATCTGTTAGACAGTCTAATCCTAACAGATAGTAGATTAGGTAGAGAAGCTTATGAACTCAACTATTTAATCTGAGTTCATGGAGAATTAAGAAGTAGACTTAGATTATTTTTTTCTTTCAAAAGAATAAAATGTTTGTGAAAGAGTTTTCCAATCCAAATGCACTCTTAAAGAAGAAAAAATGTTAGATCAGTAGGATTGGGTAGGTAGAAAGCTTGCTTGATGAAGTTCCATTGTTTTTCATGGCTGCTAACATTATCAGAACAGAAGAACATCATCCAAGTAAAGAAATTTTTAGCCCAAAGGATGAGTCATTGATCAACCCCCCAGAGAATACAATTTTTAAGTTCTTGATGCCTTTAGGAAGGCACCATCCCCATGTGGAGCCACTGTTAGCCACCTATAAAATTTGTCATATAAAATGGTGGCTAAATCATTTTTTGAAGCCTTCAAGAAACAATTATATTTCCAAATTGTTAGTTCTTGAAGTCTTATGAAGATAACTTACCCTTGAGTTAATCTTCACTGCTGTTTCCCTCTCAATTCTAAAAAATCTGTTGTTTTCCTGAAGAAAAAGACTGCTGCAAAAACTCCCTTTTTCCCTCATTTTACCCCTCCTTTCACTCAAAATTAACCTCCATTTTTATCCCCTTTTCCCTTCTTCCCTTCATAAAAACCCCTTTTATAAGGTTTCAAACCCCTTTTTGCCTTATCGAAAGCTTTCAAAACCTTTGAAAAAACCTTGAAAAATCATAAAAAACCCATTTTTTACATTATAGGCCTTTAGCCCTTTTGGCTAAGCTCCTAAACCACTTCCCCACCATTCAACCTAGCACTGGAACCAAGCGTTAAGTCCAGAAGCGCTTATAATAATCGGAGTTTTGCAATGGGCGCATTTCTTTGTTTAAAGGAAAGTCCCGATACGATTGGTCCCTTTTTATAACCCCCGATCCCTTCTTCTTTTCATATACCCGAAGGCCCCGCAATCGAGTGCTAAACACCATATAAAACCCTCCCAATACGAAATTTATTTTGTATTTTATTACAAACCCCATTTTTTCATATTATAACGAAACTCGACAGTTCATGGTTTGATGAATTATCAGCCGTCAATCTAAAAAATGATCAACGGGTGTCTGCGCATCGCATCAAAATTTTTCATCGGATGCATTACAAAGAATTTTTTCCTACCCCCGATGAAAACCTTTCGATGGATTCTCAACCGTCAATCTATTCTGCCATAACCGGATTCGACGGCCCACATTGCTCCATTCCAAAGCCCATCCCTCTGCCTTTGGACCTCTGATTGATTTCTAACCATCGATCTGATCCTCAGATCAACAGTCCTTGTTCAATCGCATCGTGAAAAACATTCATGCCATTCCTTTTCCCATCCGATTGAAATCGTTGCGATTCAATATGGAGCATCGAATCCACAAGAACCGACGGTCCAGATTAATTACCCTCCGCCACCGTCTCTGACATTAAAAACCACAGAGCTATTCCCAACCATTGATCTCTCTAAAGATCGATGGTTCGCATTCAATCGCATCAGAGATTTTCTTTGCACCTTTAAACTCTCCCCTGCCAATCGCGATCTTTCGATTGAATTTGGGCTGTCCATACAGTAAGATCTGATGGTCCAGATCAATCCTCACCTTTCTCTATTATTTCATAAACCCCACTGTATAAAATCTTTCGGCCGAGATCTACCGTTGATCTCAGCAGATCAACGGTTCACGTTGCTCCCGATCTCCGCCCAACCCCCATTTCATATTCCTTCCATTTATCCTGAGATTTGATCTGGACCATTCATTCCTTTCATCCAACGGTCTATAATAAACTTGATAGGCCCAACTCCTTTGGGTCCTACCTTTCCCCAGATTAAATCTCTGTTGTCCATTCCCTAATCTGATGGTCCAGATTGAAACCGGTTTGGCCCTGCCCCACCTTTTATATTCAATGCATCTTGCCCTCCTTTGTGTGTGATCCGCACCATTGGATTTGTGCCCATCCATCCAACGGCTGGAATTAAGTTTCACATTTTTTATGCACCAGAGGCTTAACACCAAAAAATTACGTGAAAAAATTGGTTTTCATCTGGACACGTGGCGAGCGGCGGAGTGTAACGCGTTTTTTCTGAGAAATTTGAAAACCACTCAAGAGCAACGCAAAAACAGTGGTTTCTCCGGCCAAAACCACCTTCCCCATTTACATTGTATTTCATCATATTTAATCTTCGTTGTTCATCACATTCATCCAACGGCCCAGATTTCATCTGACCATTGAACTATCACCCTCTGCCCATCCTCCAAGGTCCTTCATCGATCAATCTCTGTCGTTGATCTCTATGGACTAATCTCATCCGACAGTCCAAGTTATTTCCGAAACCCCAAATTTCATCAATGCCTTTTTTTCTGCCGATTAAGGATTTTTGACCCATTTTCTTTATAATTTCCCCATTCCATTGTAAAGTGGCCCCTCCGCTTTATATAGTCACGATTTATTTCAACTGTTGATCTCTGCAGATCAACGGATCTTACTTAATCCTCCCACTGTTCTTTCTAACCACCTCTCATACTGACCCGCGCAAAGAAATTCTCGCCGTTGGATGTTTTCAACCAACGGTTTCTATCTAACCCCAACCTCCAATGCAGTTAAACCCAAATACGCAGTATTTTCTTAACTTTTTCTTGTTTGTGTAGGTTATAATGGTTGTTTCCATTATGTTAAAATAAAATCAAATGCCGGGGATGACGATCCCCCATGCCTTTGTTCATAAAATAAATCATTCTACGGGTTTCAACACCATGTTTCATCAGTCCCTCATGAGCACTGATGCCATTTTAAAACCATTTGCGCACCTGCACATCAACAAGACACAACAAATCTTAATCAAACAAAGAGTATCAGTTGGACATCATGAGATCGAAGCAGAAAAATGTTTGAAGATTGTTACATGTAGTTTTGAAGGATTATGGCAATAAATCAACTATCTAAAGCCTAATCCACTCAATTGAAGACAATTTGAAGGATAGAAGACAGAATTTAGGCCTAATTAAGCCTAACACACATAATTAAAGAAAATTAACAGTGATTAAAAAAGAACAATCAGATGTATCTATCCGAGAAAGCCTCCACTGCCACATCAAAGGCTAATTGAATCCTCTCAGCTGCCAAAATACACCTGCAGCCTCAAAGCATTCAAAAGAGGTAGAGTTATTGCCTCAGTCAGTGATATTTGCCTCAATACAGCTGAACAGTTAATTTAGCCAAAGGAACTTATTGTAAACTGTCAACAGACTTATTGCAAAGATAACTAAGAGCCTTAAAGTCAACAAATCTTCCCAGTGAGCTTAATACTTAATGTAAACCAATTAATACAGAGGAAATATCTGTAATCTTCTCTATTAAGCACCTCAAATTTTGAGAAGCATTAAACTGTATTAATTGAACCTATAGATCTTTTCTCTCATCCACCTCCTCATTTTCCTATAAAATCTTCTTGAGGAGCTCATTGTAAAGGGTTGGTTGTAGAAATTTGATGCAATACTTTTTCTCAAAACTTTCTACATGTAAATATTATTCAGAGGCTCTTGAAGCTCTGTTTGTGATCAAATAAGTTAGGTTGAGAAGAGAAGATGATTGCTGAACTAAAACATTGGACTTGAAGAATGTAACTGGATTGACATCAATATACAAGCTGATTCTTGGGATCCTGGTCTATATCACTGGTGAAATGCTTCTTTCTGTGTTATTGTTTTCCTTTCATGTATGCCATTTTTTCCACTTATTCTCTGATAAAGAACAACAAGCATAGAGTTAGGATTTACTGTTTACAATACCCTTCTCTGACTGATAAGATTTATCTCAATGTTTTCCTCTAAATTGCGTGTTTAAGAATGACTTAAGTGTAAACATTATCAAGGAATGTTGGTTCGCCCCTGTCTTGAAGTGCGAAGCTTGAAAAGAAGTTCTTGAATGTTATTTCCATTATCTGCTAAGTAAATTTAGACTAGAAAAGTTTATGGTTTGCCCTGTCTTCTAGTTTCTTTCTCCAAAGTTAGTTCTGAAAATTTCCCTAAGAGTATGTTGAAAGCAGTTTAGATTTAAAAGTATATTATCTGATCTTAGGCTGCACTTTGTTTTTCTTATCTGTTTTCATCCCTTCTGAAAGTAATTATGTGGATTTCTAGATTTTTTGTCTAATGATTTAGCTTTAATACGAACTTTTCCAAAGAATTTTATGGTTAGCCCTATCCTTTGGTTGGTTTTAAACAGTTACTTAAAATGATTTTCTTCTTTGGAAAGACTGATAAATTTTAGTTGAAATTATTGTCCTTTTCCACCCCTTCAACACTTTTATTGTTCCATTCCATCATTTAATCCAAAATATCTTGTGATGTATATGACTTTCCCCTTGGACCGCTCTTGAAATTGTTGCACAATTAAACCCTTTTATGACTCCATAGCCCAATGGACTAAAAACCAGCATTATATCTATCCTATCTGCCAAAGCTTGTTCTGATTTCTTGCAACTTCACACCTTTGAAACTCTTTCATTTTAGGACTTTCCACTCAACTAAAAATCATGCTCAACCATCCAAAAACAAGCAAACCCTATTCTTCATAACTAGCCTAATATCACACATAAAAACCTTAAAGATAAATCAATCTTTGCACTTATAAAGAGATCCCTCTCTAGATTCAGGAGGGCTAGATCCTAGAATCCCAAAGTGGTTCAAGTGTTGTCTCTATAGCTTTAGTCTCACCAATTTTCTAGAATTACAGATTCCTAATAGGTTCTTAGTATGGTGAAAAATAAGATAATTTTACAGACCAACATTTACTCAAAGCATACCCTTTTTCTTGTCCTCATGCATACGTGGTAGTGTAGACAAGAAAGAGTTTCCAAACATTTAAAATACACTAAACCTACAAGGTTTTAATAGGAATATTATTAATAAAAATTATAGTAGAATGGAATTTTCCATCCTTACTCTATTTTTCTCAGTATCATGCATACCATCTCCCATGAAACTCTCATAATTTTTTATTCTAATCTTGGCAGAGACTTCTTCTTCAAGTTTTTGTGGGACTGCAAGTGCATCAAACTTTCTTGTTTATTGCAAAAACTATCACTCTTGTGTAACCCAAAGCCTCTACCAACAATCTTCAAAAATAATATTTCAACAATTATGGTGGAGTTGTAGCAATATGTACATGTAATTGCAACAATTTCATGGACATTAACATTTCATGCAAATAACTCTTCTCATTAAGATGATTTTTGGTGGGTGTGTTCATTAACATAAAATGTCTTTACATACCAAAAATCACAACAAACCATTGAAAAATCCTGAGATATAACAAATAATTCGGTACATGAATTTCAACAAACTTTTACAAGTGTATAACCAAATTTTTATAGGTGTAGAAGCAAAAATTAGAAATTTCTCACAAAGCACAAATTAGATTTTGATGAAATTTCTTGAGCATGTAATTACTATTATAAGTCTTCTCCACATAGAAAGTCAGATCCAAGCAGTGTAAAAATATTCAGATATAATAAAAATGATTGTAGGTGATGATGTTTAATTTATGAAAAATTATAAATTGGTTTTTTCTTAAAAAATTATAGATTTGTTCGGATTACCGTAATTCTTCTCTCATGGAAGTTTCACAGATTTCAATAAAAAATAAAAATGGTTGTAGTTAACTAATGTCCATCGTTAGGTATAATTGGAGGGGTAAATCGTCACCTTTTTAGCCTTATTAGTCTCTCTTTCTCACATTTAATTATATTATGGTCTTATATTGCTAGTGTAGATGGTGATTAAGGCTTCTTATACTTTGAATGCCTAATATGGGTTAAATGCAGGATAATCACGAAGATATTTCAATTTTGATGAATAATTTTCAATTAAATCTTGGAGTAGACAACAATGAGAGATTCTATGGGGATTTTCAAGCTCCTTAAATCCCAAAGGCAACCAAGGGATCCTCGAGATTCCCTCCAACAGATCAAAATCAAAGGAAACCAAGCAAGTGGGAGATGAAATGCACCCAATATCCACTTCTCTTGCAGTCAAAGATGACACACCACCTAATTTTTAGGGATTTTCTGGTAGCTACACTCTAGGTTAAATAGAGCTTAGCAAGATCTCATTAGGATTCGAACTTTGAAGGAAGCTAATAGACTCTCAGCTCTTGTAATATGTTTTTGAGACTTTTATGATTATGTAATGAGAATATTTTGTGCAATATGATGAGTATTCAGATTTTCCTCCAGTGATTTAGTTTCAAAGGTCTATGCTTGTGGGTTAGGGCCCAATTCATTGGCCTTAGTCTCTCTTGTGTATTCATGCTTAATTTTATGCCATTATAACTAGTTTTCTTTATGAGTTTTAGCTAGTTTGCTTACATTTAAATTCATTGTTTTTAGTTTGAGTCCATGTTGTCTTTGTTGTAGTTAAGCTTGCTTAAATGTTGGTAGAATAGATTATAAATTCATAAAGCTATGTGTCAATCCTCCCTCTCTCATCTCTTTCATTGGAGCTTGAGGAGGGCATATATTCACCACAGGCCCAAATTTTCTCTTTATTTTATGATTTATTGGAAAGAATAGTTAGGTTATGTTGCGTTCATGAACATGTCTAGAATACTGAGGTAGATTTATGTTTGAATGCTTAAGTAGGTTTTTTTTTTCCAAATTAAATGCATCTTTTCCATTTCCTTCATCATATATTTTCCAATGTTTATTCCATGAACATGTAGTTTTCTTGCAGGCTTAAGTAGCATAGAAAAGGAGGACTTCACCAGAACACTTAGTTTCATTTCTCACCTTTCAGCATCCTTCTTTTCATCAAATTTCCTTCGACCCTATTTTTGAGATTTTTAACTTCACACCGTGAGAAACCTTAAAAGTGAAAAACAAGATTCTCAAGAGGTTTTGAGCTTGGACAAGGGGTTGGCCACCTTCCATTCATCCAAGTACACCTTCATTCCACCTCCCCTAAAATTTTCTTCGTTATTTTTGGCCTCATATTTCCCTCAGACTATTTCCTGTAGCAATTCAGGAATTTCCTATGCCACTACAGGAAATCTGTAGAAGAGCCAGTAGTAGCACCAGTGGGGCTATCCTTAAGCCTATAAACCACCATCCACCTCATCTAGACCTTCCAAACCATTAATACACCTTTAATGTTGAATCCATGAGTTCAAAACCTTCCTAATCCACCTTAGCACCTTCTCCTCCTTGATGAAAACAATGCATTTACAAGCATAATTTGGTCATGATTAGATGCATGATTAAAAGAATGAAGTAGAAAGAGTTTTTTTAGCCATTTGACCCAAAAATGTGTGAGTAGAATAGTCTTGTTCCTCCAATCTCAATTCAACCATTTACTTCATGAAGATGCCTAGTTTGCTTCTATTTCTTGCCATAGTTTAAATTGCAGATTTATTTCCTTGCAGAATAGCTAGATTTATTTTCTTGCTTCAAAATAGTCATTTGATGGTTATTAGAGTAATGGTTTTGAGTCACTTGTATTTGTAGGTATAAATCAAAAGTATGAAAAACTTCACTCAGAAACCCTAAAAATATCACCCTTTTGTAGGACTCAGATGATGTTGTGAAACCAGCTCCAGAAATAGAAGAAAAGAGATATCAATGCCTTAAAAATAAGCCACTTCAAGGGGGCAACCTCCAATACATTACATAAATGAAAAATTCTTGCATGATTCAAATTACAAAACCTACTTTCTATATATAGGAGTCCATGGGGCCATAATGTAATCCTAGTGGGGCCACAATGTAATCCTAGTTGAACTAACAATAATAAATTAAGGGCACACTAATAACAATATGGGCGTTACAGGGGTACAATAATAAAAATACGGGGGTTACACTAACAACAATAAGGGACTATACTAGTAATATAGGGACCTACCATGCCCCTTTCCTTCAAAAAAGTGTTGTCCTAAATGCTTGAGTAGCTCTGGGTGCTTCTATATAAAATTCTCATCCTCCCATGTAGAATATTTAGTGGGTAAGTTCTTCCACTTAATGAGATACTCTAAAATTGATCGATTTCGTAGTTGTCGATTTCTTGTTTCCGTGACCGCTTCAAGTTCCAATATGATTTTTCCTTCCTCATCAAGTTCTAGCAATATTGTTTTAACTGGAATATTTTCACCTATAACCTTATTTAAGCATGAAACATGGAAAACTAGATGCACTCGTGAAGACGCAGGAAGCTCCAATTTGTATGCCATAGTACCAATATTTTGCAACACCTTGTAAGGACCATAGTACTTTGGCGATAATTTATTATCCTTCTTAGCTTCCTTGAGGGAAATTTGTTTGTATGGTTGTATCCGTAAAATACCTAGTCCCCTACATCAAAAATTCTCTCACTGTGATGTTGATTTTCCTGTTGTTTCGTTTGATTTTGTGCCAAATTTAGGTTATTCTTTAAGAGTTGGAAAACTTCATGTTGATGCTCGATGTGATATTCCATTGCTTGAACCTTCAAATTTTCTCTTAAATATGATGTGATGGATGGTGGATGATATCCATAAAGTGCCATAAATGGGGTCATTTTTGCTGCAATATGGAAGGAAGTGTTATACCACCATTCAGCGAAATGTAACCACTTGACCGATTGTGTTTGTTCATTAGATACAAAACAACGAAGATATCCTTCCAAAAATTTATTTAATATCTTATTTTGACCATCATATTGATGATGATAAGATGAGATATCAGCTAATTGAGTACCCAAACGAGAAAATAACTCCGTCCAAAAATTTCTAGTAAAAATGGGATCTCTGTCGCTCACAATAACCCTTGGGTTTCCATGTAGCTTTTGAATTGTTTCCATAAATGTAGTAGAAATTGTACTTTCTGTTATTTCCTAAATCAACCTCAGGCTGAAGGAAGGCAGAGTCTAGGGTAACATCAAACCACGCTTAATCTGGTAGCTAGCCCTACCAGATCAGGAGAGGGCTCTCTCCAGGTCAATCTCAGCAAAAATAATCAATGGGGCTTGAGATGACTTGAAATAAAAGCTAATGTTAGGATAGGTATATATGTAAAAGGTTTTTCTTTGATTTTGGGGGTTTTTGTTGGAATCAAAGGGAAAGGAAAATTTTGGGTCTGGGAAATGATCAGTTTTGCAGAGGGCTAAATGGGGCAAGAAAGGCAATTGTTTTGATGCTTTAAATTGAATGAAATGGATAGCTCAGACCAGGGAGGAGTTGAAGAGGGAAATAGGTTTCAAGAATACTCTTCAGATAGTTTAAAACATGGAAAATTACACAAAACTTCAAGGCAGAGCACTGCAAATCTAATGAATTCCACCTTTATAACTTGTTTGTTTAACTTAAGAAGAAATGAGAAGGAAGATGATACACATGAAACATCAGTAAACTTATAATCACAGAGAGAAACACACCATAAAAACATAGAGCCACATGGATCCCAAAGAGTGCTGCAAACCCTGGTCTATTCCTTCGCCAAAATGCAGAGATGAAATGTACAATGAAGCTCCAAGCAATCCCAAGTGTCCAACCCTGAAAATGACTAAGAAAATACAAGATATAGACAAGCATAACTCATCCCCATGGCTCTAGGGGTCGATATCACTAGTTTAGGAGCTGTTTCAACAATATCTAAACTAAGAACTGGAAAATAGGCAGTGGAGCAGCTTGCCTCTATAAGATAGGAAACTGATTCATTCAGTTACAATTCACTTTTTGGTGAATGAATCTACTTACATGAGTGAAAATTTGTCAAAATTACATAAAAAACCATGAAATTACATGAAGTTACATCAATATATTTACATTTGAAGATAAAAAAGTCAAACTGGCCAAAACTAGGCGAAAAACTGAGTTACTGAGTGAAAACTAGGCCAAAATTCCCAATGCGCCATGCCTGAAATCTCTATGTGTCGCACCACTTTGCAGCTGATTTTGAGGACCTTCCCGGAGTCCAAATTGAGCGCATGATAGCTCATTGGAAAGCTCTTCCTGTATACTTTCCAACCCAAGTATAATTTCTAAATTTTGGTTTCCATTTTCCCCTCCAAAAATGAGTTTTTCCAACACTGCTACCTGTGTGTCCAAAAGAGGGCAGAAAGGTCATTTTAAAGGTGTTTTTGACCCTTCCAGAAACCAAAAACATGTCAAAATATTTAGGTAATGGGTGAATGCACTGGGTACAATTAAATCCAGAAAGTAAATTTTTCTTTAAAGAAGACTGCCAATTATAAGCGTGCAGAAAGTGGCACTACGCGAATGACTAATCATTAAAGGCCAAAAGTTCAAGGTGAGAAAATGTTTTTAAATTTCTTGAAATTTACATTGAATCACCATCCAAACTATCTTGGTCAATATTGACCAAAATTTGGAGTCTCTTGTGACTTTCGTAACATGCCATCTTTAACTTTGCCCTTCAGATCTCTTACGGTCCTTGCCTGCAGCATGATTTTCCTTCAATAATGGTTCTTCATGTGCCTGAACATGTTATTTTCCTTGTTGGCCTTCTAGTTGCATGTATTCGGTGGTGAAATGTATCTCGGTCATATGATGTATCGATTATCCTTCATAATGTCAAGATATGCAAAGTCTATAGCAGGTGGACATTTTAGGCTGAACTTTGGTGCCTATGTTTAAGTACCAAATATACGGTAGTATGGGAGGATTGGCATGGATAAACAGAGCGGAGGATGATGGGGGTTTAATCAAGTAGAAATTTTTGATGTAACTCGATGCTTGACTCTTAGGCACTTGAAACAACAAGATTTTACAGAGTGGTAGGAAAATGAGAATGATAGGGAGATAAATGAAGCTTTAGGGATAGGGAAATAGGCTTAGGAATGAGTGACTTAGGATATAATTGAACAATGAAATGGGTTATTTTAAATGTGGATACAAAAAAATGAGGAGGAAAAACCAAGGTGATGGAATAAATGAATTATTTTTAAAACAAGTTCAAACCTAAGGAGGCACTTCTCAACAAGATAGTAGGGTTTAGTTTTGTACTCAAATCTTCATAATCAAAATCATAATCAAAACCAAGCACAAGTTATGAGAAATAGAGGAGTGAATTTGACTTACTCAAACATGGAGAAACCAAGAAAATTTGATGTTGGAGAGGAATGGCAAAATTTTTGTGTTTCCATTTGTCTGTAGCCAACAAACCAACTGGGTATATGTACAATAACTAACAATCACTTATATTGTAGCATCAGGCACCCTTTTATATGAGAATTTTTGGAGGCCTTCCCGGTGTCCAAATTGGGCATGGGATAGCTTGTTGGAAATATTATTGAGTATAATTTCTAAAACAAATTGAATTTTTCAATTTGGAGTTTATTTTCCTTGTCAAAAATCAAATCTCCCAAGACTAGTCAAAATGTGCAAAATGAGGCTGCCTCAAGGCAGAGTGTTGTTGCAGTCAACTTTTGAAGGTCTTCCTCAACTCCAAATTGAGCCCATAATAGCTCATAGGAAATATCTTTGTGTCTATTTATCATTGGACTCATCAAGAAAGTCATTGGGCCAAACAAACTAGGAGAAATCTTGATTTGAGTCACCCAAATGCATCAATTACCCTAAGGCAAGCTGTATTTACCCAACACATTTCTATAAAAATAACTATTTTATGTAAAAATTGGGAAGGAGTTTTTTCCTTCCTTGGCTTCTTTGGATGAAGCATTTAAATTGTTTAATTCATCTTTTATTACTTTCAGAGAAACATCATTTGGGTAAACTTATCTAGATATATGGAACAAAGGATTTTAAATAAATAGAAGTGAAAGGGGATAAAGGGGATTATACATTCTGAAATTTTTGGAAGTATGGAGATGTATTGGGGGCGGAAAGTGATTTCAGATGTTGGTGGGGAAGGAATTAAGAGAGAAAAACACGACCTAGCCTAGAAACTTGCCAAGTTATAGCAAGAAACTAGGGTTTGTGCGAAAATGAGGAATTTGGGGGATATCAGTGATGGGAAGTGTTTAATAAGGTACATTAAGGATAGGGAAAGGTGTATGAACATTAGGATACAAGTTTTGCTGATGATTTGACCATCCAAGAGAAATTACCTTCAAAACCCTAGGAGAGGGAAATGAACCTTACCTAGGCACAACTGAAGCATGAACAAGGTGTAAAATGACCCAGTGGAACTTGAAATGATGATGAAAACCCTCTGAATGATGGTACACTCAGCTGAATGGTGACATGGACCGACATTTGGACAACTTTGAAAGGAGTAAAAGCAAACCCTAGACCTAATACCTAGTGACCAAATTTTACTTGAAGACTCACTGAAATGACAAAATTTGACCTTGACACCTTAAAATCACTTTGTAAAAGCATGTTTGATCACTGGAGGAAGGCTGAAAATACTGACACTAACATTGGCTCCAATGGGGATGGTAGCTCCTTGGAGGTGCCAAGAACTACATATTTCTGGGAGAGTAGGCAGTGCCTTCGTCCATTGGGCTATGGAGTCTATAACTACGACAAACCAACACAAGACTCTTGACTCATTTTATTGACTGAAAATTGACTCAAACTGACTCAATTTTAAAAATAAAAATGACTGATAGACCTGACTCAATAAACTCAAACCAAAGCTGAAATCAATTTTCAGAGTTATAGCCTTCACCTCGGGCCCCAAACTGAAGAAAAGATAACAGCACACACTTGCAATAAAACTGAAATAAAACGGTATGTACAGTGACAATGTAAAACAGCAGAAAACATTTCAGAAATGATACCGCTTGAGCAGCTGACCATTGACCGGCCCTCCTGGACAATCTTCCTCATTCATTTCTTTTAGAAGAAAAGCATTTTGACCCTGATATGCAGCAATTTTGAAGGGTCCTTTCCAAAGATTTTCGAACTTACCATGCTTACCTTTTTCCTTGTTTCTTGCATCCCATTTCAACACCACTTCTTCCAATTGGAACTTGTCTTCTTTCGCCTTTCTGTCATATATTTTCTTAATTCTCTCTTGCAGCTTGAATGTGTTTTGGAAAAATTCCTCTCTGGTTTGTTGCAGATGGATCATTTGATTTATTCTCCTTTGCATATGATCATCTTCACTGCTAGCTTCCTGCAGAAGTTTGACCACTGGAACTGCGAGAGAGATAGGAAATATCGTGTCAACTCCATATACTAGCTCAAAAGGGGACATACCTATAGATTTCTTTTGGCTCACTCTATCTGCCCAAAATGCATTGACCAACTTCTTATGCCAACTTTTCTTTTTTATCTCCAGCAACTTTTTAATAATGTTGACCAAAGATTTGTTCAAGGACTCAGCTAATATGTTACCTTGTGGATGATAAGTAGTTGAGTGCCCCAAAGTGATTTTATACTTGTCACAAAACTCAACCATTCTTTTTTATTTGAAAGTTGTTGCGTTATCAGTAATTAACTTATTCGGACAACCAAAATGAGACAAAATATTATTCTCAAGAAACGAAATTATTACCGAATCTGTGGCCTGTCTAGTGGGAATTTCTTCAATCCATTTCATGAAATAATCCGTCACTGTGAGGATCCACCTATGCTGAGCTAAAGAAGTAGGATGAATTTCTCCAATGAAATCCAAACCCCATTGCTGAAAAGGAGCACTTACTTCAATGGGCTTAAGCGGCAAAGGCTGCAATTTCTTCCTCCCTTCAAAAATCTGACATTCATGGCAGCTTTTAACAATTTTGTATACATCAGCGAAAAGAGTCGGCCAATAATAACCTTCTCTCAAAATTTTGTTGGCCATTGTTTTCCAAAAAAGGTGACCCCTGCAATCTCCCTTATGAAAATCCTCCATAACCTACTTTGCGTCTTCTTCAACCAAACAATTAAGTAAAACACCATCGGGATCTTTCCAATAAATTTCATTATTCATGATACAAAAATTGGCAGCTTTCAATTTCAGAGTCCTACTTTTGTTTTTAGCCATGCCTGGTGGTGGTGACAAATTTTGGAGCACATATACAATGTCTGAATACCAAGGAGAAATCACAAAGATTTCTGATACCTGAATTCGCGAACTTTCCTCATTTTCATCGGACATAGCGGCAATGAGATTAATGTCCAAGGCATGAAAATTCGACTTAGCCATTAGCTTATCCAACCCTTGTCCTTTGATAAGCTTTGTAGGCTTTATCTCCACATCATACTCCAACAAGGCAGCAATCCATTTGCCTCGTCTCCCCTCCGGATCTGTTTGCACTGAAACATCCTTAACAACAGCATTAGGAACATAAGCAAGAATATGAGAATGTAGAATATATACTTGAAAATATTTCAACGCTTTCACTAAAGCAAGAGCTTTTTTTTCAATAATGTTATACTTTAAGGCTGCATCTCTTATGGTTCGGCTGAAAAAAGCAATTGGTTTTTCATGCTGATCTCTTTTCTGCATCAATATTGCTGCCATAGTATGCTCCGAAGCAAATGAAAACAAAATAAAATCCTGAGTATAGTCCAGGCTAATCAAAATCAGAGCTAAAGAAAGAGCCAATTTCACTAAATTGAAAGACTTTACAGCATCCTCAGTCCACTTCACTATGCTATCTTTCTTAAGCATATTTGTAATCTCCCTTAAATGTTCTGCAAGATTGGGCACAAAGCGGCGTAAGAAATTCATCTTACCATTGAATGATTGGATCTCCTTTTTGTTTCGGAAAAGATAAATTTGTTGAATAGCTTCTACTCGAGTTAGATCAATGCGGATGCCATCCTTTGATACAATATGACCAAGAAGCTTGCCTTCATCCATGGCAAACAAACTCTTCTTCGGATTGAGTGACACGCCATATTTTATACACCGCTGAAAAAAAATCTTCAAATGGTAAAGGTGCTCTTCATCTGAATTAGAAAAAATTGTCAAATTGTCAAGATACATAGCTAGAAAAACATCCTTCTCATTTGCAAATGCTATATCCATTTCTCACTGAAAGGTCGCACCAGCATTCTTCAAACCGAAAGTCATTTTAGCATAATGGAAAGTTCCCCACGGAGTGGTGAACGTTGTCTTATCTCTATCATCCTCATGGACCAGAATTTGGTTATAACCAGAATAACCATCGAGTAGTGACATACGAGATGCTCCAACTACTCGCTGAAGTATGTGATCCATTTTGGGCATTGGATAATTATCTTTCAAAGAAACCTTATTCAGATTCATAAAATCAATGCACAAATGAATCTCACCTGTCTTCTTGCGTACGGGCACCAAATTAGAAATCCAATCTGAAAATCTTATAGGAAAAATGATACCAGCCTTGTACAATCGATTCACTTCCTTCTCTATTGAGGGCAGCAATTTTGGATTTATTCTTCTCAATTTCTGATGAAGGGGCTTTTGATTTGGCTTGATCGGAATGGTGTGCTGAATTATGTTTGCATCGTATTTCTTCAAATATGAATAGTCCCAAGCAAATACATCAGCAAAAGAAGACAATAAACTGATATACTTTTCTTTTACCTGTGGTGGAAATGCTTTGGACAATTTCACCATCTTTGGATTCTCAGCTGATCCAATGTTCACATCTTCAACTCCCTTTTGGGTTGGCTGCAAGGTTGGTTTTCGAGCTACGTCATCTTGATCTAAAAGCTCCTCTAAAGGTATTAGACCTTTAGGAATGGCATTATCCTTCAGCTGCAAAACTTCCATCTGATTTATTTTCACATCAGCCCCACCATCATCATGCTCCACATCAATAGAAGTGTCTTTGAATTTACCTTTGCCAATACCTTTGATTTTCTGGGACAGTCGGACGATGCTTCACATGAATTTCAAATTTTTTATTTTAGTTCATCGGAATTTTCAAATTACTTTCTGCCTTTGCCAGTGCATTTGCAATACCATTCTAAATACGAGGGACACAAGTCAAAGTATAGTCTGAAAATAATTTCAAGATATCGAGAACTATGTTTCGGTAAGCCCGCATTCGAGGATGCTTAGCTTGGTATTCACCTTTCACTTGCTTGATAACCAACTCGGAATCGCCATACACTGCAATCCTCTTAGCATTCAACTTTCTAAGAATTTTCAGACCAGCAATTAAAGCTTTGTATTCGGCCTCATTATTTGAAAAATCAAAAGCCAATTTATAAGAACAAACCCTTACATTACTCGGTACCTTTTCTGGGGCGTAAAAAGGGCTGCGTACCCAAATGCCAATTCCAGCACCATCACTTCCTACTGCACCATCAAAATCCATGGTCCATAAACCATCTTCATCCTCTTCCAAGTGCTGAAATTTTGTTTGTTCTGTTATTTCTGCTTGCTGTCCATCAACTTTTTGCTGCTGTCGGAAGGTTGATTGCTCAGCAGAACTTTCAAGTTTTTGTCTCTCTTTATTTAAGACCTCTTTTAAATTCTCGGTGATTTCTGGAATGTCTTCTACTTCAACTAATTGGCTATTTACATCATTGAAACTATCTGAATATAAAACAAATGATTCTAAATCTGTATGTACATAATTGATTGGATGATTTACCGGTTTCTCCTTGCTGGTAATCATATACTTCATCTTTTGTTCCTGATATAATTTCCTCATCTGACCAAACACAAGAATAGTAGCATAGGAGAAATCAAGCTACAATGTTCCTTTAAGTTTCGCTCCCCAAGATCTGGAAAGAAGCATGCCAAATATAGGAGGAATATCCGCCACAACCACGTCCATCAAAATATTTTTAGTCGGAATCTGATCCAAGCTGACCACCAAATCTTTGATAAGCTCGATGCATCTTACTCTACTGGAATCAAAAGAGTAAAGATCATGATACTTTCTAGTGATGTCCAATCCCAATTTCTCCATAATTTCCCTCGGCATGAGATTATGAGAAGCTCCGGAGTCGAACATAGAATTGTGTAACACAAAATCATGCAATCTAAGGCTGATATAAAAAGGAGTCACATCACTATCTAGAGACTCACCATCCAATTTTGGACCAAAAATCAACTCAGATTGATCATCTTCCACATTCACCATATCAAACAATGGATCTAAATTCAAAATATTAGACACCTGACTCTTATAGCTGTTGTTCTTTATCAATTCAATCAAAGGAATGGAAAATTTCAACTTAGCAATTTCATTTTCTAAGTTAAAAACTGAAATTTTCTCTACCTCTTTAGCTGGAACATCCTTCTTTTCAGTTTTCTCCTTTGATACAATTGGCTGATTGGATCTTTCATTTGCTGATGGGGATTTTCTAGTAGTGGGATCAGCTTTCTCTTTTCCCTTCTTCTGCGCAACAGTTGAATCATTCTTTGGTGCTGAAACTTCCTTTCTTTTCTGAATTGGATTAACAGGCACATCTTTGTTTCTAAGTGAATATTGTCACTGTTGGGCAATCAAGGCATTCATGTATCCCCTCTGATACTCATCAGACTCTTCTTCAAGATTTGTCTTATTTGCCAAGATAAAATCCTCATCTTTTTGTACAGCTGAACTTTCTGAATACTCCTCATCTTCAGTGATAAAAGTTGGCATATCATCACGTGTAAAGAAATGATTCTCTTCTCCTATTACATTCTCTTCATCATCTGATTCAGGACCAACAAAATTCTGCTGTAAGGGTGTCTTCACTTGCTGTTGTGCTGTCGGTTCTTGTGCTCGCTGCTCTCTTTGCTTGATTCTGAATTGCGGTTGTTGTTGGCCACAGAAGTTAGGATTTCTGATCTGCGGTTGAGGCTTATCAAGTGTTAATCTTTCAAACATATTTTCCATCTTACGAAGCATTTGATCTGACATGGAAACCTCTTCTTTTATTACTACTTTCTTTTCAGCTCTAATTCTAGCTCTCTTGGCATTCAAATTAGCTTCAACACTGACTGCAATTTTCTGCATATCCTCTAAAGTGGTCGGACTTCTTTCTCTTAATTGATAGGCCATGTCAGGATCGAAACCATCCGAAAACTTAATCAAAGCTAACCCCCTAGGTGGCTTTATATCATCAAGAATTGCATTGTAAACAAAATAGAATCTAATACAATAATCTTGGACAAACTCACCAACATTTCACTTGATATTGTCATATTCGGAAAGGATTGAAAGAGGATCTTTCTGAACTTCCCTTCAATCCAAAAATTGTCTCTGAAGATTAGGCAGTGTAGCAATACTTCTAGCCAGCAAAGCTCTGAACCACTTCCTCACTTCTCCTCCAAATGTTTGAACAAACAATCTCATTGATACATTTTCTGCATGAATCTCATGAAGGTCAAAGAAATATGCCATTTTATCTGCATGTTGTTGAGCAATGACACTTTGAGGAGTGCCATCAAACAATAGAATTTTTCTTTGATAATCTGCGGGCATGTCATCTAAGTTTTGAGGCAACACAAGAGGTGAAAATCGGGAAGCCATTGCTCTGGGTGGATTTACAATCGGTCTTGGAGATATAGGAGGAGTCGGAGCAGTTGATGTATGAGGTGTATGAGGTGTGGATGGAGGCGAGACTACTGTAGATTTTTGATCAGAGATAGATGGTTGCGAGGGAATGGTAGGAATGAAAGGAGGGTCGGTATGAATTTGTGAACCAGATGTAACTGCAAATGACCCAAGAGTTGCAGATGCAGACTCTATGAACTTAGGAATATTTGTTGCCACAATGGAATTCTAAATATTCAAAATGTAACTATCAATGGATCTATTAGCATGTTCAATTTGAAGATATTTGATAAACTCTGGATTTATGACAGTAGAATCAATAGCACTTTCAGACTTAGTCTCAAACAATGACAACTAAAATTGTTCTTCAAACTCAAGATCTTCAAGGTACTCAAAAACAACGGGACATGAATGAGATTTAAACAGAGGAATCACAGGACTTTATCAACGAAGGATTCTCGAAATAAGATTGGTATTTTCATACACAGGAGGTGGATCGAGATCCATATTTGCTCTGGTATGTCGTCTGGAAGCTAGTGTGTTGAATTATTTTCAAAAATCAAAGGGACAAAACCAACTTGTTCAGCCTATCAAATTCTAAACTTATCATCCAAAAGTCTAGAATGATCTAATGTACTGGGAAAATTTACAAGTCAAATGTTATGTTTACAAACTAGACCGAAGATTGACTAAAGTAGCTTTTATCTACTTTCACTAATGCAAAGCAAGAGCGTTTCGAGGGCTACCTGGCATAACTTCAGGCTCCGTCTGTAGCTTATAAAACGGATAACACTAACAAGCAAACAATTTTGTTCCCCAGTGGATTCGCCACTATGTTATTGCCTAAATCTACCTCAGGCTGAAGGAAGGCAGAGTCTAGGGTAACATCAAACCATGCTTAATTTGGTAGCTAGCCCTACCAGATTAGGAGAGGGCTCTCTCCGGGTCAATCTCATCAAAAATAATAAATGGGGCTTGAGATGACTTGAAATAAAATCTAATGTTAGGCTAGGTATATATGTAAAAGGGTTTGATTTTATTTTTGGGGTTTTGGTTGGAATCAAAGGGAAAGGCAAATTTTGGGTCCGGGAAATGATCAGTTTTGCAGAGGGCTAAATGGGGCAAGAAAGGCAATTGTTTTGATGCTTCGAATTGAATGAAATGGATAGATCAGACCAAGGAGGAGTTGAATAGGGCAAGAGGTTTCAATAATCCTCTTCAGACACTTGAAAAAATGGAAAATTAAACAAAAATTCAAGGCAGAGCACTGCAAATCTAATGAATTCCACCTTTATAACTTGTTTGTTTAACTTAAGAAGAAATGAGAAGGAAGATGATACACATGAAACATCAGTAAAATTATAATCACAGAGAGAAACACACCATCAAAACATAGAGCCACATGGATCCCAAAGAGTGCTGCAAACCCTGGTCTATTCCTTTGCGAAAATGCAGAGATGAAATGTACAATGAAGCTCCAAGTAATCCCAAGTGTCCAACCCTGAAAATGACTAAGAAAATACAAGATATAGACAAGCATAACTCATCCCCATGCCTCTAGGGGTCGAGCTCACTAGTTTAGGAGTTTTTTCAACAAGATCTAAACTAAGAACTAGAAAATAGGCAGTGGAACAACTTGCCTCTATAAGATAGGAAACTGATTCATTCAGTTACAATTCACTTTTTGGTGAATGAATCTACTTACATGAGTGAAAATTTGTCAAAATTACATAAAAAACCATGAAATTACATCAATTTACATCAATATCTTTACATTTGAAGATAAAAAATTCAAACTAGCCAAAACTAGGTGAAAAACTGAGTTACTGAGTGAAAACTAGGCCAAAATTCCCAATGCGTCGCGCCTAAAATCTCTATCCGTCGCGCCACTTTGGAGCTGACTTTGAGGGCCTTCCCAGAGTCCAAATTGAGCACAGGATAGCTCGTTGGAAATATCTACCTGTCTAATTTCCAACCCAGGTGGAATTTCAGAATTTTGTTTCCATTTTCCCCTCCAAAAATTAGTTTTCCCAACACTGCTTGTTGTGTGTCCAAAAGAGCGCAGAAAGGTCATTTTTAAGGTGTTTTTGACCCTTCCGGCAACCCCAAACTTGTCAAAATATTTAGGTAATGGGTAGGAATTCATAAATTTTGATGAAAAATCCATAAATACAAATTTTTATTCAAGAGGAGCTGCCAATTATAAGCAAGCGCTAAGTGGCGCGACGCGTCGGGCAGGAAAATCTGTGTTAAGGCCAAAAAATTCAAAATTGACAAAATGTTTCCCAAATTTCTTGAAATTTGGGCTGAATTTCCACCATCAAGCACTATGCTGGACCAAAGAAGCTTCGGCCAAAATTTGGAGTCTATCATGCCTTTTGCGACGCTTTAATGGCCTCTTTAACTTTGCCTTCAGGATCTTGATTCGCGCCTTGCAAACATGATTCCTCACCCAATAATGATTCTTCATGTGCCTGAGCATGTTATTTTCCTTGTTGGCCTTCTAGGTGCATGTATTTTAGTGGTGGAATCATTGTCTCAGTCATATGATGTATCAGTTTATGTCTCCATAATGTCCAAGGTCTATGCAAAGTCTATGTGGAATTGGATAGATGAAAATGAGAACTTTGGTGCTTCTGTTTTAGTGCCAAATGTATGGTATTATGGGAGGGACTGTGGAGAAATAGGGTAGAGGGGATAATGGGGTTTAAGCAAGTGAAATTTTTAAGTTTAAGGACAGTCACTTGACTCCTTGGGAAAGCTTGAGGTTTGGGAAATTTTACAAGTGAAATGGGAAAATGAGAATGATAGGGAATGAAATGACTTTAGGGATAGGGAAATAGGCTTAGGAATGAGTGACTTGGGATATAAGGTGAAAAATGAAATGAAATTTTGTGTGGATATAAAAAATGAGGAGGGGAAAAAACAAAGTGATGGGAATAGAATGATTGACACCAAAACAAGTTTCAAAACCCTAAGGAGGCACTTCTCAATCAAGATAATAGGGTTTAGTTTTTGTACTCAAATTTTCATAACCAATCTCATAATCAACACCAAGCATGAGTTATAAGAAATAGAGGAGTGGATTTGACTTAATCGAACATGGAGCACCTGAGCAAATTTGATGTTGGATAAGAATGACAAATTTTTTTGCATTTCGGCCCAATGCGTCGTGTAGCCAACCCAGTGCGTCGCGCCACAACCCAACGCGTCGCGCCCTTTTGCAGGAGACTTTTGGAGGCCTTCCTATTGTCCAAATTTGGTGTGTGATATCTCGTTGAAATATTATTGAGTCTAATTTCCAAGCCAATTGGAATTTTTCAATTTGGAGTTCATTTGCCCTGTCAAAAATCAAATCTCCCAAGACTGGTCAAAATGTGCAAAATGAGGCTACCTCAAGGCAGAGTGCTGTTGCAATCAACGTTTGAAGGTCTTCCTCAACTCCAAATTGAGATCATAATATCTCATTGGAAATATATTTGTGTTTAGTTATCATTTTACTCATCCAGAAAGTCATTTGGCCAAAAAAACTAGGAGAAATCTTGATTTT
This sequence comes from Pinus albicaulis, assembly GCA_034641835.2. Taxonomy (NCBI): domain Eukaryota; kingdom Viridiplantae; phylum Streptophyta; class Pinopsida; order Pinales; family Pinaceae; genus Pinus; species Pinus albicaulis. The sequence goes on from CM076569.1 coordinate 357,022,847, forward strand.
CCCAAGGTCACTTCAGAGGTGCATCAATTCTCTTGAGGCAACTGTATTTTTGACATTTCTCTAAAACCATGACACCTGTGTAAAAATTGAAGGAGGTTTTTCTTCCTTGGCCTATTTTGGACAAAAACCTCTCTCAGGTTTCCCAAATGCATCTTTTAGTTCTCAGAAACATCATTGGAGTAAAACTTATCCCGATATGTGGAACAAGGGATTTTTCGAAATGAAGCGAAATGAAGGGGATAAGGGGCTTCTAAATTCTTGAGAAATTTTTTGGAAGTAGGGAGGGATGTTAGAAAGCAGGGTAAAGTGGAATTTCAGAGATTGAGTGAGGGGAAGGGGTCCAAAAGGGCAAAACACATGCCTAGCCTAGAAAATTGCCAAGTTGTAGCAAGAAACTAGGGTTTGTGCGAAAATGAGGAATTTGGGGGATCTCAGTGATGGAAAGTGTTTAATAAGGTACATTAAGGATAGGAAAAGGTGTATGAACATCAGGATACAAGTTTTGCTGATTATTTGACCATCCAAGAGAAATTACCTCCAAAACCCTAGGAGAGGGAAATGAACCTTACCTAGGCACAACTGAAGCATGAACAAGGTGTAAAATGACCCAGTGGAACTTGACACGATGATGAAAACCCTCTGAATGATGGTACACTCAGCTGAATGGAGACATGGACCGACATTTGGACAACTTTGAAAGGAGTAAAAGCAAACCCTAGACCTAATACCTAGTGACCAAATTTTTCTTGAAGACTCACTGAAATGACAAAATTTGACCTTGACACCTTAAAATCACTTTGTAAGAGCATGTTTGATCACTGGAGGAAGACTGCAAAGACTGACACTAACACTTTCTTTAAATGGATGAGATAATGCACAAAAGTGTGCATAATTGGTAAGTCTATCAACTACCACCATGATGACACTCTTTCCTTCAAACATAGGTAAACCTGTGATAAAATCCATTTAAATCTCCTCCCAATGTTGACTTGGAAGGGATAAAGGTTGTAGAAGTCCCAGGGGCTTAATTGTCTCAACTTTATTATGTTGGAAAACCAAACATTTCACCACAAAGTTTTGAATATCAAATTTAAGGCCATCCCAAAAAAATTCTTTCTTCAACCTGTGGTAAGTTTTTAAAAATCCTAAGTGTCCTGCTAAAGGAGAAGTGTGCTATTCCAAAATAATATTTTGTTTTAGTTGGGAATTCTTACAAAGATATAAGCGATCTTTGTGCCATAAGGAATTATTTTTCCAACTAAATGTATCAGATGTACTAGGATCTTGCTGCAACTTTTGAATGAGTGTCCATACTTCTTTGTCCTTCTTCCATTCATCTCTTGCTTCATTTATCCAATCTGGTTGGATAATAGAAATGGCACAAAGCAATGCTTCCACCTCTTCATTATTTCTTGAGAGTGCATCTGCAACAACATTAAACTTCCCTTTTTTGTAGATATTTCAAAGTCATAACCCAACATCTTTGTGACCCATTTTTGCTGCTCTTCTGAAGATATTCTTTGTTCCAAAAAGTGTTTAAGACTATCATGATCATTTTTTACCTTCAAGTGTCTTCCCATTAGGTAAGTTCGCCATTTCTTTAGTGCATGCAGTATTGCTAACATTTCCTTCTCATAAATAGGTTTCTATAAATACTTTCCTTTGATTGGATGACTTTCAAAAGCAATGGGTCTTCCTTCCTGCATTAAAACTGCACCAATTCCATTTCCTGAGGCATCGCATTCCACAATAAAGGTTTTTGTGAAGTCTGGCGTAGCTAAGACCGGTGCTAGGCACATTGCCTCTTTAAGATGTTCAAAGGCCTTAGTTGCTTCAGGAGTCCATGAAAATGCATCTTTCTTCAATAATTTTGTTAGAGGTGCTACTATTCTCCCATAATTCTTAACAAACTTGCGATAATACCCTGTTAACCTGAGAAATCCTCGCAACTGCTTTATGGTTGTGGGGACTTTCCATTCCTTAATGGCTTTAATTTTGTTAGGGTCTACCTTAACACACTCGTGAGATACAATATGACCCAGATATTCCACCTCTTGTACTCCAAAGAAACATTTGGATGTTTTTGCATATAATTGTTTCTCATGCAATAGTTTGAGCACCCTGTCAACATGTTGAACATGATCCTTCCAAGACCTGCTGTAGATTAGTATATCATCAAAAAATACTAGCACAAATTTTCTAAGGAAGGGTTTGAAAATGGAATTCATCAACCCTTGAAATGTAGAAGGTGCATTGGTAAGGCCAAAGGCATGACCAAAAATTCATAGTGACCCTCATGAGTTCGAAACACTGTTTTTGGAATATCTTCAGTCTTCATTCTAATTTGATGATATCCTGAACGAAGATCCAACTTGGTAAAATAAATTGCTCCATGTAATTCATCCAATAATTCATCAATCACAGGAATGGGAAATTTATCTTTAATGGTGAGGTTATTGAGCTCCCTATAATCCGGACACATTCGCCATGATCCATCCTTCTTGTGTACCAATACTACAGGAGCAGAGAAAGAACTTTGACTAGGTTGAATTATACCCGCCTCTAACATTTCTGCCATCATACGTTCAATTTCGCTCTTTTGGACATAAGGATATCTATAAGGCCTGATGTTTGGAGGAACACTTCCTGGAATCAAATGAATAGCATGATCATGATCACGAATAGGTGGGAGTCCTTTGGGAGTTTCAAACACCTTGGAATGATTGTCCAAGACTTGTTGGAGATTTGCAGAAATAGATGATTTTGATGTTGAAACTTCTAGTGAGCATAATTGTGCAATTACGCCTCGCTGTTCTTTCTTTAGAAGCTTTGTCATGACATTAGAGCTTATTATCCTTCCTGGCTTCCCCGCAATACCTCGTAATTCAACTTCCTTTCCTTCTGAAAAAAAATTCAAGAAAAGTTCTTGAAAATTAAAAGCTACCGTCCCCAAAGATTGTAACCATTGTACTCCTAGTACAACATCAGCACCTCCCATAGGAATGGAAAGCATTGGACTAGTCAATACATATTCCCCCATGGTTAGCTTGATATTATGACATTTTCCAAAGAAATTTATAGTTCCTCCATTTGCAACCATCACTTGACATTCTGGTGCTGGGTATAGGAAACAATTTAATTCCTTGGCTACCTTACAATGAATAAAATTATGGGTGCTACCTGAATCAATCAACACTATTACCTTTTTTATTCTTGATTTGTCCTTCTATATTTAGATTTTGAGGAGTGGTAATTCCTGCCAGTGCATTACACAATATGGTCGGATTCATTTCTTCCTCTTCTAGGGCTGGTTCCAGGTGTATATCCTCTTCTTGTTCATTTTCTTCTTCCTCTTCACAATCTATGTAAAATAATTTCTTCTCAGCACACTTATGACCTTTAGTGTATTTTCTATCACAACCGTAGCAAAGCCCTTTTGCTCCTTTTTCTTCAAATTTTTGTGGTGTCAACCTTGTAGGTTGTGGAAATCTAGGCGTAGCAACACTTCCTTCTTTATAGAAGTGAGTGGTAGGCTTCCTTGTCGCCATAATTTTACATTCAATTTTTCTTGCCAACCTGAATGCCTTCTCCAATGAATCAGTTTCCAAAACGCGAACTTCATGTTGGATGTTATCCTTTAAAGTGCCTATGAAGAGATCAATCCTGTGTTCCTCTAGAATATCAGTTACCCTTATATTCAATTTTTGGAAGTCCTCAATGTGCTCCCCCACTAAACCCTTTTGTTTGAGATTTATCAATTAGCTAAAGAAGGTGTTTCTCTTTGTATCCTCATAATGTGCTATCATTTCCTCCATAAAAATTGACCAAGTGACAATTTTTTTACGGGATCAAAGCCATCAATACCATACAAATGTATTTTGTTCTAAATGTAAAGTTGCAATGTGTACCATTTGTGTGTTTTGCACATTATGGAGATCAAAATATTGCTCCATCTGTAGTATCCATGTTACAGGATCCTTTCCATCAAACTTCCTCATATCCATTTTTGGAATATGGTGGTTCTTCTCACCAACATTAGAATTTATGAAATCAAGATTAACATTTATTTTTTTCTCATCATGAGTTTCCTCTAATATATTTTCACCATTAGGAAACATTTCTTGTACCAACTTTGTCAAACCTTCCATGTCTGCTTTTAGATCATTCTTCATGTTTTCCATTTTTTCATCGATCTTAGCTTCCATGTCATCCATATTAGATTCCATGCCAGCTATCTTAGATTCCATGCATTTCTTCAAACCATCCATCTTCGCTTCCATGCCTCTCTTCAAAACTTCCATTTCAATTTTTGTTGCTCTTTGCGAGAGCGAAATTTGGTACACTTGCTCTTGTAATTTTGATACATCATGTTGCAATTCTTCATCTTCATGAGTCATAGTAGAGCCTTCTAAAGGCTTAATGGGTGTTGAATTATACTAATATCTATTCTACAATATGCCCTTGTAATCAACTCAAATTGAATCTTCAAACAAGACTTATGCAATTCGAAAAAAAATACACACCTTTTTCTTGATGTTGAGGAGCACGATATTGAAATTGGATTATCTATGTGATTACAGCTCTTCAATATCTAATATTTGGTAATGAGTTAGCCCTCTGAATTCAATTTCAAATGCTATAGGTCTGACCTGATTTGGATTCTCCAAGGTAAAGTTATGTCCAATCTCCCACAATGACCTAATAATAGACTATTTCAGTAGAGCAAACTTGTACGAATTTGCATGTGTCACCTTTTTGTCCTTTGGATTTGAAATTGATAGAAAATAAACTAAACTCTGTGTACTTGCAACCAATTTTTACGCACTCCAATCCGATGCTCAGAGAGAGATTTATGAAGCTTTTCCCACGATCACCTCTTTCAGATGAAATTCGAGAGCCTAAAAAAGCACTATCTTCCACAGATCATATCCCCGAAAATATTGCGAACCAAGATCTTAAATTTTGCGATGTGTTTCCTTAGGCTTTCAGATTCGTGCCCTAAAAATTTCAGATTCTAAACCTTCATAGGAAAACGCTATAGCACAAATTCCACAATGACCTGTTTAGATTAAATTGAGGAGCCTGCAAAAAGACCTAAATTCCATAGATCATATCTCCGAAAATATTGCGAACCAAGCTCTAAAATTTTGCGATGATGTTCCTCAGGATTTTGGCTTCATACCCTAAAAATTTCAACTTTTGAAACTTCATAGAAAAAAATTTATAGCGAAAATTCCACGATGACTTGTTTGGAGCAGTGAAACCCTAAAATCCAAAGCTCTGATACCAAACATTGTGAAACCAGCTCTAGAAATAGAAAAAAAGAGATATCAATGCCTTAGAAATAAGCCACTTCGAGGGGGAAACCTCCAATACATTACATAAATGAACAATTCTTGGATGATTCAGATTAGAAAACCTCCTTTCTATATATAGGAGTCCATGGGGCCACAATGTAATCCTAGCCAACCTAACAATAATATATTAAGGGCACAATAATGACAATATGGGCATTATAAGGGTACAATAGGGGGTTACACTAACAACAATAAGGGACTATACTAGTAATATAGGGACCTAAAAAAAGAGGATGACATGAGTAGAATGCATCTACTGTGTATATAGCACTTTCACCTCCAAGTTTGTACGAACCCCGGGTTGATAAACTAAAGTAGAGTAGCCTCTAGGAGTTGTAGCACTCTTGGTGCAATACCAAGGCTCACCACCTTTTGGCGTTGTTGCTGGGGAGGTGTCTAGTAGATGCCTTGATTATGTTTTAGCATTATTTTCTCCTTTACTTTTACATGTTGTTTCAAAAATATTGAAAAAAATACAAAAAAATGATTTTCATGCCTCGTAGGAGCAGGGATACTAAAGGAATTTTTTTATGAAAAACACCCACATCCACACATAGTTACCCTTCACTCTTCTTCAGTGACTGTGAGGTTGAACACACCATAGGGAATCCTTTTGAAAATTTTTAAGAACCTATTCAAGAAGAAGAAGAACTTGTTTCACCAAGGGGACCTACTTCACCTATTCAAGCCATCGTTGAAACTAAAGCCAGGGGAGTCTTTCCCATTAGAGAGACATATGGGGAAACTAAGATGAAGAACATCAGCCCCTCAGCCCTTCCACATTTCCATGGAATTATTGTTGAGAGCTAAACTTTCACATCTTTACCTAACTTTTTATCATATCTCCCTTCCTCATTTGTATCATTAACAATAAATTTATGTCCTATACCACACAAATATACCTCTTGTCATGTATTTATGGATTATTTAGTCAATGAAGCATAGACGTATGGGATTATTACCAAAGCGGCTTGCTAAATTTGTTATTCTTGCAAATTCAGAGGTTGGATGACCAAGTGCGTAATTCTGGGGAAAGTGGTCGAGCTAGGAGAACTATCTTGGGACAATGTTGCAACCATGGAAAAAATTCATATCTATTTCTTTGATGTCTTTTGCTTTCAGTTTTGTTTATAACAACCACTATGTTTGTAGGCAAACAACTGTCGTAATTTCATGAACTGTTAATGTAATAATTTTTATAAGAAAGGTTACAAAGATGTAGAGAGGAGGTTGGTTGATAAGAGAATTGAGAGTCTGTAATAGTACTTTGTTAATCCATTTCAGTTTAATGAAATTTTCCTTTCTAATCTCTTCTTGCGTTGTGATTTTATCATAGCCCTAATCATAGAGTTGGGCCCACTCTCATGACCAGGTGTTGTTTAATTAATCTGTGTTAGTTTCTTTTATTATATCACATATTTCCTTTATTACTGTAAAAGTTTAATGTGATTCATGTGAATCTTAATGTTGTAAATCTAGTCGCTATTTACAATTGATTGATGTTATCATTCATTGTTGTTACAGTAGGTTGTTTTTTTGCATAGTCTATTGAATTCATGATTGATACAGAATTTTGTAATTGTCATCTGAATAAAATTTGCATGTTAGCCTTGCAATAACTCGACACATACCAGATTGATAATTAATGTGGGAAAGGGTTGAATAATATTATTCACGCTTGGACACGAACATTTTGGAACCGTTTCCGAGGAGGATATCGAAGGTGGAAAAATACAACTCGTATTGATCTCAGAATCAATATCTCGTCCTGGGGAGGGAAGTTTTGTTACCTAGCTCCAGGTCCTGAGTTTTATTTCCTTTATTTTTCTATTGATTTCCTATGGGCCACTCTCTCATTAGGGGGAAGGAAGTTTTCTTGCCCTTCTCCAAGTCTTGAGCTGAATATTTCTTGATTGTTTTTCTTCTTTATTTATTTGTATGTTTTAAACTAGTTTCTCATCCTGAGGAGGGAATTTTTTATCCTGCTTCACGTCTTGAGATGCAAGAATTTCTTGAATGTTTTTCCTTCACCAATTGCATGAAAAAATATATGAATAAAAGGGGAATAGGAGGACCCCCAATAGAGGAAGGAAGGATTTAGGAAGTATTACCAACATCCAAGAATTCATTGTAAATTTTGAATCAGAAGCATCCTCACGGGTGACTGTTAGGGTGGGAACTCAGACGAAATAAGAGGGGCAGTCTGTTGTGCAACTAGTACTACCCTCAGTAGCAAAAGAACCCCTTTCATGCACAAAAATAGAAGAAGAAGTGAGCATATTACTAGGATAAGTAGAAGTAATCCTTTTGATGGCAGAAGGAGAGGAAGTAGCAATTAGAGGATCAGAGGAATTGAGTATTCCAAGTGTAGGAGAAGAAAATTTGAAGGAATTATCTTTGCCACCCGATCGAGGAAGTGTTGTTAAATATCCCCAACCATCTATTAAAGAACAACTTCAACCATCTGTTGAAGAACCACTGAAACCTGTTGAGTTCCCAAGAGAATATTGGAAAATATTCATGGCACCTAGAACTTCCTTGATCGAATTTCCAATTGGAGATATTGGAGGTGATGCACCGATGAAGCCCACTTCTTTGACCACCTTACCTAATTTCCATGGGATTTCCTCTAAAGATACACACAAATTCATTTTTGAATTTGACATCGTCTATCGGCGGTATCACAGTCGTCAAAGTCACTTCACAAGTTTTCCATGTCTCCATGGATGATCAAAAAACAACTCCAAGGCCTTTATGGTGCTTACAGAGGGATTGCTACAGGAAGTTGCTTATTCCTTTACCAAATTTTTGTTTTTCTTTTTTTGGAATCTAAATTTGCATGGGTGATGAGGGAGAGTGTGTGGAGGTCTTAGAAAAATGGAGTGAAGGAACTTTGTGTTTTTTTCAGAAAAAAAAAACACAGAGTGTAGGGTTTTAGTGAAATATATTTTTTTTTAAGATGGAGGAGTGATGAGAGGGTGGTAGGAAATGGTGGAAAGACTCTACCCTTGGACGTTTTGACACCACAGGGCTCTTGGTGGCTTCTCTTTACCTTTGATCCACCGTCCTATAGCTCACTATAACTTCCTGTAGTAGCATAGGGAGGGTGTAAAATTTTTATTTTTGAGCTCATAGGATGGTGGAGAGATATGGTTACAGGAGTGAAGGGTATGTAGATGAGATTTTATTGATGGAAGGATGGAGGAGAGATATGTAAGGGATATTTTGTAGCAATTTTGGTTGTTCTTGTAGTATTTCAGGATAATTTCTTTTAGTAGACTTATTTTATTCATAACTCTCAAATGGTAGAATATATTGACTTGAATTATTTTGAGCATGTTTTCATCATTCATATGAAACTCCCCATAAAAAATTCGGGCCATTTAATGCATGAATATCAAGAAAAATAAAAAAATGGATATAGGTGATGGAGGTCGATTTCTCAAAAAGTGTGCACTAGAATTTATGAAATCGCTTGAGCATGTTACCGTAATATATATGCATCTCCCCATGAAACAACTCTACCAATGGATGCTCGGGTTCCAAGAAATAATAATAAAAAATGTTCTTTGTCTATTTTGGACCTCGTGTAGAAAAAATAGAACTTCCTGTAACATTTTAGGACAAAGAGGAAAATTAATGAGAAAATATTGGAAATTATGGGTGGATATTGGAAATGGATGAGGGTGATGGATTGGCATGACCTTGGTCCTTTTGGGTCATTTGAGAAAAGGAGGAGAAAGTCCAAGTTTAGCTTCCTTTGTCTAGATCTTTGACAATTTATTTTTTGGTGCCAACTTGTTTTTGTTGCTTGAAAAATTTGGAGAGCACATGAATTCATTAGAGAGAGACACATGGAGAAAATAATTTTTTATTCTAGGTTTTTCCTTTTTGTTTTCTTTTTTCTTAGACATACTAGCTGCCTCAATGATGTTTTCAACTAGTAGGTATCCCTAGGCACCTCAAAGGGGGTTTTCACCTAGGATATTTTATTTTTCTATTTTTTCCTCTCTTTCTCCCACCCATTGACAACCTCATGGAGGTTTTCAATCAATGATCCAATATCCCTCAAAAGAGGTTTTCACCCGAGACTTTATTCTTTTATTTTCCAATTTTTTTCTATCCTACTCTACTTGAAAAAACAAAATCTCTTTCAATTATAGGAATACCTCCAATGGATCCATGTGCACATCAAGATCACATATAAAGTCATGTTTAGGCTTGAAATATGTTAAGTCCCTATATTAATAGTGTATCCCCTTATTATGTTAGTGTAGCCCCCCTTATTGTTATTGTTGTACCCCTGTAACCCCCATATTGTTATTATTGTACCTCTACATTATTATTGTTAGGTCGGCTAGGATTACATTATGGCCCCACTCGGATTACATTGTGGCCCCATGGACTCCTATATATAGAAAGGAGGTTTTTTCGTTTTTATCGTCTAAGAATTATTCATTTATGTAATGTATTGGAGGTTTCCCCCTCAAAGTGGTTGATTTCTAAGGTGTTGATCTCTCTTTTATTCTATTTTTGGAGCTAGTTTCATAAAAAAATTATATGCTTTGACATGCACCTGAATATGAGAGACCAACTTCTGTGACTGAGATGATATCAAGTGATGTTGAAGAAGAGTGTGTTGTTGCAACTTAATGATTTTCTCGAACCATATTTCAAGATAGTTGTGATGCCCCCAGTTCACTTGCACATTTGGATCTCTTTTTGTGTATTCTTCTAGCATTAAATTCAAATCACCCTCTTTTTGCTAACTGTTTCCTTGAACACGTGGAGTATGGTAAACATGAGGGCACTTTATAAAATCTAATTATAATGTCTACTCTTCATCAAGTGCAACACATGATTCTTTGGTATTCTTATTTAAATCTTCTTTGTTCTGAATGTTTTCATTCAATGACATCAAGAGAATCACTTTTTTGTAATATCAATCCTGAGCTAAGTGTTGGGGTCCTGTTATTTGGCTGATTGGAAAACCAAATGAAAAGGCAACATATAAAGCAAGATTTAGATCTCTAGGATCTATCCCTCCCAGTCTTAGAGAGGGATCTCTCAATTGTTTGCAAAGATATGACTAGTTTCTTTTTAGAGGTTGATTTTAGGCTAGTTATGAAGTGCAAATTTGTTTGTTTTGTTGGTTGGACATAGATGATATAGGCAGCATAGATAGAGTGTGAAAATATACAAGGCATTGGGCAATGGAATCATGTGGAATTCTAAACAGTTTCGATTGATGAATTTTGGGAACCAAAAGGAAAATCTAACTTAGTCAATGGATCTGTAGGATTATATAGGTGGGATAATATGAAAATCAAGGATTTGGAAGGAAAAGTAGAGCTTTTAAGGGCTCTTAAGGCTCCTTAATTATGTATACCTTTCAACGAAGGGACTTGCAATACTATCTAAACATAAAGAAATATCTGATAGCCAGGACTAACCATGAATCATACCAACATAATTTATGCAGATAACATAAATAAGACAAACTTTCAAGTAAGACAAAGAAGGAGAGGAACACTCTGTTTCTTCTAATTGTTTCACATAAAGGAGTCATAAAACATAAAAGAAACACAACTAATTGAATCCACAAAAGGGGAACACCCAAGCATCTAAGACTGCAATTATAAATACCTTCAAATATGACTATCTCAGCAATAAACAGAGGGTAAGATCGGAACAAATCCTCTCTGCCAGGCTGCAGACAATAACGTTTGAGGGATGATTTTAGAAATAGCTTTCGAGAGGCAATAAGAAGACAAGAAGAACCATAATCCATCCTTGACACCAACTATTTGAATATTTTGAAATAAACAAGCTAAAAGGTTTAAAAGCAGTCAAACTACTAAATAAAACCTTCAGCAGATGAAAACATAAAGGCAGTGAAGAGTAAACAGGCCTAAGGTGCTTCTAGGAGACATTTCGTAGCCTAAGATTTTTACTCTACTGCAAGCAAAGCATAATGGAACAAGTGAGAAAAGGGGAATAACATTAACGAATAGAGATTACTTCACCCAAACCAGGCTCAGGGATCCAATGGTTTGGCCTCCTTCATCAACAGGAAAGCAAAGACATCCACACTTCTTCAAAACACCAATTCTTCTTCAAAAGAGTGGTCTATGTATTACTTCAAAATTCATCAAGTGCCAACCCTTACAATGGAATTTTAGAAAGGATTTATAGGTGAATGGGAGGGGAGATGACAGAGATGGTCTTAATGGTCAATTAAAACAGAGGAGATTGAATGCCCATTCTGTGTCATAAATATTACATTAATTTCTTTGCCCATTCCAATAGTTCTTGTAGACTTTGCAGCCTAACTGTCAGGCTGGTAATAACTCCAAGGAATGCCTTTGTGGAGAAGTCTTCTCACTGCTACAGTATTTTCCTTTATTCTGGTACAGTTAAGGTGTACAGTATGGGTTTTGAGACCACCCATACCCTTACAATGACTGCCTTAACAGTTGTGTAATAACTACTCCTCTTTGACGTATTCGAGGCTCTTCAGACATCATAATTGACCTTAACTCTTTACCCATTTGATTTGGACCTTTATCTGCTTATCTTTGACTGCGTTTTTTCTTTTAATCTGCTATCGAGCCTTTAATATTCTATCTTCAATCTTCATTTTATTATCTGTATGCAGGGTTTCTTTACGTGTTGGAGGGTTTTACTGAATGACCAGTGTTCATGAAGCACTAGAGAAAACTTGGAAATTTAACCTATCATTCCTTTATACATTGAATTAGGTTGTGAGGATCGTCATCCTCAGCTTCTGCAACAATTTTTCTGTGGGGTGGCTTATATATTTAACCACCATGAAAACCTGCAACCAAACAATAAACAATTAAATAAAAACAACGATTTTGGTGGATAAAATTGCTTCAGAGGGCTTTGGCAGAGGTGGAGGAGCGATTGCAGAGAAAGTGTATATAGCAGAGAAGAGCTTCAATGGTGTAAACTTGAAACCAGGGTTTGAGTGAGGTTTCGGGCATGAAGAACAGGATGGCAGAGAAAATATATGGTGGGGCCGTGGTGACGTGGAATGATTTGTCGCGTAACGAGGAAGGCCTATAGTTGGGTAAAAATGGTTTATAGTGTTAAAGTGAAATAATCCGAGTAGGAACAAATACATAAGAAAAATATGGAAGTGGGAGGAAACGGAGGCACTCAGCGGTGGGACCGAGAGGTGACGTCACTGCGAAGGGACTGGGTGTACGAACAACCTTGGTCGGGTGCCTCAGCGATGATCCTTAGCGGTTAGGTCAAGGAGATGAATGGTACATATTAACCCAGAGAGGCAGATATGTATCATAGGGAAATTCTGTCGGGGTGAGATTTTTACAAAGGGAAAGAGTTAAAGAGAGGTTGGAACAGGATCTGTTGGATCTGGAGGATCAATGGTGGAGATGGAATCGGCACATTAGCAATTGACAGAGAAAAGGGTCCAGGGAGTAAAGGAATGTGGGTTTTGCAATGGTCGACGAGCGATGGAGTGATGGAGCGACATGCCGATGCGGGGATGGAGTGATAAAGCGATGTGCCGATGTTGCGATGACTGATGAGTGTGATGGTTGTGATGGTGCGATGTGCTGATGTGATGGATCGCAGATCGTTAGATTGGAACCAAGATTGATGGCAAAGATTAAAGCGAGCATCGACCATCGGCGGGAACAAAGGCAAGAGGATAGAGGAAACGGGATCTGCGCCGATGCGATGGAGGGTAGCACTGGCCATCGGATCTCAGGGGAAATGGGCGGTTGGGATGGATTCAGGAGATCGCATCAACGGGGATAAAAGGGAAAGGGACGCGGGACCTGGTGGAAAGCTGATTTACGATGGAGCGATCCACCGATGGCCCTTGGATCTATGAGATCAACGGTGGAGATTTTTTCGGGAGAGAAACCATCGCGTGGGAGGAAAAGTGAATTTACAAAGGAAAAATGGGGCGGAGCAACCTCCGATAGTGAGAAAGAGGCTAAAGGCCTATGGCCGACGGTCACGGGTCCACGGTTATATGGAGGAAAGGGCTAAGGACTAAGCCCGCTGGGGCTTAAAGCTCTTTATATGAAAATTTGGTTTTTAAAGCCAAAAAAGGGATTTTTTAAGCTTTTTAGGTTCCGATAGAGTAAACAGAGGGGTTTTAAAACAAAATAAAAAGGGATTTTCATAGTTTTAAAGGGAATTTTGGGGGAAGTGAGGATAGATGAGGGGAAAAATGAGTGATATGAAAGGAATTATGAAGACAAAATGGAGGAATGAAATGATGGAGCTGAGCTTTTGAAAAACAGTTTTTCTTTGGAAACAACAGGATTTTGAGATGAAAACATCAGTGAAGGTAGGCTTCTTTTGACAGGGATAAAAACCAGGCTTCAAGAACTAACATGTTAGCTTGAATATGTTTCTTGAAGGCTGCAAACTGATTCTAGCCATTAGTAGGTATCACAAAAATTATAGACAGCTAACAGTGGCTCCACTTGGGGAGGACAGCTTGTCCTTTAGGTGTCCAGAACCTCAGTTTATCATTCTCTGGATTTTAGCATACCAATGCCTTCTCCATTGGGCAGAATTTATTTGTTCTCTTGCTGATTTTATTTGTATTTCTTCAATGATCTCCAGCATGAAAACACTTTAAGACAACACCTCTACCTACCCACACTACTTCTCCTATCATTTTTTCTTCTCTTGAGTGCACTTGAATTGGAAAACCCTTTTACATATTATTTTTGGAAACAGAAAGATAAAACTATCTAATGCTACCCTTATTTCTTCCAAGAGTCTAGATTAAATAGTTGGACTCTAAAGCTTCTCTACCTAACTACTATCTTTCAGGATTAAGTTGTCTAACAGATTTCATTCTTTATATTCTAAAATAGAAATTTAAAAACAAACAAACCAGGTTTAAACATTCTGATTTTTTGTAGTGTATATGGTTGTATGTACAAGCTTCTCATATACTTTATTTGCAGAAAATTAAAACAAAACTAGGGAGGCTTAAAATCTGAAAATAAAGACATCCTTCCCTTCTTTTTCAGCTTTTGATTTTAATCCTTTTGAGCTGTCCTCTTCTTCTTCTACTGGTTCAAGTATTTAGATTATTAGAACCAGCCTTTTTTTCTCTCTTTGTCTCAAGTTTTTTATCATGTTAGAGCCATTTTTCTTTTGATTCATTGGTTCAGATTTTGAGCATGTTTAAACCATTCTTTCTTCTATCCTAATATATTCTATTGATAAGCCAAGATTAAACAGTTTGGAAGATATTTTCCACTAACCTATCAACAGTAAATTGAAATTTACTCAGTCATGATTAGGTTGTATGACAGAGTAACAGTGTTTCTTTAAAGTAGTGGCATTTAGGCTTGCACACTTTCAGATTTTTCATTTCTTTTTGGTATGGGGCTGTACCTTTCTTCTTTTAATCTAATATTCCCTCTTTTTCTTTTCTATTATTTTTGTATTTTTCAATTTTCTTTTAAAGTAAAAACAAAAACTAACTAAATTCTCACAAGTTGAGCTTTATTGGCATTCCCACCTAACCTAATATAACACTGAAATATTTACATATATAGTTGGTAAATTCTCTTTTCCAATACATCCAGTCAATCAGATGGTTCCATGACTGGTATTTTCTCATCTCCTTGGGCATGTTGGATAAACAAAAGGGCCACTCCCATCTCACTTGTCTCTTGGTAACAGTGCTAAAAGTTTTGAGAATGCAACAAGATGATGGAGCTTAGTGGAAAGAAGTCGCCTTCACTAAGTGGGCCCGTAGGCTATTTTTGGTGCAAAGTCTATTTTTAGACTATGTCTATTTTTGGACATATGGATCATGTTCTATGAGTTGCAGGATGCTATTTGTGGATGGTTGGTCAAGTCGGGAAAAATATATGGACTTCTATTTTTAGACATATCAATAATCTATTTCTGTGGATTGCCGTTGCCTAAAAATATTATTTAATATTATTAGCTCTTAATATTTACTATCCTCCGCTATCTTATCCTCTTGGAGCATTTTAGTTTGAGCTACGGATGTGGCACATGCAGCTGACAGAAGGAATTACACTATTCCTAGGGTTTAGTTGAGCTATTGCGTGATGGACTTCAGTTAGAACTCAGGTGATTGAGTTTGGTGGAGTTGATCAAGGAGTTAATGGAGTTGTGTTCAGTTTTACTTAGTTGAACTAGTTGTGATTAGGCTAACTGATTAATACACTAGTGATGAGTGGTGTGAATTAATTATTAATTAATTCACTAATTATTAACTCATAAATCAACTAAATAATACATCAGTTAACTCAAGTGCATGGATAGTTCAGTGGAGACCAGTGGAGAGGTTAGGTGAAAGAGCAGTGTGACTATAAGTTGTGACTATACTTGTGCATGAGATTTGCACACACATTGATTGATATTGCCAATGAGGATTATGCACTACATCTTGGTGGGATTCGAACTTGGATCACACAATTATCCATCTTGTATTGCGCAATAGAGGCAAGCAGACAAGTGGAGCAGATTGGAGCATGTGATATGCATGATCTGAGCTTGTTTTGTATGTAACAATTGGAGATAGTGTTGAGAGCTTGTGAGGAGTTTGTACTATGATTGTTACATGTTCTCTATCATTATAATGTACAGATAGTTAGGGGTTTTCAGCTTTAAGCTTTCCCATAAATCCTGTGTTTATATGTGTGATTGTTTATGGTTTTAATGTACGCATGCGATTGTTTTTAATTCTGCAAATTGATGATCAATAGTAGAAGAGATTATGTATTATGCATGAAGCTCAAATAGTCTGTAATCAGGATAATATCGGTGAATAAGTTATCTATTATTCAAATTTCTACAAAAATATTTTCTTACTTTTGGTAATACACTACTCCTAACAACCTTTATCCCTTCTTCAAATACCTTCAAGAAGTGAGCATAGAGATTTTGAAATAATGCCTGGTTATGAATATTTGGAAGATAAGTTTCAACTAGAATTACCTTTTCTTTCACTGGATCAAGATTAATATTCTTTTGAGAAAGAACTTCTTCCTCATCTTCATTATTATTTGAGATGGAGGACTCATCATAGATTGCAGTACTGTCCTCTTGTAGTTCTGGTATGCTCTGATTCAGTGGAATATTCTCTGTGAAGAGATCATCATGTTCTTGAATAGGGGTATATTTTATTACCTCAACCCTTTCAGGAGAAGGCTCATTATCTTCAGCTTGCTCAAGAAGTTCTTCATTGTTTTCCTCCTCCACCTTTGAGCTGAAAAACTGATGATTCCCAATCCCATGAAAACCATTACTGATAACTTGTAATGAAGCAGAGCAAAGATCCAGAGATTCTTCACCCTCTTCTGCATCTTTAAATATTTCTTCATCAATATTGTAAATAGTCTACTTTGGCTCATTACTTTCTCAGAGTTGGTGAAACTAATCTTTCTCCCTTAAATATAGTAATGATGGTTCTACAAGATCAACTTCTGTTTGGAGAACATCATCATCAGACAGATCAAAATTAGGAAAATCATTAATGTAAGTAATGTCACCAATCATACATACAGGATTATCAGTGGGTCTTTCTTTATTTTGATCTACAAGGGAACTTTCTAAATTTTTACAACAAATTTTATCAGGTGA
Organism: Pinus albicaulis; assembly: GCA_034641835.2. NCBI lineage: Eukaryota > Viridiplantae > Streptophyta > Pinopsida > Pinales > Pinaceae > Pinus > Pinus albicaulis. Next base: position 357,039,847 of record CM076569.1, read on the forward strand.
ATGGGAAAGAGTGTTTTTTTTGCAACAAGTTTCGTAGGATGACTATTTTTTTATAATTTGATCAATTTCTTCTTCTATCAAAGAGGAAAATTCTTCTGTGTTTCTTTGAGCAGAAGTACAGAGTTTCTCTATCTCTCATGAAGACTGAATATGAGGCTAGATGTCTTCTTTCCTCACCTAGAAGGGATGATGAATCATAATTTATGATTTTAGGGATATCTTGAGGAATTTCTTTTATTTCTTGAGTAATCTCTTCCTCAACTGATTCATCTAGGTTCTTGTGATAGTTAGGATGCATATGAAATTATCGAATTGCTATTAACAGATCTTCAGGATGCATATTAACCAAATCCTCATCAATATCTAGCAATTATTTTATGATGTTCTAATATTGATCACAACAATTTGCAGTCCATGATAAGGATAAAGGGTTATCTCCATATTCTTTATAAAACACTTGGTGCATGTCTCTTAAAGAAAACAAGCTCTTGGGTTCTAACCATTCATACCAATCCCTTGCCTTTCCTTCTAATGTTTCCATGAACATTTTCATAAGACAATCCTCATGCCATTCAACTTTAAACCTCCATATATTTATATGAAACTTGATAAGATGTAACAAGGGGTCATCAAACTTTTCATCTTGAAAAATAGGCAGGTTTTTCATCCAATCTACTTGAGGCATTTTGTGTGGGAATCCAGGGATATGATCTCTGTTCATTAGAGCATATCTCCTTTGTATCCTTGGATCCATGTTTGTAAATCAGAAATGGAGTCACTTAATATTTTCAAACAGTTCAGAGTCTTCTACCAGTGGAGTCATTAGGTCTTTGGGATTGTAGAGCCGTCAGGTGGAATATTTAAACTTTACTGTCCACCAACTGTATGATTGGGTTTTCTCATTGCATTCCCAAGGGAGTCTACAAGGACTGGTAAAGAAAAAGGTCTACTAGAGGCCAGTGGAGCCACCAGGTGGAAATTTTTAGCTCTTTTGGAGATAAAATATTTTATGGTCCGCCACCAATATTTATTATGAAACCAATTTCAAATGTTTTTGGCTTTTCTGAGTTTCTATGGTTGTTGAAGGACTAATGAGTCTAAAAGAGCTTGCTAGGCAACTATGAACTCAGAGGTCCCACCGTGATCGCCAAAATGTTATGGTCTTATGATTTGGCTGATTGGCAAACCAAATTTCAAGGAAACATATAAACCAAGCTTTAGAGCTCTAGGATCTAGCCCTCCTAGTCTTAGAAAGTGATCTCTCAATTGTTTGCAAAGATATGACTTGTTGCTTTTTAGAGGTTGATTTTAGGCTAGTTATGAAGTGAAAATTTGTTTATTTTTTTGGTTGGACATAGATGATCTAGGCAGCATAGATAGAGTGTGAAAATATACAAGCCATTGGGCAACGGAGTCATGTGGAAGTCTAAACAGTTCCGGTTGATGAATTTGGGGAACCAAAAGGGAAAATATAACTTAGTCAATGGATCTGTGGGATTATATAGGTGGGATGAGATGAACATCAAGGATTTGGAAGGAAAAGTAGAGCTTTTAAGGGCTGTTAAGGCTCCCTAATTATGTACACCTTTCAATGAAGGGACTTGCAATACTATCTAAACATAAAGAAATATCTGATAGCATGGGCTGACCATGAATCATACCAACATACTTCATGCAGATAACATAAACAAGACAAACTTTTAAGTAAGACAAAGAAGGAGAGGAACGCTCTGTTTCTTCTAATTGTTTCACTTAAAGGAGTCAGAAAACATACAAGAAACATAATTAATTGCATCCACAAAATGGAGAACACCCAAGCATCTAAGATTGCAATTACAAAGACCTTCAAATATGACTATCTCAGCAAGAAACAAAGGGTAAGATCAGAACAAATCCTCTCTACAAGGCTACAGACAATAACATTTGAGGGGTGATTTTAGAAATATCTTTCGAGAGGCAACAAGCAGACAGGGTAAACCATAATCTAGCCTTGACACCAACTATTTGAACTATTATGAAATAAACAATTTTAAAGGTTTAAAAGCAGTCAAAGTACTAAATAAAACCTTCAGCAGATAAAAACGTAAAGGCAGTGAAGAGTAAACAGGCCTAAGGTGCTTCTAGGAGACATTTCTTAGCCTAATCTTTTTACTCTACTGCAAGCAAAGCATAATGGAACAAAGTGAGAAACGGGAAATAACATTAACGAATAGAGATTACTTCACCAAAACCGGGCTTAGGGATCCAATGGTCCAGCCTCCTTCATCAACAGGAAAGAAAAGACATCCACACTTCTTCAAAACACCAATTCTTCTTCAAAACAATGGTTTATGTATTACTTCAGAATTCATCAAGTGCCAACCCTTACAATGGAAGTTTAGAAAGGATTTATAGGTGAATGGGAGGGGAGATGACAGAGATGGTCTTAATGGTCAATTAAAACAGAGGATATCAAATGCCCATTCTGTGTCATACATATTACATTAATTTCTTTGCCCATTCCAGTAGTTCTTGTAAACTTTGCGGCCTAATTTTCAGGCTGGTAATAACTCCAAGGAGTGCCTTTGTGGAAAATTCTTCTCGTTGCTGCAGTATTGTCCTTTCTTCTGGTATAGTTAAGGCGTACAATATGGGTTTTGAAACCACCCATACCCTTACAATGACTGCCTTAACAGATGTGTAATAACTTCTTCCCTTTGACATATTCGAGGCTCTTCAGGCATCAAAACTGACCTTAAATATTTATCTGTTTGATTTGTACCTTTATTTGCTTATCTTTGACTAAGTTTTTTCTTTTAATCTGCTATCGAACCTTTAATCTTTTTTCTTCAATCTTCATTTGATTATCTGTATGCAGGTTTTCTTTACGTGTTGGAGGGTTTTACTGAATGACCATCGTTCATGACACACTGGAGAAAACTTGGAAATTTAACCCGTCATCTCTTTCTGCATTGAATTAGGTCTTGAGGATCGTCATCCTTGGCTTTTGAAACAATTTTGCTGTGGGGTGGCTTCAATATTTAACCACCATGAAAACCTGCAACCAAACAATAAAAAATTAAATAAAACATGCGCTTTTGGGGGATAAAACTGCTTCAGAGGCCTTTGGCGGAGGCAGAGGAGTGATTGTAGAGAAAGTGTATGCAGCGGAGAAAATCTTCAATGGCGGAAACTTGAAACTAGGGTTTGAGTGAGGTTTTGGGCACGAAGAACAGTATGGTGAAGAAAATATATGGTGGGGCCGAGGTGACGTGGAATTATTTGTCGTGTAGCGGGAAAGGCCTGCGGTTGGGTAAAAATGGTTTATAGTGTTAAAGTGAAATAATCCGGGTAGGAAAAAATACATAAGAAAAATATGGAAGTGGGAGGAAATGGAGGCGCTCAGCGGTGGGACCGGGAGGTGAATTCAACACAGGGGGACTGGGTGTATGGACAACCTTGGTCGGGTGCCTCAACGATGATCCTGAGAGGTTAGATCAAGGAGATGAACAGTCCAGATTAACCCGAAGAGGCAAAGATGTATCATAGGGAAATGTTGTCGAGGTGAGATTTTTACAAAGGGAAAGAGTTAAAGAGAGGTTGGAATAAGAGCCGTTGGATCTAGAGGATCAACGGTGGAGATGGAATTGGCACATCAACAATCGATGAAGGAAATGGTCTAGGGAGAAAAGGAATGTGGGTTTTGCAATGGCCGATGAGCAATGGAGCGATGGAGCAATGTGTCGACGTGGCGATGGAGCGATGGAGCGATGTGCCGATGTTGTGATGACTGATGAGTGCGATGGCTGCGATGCGCCGATGCGAAGGATCGCAGACCATCAGATCGTAACCAAGATCGACGGCGAATATTAAAGTGGGCATCAGCCATCAGCTGGAAGAAATGCATGGGGAAAGAGGAAATGGGATCTGCGCCAATGCAATGGAGGGTAGCACTGGTCATCGGATCTTGGGGAAAATGGGCGGCTGAGATGGAGTCGGGAGATCTCATCGGTGGGGAAAAAAAGGAAATGGATGCGGGACCTAGTGGAAAGCTTATTTGCAATGGAGTGATCTACCAATCTCCATTGGATCTATGAGATCAAAAATGGAGATTTGTTCTAGAGAGAAACCATCGCGTGGGAGGAAAAAAGGAGCGGAGCAACCTCTGATAGCGAGAAAGGGGCTAAAGGCCTATAGTCGATGGTCACAGGTCCACAGTTATATGGAGGAAAGGGCTGAGGACTAAGCTCGATGGGGCTTAAACCTGTTTATATGGAAATTTGGTTTTTGAGGTCGAAAAAGGGATTTTTTGAGCTTTCTAGTTCCCGATAGAGTAAATGGAGTTGTTTTCAAACGAAATAAAAAGTGATTTTCATGGTTTTAAAGGGAATTTTGGGGGAAGTGAGGATAGATGAGGGGGAAAATGAGTGATATGAAAGGAATTATGAAGACAAAATGGAGGAATGAAATGGTGGAGCTGAGCTTTTGAAAAAAAAAATTCTTTGGAAACAGCAGGATTTTGAGGTGAAAACATTAGTGAAGGTAGGCTTCTTTGGACAGGGAGAAAAACCAGGCTTCAAGAACTAACATGTTAGCTTGAAGATGTTTCTTGAAGGCTGCAAATTGACTCTAGCCATCAATAGGTATAACAAAAATTATAGATGGCTAACACTAAGATGGATACCATTTAGATCAAGGGGATACATTTGGTAGTATTTTAAATCAACATTGTAAGTGGGTTGAGCTACTTCATTCTATGGATTTGGAAATGGTGGTACAAGTAGTTCAGTGGTAGTGGATATTTGAGATGGATGTGGTTGGGGTTGGGGTTGTGGTGGAGTTGGATGGTAGGGATAACATGGAGTTGGGTATGGAGTATACTGACAAAAATATTGAGAATATTGTGGATTTCTATAATAAGGTTATTTCAAACCCTATTGTGAAGATTTCTTTTGTGGTTGAGATGGCCAAGGTTTCCAAGGGAAGAGTGTGTTCCAATTACTTCGATATGAATGTGCATAATCTTGAAACTGTGAATTAGGTTCTTAAACCATACCAAGTTGACTAGGATTCCATGGTCCTCTTGGAGCTACATAATAGAGTTTCTTTGGTGATTGACGTTCTCCACTGTATTCTTGGTAAATTCCTTCAAACTTGTTAATGATGGAGAATATTTAGTAGCATATGATTCTACATGGATTAAAAAAATTATGAACATGTTATTTTTTCTCATTTTTCATTCTTAACATTTCTACTTGTTCACTTATGTTGCTAAGATTTTTTTTTTTAAGTTATCAAGTAAATTTCCAAGTTCAGCTGACTTACCAATGTTGATGTTGACTTACTTACACTTTCACTTCCTCTTGATATGCATTTGAATGTTTCAAAAATGTATTCAAATGATAATTGGTATACATCTCCTCTACTCATGAGATCAAGAATATCAATCCACTCATCCATAATTGTTCTAAGTAAGAGGGTCAAATCATAAATGATGCAATTTTTCCCTCTTAACATTATACATAAATATATCTATTAGATCCTCAAGGCTCTCATCTTATTTTTTATTTATTCTAAATATTTCTTCCTTAATATCATTGTATTTATATTTTTCTAGAAATATCTTTTTCATATCAGTCCATGACCTTATTGAATTAGACCCTAAACTCATGAACCATTTAAGAGCTCTATCCTTCAATGTTGCCGGAAAAATATCAATTTCTAAATGTTTAATAAGTAACCATAAGATATAAAAAATATTTAAAATTTAAAGAGAAAGGTTTTTGGATCCTCTAACCTCATACCATGTAAGTTGGAGGGATGCTCTTCATATGAACACTGCCATCAGTATCTTGAATGGGAAATCCAAGAGGATCTTCTTCATTGTCATCATCTACATCCATTTATTCTACCTTCTATGCCAACTCTTCTTCTTCTACCTGCACGAATGGACAATGATGTGGCTTTTGCTGCCCCAAGTGATCAAATGAGGAGGGGTTTGGTGTTGGAGAAGTGTTTTTGTTTGTTTTTTTTCTTTTTCTTTTTTTTTAATATAAAAAAATTGAATGAAAATGCTAATAGGATGTAGTTTTACGTTCTTCAAATGAAATATGGCTAATGATTTTTTTTTTTTTTTGAAGAAAGTAAAAGAAATGAATCAACTATAGAAGAAAATAATGCATACTTTGACACCTCCCTGGAAATGGCACCAAAAAGTGGTGAGCCTCAGTATTGAAAAAAGAATGTTGTAACTCTTGAGGCTGCCAACTTTAATTATCAACTCGGGGTTCGTACAAACCTAAGAGGTGTTGGCACTATATGTGAAGCATCCAATGTGTCTTCTTTAGTTGATCTAAGGTAATGGAGTGAATATCATGAAATGAAATCTTAAATTAATTACAGAAAGGGAAATGTTACTTTGAAAATAAATTAGTCAATAATTCATAATTGAAATCCTAAGAGCATGAATTTAAATAAATAGGCCTAATATACTTTGTAAAAATGCATTTCCTAAGTGGTGTTTATTCTTCCTCAATCATGTATTTAGATACTAGGGGTCATTATTCAAGCCTAAGAGACAAAAACCAAGCTTACGGAGCAACTTTGGTCAAGTTTACACATGCTATAGGACTGCTATAGGAAGTTGCTACTGGAAGTCCTATAGGTGCTACAAGATGAGATAACTCACTGAATGACCCAATAAATCAAACGAAATTGGATAGGACAGATTTTGTTATTAGGTATGATGTCATAGGACTCCATTCCAAGTGGAATTTCTCCAAAATACCTCTGTTAACATGTGCTAAAAAATAGAAAAATATTAGTAGTCTAAAAACTGGAAATTCAAGAACTAGTGAGCTAGTCAACCTATCAAATGGCTAACATAATCAAGTGAAAATGAAATGGGGTAAATTTTTTTGTTAACTTGAATTTCTTTATGACCTAATCCAAGTGAAATAAACTCAAATGAATCTTTTTAACACGTTCTTAAAAATAGCATAAAATTGCTACTCTCTTGTTAAAAGGAACTGCCATAAATCCTAGATTCATGAACTAGTAACCCAATCCAACTAGCTTAATGATGAAGATGACTTGTAAAATATGTTCTAGCGATGAATCATGCTTGTGACTCTAAAAAAAACACAAAAAAAAACATACTTCAAACATTTAACAAATATAACCTACAACAAAATAAGAATGAACAGTAAATGCATAAACAAGAGATGCAAGTGAAAAAGAAGTGAAAAGAAGAAGAAAAATTATAAAACAAGGATCTGAGGTTGTTATGAGATGAATTACCCTAGGGTTTGGGTTGAGAACCCCAATAGGGAAAGAAGCATGTAGCAAAAATAAGCAAACATATTTACATTCCTAATGCTTAAACTAGTAAAATAGGGAGAAGAAGTTGTACCCATAGGTCCTACATTTCAAGGCAATCCTGCAAGGTTCAAACCCTTTTCTTCTCTTAGTGCTCCAAAAACTACAACTCATTCAAGAAAAGAACATATAATAGTAATAACTAAAATAATGTTATATATGTTAGCATTAGATGATATAATATTATAAACAAAATAACATGAAATCATTCATAACAGGATCATAACTTGTATAAAGCATTAAGATCATGACATTAGGAATGGGACATAGATTCTTTATTAATGTATGTAAATATGTGTGGATGAATACCACCTGACTCAGCCACGACTCCAAGCAAAATTTTCCTCCAGATCTGTCCAGCCCAAGCCTCAACAATCTCCTTCCATAAACATAGACATGGATGTCATATAAGAGCAATGAACATATCCATGAGGGAAACAAGGGTTTCCAAAATCTGGGAAGTGCAGGAGGCACAGGGATAAATCATACTTGATTAATGACTAAATGTCTATAGTATCAATACCTATATCTCTCTCCCCCCTTTAGGCCTTCCATGAGGTGTATTTATGCCACCCCAAAACAATTTTTTTAGTTGGAATATAGTTAGGCCATGGGCTCCTGTAGGTAGGCTTACGGTGGAACCCATAAAAACTACCCATAAAATAGGGAATTTTTTATTTCTTTCATATTTTAAATTATATACGTAGGTTGGGTATTACTGGACCCGCGTGTGCATGTGATTTTTAGAGGGCAGAGTTACATATGGAATTCAAAATCATGTTTTTTAGGTAAAGGACCAAGCCTAAAGGGAAAGGGTTGCCCAAGGCCATAACACAGAGCATCAGTCATATAGAGGTGGAAATTGATTCTATAACATATGCCTCCTAATATATGAAGCAAGAAGGGGTACATGGTGGCTTAAATGTATAAGTGTATAAGAAGAATAATGCTAACACTTGGGAGGATTTCACCAGATTTAAGCCTGCTGAAAACCAATGGAAGAGATCATAAAGTAAGCTCATAATTCTTAGATGTGATTATCACTAAAATCTTTTTTATAAAAAAAGAAAAAAGGAATAAGAAGAAGAAGATGTAAGCTCATGTTTGATGTGGGCACACCCATTCTCAGTGAAAGTAAACCATGTTCGCATATCAAGTATGGAGTGGATCCAATATGTATACAAGTAAAAAAGAAACTGCAAAGTACATAGTGGATCATTTGACCACAGCCTCAAAAAGTACATATCAAGGTTATGTCATAGTATCACATATATAAGAACTAATGAATGACGCTGAGAAAGATATCTAATAATTGAAGTTGTAGAATTGAATCCCGAAGTACCGAATCATAAAGAGTGAAATAATGGTACTGCATGCAACTCATGTGCCAACATATAATATGTTGTTGTGATGAACTGCAACATATAAGGTGGATGGTGTCACTAGAAAAAAACCTGAAGTAGGTGTCAAATGAACCAAAGCATGTTGATGCAAACTCAAGCTCTTCATCAATCGCCATGGTACATTTCTACACTATGGGAATAAATGAGTTGAAGTCGACCATGTGAGAAATCGTTTGATTATCAGTCATTGATGTATAATGTTAACAAATGCAAGGCAAGTCACCGATAATGATGATGAGATTCAAGGTACACCAGTACAATCTAACAAGTACGATGAATGAGTTGAATTCAAGCACTTGAGAGAAACTACCAATTAGGAGACATTGATGTATTCTCACTATAAATAGTGAAGGAATCTACCACTGATAATATAAAACCCTAAGGTACTGAAAAAGGACTCTAGACCTTGTTCCGAGAGTAATGAGTTATATTCAATGGGGAAATATCTGCTAGAAGGAAAGCATTAAGGCATCCCACATCAATCCAACGTGAGTGTAACTTGCAAGCCAATAATTTGGAAGGAATCAAATGAAGAAAGATGAAGTAACTAACCCAAAGCACATTTCTGGGGTACACAAAATGTAGGTAGTGCACGACAGAAACTATTTTAACCAGCCAATAATGAAAGATGACACAGAGGTGAGGAATGCACCAATAGGGTCAAATGGAAACCATAGTACTCCTCGACTCCCAATGTGTGATAATGAAATATGACGTTGAACACAATGGAAACCACTCAGTTAAAGAACCATGATGATGATCGACGCTGAGCACAAGGTCACCTATTAATGATGGAAATAGGTCCAGCGTGCAACTCTAGGTTTACTCTTAGAGAAATTTGTCGAAGTCGATAAGAGAAACCCACCTACAAGAAGTCAATGGAGACCTTATTAACTAGCATGAGGAAAGGACAAAATAGATGATGTGATAGAACATAACTTTGACAGACCGGGTATGGCCGATTGAAAAATGAGTCAAGAGAGAGCGCAGAAAGGTCAACTCATTTTTACTTCCCTTGAACAAAATCACATCTCAAATGTGAGTATATGGAAGCATATGATAACTTTGTATAAGCTTGTCATGCACAAAGCATGAAAAAACCCTCCATAATATTGGAAGTGATAACCAACCGAGGGAGTAATGACTCAAGAACAAGGTTATGGATCTCCTAAGTGAAACTAAATCCCATCCCAATGAAGAAATTTATTTTTTTTTTTTCAAGGGCAACACAATTGAATTTAGATGTCATCGATCATGGAAGTAATGTCTCATTCCCACTCTTTTTGAAATATTTATTTTTTTTGTCTTTTTCATATTATAAGCCTGAAAAAATAATAAAAGAATGTCTATTTTACAGTTGAAAGAATAAGTATCGGGAAACATATGCACTAGTTCCTAGGATTGGAACAATCCTATGCTCAATGCAAGGTGGGAAAACTAGTAAATGATACTCAAATTAATGTTCTCTCCACGATCAAAGGGTGTCAAGTTGCAAATGCTAAGTGATTAGAAGGCTGATTTTGCAGAAAGTCATGGTCAAAAAGTGGCTTATACATGAGTCCAAGTGAAGTCGACTTAAGACCAAAAGATACAAATAGTCAACATGCAATGCAATAGAATAGCTTAACATGAGGGAGCCTCTAGGGTATAAAGCCAGAAATATAGTGAAGAAGAAGGAGAATGAAGCTTCATCGCAAAAGTCACAGTGGGACTAAAGAGGACTCTCGAGCCTACATAATTTTTGCAGCATGGGCAACATATGCTAGTGAGGATCTAACTAAGAAGCCCATGTAAAGGATGGATCTACCATCATATCATGATATTATAAATCGGCAAGTGAAAATGGTTTCAATAACCATAAAATGATGAGGTCGACCCTATGGTAAGATATCATAGTATGGAGGATAGAATGAAGAATGCAATGGAAAATGGATTTCCATGACCTATATGCTAGTTCTGAAAACAATACTTGCCATGATGAGTCAGTGGTCATGGAATCAAAGCGGTAAAAAATGTCTCAAAATCTTCAATTGGTCCCGCAAACAACCTATCTGAGCACTTGAAAGCCAAAAAGGTCATAAAATTTAATGAATTCAAAAAATATACACAAACATTATAAAAGTGGGTGTTGAAATTTTTTGAAATTTTGGTATAAATACACCTTTTTTACTTACATTTTTCATTTGTGCATTGGGTATTTAATATCTGGAGAAAAAGAACCAATAACTGCAATTGGCCCAATTTATCATCCAGATCACTGTGAATCTTCAAGGTAATCCCCTAAAACTCATTTTTGTTGAAATTCCTAATCATTTAAAGTTATCTTCAAATGATTTGACCATGGGAATATTAAATTTATATTTACCCTCTCCATATATGCGGGTTGACCGTATTGAAGTCTCATGTATACGCGACTATGTGTTAGGCCTCTGTAATTTATTAGAGTGGCAAGACTAAATGCTGCAGAGACTACATCATAAAACCACTTTGGGATTCTAGGATCTAGCCCTCCTGAATCCAGTGAGGGATCTCTCTATAAGTGCAAAGATTGATCTACATTTTAAGGTTTTAGTATGATATTAGGCTAGTTATTAAGAACAAGGGTTTTTTATTTTTTTTTGGTTGGTCAGGTGTGATCTTTAATTGAGATGGAAAGTCCCAAAAATCACAGAGTTTCAGAGGGGTGAAGGTGTGAATAATCAAAACAAGGTTCAGATGATAGGATAGGTATGAAACAACACTTAATCCATTGGGCTATGGAGTCACAAAAGGTTTTAATTGCACAACAGTTTTCAAGAGTGGTCCATGGGGCAAGTCATCTATAACAAAGGATATTTTTAGATAAAATGATGGGATGGAACATTAAAGTGTTGAGAACAAAGTAAAGCTAACAACTCAATCAAGAATTAATTAACTCTACTAAAAAAGAAAAAACCTTTTTAAGTAACTGTTTAAAACAAACCAAAGAACAGGGCTAACCATAAACTTCTTTGGACAAGCTTGTATTAAAGCCAACTTATCAAACAAACAATCCAGTAATCCACATGACTACTTTCAGAAAGGATGAAAACATATAAGAAAACAAAGTGTAGCTTAAGATCAAGTAAGATATCATTAAAATCTAGGCCTGCTTTCAGCATACTCTTAGGGAAATTTTCAAACAACCTTTGGAGACAAACTAGAAGACAAGGCAAACCATAAACTTTCCTAGTTCAACTCTACTTAGCGTGTAATGAAAAAATCATTCAAGAACAATGTTTAAATTTTAGACAGTAATACATGGGCTCACCAACATTCCTTGACTGTTTAGATTGTATTAAATTATATTTAAATACACAATTGGAGGAAAACATAAAGATAAAGCTTATCAGTGAGAGTAGGGTACTTTTAACAGTAAATCCTAGCTCTATATTCGTTGTTCTTTATCAAAGAAAAATGGGAAATTTTATGGAAAACATAAGAAGGAAAACAAGTACAATGAGAGGTACATCACCAATGGTATAGACCAGGATCCCATGAATCCGCTTGTATACTGACGTCAATCCAGTTACATACTTCAACTCCAATGTTTCAATACAACAACAACTTCTCTTCGCAACCTAAATTCTTTGATTACAAACGGAGCTTCAACAGCTTCTGAAAACTATTTACATGCAAAGAGTTTCGAGCAGCAAGTATTATATCAATAGTCCAACAACCAACAACATCTTATCTTCTTCAGAAGTATTTATAGAAGAAAGAGGAGGTGGGATGAAAGAAAAGATCTCTAGGTTCAATTAATACAAGTTAATGCCTCTGTCTTTGAAAGGCTCAATAGAGAACATTTCTGATATTTTACATGTATTAATTGGTTTTCATGAAGTATTTTGCTACTTGGCAGATTTTGTTGACTTTAAAACTCTTTAAGCAGGTTGGAAATAACTGTGGTTGTCTTTAGGCAAAAATATCACTGACTAGGCAATAACTATGCATTCTTTTAATTTATGAAAGATACAGGTGGAAATTTGGTAGTTGAAGAGGATAAATGACCTCTGATGTGGCAGTGGAGGCATCTTTTACTAATATTTTTCTTTGTTTTACCTTAAAACACCTTCAATCTGCTTTTGCTCTGTGTTTAGGCTTCATTAAGCCTTGAACTTTATCTTTGGTCTTTGTTCTTTAACACTGTCTTTATCCTTTTAACATGTGGATTAAAACTCTGATCTTCTGGCTTTGGCTTTAATCACCCTTTAACATTGGTTCTTCATTATTGATACACTTTTTTTGGCTTGTTTACACATGTGGCTATCTGCTATTGGAGGGCTTCTGCTAAACCCTGGATCGTGCTCCATTTGATTTAAACTTGGATTTCAAACCCTGTAGATCATTTCTTCTTTGATTTTAAGCCACATAATCGTCATTCTGGGCAGAAATTGTCACCTGACTGTGACTGTGGAAATACATAGAGGAACCACCATTAAAACCTTTCAAAAACACATAAACTCATTATAAAACCCTGCGGAATTTGGTTAAGACTTCTTCAGAGGCTCATGAGGGTGGAGGAGCAGTGAGGAAGAACGTGAATGCAGCGGAAAAAGGGAGGAAAACCCTGGCAGAACAGCTAACCAGGTGCAAATGGGGGTTTGGGTGCAACGACAAACAAGATTCATTGGATTAGGATAATCAACAGCGAATATCTTTCGATGAAGTTGCTTGGGAGAATAGATGAAGGGAAAACGCATGTGGGCAAGATTACATCAGGATTGTCCGATCTCAGAGATTGACGACTGGGATTAAATGTGAAAATGACCTTAAGGAGGGCAGCGGTATGGCAGAAAACTAGCAGCGGTTTTTGCAAAATAAAATGAGGGGATGTGGTATTTCCAAAAAAAATGCGATTCCATACAACATCTGACGCATTTTCCTTCCAATACCGCCCATTTTGCAAATTTTTTGGGCATTAAACCTATGGCGCAAAGATTTTGCGATATGTAATGTCCACCATCGGATCTGAGGCTCTAGATCCGAAGGTGCGGATCGCATGCAACGGGGTTGAAAGCTACGGGGTTAAAAGGTAAACGGGGTCCATGGTGATGTGGGATATTTTGTTGTGGAGCGGGTGGGTTGTCGGGGTGTTTGAATTGTTGAGATGGATCCTGGCCGTTGGATCTATAGAATGGACAGTGATGATTGAGAGAGGAAGCAGATGTTTTGAAAGGGAAAAGGGACGACAGATGAAAATGAGGTGGTGAGAGGAAGCCCGATGGACGTTGATCTGCAAAGATCAATGTTCCATATTTGTTTTAAAATCGAAATGTCAAGGGATGGAAAAATAAAGAAAATAAAGGTTTTGGAGATGAGGTTTTTCGGGTTTAATTCTGATCGTCAGATATTTCTGATGGAAGTTCAAGAATAAAAGAGAACGTGGGGGTTTTGAAAGTGATAAAGCGAAAGGCAGGTGAATGGGCAGAAAGATTGGGGCCCGATGGCCGTTGATTTGCAGAGATCAACGGTCTATATTTTCTTTCAACATTATACAGTGGGATAATGAAAAACAAAGGAAAGTAAGGTTTCGGAAAAGTTTCTAAGCCCTTTAGCGCCTAATTGTGGGGTTTCGGGTCATGTGAAGGATGGGGTGCTAAAGGATATAAGCCCTCAGAGGCCTAAGACCTTTATGTGCAGAAAATTGATTTTTAGGCCAAAAACAGTGGTTTTAAGGCCAAATAAGGGTTTCGGTAGATGAGATAAGAGTTTTTAAACCAAGTGAAAGAGGAACATAAGGTTAAAAAGGGTTTTTGGAATGATTTAGAGGTTATATGAAGGTATTTTGAGGGATTTTATGAAGGGGACAAGGGTAAAAATGGAATTGTTATGAGTGAAAGGAGGAGTGGGAATGATAGAAAATTGGGTTTTATAAGCAGTTTTTCTCTTGGTGAACAATAGGTTATTTAGGATTAATAGGGAAAAAACAGTGAAGATTAAATCAGAGTTTAAAGATCATCATAAGACTTCAAGAAATCACAATTTAGACATGATTTTTTTTTTTGAAGGCTTAAAAAGATCTAGCCACCATTTGATATGTCAAATTTTTATAGGTGGCTCACAGTGGCTCCACATGGGGATGGCATCTTCTTGAAGGTGGCAAGAACTTCAAATAATTTTCTCTGGAATCTGATCAGTGCCTTGCACTTTGATAATCTTTTACTTGTAATCAGTTGCTTTAACAAAAATGATTAGAACTTGATATATCAACAGAAAAGTATTTCCCAAAAATCTACCCACACAACCTACTTCCTACCATTTTTTTCTTCTGAAGGTGCATTTGGACTTGCAAAACTTTTCATCAAAATTTTATTCTTTTATTTGAAAACATAAAACTAATCTATTTCTACTCTTATTTCTCCATGAACTCAGTTTAAACTATTGAGTTCATAAATTCTCTACCTACTCTATTATCTGTCAGGATTAGACTGTCTGACAGACCTTTATTCTCTAAATTCTAAAACAGAAAATTTAAAAGTAGCCAAGCCAGGATTAAGCAAGCTGACTTGCTACAGATCTATGGCATAAAAACAAGTTGCACATAGACTAAAATTTGCAGAAAATTAACAAAATTGTGAAGGCTTAAGATCTTAAAACTAAAACGTCCTTCATTATTTCTTTAGCTCTGATTTTGATTTTACTTGAGTTGTGTTCTTTTATTTTCTGGTTCAAGTTTTGAGCATATTGGAACTAGTTTGTTTTTTATCTTTGGCTCAAGATTTAATCTAATTAGATCCATTCTTCTTTTGAGATTCATAGGTTCAGATATTGAATTTGTTTTGAACCTTTGTTTTTCTTTCCTAATCTACCTTACTGATAAGTCAAGATTATGATGTTTGGCTGATCTAATTCACTAACCTATCAGCAGTAAATTGAAAAGCTAATTAGTCATGATTAGGCTATATGACTAACTAGAAGTGTGTTTTTTAGGAGTGGCATTTGATCTTGCACGCTTTCAGACTTTGTTTCTCTTTTTTGGTATGGGGTTGTACCTTTCTTGTTTTCATTCTGCCCTCTTTTCTTTCTATTGTTTTTGTATTTTTTAATTTTTGTTTCAAAGCAGAAATCAACAACTAACTAAATTCTCAAAGGCTGAGCTTTATTGACATTCATATCTAACCTAATCTAACTTGAAAATCTCTTCTGATTTAAATGATACAATAGTGCCAATGTAGCCAGTTGAGTAGTGACAAAAAGGAATAGGGAAACTGGCTACTAGTCAAAGGTAACCACAGTAAATATTGAATTTCAATCTTTAAAATAAAGGCTGTCATAGGAGGTGACAAATTTTTATGTCTTTGGCTCCTGAAAAATATCAATGCTTCAGAATTTGAGACAATTAGGGCCTCCACACAGTCTTCCATAGGATCCACAAAGAAAAGATGAGAATTCTCTTCTTTTTGGCCCTCCATGCTTGGTAGATTGTCTGCCTCTAAGATATCAGCTTTGAGGACTGCACCTTCAGTATGTTCCTTGGAAGCATCATCATCCTTAACCTACAAATCAACAAGAAATGAAATTTCTTCTCTCTCTAAATCTATGCTTGCTTCTAGTGTGAATTCAGGTTCTTTGGATGAAAGATTGATATCAGCAATGGGAAAGGATTTCTCTTGAAAAGATAATATATCTTGAATAGGAAAATCTTGTATTTGTTTTTCTTCCCCAAAGACTTTCCAGTACTTTTTATTATTTGGGACAGCTGGTCTGATTTTTTCTTGAATTGTATATTGTTTTCTTTCCCAAGGTCTCAGATATGTACTAGCAACAAGGGCTAATCCACTGGTAAAACTGTTTTAGTCTTTAGGAACAAGGGTAAGTTGGAATTCTTTAAAATATTTTAACAAATCCATGGCATCATCCTTATAACCTCTAAGTCTGGGATGTTTAACCATGCATTCTTCATTCACTTGCCTAATTACTAATTCTGCATTTCCATGAAATGTTATCCTTTGGCAACTAATTTCTTCAATAACTGTAGCCCTAAAAGAAGTACTTCATACTCTATGATGTTATTTGTGCATTGAAAATTCAATTTATATGAATAGTCTTTAGAATAATTGTTTTCTATATTACAAAGCCATATTCCTGCACCTGTACTAGTTTTACTACATGATCCACCAAAATTCATACTCCAAAGAGGACTATTTTCAATTTTACCATTAATTTCCCTATTATCCTCTCTGTCTTGAGTGCCATTTGGTTGTTCTGTGGAACAGGCACTATGTTGATGAATATCTTGTTCAAGTGAAGGCTTGGAGGTTGGCTGTTTGTTTAGAATTTGATCAATTTCTTCTTCTGTCAAAGGAGAGATTTCTCTTTCAGCATAAATAGAAATACAGCTACCCTCTTTCTCTTGTGTAAATTGGCTTTGAGGCTGGATGTCTTTTTGAGCCTCTTCTAAGGTATCTTTACTTGTGCTTGCAGAGAAACTTTGAGGATCTTCCATTGTTTCCTGATCTACTTCTGTTTCAAACAACTCTTCATGATTTTTATGATACTCAGTTAGAATACAAGGTTCATGAGTTGTTTCTTGTATATTATCAGGATGCCACTCTTCTTGTGTAATCTGAAATGAGTTGCAACATAGAGGGAGAAGCCCTATATGTGCTGGGTGTCTTTTCATATCATACACTGCATTTTCTAAGTGGCTATTTGTTTCCTCAAAGCACTGCTCACTGTTATAATGTTGATTTTGCTTGTAAACATCTCTTAATGGTAAAACACAAGTTATAGGGAGGCAATCAAGAATTTCTTAACAATCTTCCTTAGCATCTACTATAAATTCTTGATCATCATACATGTCCTACTCATTTCCTAGGTTTTGCAGTGGTTGAGTTTGTTCTTGATCTAGAAAAAGCATGGACTGCTCTAGATCATCAATATTTGAATTAGCCTCACCTAGAAGGGATGATGAATCGTTATTTATGTTGTCATGGATATCTTCAGGAATGTCCTTTATTTCTTGGTTTATTTCTTCCTCAACTGATTCATCTATATTCTTATAATTTTTCAATAAGATATTAAACTCATGAATAACTATTAGAAGATCTTTAGGATGCATTTCTTCCAAATCCTCATCATGTTCTATAATGTGTTGGGTGATGTTTTGTGATGGATCATAATGTATTTCACCCCATGATAATGATGTAGTGTTTCCTTTGTAGTTCTCATAAAATACATATTCAAGGTCCTTCAAATAAAACAAAATAGCAGATTTCAACCATTCATACCAATCCCTAGATTTTCCTTCTAATGTTAACATGAACATTTTCATTAGGCAATCCTCATGCCATTCAACCCTTAACCCCCATACATGTATATGAAATTTGATAAGATGTAACAATGGATTATAAAACATTCCACCCTGAAAAATAGGAAGGTTATCATCCCATAATATATGGGGCATCTTATGTGGAAACCCAGGGATATTTTCTCTACTCATTGGGGCATGCCTTCGTTGTATCCTTGGAATCATGTTTGTATATTAGGAAATAGGTCACTGTGTCTATTCAACCAGTTCAGGGTTTTTCTACCAGTGGATTTATTTGGTCTTTTGGAAGTTTTAGAGTGTGGAGTGTCCAGGTGGAAACTTTTTAGCTTTTATGGAGGTAAAAATTGTTATGGTTCCACCACCATGTTTATTATGAAACCAATCTAAGGATGTATGGGTATTTTCAAGAGCTGCAAGATTTTCAGGAAAGGAATTAGCTATGACAATTGGTCTCACAATAGTTGGATTTTTAACTTTAGGATATTTCTTAAGAATGCTTTCAATATTTATCAACTATCTCAGGAGGATTTGGGTCAGGATGGCTCCTAGTATGAATTCTTTTTGAAGCCACTATGCTATGTTTTCAGACCCAATAACAAGAAAATTTTAACCAAATATGACAATTTTTAATAGGCTAACTGATTCTTTAGCGAGAAGTCTTAATCCTCAAAGTTTCTTTACTGAGTTTAAATGATGTTATGATAAAGGGTTTCCCAGTGGAGTCTTTGGAAAACCAAGGAAAATCAGCAGGACTACTAATGTTCAGTGGAGTCACCAGGTGAAGGATTTTTGCTTGATTTTAGGGCTTGAAATTTGTTCACCATCAACAATCAAAACCACTCTGGGCAGACACTTGATTCATTTCAAGAATGGGATTATCTAAGTTGTGAATTTATCTATTACTTCAGAAAGTCCCCAGTATGGTCGCCAGAAGATGTTAGGCCTCTGTAATTTAGTAGAGTGGCAAGACTAAACACTGCAGAGACTACATCAGAAAACCACTTTGGGATTCTAGGATCTAGCCCTCCTGAATCTAAAGAGGGATCTCTCTATAAGTGCAAATATTGATCTATCTTTTAAGGTTTTAGTATGATATTAGGCTAGTTATTAAGCACAAGGGTTTTTTGTTTGTTTTTGGTTGGTCAGGTGTGATATTTAATTGAGATGGAAAGTCCCAAAAATGAAAGAGTTTCAGAGGGGTGAAGGTTTGAATAATCAAAACAAGGTTCAACTGATAGGATAGGTATGAAATAACACTTAATCCATTGGGCTATGGAGTCACAAAAGGTTTTAATTGCACAACAGTTTTCAAGAGTGATCCATGGGGCAAGTCATCTATAACAAAGGATATTTTTAGATAAAATGATGGGATGGAACATTAAAGTGTTGAGAACAAAGTAAAGCTAACAACTCAATCAAGAATTAATTAACTCTACTGAATAAGAAAAATCCTTTAAGTAACTATTTAAAACAAACCAAAGGACAGGGCTAACCATAAACTTCTTTGAACAAGGTTGTATTAAAGCCAACTTATCAGACAAACAATCCATTAATCCACATGAATACTTTCAGAAAGGATGAAAACATATAAGAAAACAAAGTGTAGCTTAAGATCAAGTAAGATATCATTAAAATCTAGGCCTTCTTTTAGCATACTCTTAGGGAAACTTTCAAACAACCTTTGGAGACAAACTAGAAGATAGGGCAAACCATAAACTTTCCTAGTTCAACTCTACTTAGCATGTAATGAAAAAATCATTCAAGAACAATGTTTAAAATTTAGACCGTAAGACATGGGCTCACTAACATTCCTTGACTGTTTAGACTATATTAAATCATTCTTAAATACACAATTGGAGGAAAAGAAAAAGATAAAGCTTATCAGTGAGAGTAGGGTACTTTTAACAGTAAATCCTAGCTCTATATTTGTTGTTCTTTATCAGAGAAAAATGGAGAATTTTATGGAAAACATAAGAAGGAAAACAAGTACAATGAGAGGTACATCACCAATGGTATAGACTAGGATCCCATGAATCAGCTTGTATATTGATGTCAATACAGTTACATACTTCAAGTCCAATGTTTCAATACAGCAACAACTTCTCTTCTCAGCCTAGCTTCTTTGATTACAAATAGAGCTTCAACAACTTTTGAAAACTATTTACATGCAGAGAGTTTCGAGCAACAAGTATTACATCAACAGTCAAACAACCAAAAATGTTAGTATGAATCCTTCGTCGAAGTGTACGAAAAAGGACCACTTTAGCTACGCATAACTAATAGCCCTAACAACAAAAAGTGGCTGCCAAATATCTTCAGATCTGCGATTAGTAATAAAAATGCTGCAACAACCAGATCTATAAATGGAAAGACATTAAGCAGTAAAGTAAAGGGTTTGCTCCATGCATCCAACAGACAAGACAAGAACACAATTTTTTGAAAGAATTTTTATATTACAGGGCACCTGGGAGGAAAACAAGAAGGTGTATCCAGCTCTCCTCAATGGGATGGGTTCTTTGTAGTCCTCGGCACTTCAGATCTAAGCTTTCTCTCTCTAGTAGGTGTAGAAAACCCAATGCAAAAATGAAGCTCAATGGGAGCAAATGATGAAAAATGAGACCAAGTGTATAGATCCAGAGTGATCTAGTAGGCAACAAAAGGTGAGGAATGATGGGGAAGAACCCTCCTATTTATAACAAAATATTGGGTCATTCTAGATCTTGGTGCATGATTAAAATATTGTTAACCAAATCTAGATCCACCTTTATGGAATATTTTATTATATTTGTTGGAGGGAAAGGGTGTTTGACTTGGGTCAAATCCTTTGATTAGTGAAAAATAAATAAATAAATGATTTATTTATCTTTTTAAGGAAGTGGTTGGAATATAATCAAATAAATGATGATTTATTTTTGGGGTTTCCTAATTAATCATAGTGAAAGCAGTTTTACTTGGGGTAAAACTGGTCTTACATGGTGTACTTGGGTCCATCCAATGATGAAAAGTTAGATGACCAAAAAATGGTGTAACAGATTGCCCCCCAGCGTGCGAGTGTCAGGAGCAAATCGTATGACCGAAGTACGTTGTAAGAAGACAATCACTAGACAACAAAAGGGTATGTCAGAGAGAGAAATATGAGGTAGATAGTGTGTTGAAGGACTAGACCCTGAGGAGACGAGACTCGCAGGTGCAACAAGTCTCTGTTATGAGAGGGTACCTGTGCTGAAGGCGGCGGGGGAGGCATACCTATGCCCGCAGTGACAAAGTACAAAAGAATAGTGTGTCCAGTGAACAAGGGACCGAACCATAGAATACAGCTGGCATAATCAAGAGCCAGATAAAAATACAATGAATAGTCTCACATACATGATGTGCCTGGGATAACAGCCAGGACTAGTACAATATCATCTGAGTACATGAGATAAATACAACCCCAAATGCCCCCCGTAAATGGGGAAGGGCTCACAAAATCTGACTGGTACATGCAAATCATAGAGGTGCTGCAAGTGGCTAAGGCCAACATCATCAAAATCTGGAGCGGCATCAAAGGCTGCAATGAAGAGGTCATCCGGGCATGTGGGGGGCTACCTGCAGGGCCACCCCCTCATGAGGGCCGAGACATCTCACACACGCCCGGGAATCATCACGAGCTGCTGCTGGGTCACTGGACTGTCCAGTATACGAATCTCGGTCATGCTGAAAGGAGCTGGAGAAGCAATCAAGTCAAAGGGAGGTAAGAAATCCCCCTGCCTGATCCGAGGCACCGAACAAAAATGGAAGCTGGAACCAAGGTACACCGCCCTCTAGACCTTGCTTCTGGAATAAATGTGCTGAGGTCGACAGAAGGAGGTCCGCCTTAGGTGAGGTAATGAGAGATCCCCAACTAAGGCACGAGAGAAGAGCAATAGAGCGACGGAAAGACTGACACTAATGATGATGGTGGAAATGGGAAGGATGGAGTGGCGAATGGACGACTTCCCTTGTTAGAGCATAAAGGGCATGAATGACATGGCAGCGACTGACACAATATCGAAAGGGACAGGGGACAGTGGGGCTGAAGGTCATGAGATGCGACACAAGAGAGGAACCAAGCAAAAAGAATGGAGGGCTATAGTATGGTGTAAAAGGATGCAGGATAGACTCCATGAATGCAATGATGACTCAACTCGGATGCTCTAAGCAAGGGCGACGAGATAGTGCTGCCACACAATAAAGGCCCCAATGGGGGGTCATAGAAGCATGAGTACAAGGTGGGTACTCATGACGAAAATCAACACGAACATGGACAAGTAAGGGGGCGATATGGTGCCCCAAGTACAAGTGTCGTAAGTGAGGAAATTCGATTTTAAGGAGCGGTGAAGTGATCCTTCGTGGAAAAATGTGTCCGGGTGAAGCATCAAATCACCAAAAACTAAGGAAAACCCATTGGAGAGCTCGGTGAGATCTATCCAGCGGTGCTGACGGTTCGTCGAACGGGGCTACGGTGTGGTCGCAGCAGTCGAAAGAAGAAACAGGGGTTCTCTTTTAATGAGGCGGTTTTCCCTCCAAAATCATTCATTTGCTATTGTTGCTGTGGTGAATGTGGAGAGGAGAGAAGGCCCTAAATCTTGCGGCGAACGTAGCGGACAAACCGACCGTTGGATTCGAGATCTGTCAGCTGGAGGCGAGAGGCCTAACCTTGCTCTTGCATTTTGATGGATTACATTTGCAGTTGAGGGCCCAAAACCCCCAGAAACAGCCCCTCCTTCATCTCTATGGCCGGGTCGCACTTTTTTGGGGCAAAAAGTACGACCCAGGACGCAGGTATTAGGGCAACAAGTGCGACCTGGTCCAGAAAATGGCAGAAAACTGCGACCTGGGAGATAAGGGGGTTTGGTGCTGTTTTATGGCTGGGAGTTGGATTGTGGTGTGTGGTTATGGTGTTCCCGATCTGTACCCTGACAAAAAGAATGTGGTTGTGCAGGTATGGCAGAGTTGCGGGTCAACTGGAGGGAGAGGGATCTGGGAACACTTCGGACAGAGATCCAGGCGGATCAGGGCGTTCGTCGTGTATTGGCCCGATATAGGGGCATATGGTGCCCTCTCGGATGTGTGTAGGGGCAAGTGGTGCCCCCTAGAATGTATGGGGGGGCATATGGTGCCCCCAGTTTTTGGATTTTGTTTGTAACATGCTATGGGCATGTCGGATGTATATGTATGGGGGGGCGTATGGTGCCCCCAGTTTGTGGAACATGCTATGGGCACGTCGTAAGTATATGTATGGGGGGGCGTATGGTGCCCCCACTTTTTTGGAACATGCTATGGGCATGTCGTATGTATCAGAGTAGATGGACTCATCAATATATGGTTTGCGACACATATTATGGATATGCATCGTCTTGTGATGGTTGATTTAATGTTATTGTCTTGTATGACTTGTGTGTGATAAATGCCAATCTAGAACATGGTTTGCAATACTATCTACGTAGTGATTTTGGTCTCTCGGTACATGGTTGAAAGTGATGGTTTCAAACGCACGTATTAAGACTTTCACTCGTAAATAGCGTCTGAACAGCACAGGGTTATGCACATGATAAACACCATTTAGTTGCATTACAAGAAGCAGGGAATCCAAACGAACATGCAGATGGCGGATGCGATGCAACAAGGCATCGGCTAATAGGCCACGCGCTGCATCATATTCGGCTTGATTGTTGGTGGCAGAACCAATGCATACCCCGTTAGACAGAACGAGGTCATGCAAGGGGGTGAAGATGGCCCACCCTGCCGAGGCAAGATTCCTGGAGTAGCGACTTGCACCGTCGGCGTAACCGATAAAGGGTGTGGCCGGGGGGTCCTGCAAAATGGTGTGACAAGACAATAAATGAGGGGATGAAAGGAAATGACGGCAGCGTGAGGGTACAGAAGTCATCGAGCAGTATTGGCAGGGGGAAAGGGCAGGATGATCAAGGCTCACACAAGGTGATGTATGAGAGCTATCAGAAACATGGCGAGGACTCGGGCTGCGGAGGTCAACGGAGACACAAGTGGAGTGATCTCGGGTATCAACGGACACAATGGGGAAGGCTGCAGACGGGCTAGGCTCCGGGTGTCATGCAGAGGAGGATAGGTAAAGAATGGTGACTGTAGACTCCGTCATCTGAACATCAGGGGGGGGGGATGTGGATCGGAGCGGGGGGATCCTCAGGCTGGCCTGAAGCATACTGCGCGAGAATGGGAGAGGCGGATTGATTTTGTTCAACCTCATACTCGCAGATCACCTCAAGGGAGGCGCGGTAATGTGTCAGGTGAGGACAATAATGGGAGTAGTGGCCATGGACACCGCACAAAGCACAAGGCTTGTTGGTGCGGAGAGTCTTGGCGTTCTTGGGGACGGTCGAAGAAGGAGTGGGAGTTTCAGGGACCGTAGTGTCAGGGAACGCGAAGTTTACCATGGGTCGGATACGAGGTAACTCGGGACAAGCATGGGTGGCATGACCAATGACATCACATAAGGCACAAGGCTTTGGGGGTGGAGAAGGAGCCGGGTTGGTCGTGGTGGTTTGGTCTTTGGTTGCCCCCTTGCGGGCTTTGCCTTTCTTCCCGGAAGCCGACCCAACAGGAGAAGGGTCCTGTGGAGGTGCTGGGGGCACAGTGGCTATGGAGGAAGCGAGGGGGACCGGTTGAACCGGTGTCAAAGCCATGTAAGGTTTGGGGTGACCAGGGGGGGTGGCGGCCGGGGGGTCAAGGTACCAAACCGGAATACCCAAGGTCAAGTTAGGGAGAGAAAGGGTGGCCATGACGGGGACGAAATATACTCCGGGAGGGGGAGCCAAGAAGGGGATCTGTCCAGCAGGGTAATGACCAGGAGGTACGGCGCCAAGATGGTTAAGGCCAGGGGGGACCGAGCCTGGAGGATAAAGAGGTTCGGGGGCACCAGCTGTAGGGGGAGGGCCAGAAAGAGGAGGTCCAGCTGGCTGAGATGGATGGCTAGGAGCGGGTTGCGGAGGGCGGGGAGGAGGGTGTGGGCTAGCCGAGGCAGGCCGTTTATGGGCAGCCTGAGACGATTGCATCATGGAAACATTCGACAAGCTGGGATCAGTAACAGGAGGGGGAGGAAGGTGAGGAAAAGTACCAAGCAGGGTGGAATCTTTATAGACGCCGGGGGAGACACTGGTCAAAGAATCGACGGGTTGCTTGTTGGCTACAGAAGAGATGGTCGTCTCGGAGGCGGATGGAGACGGCGGCTCATGATACGATAGCTGGTCAATGGTGACTATCTTTCCATTATGTGGAAAAGACATCTTGCGGAAGACCGCGGATGGGACAGCAGACATGGCATAGGTGTAGCTTCCCCCCAATAGAATGTTGTAGTCTAGAGGGGCGTCAATGACTTCGACATCAACGCAAACAGTCTTACCGGCGAGGGTGATGGGACAGTTACGAAACAGGCCAATAGGCTGGGAGGCATGACCATCCCACGCTCAAAGGGTGATCGTGGAAGGGGCCAACTCAGGGGATCCGAGTTGCTTCCAAACCGAAGCGGACATCACACAGGTGGATGCCCCCTCATCAATTATACACCGGGATACAGTGGCGTTCCGGATTTTGACTAGGATTTGGAAAGCAACGGAAGGAGGAAGAGGAGGGTGGTCCGATTGAGTGGCGTCGAAAACAATCATTTGGTCATCAGCAGGATCAACAGCGCCCACGACAGATAGTAGAGCCTTCCGTTGGGAAGGGCACGACTGGAGGAGTTCCAGTGTGGAAATGGCAGCAGGGGATTGTGCCAAATCATCTACTATACTGTACGATTGGGCGGCTCGACCGGAAGCAGCATTTCAGCGTAATGGACCCTTTGGAATCTTTAGGTGAACCTCAACTTTGGGTTGAGGGATGTGTAAGGGGCCACTGGGTGTCGAAAGAGGCTCTGTAGAACCTGAAGATGGAGGCTCGGGAGCAGACTGAGCAGGAGGCTCGGGGTACTGGCGAGACCGAGTTTGAAGGTGAAGGTCGACAGAAGGGGACGAATCGGAGCGCATCATAAGGATCTGGTAGTCAGAGGAACCAGAAATGGACGAGGGTGTGGCTGCATGGCTGTCGGGGGGTTGGGTAGCCACGAATCCCTGTTGAAGGAAAGGATCAGTGAACACAGCTGGCGGGGTAGTGGCCACATTAGGAGGAGCGTGAGGGGAGGCGTGTTGTCCGCGCAATGTGGCTTGAGACTCCCACATCTGTCGCATCTGGGGTAAGAGAGGACAATCGTGAGTGTAGTGACCGTAATCACCGCAACACGAACAGGGCTTGTTTGTGCGAAGCGGCCTGTCCGGCCTGGGCGGGATGCCCTGAGGCTGGTTGCTAGTGTTAGGGTCCATACCAGAATTGGGTCCTCGGTTACCGGGGGCAGATGGGTTATGGTTGCCTCTCCGCCTTCTTTGAGAAGAAGGGGGAATAAACGCACCCTGCTGTGCAAATACTTGCCCTGGAGGGGGTTGTAAGGGCTGTTGCAGGTGGGGAGGAGGCAAGGGAGGCGGAAGCGCATATGCTGGAGGAGTTGGCGCACCAGGCTGCGGATAAAAGTAAGGGTTGGGTTGGGCAGCATTGAGGTAAGCAGGAGGTTGGGCAAAAGGAGGAGGCATGCCGTATCCTGGATACATGTTGCCGGGAGGGGGCAGAGTGCTAGAGGTGCTGGCCCCTCCCCGAGGGAGGCCATGGCTCATAGGAGGGTGAGCAGAGGGGTGGGAAAGAGATCCAACAATACCGTCGGCGGAATGAGATGCCCCCGGGGCGTTAGCGCCACCGGGCCTGGGGATGTCAGGAAGAACGGTATAAACATAACCAGATTGAGCGTAGATCGGGTCATATTTTAAAGCTATTTGGAGGGCGGCTTCTTCAGATTGAGGAAAGTGAGAGGCGACATCTTTGCCGATGGGAGATGGGAGGGTGCGAAGGAACCAGTCCATGTAAACCCGATCTTCAAAGGGAGGGGCTCGACATAAGCTCCGTCTTCGTCGCCATTCCTGAACATGGGCCGAAAGGCGTGTGGAAGAGGATTGCTTAAATGAAGTCAAGAGCTCCGTACCAGTGTCGTATCGGAGAGGGAGCTGGAAGTACGACAAGAAGGCTTGGGCAAGAGTCTCGAACGTGGTATGGGAGGAAGTGGCATGTTCGACATACCATTTAGAAGCTTCGCCGGTAAGCGTGCGTTGGAACAAACGAAGACGGATGGAGTCATCGGTAATGGAATTGGAGGAACACCACATGTGGAAAGATCGGACATGATTGGTTGGATCTTCGCCATTAAGGCCCTCAAACTTAGGGATGTCGGAGGGGAGCTTGGTTGGCATAGCAGGCCAATTAGCATTATGGTGAATGGGGTCATTGATCAACTGATGGAAATCAGGGAGGCTGAGGCCTGTAATGTACGGTAGCATAGGGGTGGCCGAGGTAGTTCCTGTGGCGGTTCCGCTAGTAGTAGGGCCGGCATTAGGGCTGGGAGAACCGCTAGCGTTAGGCCCTGGACCAGACATAGTGAAGGTGACAGGGGGAGAACCAGGAGGAGAAGGAGGACCCGATGAATCAGGAGAGGAGTCGGAGTGCGGACTCGAAGGTGGACTGGCTCGACGACGGCGGGGCGGAGCAGGTCGATCAACCGGAAACTGAGGATGAAGGCCAAGAAGTCTCCGGGAAAGGCGCCTTGGGGGCGCAATGATGACAGGAAGAAGGAAACCGACAAGGGCAGAAAGGGACAGAATCAAGAAGGTCAAGGGCAGATAAGGTGCAGGGACAATTGATTTTAGAGTCTTTGCCAGGCGGTGTAAACCAGGCGCTTCTTCACTTAGGGTCAGTGTGTGGTGTGCGTTAATTTTAATTTTTAAACCCTTTCCGTTGTTGAGAGAAAAAAAGTGTGCAACGTAGCTGAAAATAAACCTACAGAGAATAGAATAAAAATGCTGAAATAACAGAAAAATAACAGCTACATATGCATCTATCAAACCCAAGAAAGTGGGTCTCTCAAAACTATGCTGAAAAGAAAGGGAAAAACTATGGAAACACACACAAAGGAAGCTCAACAGATCTAGGGTCAAAGGGGACAGATATCCGGAGGATAAAGCTGCAGATAAGGGGTGCAGATCACAGCCAAGAGACAGAGGCAAGGTGGCTGGAAAAAGGGAAATCAGCAAAAAACCGGGGGGGGCAAGGCAGAGGCCTTTAGAGGAGGTCCAAACAAAACGACAAGAGGTGATTTGGAAAAGGAAAGAAAAGTTGATTAAAAAGGATACGAGGATGAGGTATCGGATCTGAAAAAAGGAAAGAGGCTAGAGCTACGAAAAATCGGACACAGAAGCATTAAAATATCTTCACCAAAAAGTGGAAGATGCGAAGCCCTAAGGGGGCTAGGACCCACTTAGATGAGCAAACGAGATCGAAACAAGTGAAGCAGTGAGGCAGAGGTGGAAAACCACGACGGAAACCAGGAAAACCCGAGAAAAAAAGTTCGGAAAAACGAGCGAGAAAAAAGTCAGAATTCGCGGTTTTTGACCGAGTTTTTCACTCACGTGCAAGTAGTTTTTGGGGCTGTTTCTGAGCACCCATCGGGACTCTCGTGACGGTTGAGAAAAAAATGTCGTCTCAATTTCTTGAGTGATGTCGATCCCTATGACCGGGCCAAAACACACGGAAGTTAGAAATTTTAATGTTTGAGGGCTTTATGAGGAAAAAAAACCACATGAAAATAGGAAAAACAAAAGATGAAAAGAAACCTAAATTTTGAAGTAGCTGGATATCGGGGAATAGGAAAAAGCAACTGACGGTCGTAATTTAAAACCGTGTGGAGTCGCCATTTGTTAGTATGAATCCTTAGAGTAAAGTGTAGAAAAAGGACCACTTTAGCTATGTAACTAATAGCCCTAACTGCATAAATAGTAGTTTACTTAAATATCTTGGTCTAACGATTAATGTAAATATTAAACAACGGATCTATAAATGGAAAGACATTAAGCGATGAAGTAAAGGAGTTTGCTCCATGCATCAACGAACAGAACAAGAACAACGATTTTTTAGAAAGAATTTATATTACGAGCACAGAGAAAAAAACAAGAAAATTGTATCACAGTCTCATAGGTGAGATGGATTCTGCATGATCCTCGGCTACTAGATCAACTTTCTCATCAGTTTCAGTGTATAAAACCTAATGCAAAAAGTAGAGCTCAAAAGGGAGCAAAATGGCGAGGAAAATGGTGACCAAGTGTATAAGATCCAGAGTGATCTAGTAGGCAACAAAATTGAGGAATGATGGGGAAGAACCACTCCTATTCTTTATAACAAAATATTGGGTCATTCAGATCTTGGTGCATAGATTAAAATAATGTTAACCAAATCTAGATCACCTTATGGAATATTTTATTATTGTTGGAGGAAGGGTGTTTGACTTGGGTCAAATCCTTTGATTAGTGAAAAATAAATAAATAAATGGTTATTATCTTTTGAAGTGGTTGGAGATAATCAAAATAAATAATGATTTATTTAGTTAATATGAGTAGTGATTTGGTCATATTTAACAAGGAATATTATCTAAATAAGATTTAAAATAATTATTTCCTAGAAAATAATAAAGATAACTTCATAGGTTTATCTCATTAATTTCTTTGTTTGGGTTAAACTTATATTTGGGAATAATAATTAAATTATGGTTTAATTAATTATTCCATAGGGGAAAATCAAACAAATATAGGTTTGTTTAATATTTCCTTTGGGGTTTTTCCTAATTTAACATAGTGGCAGTTTGCCAGGGTATTCAGATCTTATGTTAATACTTGGGTCCATCTAATGATAAAAAGTTAGATGACCAAAAAATGGTGTAACAAAAACATTTCATCTTCTTCAGAAGTATTTATAGAAGAAAGATGAGGTGGGATGAAAGAAAAGATCTCTAGGTTCAATTAATACAAGTTAATGCCTCTCTATCTTTGAAAGGCTCAATAGAGAAGATTTCTGATATTTTCCATGTATTAATTGGTTTTCATTAAGAATTTAGCTACTTGGCCGATTTTGTTGACTTTAAAACTCTTTAAGCAGGTTCGCAATAACTGTGGTTGTCTTTAGGAAAAAATATCACTGACTAGGCAATAACTATGCCTTCTTTTAATTTATGAAAGCTGCAGGTGGCACTTTGGTAGCTGAAGAGGATAAATGACCTCTGATGTGGCAGTGGAGGCCTATTTTACTCATATTTTTCTCTGTTTTACATTAAAACAAATTTAATCTGCTTTTTCTCTGTGTTTAGGCTTAATTAAGCCTTGATCTTTATCTTTGGGTCTTTTTTCTTTAACACTGTCTTTAATTTTTTAACATGTGGATTAAAACTCTGATCTTCTGGCTTTGGCTTTAATCACCCTTTAACATTGATTCTTCATTGCTGATACACTTTGTTTTGCTTGTTTACACAGGTGGTTGTATGCTATTGGAGGGCTTCTGCTAAACCCTAGATCCTGCTCCATTTGATTTAAACTTGTATTTCAAACCCTGTAGATCCTTTCTTATTTGATTTTAAGCCATAGAATTGTCATTCTGGGGCGAAATTGTCACCTAACTGTGACTGTGGAAATACATAGAGCAACCACCATTAAAACCCTGCAAAAACACATAAAATCATTATAAAACCCCGCGGAATTTGGTTAAGACTGCTTCAGAGGCTCCTAAGGGTGGAGGAACAGTGAGGAGGAACGTGAATGCAGCGGAAAAAGGGAAGAAAACCCTGGCAGAACATCTAACCAGGTGCAAATGGGGGTTTGGGCGAGACGACGTGTTAGCACCCTATAATCAGCAAGATTGGAAAAATTCCGACTGCAGGGAGAACATTATTTCAACCACTTTGGGATTCTAGGATCTAGCCCTCCTGAATCCATAGAGGGATCTCTCCAACAAGTGCAAAGATTGGATTTGTCTTTGAAGCTTTGGGTAATGATATTAGGCTAGTTATGAAGGCCAAGGGTTTGTTTTGATTTTGGATGGTTGAGCATGACTATTATTTGAGAGGAAAGTTCTAAGTGCAAAGAGTTTCAAAGGTGAGAAGTTGCAAGCAAATAGAACAAGATTTGGCCAAAAAGATAGATAATTGCAGGTTTTAGTCCACTGGGCTATGGAGTCATAATAGGGTTTAATTGAAACAACAAGGGGCAAGAGTGGTCCATGGGGCAAGAGAGTCTATGTCTAAGGATCACTTTAAAGTTTGATTTATGGAATGAAATGACACAATAAGAAAGGGAATTTAAACAGATGAAGAACAAAGAGCAGCCCAGGATCTGGTAAGTACTTTGAAACTAGCCAACCTTTGACAAACACTTAAGAAAGAAATAAAATTAATCTAAGATCAGGTAAGTACTTCTAAACTAGCCTGCTTTTGATGCACTTTCAATAGAAAAACATTTTAAAACAAAGGGAAACTTGAAGGCAACTGTTGGATAAGAAGCTAGCGGGCCGGGCTCACCACAAATCCTCTCCTAGCTCTGCTCTACTTGGTTACTTTCAAGACAAACACAAAGAGAACATAGAATGGCCTAAGATCTGGTAAGTACTTTGAAACTAGCCAGCTTTTGACACACTCCAAGGGAAACTTTCAGACAGTCTTTTGGGATAAAACTAGGACCAGGGCACACCATATCTTCCATAGTTCATCTCTACTTAACATGAAATGAAAATAACTTTCAAGAATAACAATTAGCTAAGGCAGTAGGACGAGGGAACACCGACATTCCTACTGCTTA
This sequence comes from Pinus albicaulis, assembly GCA_034641835.2. Taxonomy (NCBI): domain Eukaryota; kingdom Viridiplantae; phylum Streptophyta; class Pinopsida; order Pinales; family Pinaceae; genus Pinus; species Pinus albicaulis. Next base: position 357,071,643 of record CM076569.1, read on the forward strand.
AACTGAATTAAATCATTCCTAAATAACACAGATGTGGAAGAAAACATATAGATAAAGATTTTCAGTCAGATAAGGGTACTGATATACAGTAGGTCCTAACTCTATGCATGTTATTCTTTATAAGAGAAGATGAAAACAGTGAAAAATAAATAAAATAACAAGTTACAATGAGAAAAAAATCACCGTCGACATAGACCAGGATCCCATAAATCAGCTTGTATTGATGCTCCAAACTAGTTACAGCTTTAAATTCAATGCTTTAGTTCAGCAATCATCTACACTTCCCAGACTAACTTATCTATTACAAGCAGAGCTCTAAGAGCCAATGAATCACTATTTACAAGTAGAAGTCTCAAGCTCAATTACATTTCAAAGTTCAGCAACCAACCCAACCAACCCCTCTCTCATCTTCTCCAGTAGTATTTATAGAAGAATGAGGAGGTGGGATCTGATAAAAGATCTCCCAAGATAATTAATACAGATTAATGACTTCTTAGCCTTAGTGGGGCTCAATGGAGAAGTTTACAGATGTTTTTTGCCTGTATTAATTGTTTTACATCTAAGATTAAGCTCGATGGGAGATTTGTTGACTTTTGAGGCTCTGTGTTATGTTAAATTAATTCTGCTGATATTTTGTCATTAAGTTTATTTGCATAATTAACTCTCTGGCTATGCTGAGGAAAATATCTGATCTTGATTAATAACTTCGGCCTGTGTTTGAATGCTTTGAGGCACAGGTGGCACTGTGGTAGCTGGGAGGAATCAATTTGCCTCAGATGTGGCAGTGGAGGCTATGTTTTTTGATAAAATACTTATGATTTTCTTTAAACTGTGTTTTAATTAGGAGGATTAGGTTTTTGATAATCAATCTTAGCCGTAATCCCCCACAGATCTGTCTTCTATCTTCCATTCTAGTGCATTCTGTCTTCGAAACTAATAATCTTTCATTTTGATTTATTTATTGTGTTCTATTGGTGTGCAGTGCTGCACAGGGATTTTGAGGCATCAGTGGCTTTGGAGTATTGACGAGGCGCAGAAATTTGAATCCATGCATGGCTTCCTTTTAAAGAATCGAAGGTGTGAGAATTAAACCCTAGCCTTCGGCCTTTGTTCAGTATATAATGGAAAAACCATATAATTACCTTTACCAAATAATATATCCGGACCTCAAAATTCTGATAAACCAAGTTGTATAAGCATTTCGGGTCACAAAAGGAGCTTGCTGACGTTAGGGTGTTTGTGACCCGAAATTTTATGAAATCTATCATATAAAGTTCCCCGGGTCCGTTTTGGGGCTTTCTGACATCAGCCCAAGTGTGACCCGAAATTTTTATGAATTTCGCCATATAAAGTGTATCGGGTCCGAATTTCATGACCCTGTGAACAACCGAACAAGATCCACTCCAATCCGCTGCTGTTGCGTGGATGCTGACTAGGCGTTGGGACCACCGGTTCTATGGGACCGCTGACTGTTGTCGTGGTCGTGGGGACCAGGGTGACTGATTGTGGGCCGTCGATCTCCAGATCAGATCGATAACCGAGATGTTTTGAGAAATGCGTCGTACCTTAGTTTATCCCCCGAGCTTCTTTTGAGCGTGATCACCATCCGATGAGCCGGCCTCAGATCGGAAGGCACACGTCAATATCGCGTTGAGCCCATAGTCGATATTTAATGCGTGGGGAGGGCAGTATCTCCAGACTGCTTGAGGCCACGTGTCAGCTCCTAGCATGTGTCATGCTCGAATTGGAAATACAACTTACCCCACAAAGGCGGTGCGATCGAAACTGCTCTAGTTTTGTATAGTGATTGACACGTGGGGACCACTGGGGTGATTGATTTGTGGGCCGTCGATCTGCAGATCAGATCGACGGTGGGGAGCGAATTAAGCTTTGCACTGGTGAAAACCTTTATGATATATGAAAACCCTGCAAAAGCCACAAAAAAATTAATATAAACAAATCTTTCAAGTGTCGGGATGGTTTTATATATACGAAGTGGATAGGCGCCTGACTGTGGGGCCTTGGTCTATATGGGATGGTAATAGGCCTGGGGCTTATATAAGAGGGCCAATTGGCATCGGAGTTTTGTTTAAAACACAAAAAAATGTGCTCCGTGAGTTGCTCCGACGCGATAAGCACTTAGGACCTTAGCACTTGGTTCTAGCACTGGGGCATATGGAGGGGAAAAGGTTTGGATTTAGCCCAAAGGGGCTTAAACCCATAGTCAAAAATACTTGTTTTTTAGGACATTTTCAAGATGTTTAGATGGGTTTTGGGGGTTTTTGATATAGTTCAAAACGAGTTTTAAACTAGGTAAAAAATAATTTTTATGAATGGAAGAAAGGGAATCATGAAAATAGAGGAGTTTTATGGAGGAAAAAGGGGAGAAAAATGGAGGTTAGTTTTCCAAGTGAGGAAAGGGAAAAAGGTGATTTTGCAGTAGTATTTTCTCATCAAATTAGCAGAATTCCAAAGTGTAAAATGGGCACAGTAGGGAAGATTTTGGACAGAGGCATGAGGCCTTAAAGAGTCTTCAAGAGATAACACTTTTTTTGCAATAAAATTTGTTCCTTGAAGGCTCCAAAAAATATTTAGCCACCTTTTGGCATAACAAATTTTATAGGTGGCTAACAGTGGCTCCACTTGGGGATGGTGCCTTCTTGAAGGCATCAGGAACTTCAGACTTGCATTCTCTGGGAGGCTGATCAGTGCCTTATCCATTGGGCTAGCTTTCTTTCCTTGAATGATCTTCTTTTGCTCTGAAAACATATTAGCAGCCATAAAAATAATGGATCTTTCATTAACAAGATTTCTACCTACCCAATCCTATAGATCTAGGATTTTGTTTTCCTTCATTAGAGTGCACTTGGATTGGCAAACTCTTTTACAACATTTTATTCTTTTGAAAGCAGGAAATCTAATCTATTTCTACTCCTTATTTCTCCATGGACTCATATTAAACAGTTGAGCCCATATGATTCTCTACCTACTCTACTATCTGTTGGGATTAAACTGTCCAATAGATTTTTATTCTCTAAATTCTACAACAAAAATTTAAAAGCATACAAGTAAAGATTGAATAGTCTAACTTGTTGCTAATCTATGGCATAAAAACAAGTTGCACATAGATATTATTTTGCAGAAAATTAAAACAAAATGGAAGGCTTAATATCTAAAATTTCAAAGCATTTCCTTCATCTTTTCCGCAGCTCTGTTTTGACTTTTGTTTGAGCTGTTCTTTCCTTTGTCAACTGGTTCAGATTTTGAGCTAATTGGAACCAGATTTACATCTTTCTTGACTCAGACTTTGAAACGGATTTGAGTCATTCTCTTTGGAAACTTAGGTTCAGATTTTGAGCATGTTTGAACCTTGAATTTCTATCCTAAAATATCTACTGATAAGCCAAGATTAAACAGTTTGGCAAATCGAATTCACTATCCTATCAGCAGAAAATTTAAAACTAATTAGTCAAATTTGGGTTGTTTAACTAACTAGAAGTGTGATCTTTAGGAGCGGCATTTGAGCTTGCACACTTTCATATTTGTTTCTCTGTTTGGTATGGGGTTGTACCTCTCTTGTTTTTACAATCTGCCCTCTTTTCTTTATTTCTTTGTTTTTGTATTTTTTATTTGTATAAATTTGAATGAAATGATGGGTGAAGTATTTATAATGAGAAAAAAGATAAAAGGCTTTCATAACATAACATGGATCAAGAGAAGTAATGCTTAAGAATCCTGCCATTGACAAGACCCCCAAACAATTCTACTCCATCCAACTCTTGCAAGAAATAGGCATTATTACCAGCAGCTGAATGGATAGAGTAAGGGCCAAGCCATAAGTTGTCAAATTTTCCATGCTTGCCCTTATCTTCCCTCCTTGAGTCCCACTTCAAAACATTGTCCCCAATATTGAAATTGTTGGCCTTTGTTCTTCTATCAAAAATATTTTTAATGTTGTCCTGCTTCTGCAATGCTCTGTTGTAAACCTCCTCTTTGGTTTACTGAAGATGAATGGTCTGATTTATTCTTCTGATCATGTCATTATCTTCAGTTTGCAACTCTTGAATCAACTTCGTCACTGGTACACCAAAGATGGTTGGAAAAATTGCATCAATACCATACACAAGTTGGAAAGGTGACATACCAATAGATTTCTTCAAAATTAATCTATCAACCCAAAGGGCATGAACTAGCTTTGTGTGCCAAGACTTTTTGTTGTCCTCCAATAGTTTCTTGATTATGTTCACTAAAATTTTGTTTGAGGATTCTGCAAGTCCATTACCTTGATGGTAATAGGCCGTGGAATTCCCCAATGTTATCTGATATCTGTGAAAGAATTCAACCATCTTCTTTGATCCAAATGCTGCTGCATTATCAGTGATGATCTTGGTAGGACAGCCAAATCTAGAGAGAATGTTAGTCTCCATGAATTTTATAATAACGAAATCATTGGCCTGCTTACAAGGTATGGCTTCTATCCACTTAGTGAAATAGTTTGTGGCAGTGAGAATCCATCTATGCTGAGCAGAAGATGGTGGATGGATTTCTCCTATGAAGTCAAGTCCCCACTGTTGAAAAGGAGCTTCAACAGTGATTGGATGCAAAGGTAGGGGTAGCAGTTTTCTTTTGCCTTCAAAAATTTGACATTTATGACAGGCAATGATCATCTTGTGTATATCAGGAAAGAGAGTAGGCCAATAGAAACCAGCCCTCAAATTTTTTTTGGTTGTTGTCTTCCAGTACAAATGACCTCCACACTCTCCTTCATGGAACTCGTGCTTAACCTTCTCTGCATCATACTCAGGCAAACATTTAAGCAATACACCACTTTCATTTTTCCGATAAAGACATTTTTCTATAATGCAATAGTTTATAGCTTTTAACTTTAGGAACCTTGCCTTTGTTTTTGTCAAACCAGGAGGTGTATTTAAATTAAGAAAAACATAAATAATATCAGCATGCCAAGAGGAATTCATAAAATTGTTTTCAACAAGGGGAGTCGAGGATCCTTCTTGGTCATCTAAAGCATCAATCATGTTTATATCAAGAACTTCAAAATTTGACTCAGCCATTAATCTAGCTAGATCTTGGCCTTTGATAAGTTTAGTGGGTTTTATCTCTAAATCATATTCAAGGATTACAACAATCCACTTACCTCTCTTGCCATCTGGGTCCTATGTTAGAATGTCTTTCACAACTAAATTTGGGACAAAGGCAATGATGTGTGAGTAAAGGATGTATACTCTGAAGTCTTTCAAATCTTTAACCAAAGAAAAAGCTTGCTTCTCCATAATGTTATACTTCAGAGGGGCATCCCTCAATGCCTTGCTAAAGAATGCAATAGGCTACTCTTGTCCTTGTGAATTTTTCTGTAAAAGGATAGCAGCTATGGTATGTTCTGATGGAAACGAAAAAATATAAAAATATTTTGAAAAATCAGGACATATTAGAACCGGTGTTTTGGTTAACGCTTGTTTCACCAACTAAAAAGACTTCTTTGCTTCCAAGGTCCATTTTACCCCTTGCTCCTTCTTCAACATGTTTGTGATATTTGTAAGGAGCTCAGCCAAGTTGGGGATGAACCTTCTCAAAAAGTTAATCTTTCCAATGAAAGATTGCAACTCATTGATGTTTCGAGGATGAGAAATTTGCAATATGGCCTCAATCCTTTTGGGATCTATCTTAATACCCTCTTCTGAAATAATGTGCCTAAGAAGTTTACCTTCTTGGAGCCCAAATAGTGTTTTCTTAGGGTTTAAAGATATCCCAAACTTTCTGAATTACTTGAAAACTTTTCTTAAGTGTTTTAGGTGCTCTTCATCTATTTTTGAAAACACAGTGACATCATCAAGGTATATAATGATGAAGTAGCCCAGTTCTTCTGAGAATGCTATGTCCATGGCTCTTTGAAAAGTTGCTCCAGCATTCATTAGACCAAGCATTTTCACATACATGAAAGTGCCCCATGGTGTAGTAAAGGTTGTCTTTAATTGATCAGCAGGGTGAACTAAGATCTGATTGTACCCTGAGTAGCCATCAAGCAAAGAAATTATTCTAGACCCTACCACCCTTTGTAAAATATGATCCATCTTAGGTAAAGGGTAGTTGTCTTTTAATGAATCCTTGTTTAAGTCTCTAAAGTCTATACAAACCTTGATCTCTCCAATTTTCTTCCTAACTGACACCAAATTAGACACCCACTCAGAATATCTAATAGGGACAATAATACCAGCTTCATACATTTTCCTGATTTCCTTCTCAACCAGAGGCAGTTGAACAGGGTCTATTCTGCACAGCTTCTGTTTGAATGGTTTTTGGTTTTCTTTGAGAGGGATTTTGTGCTGGATTATTTCAGTTTCATAGGATTTCATATCTTCGTAACTCCATGCAAAAACATCAGAGAATTCTTTAAACAGCTCTATGTATTTGAGTTTGATGTGAGCTGGTAAAGTTTTAGACAATTTAATCATTTTCGGTTTAAGTTCACTGTATATATTGCACTCTTCCACTTCAGTCTCTACAGGTTCCAGTTTTGGCTTCTTGGCCACATCGTTAAAATCGAACAACTCTTCTAAAGGGGTTAGACCTTTTGGAAAACTTTCATCATTAGATTGTAGAGTTTCTAACTCCTCTGTTTCTAACTCTGCATTCAATTATCTTTCGTTTTGAAGTTTTCTGGTCAGTAGATTAATATTAACAAGTTCAGGAGACAGTTCTTCTTCGCCAAGAAAATTTTCTTCACCGCAGTCTGAATCATAATCTGAATCCGAACTGTGTAGTTCGAATTCAACACTGTTACCGATGAAATAGGTAACCTGACCTCAAAACGGGAACTCTAGCCCAAAAACGCTCAAAAAACATGAAAAAACACCCCAAAAAAAAAAATGGGTCTTCCAGAACGCACTTGTTTTTTTTCGAAGGTCAAATTTCAACATTTTCTAAAATTATGCTAAAAACAAAATTGTTTGTTGAAAAAAGGATTGAAAAAACACCCCCCAAAAAAAAAGTGTGTCTTCCAGAACGCACTTGTTTTTTTTTTTAAGGTCAAATTTCAACATTTTCTAAAATTATGCTAAAAACAAAATTGTTTGTTGAAAAAAGGATTGAAAAAACACCCTCAAAACAAAACCAGCTGATGCTGGAATAACAAAAAAAAAAATTGTGTCATAATTTTGACACTTGTGACAATGGAATTAAAGACAACATATTAGGACATTTTTTAAAATCGTAAATTTCTAACATTTTTTATAGATGATGTTAAAGATAAACAAATACATGTTTGAAGGGCTTATAATTTTGAACAATTTTCATCCATGTTGTTAAACATAAAATATCTTGACTTTAAACAACCCCAAATTTGTAATTATTTTCAACCATAACCTTAAAGATAAAGGTAAATCTAAAGTTTTTCAATCTTAAGTGTTCAACATACTTGAACAATGAAATTATGGAGAAAATATAAGACTTAACAATTTAAAACAGAAATAAGTAAGAGTAATTTTAATTTTAAAGAATAAAAACTTATTTTTTTTCAAATCTTAGCATAAGACAAATTTAAATATAATTTCAACCAAAACCTAAAAATCAAGCATCAAAACAAAGTGTTCTGTTTCAATGACGCATATAATTATTAAAACTTTTAAAAGTATCTTATACCAAGTGGTAACAATACATAATATCATGGTAATATCATTGCATAATCTAAAAATTCAACATTAGTTTCTATTTTCTATTTTACTTATAATTAAAATATCAACATTGGTACATTGAATATAACATAAATTATTTTTGTAATTCATTGTTACATTGTCGATATTCTAAAAAAATGAATTCTTCATAATTAAAACGTATAATCCAACAAACATAGAAATGTCTCAGAACTTCATGAAAAATGAGATGGAAGTCAAAAATTTTATTTCAAGTTACCATGCAAACATCAATTACAGAAAAGTGTCTTATATAGTTATTCAAAATCAGCCATAGGTTCTGGCACACCATCATAATCTACATCTTCAGATGAATGGCTCAATGCAGATGAAGATGATCCATATTCTTCTCTTTCATCAACTAGTGCTCCATCTGAGTCAACATGCATGCCCACCATTTCAGAGTTCAAAAGTCTTGTAGATCTACATCTACATTCTGCAGAGTCCCATCTCAACAGTAATTGTTCTGGTAGCAATTTCTTCAAAATATTTATGGTCTGCAACCGAAGAGTTCCTCTCTTTTTCAAATTGAAGTCATACACAAGTATGTCAACATCCTCCAATTTTAAGACATCTGTGCGGCGACGATTTATATTTGCGCCCTTTCTTTTTCTCTTTCTGCCAATTCTTTTTTCCACTACCATCTCTGGCTTGTACACACCATTGAAAGGGTGGGTACTTGTGGCATACCAATGTACATCAACAGCCGTAATCTCTTCATTTTCATTAATGACCTTTATAACCTTGGCAATCCAGAATGGATAGCCAAGTGGATCTTCATCTGCTAACACTGCTATCATGCAACCATCCTTAAGATCCTGCACAGAACCCCTGTAAAGGTCTTCCATGGCTTCACGTTGTGCACGTGATCTTCTAGAACCAATATAGATTTCTCTTTCCTCTACCTGTGGGAAATTAATAATAGCTTGAGGCTGTTGTTGTTCAAGATTGTGTGTTTCTTGATGTTCATGTTCATTTGGCATATTTTGTGGCCAAAAAAAAGGAGTCTTCAAAAGCATATCCTCATTTACTGATCTTGAAATCATATCACTTTGATTACTGAAAAAAGACTCCCACCAAACTGAATCAACAACATCGAAGTATTCATATGTATCTCTAATACATCTTTTAATTTCCTCTAGACATTCAAAATAATTTATCTCTCTCTTCCGCCTTCGTGCATTATGGAGTTCGGAAACTGATTGTAATAACAATATCTTTGATGAAAACATTGGACGTTCTGGAATGAACTTCAAAAATGCTAAACCTGATGATGGTCCCCATTCTTCAATAGTTGAATACTTCTTGCCCCATATAAGTGTTATCCCATCAATTTTTTTGATACGAAATTGATGTTGGAAGCTAATGTCGTTAAGTTTTTCAATGCATTTCTCCTCACCATGCGATCCAAAAATAAACCTTCGCATGTCAATAGTTTCTTCCAACACATGAAAAACAGGCTCTAGAATGTACGATTTCTTAATACATTCAATTAATGATGGCAGGCTCCTAACACCTTTCCTCCTCAATGTTACTGAAAAACGACTGAACATTTGATCAATATGATCATGAGTATGCCCAACAAGAAGGAAACCAACCTTTATCTTTTTAAAAATCCCCAATTCAACGAGCATGTTTAGATACCAAAAAGAACTTGATTTTTGTTCTCACGACTTGTGTTGTCTAATTGTAAATACAAAACTTCAGGAAGAATCCCAGACCAATGAGTAACCACATCATGGATTATAGTTATGGTCAGATTTGCATCATTGTAAATATTTGGAGTTGTGAAGAAAACTCTTGGAAACATCTTCTCATTAAATACCATACAACCAACCAAGTGAAACTGAATGAAATTTTCCTCCCGTAATTTTTTTGGCGTGCGGACAAAATGTGGAAGAAGTGTTTTCTTTTGGTCCATACCATCAATTATCAATCCCAGATATTTATTTGGATGATCATAACACTTCTTTCGATGTTTATACAACTTTTGTCTTTCACTTGTTTGCTGATTACGATGGTCTTTTAGTTCTTTGACAACGGAATCTGTACATAAAATAAAAGAAACATATGAATAAATATATTTTCATAGTTGATAAGTATCAAATTTTAAAAAACAATGTTTTGAACACATACCTCTTTCTGCCCCTTGACATTTATCTCTTTTTTCTTTAAGAGAAGCACATGTGCTGCAAATCCCCATCCTTGTCTTCTTAGGAAGACGAACATTGTTGAATTCAGTTTTCCATATCCTTGTAAAATAAGAATATGTAATAAAATTACCAATTCCTTCAACAGCTTCTGCATAATCTTTGTATAACATGAATATTTCTTGTCTCGAGAAATTATCTGGAATATGTATTGTGTCTTTATTTGGCATACACTCTCCATGATTTGAAAAGAAGTCTTTCATCCATGTCTTAGCAGTATTTGCAAACGGCCCTACCTCCCGTTTATGACGTGCTTCTGAATAATATGTGGGATCCTTTTCCAATCTATCCTGGATTCTTGACAAACGACAATTACCAATTGAATACAACATTTTGAACGCCTTTCTGCAAAGCAATACATTCCCAATATGATAATCATAACCTGCTAGTGTAGATTGCATGCAACCCACTAAATATGAATTTTGCATGCTTTTATTCATTGACATATATGTTTTCCTTTTCCGCAAAGCAAAGTTGAAATCCATATTTTTCAAGAAATCCCTTCGACAACATGCACTTGAAATCAAATGAACAACAGAACTTTTTGTCGTGAGATATTTTGTCCTCGCCCTTGTATAATTGGAATGCTTTGGATTGATATGAAAAGGTCTACTCCTACTCCTAGTTGCAATATTTTCTTGCAACGGCTTCATCATTCCATCATCCTTTGTAAAATTAGTTTCATCACCATTAGAAGGAATATTATCCCCACTATCATCATCCTCAACATAGTTAAGAAATTCATCAACATCATTGCATGGAAAATTTTCTTTACCATCATCAGTTGAAGAAAACATTTCACAAGAATCATCGACACTTTTGTAACCCTGACTCAAAAGAAATTCTTCACCATCTTAACCCATGCTTTCAAATTCTTCCCTGGGAGGATTCAATTCTTCATCACCATGAGTGTCTTTGAAATGGTCACTTGGAGAAAATGCAATATTCAGATCTGTGTCTTTAAAATTATCATTTGCAAGAAACTCTTCATCCTCCCCTTCCTCAGTGGCGCTCTCATAATCCTTGGGATTAGGCATAACTGGAAGCTTTGAATTTGTATTCACTAGAATTTCTTCACCCTGCCCCTACCCTTCCTCACTAAAGCTCTCATAGTCCTTAGGATTGGGAATAAGTGAATGCCTTGAATCTATATTTATTGGAAATTCTTCATCCCCCCCTTCATCAGTGGTTAAATTATAATCGTTATGATTCGGATGAAGTGAAAATTTTAGCTTTGGAAATTCATCCCCGTCTTCATCAGTGGTGCTGGCATAATCCTTAGGATTAGGACGAAGTGGATATTTTGACGCTGTAAATTCTTCATTCCCCTCTTCCTCAGTGGTGCTGACATAATCCTTAGGATTAGGACAAAGTGCATATTTTGACTTTGCAAATTCTTCATTCCCCTCTTCATCTGTGGTGCTGACATAATCCTTAGGATTAAGACGAAGTGGAAATTCTGACTCTGGAATTTTTTCGTCCCCCTCTTCATCAGTGGTGCTTGCATAATCCTTAAGATTAGGACGGAGTAGAAATTTTGACGTTGTAAATTTTTCATTTCCCTCTTCATCAGTGGTGTTGGCATAATCCTTAGGATTGGGACGAAGTGGATGTTTTGACTCTGAAACATTATCATTCCCCTCTTCATCGGTGGTGCTCGCATAATCCTTACGATTAGGACGAATTTGATATTTTGACTCTAGAAATTTTACATCCCCCTTTTCATCAGTGTTGCTGGCATACTCCTCGGGATTACGACAGAGTGGATATTTTGAATCTACAGATTCTTCATTCCCCTCTTCATTTGTTGTTCTCATATAATCCTTAGGATTAAGCTGAAGTGGATATTCTTCATCTCCCTCTTCATCAATGGTGTCCTCATAATCCTTGGGATTAGGACGAAGTGAAACTTTTGACTCTGCAATTTCTTCATCCTGTCCTTCATCATTGTTGCTTTCATAATCCTTAGGATTAAGAGTAAGTGGTATCACTGGCGCTCGATTTTTTGACTCTCTATTCATGGTGAATGAACTCCCGTTATATTCATCACTCTGAATAGAGTTGTTGCGTGACAAAGATGTTGATGTTCTAGAAAGAAAAACTTCGTTATCAGAAGAAACCATGGCTTCCAACAAGAATAGGTTGAATCATACAAATTCCTCTCCCACTTACAATATATAGCTTAAAGACTGAAAATTTCCCTCCAAATTTTCCCTCCAAAAAAATTCGCGAAAAAATTTCCCTCCAAAAATTCCCTCCAAAAAAATTCATGAGAAACTTAAACTATTTTAACTATAATGACTACATGTAAATATTTTAAATTTTTTATTTTAAACTTACGTTATATTCATCTAAAATATATTTCAAAATTGTTTTTAAAATATTCCTTTCATGCATGTCTTCGAAACTAAAATAATTTTTTTATTTGAATAGTTTAAGATTGACTACATGTAAATATTTACAAAAATAACATGATGTAAATATTAACTATTTAAACTATAATTAACTACATGTACATATTTTAGATTTTAAAATTTAATCGCATGATTTTAAACATTGATTACATATAAATATTAACTATGATAACTAAATACAAATATTAACTATTTTATCTATAATATTAAATATAATTAACTACATGTAAGTATTTCATATTTTAACTTTTAATCTGAGATTATATTTGAATTATTCAACATTCAGTACATGTAAATATTAAATAAAATATTAATTATGATAACTACATGCAAATAATAAGTAGTTTAACTATAGTATGAACTATAATTAATTAAATGTAACATTAGTACATGTAAATATTAATTATGATAACCACATGCAAATAATAAGTATTTTAACTATAGTATGAACTATAATAAATTAAATGTAAATATTTTAAATTTGAAATTTTAATCCCACATTCATTAAACAGTAAATCAATCAGATAATATACGATATTTAAAAGGAATGATTGTTTCTATTCATCACATCACATCAAGTTTTCTGGTATTTGTTAGAGCAAATTTCTGGAGGTGTTGCGTTGGCATTGGTAACTTCGTGGAGGCATTGCATTGGCATTGGAAGCTTTGTGTCGCTATTGGTAATTTTGTGGAGGTGTTGCATTGGCATTGGTACCTTCGTGAAGGCATTGCATTGGCATTGGAGGCATTGTGTTGCTATTCGTAATTGTGTGGAGGTGTTGTGTTGACATTGGTGACAGCAACTTCTTGCATTTCAAAGGTTAGTTTTCCTTCTATTCTGACAATTTAGAGATGATTTTGGGAAAAATCTGGTTTTCTATAGTTTTTTTGTGTTCAAAAACTACTTTTTTAAGGTTTTTGGGTTCAAAAACTTTGATTTTTTAATATTTTTTTAGTGAAGAAAATGCAAAAAAAACTGAATTTTTTAGGGTTTTAACAACAAAAATTTAGATTTTTTTTGTTTTTTAAGACTTGTAGGTTCATTTACACATAAAAATCCATAAAACGACCATGCACATAAAAAAAAAAGTGGCCTTATAACATTTTTTATTTGTATTTTTTTTTTATCATAAATATATGAGTGATTTCATTATTTAAATTTTTTTTTATGTGAGAACTTTTTATTTTATATTTTATTTTATTTTATTTTATTAATTTTAGATCTTTGTTTTATTTTTTTAATTTTAAATCTTTAATTTTTTTTTTCCTTTATTGTTTTGTTATATATAAACATATATATTTTTAATTGTATTGTGATATATATATATATTTTTAATTATATTATAAACTTAAAACAAATATTTATTGTTATAGTTTATTATATTGTTTTGTTTTTTTATATTTACTGTTATATTTTATTATATAGTTTATAAACAAATTTATTTATTATTATAGTTTATTATATTATTTATTGTTTTGTTTTTTAAATTGCAAAAATTTTAAAAAAAATTTTAAAAAAAATATGCATTTTATTGTTTTGGTGGTGCCGGCCACCCGGGCGGTGCCACGGCGGTGGCCCACCCGCCTCCCGGTGCCCGATGGCCCAACGGGCAGAGCTCGCACTGGGATCCCCGCCCGTTGGGTGCCATGGCCGCCCGGGCGGCGCCACGGGGGCGGCCCACCCGCCTCCCGGTGCCCCCATCGGCCGAGGGCCGATTCCCGGAATTGGCCCTCGACCGATGGGGGCACCGGGAGGTGGGCTGGGCTGCCCCCGTGACGCCGCCTGGGCGGCCCCGATGGGGGCCCAGGAGGCGGGCTGGGCCGCCCCGCCAAAACACATTTTAATATTTAAATTTTTTTTTTTTTTAAATTTTATATGTTTTGTTTTTAATTGTTTTGTTTTTAATTTTTTTTTTTTAATTTTATAATTTTGTTTTTTTAATTGTTTTTGTTTAATTGTTTGTTTTTAATTTTGGTTTTTTTTTTCATAATTTGGATTTTTAATTTTTTTGTTTTTTTTTAATAATTTTTTTTAAGAACACATTTTATAATTTTGATTTTTTTTAATTTTATTTGGTTCTTTAAATTTTTTTTTTTAAACAATTTATTTTAATAAACAATCATAGAAACATTGTTATATATAAATATAAAAAAAAAATTGTTATATAATGTAATAAAAACATTATTAAATAATAAATGTTAAAAATTTCAAAATATAACAAATATATATATATACAATGTAATAAATTTACAAAAAAAAAACATTTGTTTTAATATAACAATAAAAATTAATTAAAAATATATATATAACAATACAATTAAAAAAATAAAAAATTATATAACATTATAATATTTGTTATAAATAGTTAATAACTTTTTTGTTTTTTTTTTAAATATTAAACACAAATTGAAGTTTCAAAATACTAGTTTATTTTTTAAGTTTAATTTTAATGCTTTAATTTCAAACTATTTAGTTTTAGAAATACATTTTGTTTATTAAATTTATTTTATTCGCAATATTTTTCCATTAACTAATATATATATATATATATATATATATATATCAGGAAAATGGCATCAAAAAAGATTTCTATGAATGTTTCTGCACCTAGGGCAGCAGCTCCCAAATCTATGGCAGCAGCTCCCAAATCTACAGCTGCAGCTCGACGTACTATGGATACAACTCCCAAATCTAAAGTTGCAGCTGAACGCACTATGGACACTATTGGACGCAATAAGGATATTGTTGCACACACTAATAAAAGTCAAGCAAGTGGGGCACCAGGTTCATTAAAGGTTATTTCTGATTGGAAAAACGCCAAGGAAATAGATAAAACCGATTTCTCATGGTATCTTGAAGACAGTGAAACGGAGGTTGATATACACATCTATCTGATTTGTGGTATGATTGACTTAAATGAGAAATATGAGGTGATGGGAAGAGTACGAGACATATGTATGGTCCCGAATACAAACACTATTTATGTTCTTCTAAGGGAGGCTCAGAAACGTGAGAAGGTTAGATATCGTCTATCAATCGTCAAGTACGACACAGATGAAACAACTTCAAAATTTTCTGAAGAAATAGCAAAGAACATTGCAAATAACATTGTAAGTATGCTTATTTTTATTTCCTCTATGCATTATTGTAAGGATGATTCAATTTTTTATAAATTATTGATCATTGACATGTTTTATTTTATTTCACGGGATTTTGTTCCGAGTCTTTCAAACATGTTTGATGGTATTTATATGTTGGTGCCAAATGTTATGGATGTGATCAAAACTTTCCACAAAGACAAAGCAGAGGAAAGGAGATTGAAGCAAAGAGAAATAGCTCGTGACACTGCAACAATACAAAGAGGGGATCAACCAAGTGTCACTAAGGTGGGTCAATCTAATAAACTTAAACATGTTTCTTTTGAAGGTGTCAAACATGAAACAGAAAATTATGATAGAATTAGTGAGGAGGAGATGATAACTATTGTGCAAAAGAAGAAAACAGATCAAACACCAAAAAGAAAAATTGCCAAAGATCTCTCTCTTGTACCTCATAAAGGAGAGATTGTTTATAAAGAAACTGATATGTTATCCAATAAGGCTAGGAAATCAAATATTGGTGAACCTGTAAAGGTCGTGAGCAGCAGTGAAGAACAAATTGAAAGCTCTTACGGAAGCAAAGAAATCATAACACTGGGTGCTGAGTTAGAGGATGGCATTATTAAAACAAAAAAAAATGCTATTCGACAAGAGTTGAGGAAGAATAAATTAATTCTTGGTGGCCAAACATTTGAACTTAATGTTAACCAATTTTATGGCTCAGATGAAGGGCAATCTCAATATCAAATTAGAAAGGCCCATCACCTACATGTACATAATCTGAAAACATTGTTCAGGTTCAATCCATATGCGCATGTGGTGGATTATGTGGTTCTTGTCGATCCATGTCAGGTTCCCAACAAACAAACATTTAACAAGGCAAAATGTTTTGATTATAAATATTATGTAATTGGAGGAAACCATTCAATAGAGGCTAAAAGACAATTGATTGCAGAATATCCCAATAACTATCTTTTTCAAACAGTGAAATGCATCATTTACGCTAGCTTAACAGAAATGGAATCAAAGTTATTGGCATGGGATCATAATGAAGATAATGAGTACAGAATGAAAATGAATTTCATCCAAAGGGTCAGATTTATTCATAATGAATTCATAGAAAAATGTCGTGGGGATAAGACAGAAGTTAGTGTAGCATTTCGAAAGGAATGTTTAATGGAAACAGGTTATCAAATTGATGAAAAAAAAAGCAAAAGATGGAAAATTGAATACAAATCTCTTCAGAGGCACAGATAACATTTTTCAGTTGGCATTTAGAACTGGGGAGGTATGGGATTTGATTGATGACATTTTTGATCGATGGGAGAATATTTCCATAAAAAATCAGAAAGTTAAAAAGAGTAAACCCATAATATGTACCAACAGTAAGGGGGGTCCTGAAATGAAGCAGCTTCCAGAGGATATGACTATTACACCCTGGAGAACAATGCAAGGTGTGAAGGATGATAAATTAGTCAAATCAGTATTAGCCCGTGTGAAGTCGGGTGAATTATCAATGGAAGAAATGTGTGCAGAATTTCAAAAGTAAGTTTCTTGAATTATTTCTTTCATTATAATTTTATTTTAAATAAAACATAATGATGTTGGTAGAATTTTTTATACATGTCAATATATTAACGTTTTTAACTTTATTTATTCAGTCAGAAAATTTATATGAAAATACAAGAACACATGGTTAAAATGTTGAATGAAGACAGTTGGGATGATGTTGTACGCAACTACCCAGAAGCAAGTTCTACATCAACACTAAAAGAGTTTTATATTGCATTCAATAAGTTATGTTGATTTATAAATTTATTTTATTCATATTTTAACTATTTTTATTTTATTACTTATACATATCTATATATATATTTTTATGTCATTAAAGATGTCGAAGAAGGATGGAAATGGAGTACCGGATACTTTCAAAAGCTTTATTGAAAAAATTAAGATGGAGAACATGAGAAGGAAGCGTTTTATGAATGTTGAACTAGATCCTACTCTTAATCATTACATTTGGAATGGGCTCGACAATGTCCAATATCAAATAATACAAGGTGACTGTGAAGACATTGCAACACTAATACCTAAAAGGGAGTATGGCCTAGTTATTGCAGATATTCCTCATGGTTTCAATTTCCCAGACATTGAATATGATAGAGAACCATATACTTATCAAGCTTTTAATAAAGTGGTTACGGGTTTTCAAGGAGTGACAACATCACCACTTTGGTGATTTGTGACATTTCATTCAGACACACAGTTTCCAATGTTATTAACAAGCTTCAAGGGTAAATCAAACTCAAGGATGCAACTTACATGGTAAGATTTTGAAATTGTATGTTTGATTCCTCCTAAAAAAATTTGTTCATGTAAAATTTAATTGAACTTTTACTATGTTATGTAACAGGCAAAAGTCAAATATCGTTTCTTCCGAAGATCAACCTATTATAAATGATTGTGAGTTCATCCATGTTGAATGTTGGACAAAAGAGGATAG
Source organism: Pinus albicaulis (assembly GCA_034641835.2). Taxonomy (NCBI): domain Eukaryota; kingdom Viridiplantae; phylum Streptophyta; class Pinopsida; order Pinales; family Pinaceae; genus Pinus; species Pinus albicaulis. Next base: position 357,089,575 of record CM076569.1, read on the forward strand.
CTATAAGCATATTATTATGAATCAAGTAGATGGGAAGAGTCATAGTCAAGTATGGGTTTATGATGCAGTGGTAAGAAAACTAACATATGAGGATAAAGATGCAAAAGGAGATATAGTTAACATTTATCAAAAACCACAAGCATTGATTAACTATCTTATATATCTATGTTCAAATGAAGGAGAATGGGTTTTGGATTTATTCTCAGGTTCAGGTAAGTTTTAATATACAAATTTAAATTTAAATATTGTCTTTTTTACTTTTTATGTCTCCATAGTAATTTTCTTACTTATTTTTTTTGTGCTTGATGATTAGGTACAACACTAGCATGTTGCCTACAAAAAGGAAGAATTGCATTGCCATTGAGAAAGATCCAGTTCAATGCAAATTTATTCAACAAAGAATTAACGCTCTTAAATTCCTTCCAGATGCGAAGCAAGAAGTTGGTTTGAGGAAAGGAGATTTTAATGAATCACGTGTGGCAAAAAAAGCAAAGGAGCCTCAACCACCATTATATGGAATGATTGGAAAGGGACACTTTGGAAGATTTGCTGACATGAAAGATCCATTAGAAGACGGCGATGATCAAAATGAAGAAGCAAATGCTGCGGAAGAAGCCATCAATGTTGTTCTAGATGATGCTGAAGATGTATTAGTTGATATTGTTGATGATGTTTAAGTTATGCTTGCAAACAAAGCTTATTTTTCAGAACTACTAATCAGCTTTACTTGTAATGTTTAGACTTTGATATTTTATGAGAACAACCCATTTTTTTTGCAAAAAACATGTGATTGCTATTATTTCTTGACATAAAATTCAATAAAAATGTTGTTTTCTTAAGTTTTTTTGTTAAAATTCTCTCAAAAAATTAGTTTATTTAATATGTTTTTTTCAACAAAAACTCTGTAAAAGTGTATTTTTTGCATTGTATTTATATTGAAAAATTGTATTTTTTGTCATATGGTTCAAAATATTGGTTTTTTAGCGATAATTTTTTTGATGTGCATTGAAAAATTATTTAACAATACATAAACATGTGGAAAATATAAACTTTAGAATATTGACCTTTTTTCCATCTTTTATGTATGTGAAAAAGTGAAGATATCATTACAAGTTTTTATTTTTTTTTTAAATATTTTTTTATTTTTAAAACACAAGTACATAAATGCACTTAAAAATAAACATCTCACAGAAGAAGAAGACATTAAAAAAATTATAGTGTCAAAATCAATGCTATAAAAAAAACGTTGGTGATGATACACCACCACTATTCAAAATCGACATAAAAAACACCACTTTAAAAAAAAAAATTATTAAAAAAAAAAAACAAGATGAAAAAAAATTAAAGTGCCAAAAACATGCTCAAAAAATTTTTTCATGATTCTGCATCGCCACCTTTTCAAAACCAGGTGTTTTTCTTGATATTTGAAAAAGTAGGTAACATTGAGGTTACCTATTTCATCGGTAACATTGTTATTCATTTCTGAATTGCAGGAAGTCTTCTATTTGTTTATCTCCATCGAACACCTACCAATATTTTTCATTATCAAGAATGGCTAGCCTAAATTTAATATGATTTGTGCAGTCTTTGGTTACATATAGCGTTAAGCATGTTCTAGCTGCAAAGGATAAATTGTGGGCCGCAATATTTCTTTTTCTTGGAGAAAAAATTAATTTGGACTCCTCGAAAGTTTTGAAAAGGTCCATAACATCGTTTCGGTAGGCCCTAAGTTTGGGATGATTTGCGTTATACTCCCCATTGACTTGCCTAATGACTAACTCTGAATCCCCATACACATTGATTCTCTTGGCTCCTAACTTTTTCAACAATCGTAAGCCTAAAAGAAGGGATTCATATTCCGCTATGTTGTTAGAACACTGAAAGTTTAATTTGTAGGAAATGCTTTCTGTGTGGTTGTTTTCAGTGTTGCATATCCAAACCCCTACACCAGCATTAGTTCTGGTGCATGATCCATCAAAATACATACTCCACATAGGATCACTTTCAGTTTCATCTTGGTTACTGTCCTCTTCAACTAACGTGCTTTCGGATGTTTCTTGAATATCAGCACTTAGTTTTAATTGTTTTGATTCCCCAAGATTTTCATTTATTTGAGGGATTCTCGCTTGACTGTCAAGGTTAAACAATGATGGATGCATGACTTGTAGCTCAAGACCTGTGTTGGGTTTGCTAATGTTTTCAAATGTAGAAAACTGTTTTGACACTTCTGTGTTGTTCAACTCTTCCTCCCTATCGGCCATTAATTCTGTTAGAGTGACTTTTTCACTAAGTGTTTCATCGTTAAACAGAATAAAAGAATCAAGGCATGTATTTAGAGAATACAGAGGAGAGTTTTGTGGTCTGTCTTGGCTTGTAACTGTGTATTGCATATGGGACTCCCTATAAAGTCTTCTAGTCTGGTTGGAAACAGGGATAGTTGCATAGGTCATGTCAATTTGAATAGTCCCTTGTAACTTAGCCCCCAAAGATCTTGATAATATCATTCCATACTTTGGGGGCACATCAGCCAAAACAATATCCATGACTAAGCATTTGGCTAGAATTTGAGCTAAGTTAACGCAGAGGTCTGTAATTAATCCTAAACATTTTACTCTGCTTGAGTCAAAGGAGTAAAGGTCTTTGTAAGGTCTGGTGATTTCAAGGCCTAGGCTCTCCATGACATCTTTTGGAATTAATTATGAGAGGCGCCCGAATCATGCATAGCGTTATGTAAAATCTTGTCATGAATATTTAAACTTACATAAAAGGGAGGAATAGGTCCCTCTTGATATCTACCTTCAATCTTAGGACCAAAAATGAGCTCTGGCTGGTCAACATTAAGATTGACTGTGTCATTATTATCCTCAATACTTAAAGCCTTCAAAATTTGGGTCCTATATACATTTTGGGCAGCTAACTCAGTCAGGGGAACAGAGATTTTGATCTTTGAAATTTCCTGCTCTAGGCTGAAAGGAATTTGTTTCTTTGAAGAACCTGCCTCAGCCTTACTAGCTGCCAGTCTATCACCAACATCAGCTTGCTGATTTGTTCTATTTACATTTGACAAAATGGTCTTAACAGGAGTACTAGCTGAAGTGGTAGTACTACTGATGTCCGCACTCTGTTTTTCATTGTTTTGAGTGCCTTTATCTATACCTTTATCAGAATTCATAGCTACTGTTTTGTCCTTCTGTTTGAAAACTTTAGGCTTGGTTGCAGTGCTGTTTTGTGAATATTTTTCAGAGGTTTTGGTGTTGGAAGTTTGTTGACTAGTTTTTCTTCTAAGTTCATATTCTCTTTGAGACTTTATGATGACATTTTCCATGTCTTGATAATAATTTTCATCATCATCTCTTTTGTCATCATAAGGTGTATAAAGACCTTGTTTTCTATCATAATGTACTTCAAAGTCATCATTGTCTACCCCCAGCATGTTGACATCATCTTGCTATGTTATTTCATCTGTTTCCTCAACCTCACTTACATAATTTTGATGAAAGGGAGGAGTGATCTGTTGATCATCTTCCCTAGGTCTGTTTGGAGGTTGGTTCCTTCTAAAATTCTGATTCTAGTTTTGGTTTCTGTTTTGAGGAGCAGTTTGGTTTTGACTTGCTTGTGCTCTCTTAATTATGGTCATCTCTTTCATCATCTCCTCCATCATTCTCTCCATTTTTGAGTTGGAAGTAGAAGTTGTGGATTCCTCTCTAAAATATACTCTCTTCTTGTTTTTCATTCTTTCTCTCTTCTCCATTAAATTTATTTCCATAGCAAGAGCTCATTTTTTCATCTCTTCAAGAGTTGCAGGATCTCTCTCTCTCGGCAGATAGGCCATCTCAGGGTCAAACCCTTCAGGAAACTTGTTTAATGCTGAGCCTTGTAGAGGTTTTAGATCTGTGGGAAGTGCATTATACACACTGTTAAATCTGGTGCAGTAAGCTTGCACACTTTCCCCAGTGTTTTTGTGAAGATTCTTGTAATCAGAGAGGATTTGAAGAGGGTTATTCTTCACTTCCCATTTGTTTAAGAATTCCTGATGGAAGGCTTGGAGATCATTGATGCTATGGGGGGTTAAGCCTTTAAACCATTTTCTTACTTATCCCCCTAGACTCTGAGAAAATAGTCTAAGTTTGACAGAATCATCATCAATTTCATTTATGTCAAAGTAGTCATTCATCTTATCCACATGTTGTGATGCAGTTGTAGCATTACTAGCATCATACAATGGAATTTTGGACTGATAGTCTTGTGGAAGATTGACTAATGGTACAGGAAGGACTAAGGGAGCATACCATGCAGCCATGGTAGGAGGTGGAGGTGGATTTACAAGAGGTGGATTAACAAAAGGTAAAGTGGGCTGAAGTGGAGTGTTTTGGAAAGTGGATGTAGGATGAGTAGATGTGGATGGAACAACAGTAGATTGTTGAGCTAACCTTGGATGAGAGACACCTAATTTGTGAAGGAAATGTAAATCAGGAGGATTTGTTTCTCTGCTACCAGGATGTTCACTTGCTTCGGGAGATGAAAGTGAAGACTTAGAATATAACTGATCTAAATCATCAAGAGACCTAGTTCTAAAGGGATTTACTAAGTCAACTTGTGATTTTTGTAGAGCTGAAAGATTTTCAGGAACCGAATTAGCTCTCAAGGGTGATCTGAAAACAGTTGATAATTTAATCCTAGGAGACTTCCTAAGGATACTTTCTGGGTTATCAACTATCTCAAGTGGATTAGGGTCAGGATAGGCTCTAGTGTGAATCTTTCTAGGAGCCACTATGCTGTGTTTTTCAGACGCAAATAAAAAAGAAAATTTCAACCAAGTATGACAGTCTTTAAAAGGTCAACTAATCTGTTTACATAAATTTTAATCCTACAGTCCTCTAACTGAGTTTGAATGATATTACAATGATAAGGGTTCTTCCCAGTGGAGTCTTAGGTTCTGTTCAGGATTGTGGAGTTTCCAAGTGGAAGTTGTTAGCTCTTTTTTAGAGGTAAAATGTTTTAGACTCCACCACCATGTTTATTGGATACCAATCTGAAATATTTTTGGGTTTTCTGAGTTATTTTTTAGTTGTGTGGTTTCTAAGAGTGTCCTAAATCTGTTTCAAAACATAGCTACGGTTATGAGACGAAGACAGACTACTCTTATGGCTAAGCTAGCTGATAATTCAAGGTTAGATAAAGCCCTTATGAGAATCCTAGGGTTTTCCTAGTTTGTCACTGATTCAAACAAGTTTCATCATGATTACCATTTCTTGGTAGTTCTTGAAAAGGCTGCTTTTTACTCGCAAGGTTTTATGAAGTTTTTAAATGGAACCTCAGATGAAAATTTGACTCAATCCCCAGTGGAGTCACTAGAAATGTTGGCACCCTGTAATCAGCAAGATTGGCAAAATTCCGACTGCAGGGAGAACATTATTTCAACCACTTTGGGATTCTAGGATCTAGCCCTCCTGAATCTGGAGAGGGATCTCTCCAACAAGTGCAAAGATTGGATTTGTCGTTGAAGCTTTGGGTAATGATATTAGGATAGTTATGAAGGCCGAGGATTTGTTTTGTTTTTGGATGGTTGAGCATGACTATTATTTGAGGGGAAAGTTCTAAGTGCAAAGAGTTTCAAAGGTGAGAAGTTGCAAGCAAATAGAACAAGCTTTGGCCAAAAAGATAGATAATTGCAGGTTTTAGTCGACTGGGCTATGGATTCATAATAGGGTTTAATTGAAACAACAAGGGGCAAGAGTGGTCCATGGGGCAAGTCATCTATGTCTAAGGATCTCTTTAAAGTTTGATTTATGGAATGAAATGACATAATAAGAAAGGGAATTTAAATATATGAAGAACAAAGAGCAGCCCAAGATCTGGTAAGTACTTTGAAACTAGCTAGCCTTTGAAAAACACTTAAGAAAGACATAAAAGTAATCTAAGATTAGGTAAGTACTTCTAAACTAGCCTACTTTTGATGCACTTTCAATAGAAAAACATTTTAAACAAAGGGAAACTTGAAGGCAACTGTTGGATATGAAGCTAGCGGTTCGGGCTCACCACAAATCCTCTCCTAGCTCTGCTCTACTTGGTCACTTTCAAGACAAACACAAAGAGAACACAGAATGGCGTAAGATCTGGTAAGTACTTTCAAACTAGCCAGCTTTTGACACACTCCAAGGGAAACTTTCAGACAGCCTTTTGGGATAAAACTAGGACCAGGGCACACCATATCTTCCATTGTTCATCTCTACTTAACATGAAATGAAAATAAATTTCAATAATAACAATTAGCTAAGGTAGCAGGACAAGGGAACACCAGCATTCCTACTGCTTAAACTGAATTAAATTATTCCTAAATAACACAGATTTGGAAGAAAACATATAGATAAATATTTTCAGTCGGAGAAGGGTACTGATATATAGTAGGTCCTAACTCTATGCATTTTTTTCTTTATAAGAGAAGATGAACACAGTGAAAAATAAAATAAAAGAACAAGTTACAATGAGAAAAACATCACCATCAACATAGACCAGGATCCCATAAATCAGCTTGTATTGATGCTCCAAACCAGTTACTGCTTTAAATTCAATGCTTTAGTTCAGCAAAAATCTACACTTCCCAGACTAACTTATATATTACAAGCAGAGCTCCAAGAGCCAGTGAATCACTATTTACAAGTAGAAGTCTCAAGCTCAATTACATTTCAAAGTTCAGCAACCAACCCAACCAACCCCTCTCTCATCTTCTCCAGTAGTATTTATAGAAGAATGAGGAGGTGGGATCTGATAAAAGATCTCCCAAGATAATTAATACATATTAATGACTTCTCGGCCTTTGTGGGGCTCAATGGAGAAGTTTACAGATGTTTTCTTCCTGTATTAATTGTTTTACATCTAAGATTAAGCTTGATGGGAGCTTTGTTGACTTTTGAGGCTCTGTGTTATGTTAAAGTAATTCTGCTGATATTTTTTCATTAAGTCTATTTGCAGAATTAACTCTCTGGTTGCACTGAGGCAAATATCTAATATTGATCAATAACTTCGGCCTGTGTTTGAATTCTTTGAGGCACAGGTGGCACTGTGGTAGCTGGGATGAATCAATTTGCCTCAGATGTGGCGATGGAGGCTTTGTTGTTTGATAAAACACTTATGATTTTCTTTAAACTGTGTTTTAATTGGGAGGATTAGGCTTTGATAATCAATCTTAGTCGTAATCCCCCATAGATCTATCTTCTATCTTCCATTCTGGTGCATTCTGTCTTCAACACTGATACTCTTTGATTTTGATTTATTTACTGTGTTCTGTTGGTGTGCAGTGCTGCGCAGGTATCTTGAGGCATCGGTGCCTTTGGAGTATTGAAGAGGCACAAAAATTTGAACCCATGGATGGCTTCCTTTTAAAGAATCGAAGGCGTGAGAATTAAACCCCAGCCTTCGGCCTTTTTTCAGTATATAATGGAAAAACCATATAATTACCTTTACCAAATAATATATCTGGACCTCAAAATCCCGATAAACCAAGTTGTATAACCATTTCGGGTCACAAAAGGAGCTTGCTGACGTCAGGGTGTTTGTGACCCGAAATTTTATGAAATAGGTCATATAAAGTTCCTCGAGTCCGTTTTGGGGCCTGTTGACATCAGACCAAGTGTGACCCGAAATTTTTACGAATTCTGCCATATAAAGTGTATCAGGTATGGATTTCACGACCCTGCGAGCAACTAAACAAGATCCGCTCCAATCCGATGATGCCGCCTGGATGCTGACTAGGCGTTGGGACCACCAGTTCTGTGGGACTTCTGACTATTTTCATGGCCGTGGGGACTAGGGCGACTGATTGTGGGCCGTCGATCTACAGATCATATCGACGGTGGAGATGATTTGAGAAATGCACCATACCTTAGTTTATCCCTCGAGCTTATTTTAAGCGCGACCACCATCCGATGAGCCGACCTTAGATCGTATGGCGCACATCAATATCGCGCTGAGCCCATAGTTGATATTTAATGCATGGGGAGGGCGGTATCTCCAGACCACTTGAGGCCACGTGTCAACTCCTAGCATGTGTCGTGCTCGAATTGGAAATACAGCTTACCCCACAAAGGCGGTGTGATCAAAACTACACCGGTTTTGTATAGTGATTGACACGTGGGGACCACCGGGATGATTGATTTGTGGGCCGTCGATCTGCAGATGAGATCGACGATGGGGAGTGAATTAAGCTTTGCACCGGTAGAAACCTTTATGATATATGAAAACCCTGCAAAAAACACAAAAAAATTAATATAAACAAAGGTTTCATGTGTCGGGATGGTTTTATATATATGAAGTGGATAGGCACCCGACTGCGGGGCCTTGGTCTATATGGGATGATAATAGGCCCGGGGCTTATATAATAGGGCCAATGTGCATTGGAGTTTTGTTTAAAACACAAAAACATGCCCTTTGTGAGTTGCTCCGACGAGATAAGCGCTTAGGACCTTAGCACTTGGTTCTAGCGCTGGGGCATATGGAGGGGAAAAGGTTTGGATTTAGCCCAAAGGGGCTTAAACCCATAGTCAAAAATAATTTTTTTTAGGACATTTTCAAGATGTTTAGATGGGTTTTGGGGGTTTTCGATATAGTTCAAAACGAGTTTTAAACTAGGTAAAAAATCATTTTTATGAATGGAAGAAAGGGAATCATGAAAATAGAGGAGTTTTATGGAGGAAAAAGGGGAGAAAAATGGAGGTTAGTTTTTCAAGTGAGGAAAGGGAAAAGGGTGATTTTGCAGCAGTCTTTTCTCATGAAATCAGCAGAATTCTAGAGTGTAAAATGGGCACAGTAGGGAATATTTTGGACAGAGGCATGAGGCCTTCAAGAGTCTTCAAGAGATAACACTTTTTTTGCAATAAAATTTGTTCCTTGAAGGCTCCAAAAAATATTTAGCCACATTTTGGCATAAAAAATTTTATAGGTGGCTAACACGGCGAACAAGAGTTGCTGAATTAGGATAATCGATGGCAGAGATATTTCGATGAAGTCGCTTGGGAGAATAGATGAAGGGAAAACGCATGGGGGCGAGATTAAATTAGGACCGTCCAATCTCAGAGATCGATGGTTGGGATTAAATGCAAAAATGACCTTAAGGAGGGTAGCAGTATGGCGAAAAACTGGTAGCAGTTTTCACAAAATAAAATGAGGGGAGGTGGTATTGCCAAAAAAATGTGATTCCATACAGCATCTAACGCGTGTCCCTCCCAATACCGCCCATTTCGCAAAAATTTTGGGCATTAAACCTCTGGAGCAAAGATTTTGTGATATGTATCATCCACCATCAAATCAGAGGCTCCAGATCTGACGGTGCAGATCGCACACGACGGGGTTGAAATCTGCGGGGTTAAAAGGTAAGCAGGGTCCACTGTGATGCGGGATATTTTATCATGGAGCGAGTGGGTTGTCTAAGTGTTTGAATGGTCGGGAAAGATCCTGGCCGTTGGATCTATAGAATGGACGATGAAGATTGAGAGAGGAAGAAGATGTTTTGAAAGGGAAAAGGGATGACAGATGAAAATGAGGTGGTGAGAGGAAGCCCGATGGCCATTGATCAATGGTCCAGATTTGTTTTAAAATCGAAATGTCGGGGAATGGAAAAATAAAGAAAATAAAGGTTTTGGAGATGGGGTTTTTCGGGTTTAATTCCGATCGTTATATCTTTCTTATGGATGGTTAGGATTAAAATATAACGCGTGGGTTTTGAAAGTGATAAAGGGAAAGGCAGGTGAATGGGCGGAAATATTGGGGATCGATGGCCGTTGATCTGTAGAGATCAACGGTCTAGATTTTCTTTCAACATTATATGGTGGGATAATGAAAAACAAAGGAAAATAAGGTTTCAGAAAAATTTCTAAGCCCTTTAGCGCCCAATTACGAGGCTTCAGGTCATGTGAAGGATGGGGTGCTAAAGGATATAAGCCCTCAGGGGCCTAAGACCTTTATGTGCAGAAAATTGATTTTTAGGCCAAAAACAATGGTTTGTGGCCAAATAAGGGTTTCAGTTGATGAGATAAGAGTTTTTAAACCAAATGAAAGAGGAACATAAGGTTAAAAAGGGTTTTTGGAATGATTTAGAGGTTACATGAAGGTATTTTGAGGGATTTTATGAAGGGGAAAAGGGTAAAAATGGAATTGTTTGTGAGTGAAAGGAGGAGTGGAAATGATGGAAAATGGGGCTTTATAAGCATTTTTTCTCTTGGTGAACAGCGGGTTCTTTAGGATTAATAGGGAAACAATAGTAAAGATTAACTCAGAGTTTAAAGATCATCATAATACTTCAAGAACTCACAATTTAGACATGAATTATTTTTTGAAGGCTAAAAAAGATCTAGCCACCATTTGATATGACAAATTTTTATAGGTGGCTAATACTGTGTATGAAATAAACTCACATATGCGCAGCACAATGTTTTTAATTGCATATTTAAGTGATGAAAAACTTGAATGATTCAGGATGACTATCAATTGGAAAGAGAGGGAACATAGTGTATTTGATAATGAAGTGATGGAAGATCCTTTGGCATTGGATGTTCTTAGAGGATGCGGTTTGTTGAAATTCTTCAAAATTCCAAACATGAAGAAAAACACAATATTGATTGAAATTCTTGTGAATTACTGGGATACAGAAGAGGATGCCTTTATTATTTAAAAAATTCCTCTATAGATTTAGGTATAGGACATATACTTTATCAATGGACTTCCCCAGAGAGGAGAGCCAATTAAATTGCAGGGGGAGGCCCTAGGAGGGCTCAATGTAGATGAATATATTCAACTTTACTGCTCAACAAATACTCAGAAAGTTGGGACTCCAATCCCAATCAGGGATGTAGAGGGATTACAGATGAGGATTCTTCTTCTTAGCATTTTCCGATTAGCCAATTAAACATCATTACATCAAGCCTCATGAGCTATAATGAGTTTGGAAACAAGTTTCCTAACTACATTATATGATTGGTGCACATATTTACTGACCAACTTGAAAAAGTAGTTGACTTCAATTCGGAAGAATAAGACCAAGCACTTTGTATATGGAACTATCATTTTCACTTTCTTTTCCAATATTTTACATGGGCTTCAACCAAAGGTGATTTCAACTATCAGCTGCCTAATAGTTCCACACATAGCAAGGTGGGTTGACTTGATGAAGGGACTAAGGGGTTGCAAGGTCCCTAGGAATACCTTTGATGAGTATTTCTTCCTTTGATGGGGAGAAAAAGTCATCATCATTGAGGACTACCCCCATGCAGGTATGGACTTTAGAGTAGACCCAGATCTTCCACTTCCACCCGGTGCTGCATGGGGAGAAATTGGTAAGATTGATTTTAATATTTTTTATATTATTTGATTTTTTTGGATTTCAAAAATATGAAATGAAATTCTTTTTGATAGGAAAAAAAGACTACAACACTATTGATCATGACATAGAAGTAGGACCAGTAAGACCGTAGGTTCTACCCAGGCAGAGGCATTGTGGAAGAGATGTGGAAAATTTCGTAGGTTATCCTGAGAGAGTTCTTCACGCCATACAGATGAAATCGGAGGTTTTAACCCACCAAGTGCCTATGGTTTCACTAGAGGATCTTCCAGAAGCTATACAAATATGTGTGGTTGGTGTACCACAAGATTGGGTGTGACTCTTCTGACGTGTGGAAACTGCCATAGTCTTCTTTTGCGATGCTCATCCACGGCAGGGCCCTCAAACATAGATGTTACGATGAACTGATCTTTTTTGTGATAGACGTGATTAGGCATAAGCCCTAATTTTGTAGGAAATTTCTGTCCCAATTTTGTATAACATTTTGAACACATGACTCTTATCTATATACTGGCAGTCTAGTGATGTGACTCTCTCATATATACAAATGATAATTGATGACTTTGATGTTTTTAACGTGGTGAATGTATTATATGCCATTATAATGCTTCATTAGATAATGAATATGAAAATTTGTTTTATGATCGTGGGATGTGGATATATGTAATTAAATTAAATGATCTATGTAATAAACACACTCTCGGAAATTGGCGATATAAATAAGGATCTTTGACACGATAGATGTTAGTCAATTATAGAGACCACTACTTGTGAATCCAAGTATACTACTAATGAACCAATACCAAGAGATATTTCTTTAGATAGTAGATTGAAAATAGCAGTATATTCTACAACATTATTTGGAGCAGGACCAATACATGTGCCCCTTGAGACTAAAAAAATGCTAGATGGATAGTAAATTACCCAAGCCATAGAAGCCAAATTCTGGGTATGTCGACTAGCACCATTGGAAAATCCTAAATAGACCATATCATCCATAGATACTTGTAAAGGCAGATCAAAAATATCAATGTCATAGTGAAACTGATAGACAAATATGCACAGAAAAAAATACAATATGTACAGAACCAAAGAAAATTCTAGGCACAGGCCTAGGCATCATACTTCTTAAGATAGAGCCCATTTTTGGGTTCCACGAACTCATTTCCATTAAAATAAACCAATTCATAATATCCCATTTTTAGCACTCTTTTAACGATATAAGGATCATACCACATGGATTTAAACTTAACTGCCCCCAAGGCATTTTTTTCTTTATCATAGACCAAGACAATGTCGCATTCAGAGAAAACCCTAGGTCACACAGTGTTATCATACTGAACCTTCACCCTTTTATTATGAGCTTCATTAATTGTGGCAGCATCTTGACACTGCTCATCAAGACATTCCAAATAAATAATGCATTCTTAAAATCTGGTAGTGTCTGGAAGAAGTTCAATAACTAGCTTAAGAGAAGGAATTTCACATTCCACAAGGAAGATTGATTCCAATCTATAAGCCAATTGAAAAGGAGTGAAACTAGTTGCAGTATTGACTGAAATCTGATATGCCTGAAGCGTAGGATAAAACATAACGTTCCAATTGGATTGAGATTTATTGATCGTCCTTTGAAGGATAACCTTCAAGGATTTATTCATAGTATCCACTTTCCCATTGGCCTGAGGATAGTAATGAGATGAATGCTCCTACCAAAAAACTAACTTGAGAGCCAATTCACCCAACATGGATTTCCTAAAGTGACTTCCATGGTTAGTGGAAATATCTTTAGGAATACCAAAATGAGAAATGACTTGGTTGAAAATAAATAAGGTTGTTGTTTCACCATCTTTCGAAAAAGTAGGCATAGCCTTGAGCCACTTGGTGAAGTAGTCCACTGCTACAATGATATACTTATGACCCTTTTTCGAAGGTGGCTTACAAGTTTAAAAATATATTCCCCACTTTTTGAATGGACTGATGGTAATAACATGGAGGAGTGGAGCTGGATGAGCGCGCATTTTCTGAGTATAAACTTGACAAGGATGAAATTTCTTGACCTCTTCAAGATAATACTTAAAATGAGGGGAAACAGCCTAAATATATATAATAATATCACCAACAAAGTGGAATGGACATGCACTAGATGCAATCAAGACTGCAAATCAAGAAAACAAACCATAAAATAATGAAAGCACAAGATTGGAAATAAACACCATGAATAAATCCCCATGGATTTCCAAAGCTTACAAGGGAAAATAAACCTAATCCTTCTCCAAGATTTCATGTAAATATCTCGCCATGCAATCCCCTGCACCATACTACCATACGCACATAACTGTCAGGGTACAATATAGACATACAATATACTAGTTACCTTACCTTGTTATTCCAGGCACACTGCCCTGTATCTAAACACACATGTCAGCCATATCTACCAAAGATGAAGACAACTTATCTATAAATTTTAAATAAACTTTTACCAAGACTAAAAACCATGTCATAATCCAAAATCGACTCACATTCATCAGTCATAATACCTAATGCTACAGCTATCACCTACCTACACACAGGTATATACTAGATATCTTAGCACATATTTTTTAGCACAACCGTCTTAAAACAAGATCATTCCTTCATGCAATCTTACAAACACATACTAATATCATGCAATTAATCAAACATTCCAACAACTTGCAAACATCCCAAAAACTTGCAAACATGCCATGTTAAGTAAATCAACTATATGAATTAAGAGACACCAAATCACTCAAAAACCAAATAGATGACATAATCAAACATTCAATAACCAAGTATACGACATAATAAAATTCACACCTTAATGTAACTTAAGGGAGGCTATCATTTCTTCACAATCAATCTAGATTAGCATGATATAAATTCACAACATATCAACCCAATCATAATTAAAGTCTTGATATCCACAACAATATCTAGCTAACATGTTCACATAATAAACCCATAAGGAAATATAATTCATGCATAACAATCACATATGCAAAGTCAGTGTAGACATAATACAACAAACTATCACAATTAGGTCAACTCATACCTGAAGGTCATAACCCTAACCAACTATATAGGCCAATCCAAATCATCACAATACATAATATCAAGATATTAAATGCAATAGCCCTAGTCATCAAGTTACTATCATATAACAACAACAAGTTATATATCATGTTCATCAACAACATATAAGTTATATAACATAAAACAACAATACCAATTCATACCACCACATGTTGCTATCTTTCATGACTATCTCACACATGTACATATAATCGCACTAATAAACTAGAATCTATAATGTATATAACCATAAGATCGATGGAATGAAGGAATAATCATAACCATAATGCATATAACAATATTTTACATTCACAACATCCAACGTGTATGACAACACGTTTTTCCCTCAAGGTCCAATGCTGCAACTTCATTTTGATGGTCTGCATCTCCTTCTCTATATTAGCCAACACATTAGGATCATAATATACCAATATCATCATGATGACGTAATTGCATACAATGAACATATTCACAACAACCTTCATCAAACCAATGAATGTCCCACATATAGCATCACATAAGAAAGCATACACGGAAAACACATAAGCAAGACCAATATGTGACCTAGAATAAACAAGCAATGCATACACCTCATGTAGCAACATGTAAGAAAGTGGGTAGAGAAAATACATAAGCATGAACAACACATAATGAATCATACATGTGAAAACATCTTGAAAAAAACACCATAAACCCTTCCATGGCGACACCACTACCACCATGGCCAACACAACATGGATGCAAAAAACACATAAAACATCGATATAATAAACACATAAGAAATAAACAAAATCATGACCAAAACACCTCCCATCCAGTCCAAGGGTTGAACCATGCTTTGATACCACTCTATAACACCCCCTTCCAACATCTACCTGAAAAACCAAGCAACCAGGGTAAACATGCGACGAGTGGTTTTTGATATGAGATTCAACCTCTGAGACAACCTTAAGGAAGTGGAACTGACGTAAACAAGATAAAAACACCGTACATACCATCAAAAACATCCTTGGGAGGTAACCCAACCTTCTAGGCCCCTAAACCCTAAGGGAGATTGGATTTTTGACCCATTTGAGCATTAGCAGTGGGCATGCCAAGGAAAGGTAGCAGTAAAAATCCTATAGCCACAGAAATTCCAAGGCAAGGTAGCGGCTGGGGCCCAATTTGGTTAGTTTTGTGCCTACAACTCCTGGATTTGTTTCACATTTTTATCCCGAGATCCCAGGTCACTAACTAGAACTTCATGAAAATTTAGAGGATAAACAACATTAAAAAAGGTATGAAAGCAATCACATCATTAGCAACTCATCTGGACCTCTCCTACACATGATAGGAATTTCTGTAAACATGTCAGAAACATTACATCTATAGGTATAAATAAAATAATTAAACATGGAAATCTCATAATTATTTTAAAATCAATAAGAAGCATTGTTCACCTACAACATAAGCTTCAATACAATCTACTTGTCAATAGATACATTGTGTATTAATTTACAGGTAAAAACATAGATAGAGCCATACATCATCATTCATCAAATACATGCTTATAACCAGAATAATAAGAACAAACATACAATGGATAAAACAACAATGTAATCCATACATAAACCAGTACATTTTCATATCAAATACCAAAGGAATGAGCTCTTAATTACCAAATATGAAAACCAGCTAGAGATGGGACTTCCACGTTCCACCCAGACATAGATTGGCTCAACCAAGTCTCACTTTAACTAATCACCCTCGTGCCATATTCCAAGCATGAACGTGGAATCTAATCAAACACATAAATCACAATTAATCAAGGGCTTCCATAGCCTAAACCACTTCAACCTTAAACTAGTGACTCCACCTCATGGTCGCATATCACAACCATTAGGGATTGGTCTCTATCCAAGTTGTCCTAAGGCTCTAGATTATTTGTTCCAACGAGGGTTCCAGGACTAGTAACTCAACCCCAACTTTTACATGTATTCCAAAGTGTTTTTCTAACCAGGCCTGCCAGAGCGTTTTTCCAGCTAAGGCTTCCAGGACTAGTAACTCAACCCACAATCGACCGTCGGGCTTCCAGAGAATTTGTCCAGCCAAGGCTTCTACAAACTAATAACTGAAGCCACAGCTAAAGGACTCATGAGAACAAACTAGAAATCAACAAATGGAAATAAACCCACAACACCGTGGTTATCCAGGAAATGACAAGGCTAGGAAAATCCACATGCATACACTGTGCATGCCAAAACTAGTGAGAAAAACATACATGAAACTCAATACTTACAATCAAATGTCGTTGTATTTTGTTATACCATTGTCCACTTGCACGTTCTTTATTTTATTTTTCCTTATTGTTCCAAATCCCCATGTATCCACACTCTCCAAGAGTTCTCCAAGAAACTCTAACTATCCAAGGGTATTAAAGAGAGAGAGAGAATAATAAGAGAGCTCCAAAAATGCACTGACAAAATCTTACCAACTAATCCTCAGAATCCCTTTTATTAAGGAAGCCTCTAATTTCTTCAATTTTCCATTATTTTCCTTCATTTTCCTCGTCACATGCAAACTGTGACCTTTCACCTTCCTTTTCTCCTATTTTCCATTGTTTTCATAAATAAATGAAATTAATGTATCATGCCTTTTCAAAACCTTTTCCTTTGCCTTTTCCAATTTCCTTTAGCCATAATAAACCGAATGAACACCAGCTAGGATATTTTGGCCACCATTCTGCTTGGAATACGTGTCCCATAACCCATGTTATTATATTTTTTTACCTGTAATTTTACCAGGTTTTACATTATATGTAAAACATGTCAAAACAACCTGCATAATAACTTTGTAATCGATTTTCATATTAAACCAACATTCCATATTTTAAGCATATTTTCTCGTTCAATGATGGATTGAATTGATTCAAATTGGATATTAAAGTAGACTCATGCAGATATATTATATAGAAATATTTTTTTAATAAATAAATAATTGATGGGCAAAATATACCATTGAATAGTAAACAAAAACGATTTGTAAGAGTGTTGATTTATGATAGAAAGTCAATATTTTGGTCATAAGTTTCTCATATGATATCGAAATTGAGTTATTAAAATTTCCTTGTAAACTATATTCATATGGGAATATACCATAGAAACAGTTTTTCAATATTTATCCATTTAGGAATCCAAGAAATAATGGTTCCAACTCTATCCATAAGCTACCTACTATACACCATGTTAGTGTTTTCGTCCTAATATTTTTTTTTGAGATCAAAATTGAGTGATTCAAGTTGGATTAGAAAGTATAAGTAAAGAGGTATCTCACTTAAAAATAGGTTTCAAAAATTCACAATTTTATTCTCTTAAATTTTGATTGTCCTCACTCTATTCCTGGCTTGCCTACTATATGTTCAACCACTATTTTGGTCATAATTTCTTCTTTTGAGATCAAAATTAAGAAATTCAAGATGCATTAGAAAATATATCTAAATGGATACTTTATATATAAACAGGTTTTAGAAATGAGCCCACATGATCCCCCTAAAATAAATTTTCCTTTTCAATGTAAACCAAAGAATGCTACAATAATTTTATTCTTACCCATTATTCTATGTTATCTTACCCTGATTTTCTTGAAGAAAGGAAGATCTACTTCAAGAATATGAGTGCTTCCAATGTAACGTTGTGTGTAACATATATAGAATTACATTCATACTCAGATTTGAAGTATAAACTTTAATGCACACCAAACCATGAAAATCAAGATTCTTTAATTGATAGGGTCTCAAGAGTTGTCGAATGATGGAGGAATAATATATGTCAATAATTTTTAGAAATCAAAATTCAATATGATCCATGTATTCCTAGTCCCTTGATTCGGTAAATAATGTTGTTTTATCTCCATTTGCGAAATTTTTTAGATCTTCCATAGCTTGTTTATTGATCTCTTGAATGTTCAGTGGATCTAATGATAAGCATGAAATAAATTCCTCGATCTCAGTCTCCAATATATGTTCTTCACTAATGATTTCTTCTCCTTCAGATTCGCAAGAAAAATTGAAGAAAATTATTTTTCTTTCCTCTCGATATTGTTTGTGAACCTTCCAAAATTCACCTTGAAGTTTTTCATAAGTCATTTTCTATTTTCCTCCTTATTGAGATATAGATGTATTTCTAATAAAAATATTTCCCATCTCGATAGTCACAATTTTAGAACATTTAACATTGACAATTTTCATGCAATATGAGGTTACAACATCCAATATTATAGCATATTCTATTAGATTATCTGATGTTATAACATCTTCTATTACAACATATGGTATTACAACAGTTTCAACATTGTCAATAGGAGTAGTTTTAGTAGTTTCAACAATAAAAATTTCAATTGTTTCAACAAACACAGTTATTATGGCATCCATTGTTACATCATCAGGTTTTATAACATCCATTGTTGTAGCAAAAATGTTACAAAAGTTTCTACATATTTAACATCAACTGTTACAACAATTAGAACAACAATAATACTATCACCTTCTACAACAATTTCAATAGTTTTAATAGTAGTATTAGTTGTAACAATTTTTTTACGATAATTTAAAATTATATGTTGGTCCTCTAATGATATATGGATTGTGCTTCTTGCATGGTGATTTCTCATATCTATGTTGTGTGGTAATAGGAAAAGTTCTTGATTTCACTGCTCTCCCTGATATGAAATGCATGTATTTACATTCAATTGGGGATAAGTATGAAAGACAAATGATTTGACTCGGTGTGCAACCTTATTATTTAGATTTGTATTAGGTTGCATCGATGGTTGGGACCAATGATAGAGGATGACTAATTGGTGGTTCATTAAATGAGAATTGTAGTTGTTTCTAATGATGAACTTTAGTATTGCAACAAAAATGTTGTAACTCACAAGCCTACCAACTTTAATTATCAACCTGAGGTTCATAGAAAATTAAGAGGTGTCAAAACTATATGTGTAGCATAAAATGTATCCTTATTTAGTTGATATAATTTAATGGAGTGAATTTCATGAAATAAAATCTTAAACCAATTGTAGAAATGGAAATGTTACTTTAAAAATAAATTAATCAACAATTTGTAATTGAAATCCTAAGAGCATGAATTCACATAAATAGGCCTAATCTACTTTGTAAAAATGCATGTCCTAAGTGGTGTTTATTCTTCCTTAATCAGGGATTTATATCCTAGGGGCCATGATGCAAGCCTAAGAGACAAAAACAAAGCTTTGAGAGAAATGATGGTCAATTTTACTGGAAGTTGCTATTGGATGTCATGTAGATGCTACACGAGGAGATAACTCACCTAATGACCCAGTAAATCAAATGAAAATTGAATGGGAATTTTTTTTATTAAGTATGATGTCTTAGGACTCCATTACAAGTGGAATCACTCAGAAACACCCCTGTTAACATGTGCTAAAAAATAGCAGAAAAGTAGTAGTCTAAAAACTGAAAATTCAAGAACTTGTGAGCTAGCTAACATATAAAATGCCTAATCTAATCAACTGAAAATTAAATGGGGTACATTTTTTTATCAACTTGAATGTTTTTATGACCTAATAAAAGTGGAATAAACTCAAATGAATCTTGTTAACACGTTCTTAAAAATAGCAGAAAATTAATACTATCTTGCTAAAAGGGACTTCCAGAAATCCTAGATTCATGAACTAGTAACCCAATCCAAGTAGCTCAATGATGAATATGACTTTTCAAAGCTATTCTATGCATAAATAATTATTTTGAATGTGTAATTAACCTTCAAAAAAACTTACTTCAACCATTTAAGAAATATAACCTACAACAAAAGAAGCATGAACAATAAATGCATAAGCAAGAGATGTAAGTGAAAAAGAAGTGAAAAGAAGAAGAAAAAGTTGTGCAAAAAGGCTACAAGGCTCATGGGGTGGACACGCCCAAGGATTAAAAGAGTCCTATGAAGGATACCAAGATTTAGAAGGTAAAATGGAACCAAACTTCTTTTTTTCAATCAATCCAAGTACACCCCTACAAGAAATTACAATGGAGTTGCTAAACAGCATTTTTTCTCCAAAAGAAGACTACAAAATATATGCCCCTAGAGGCCAATTCGAAATGGTACTTACAAAAAACTTATGAGGAAGAATTATCCTTGAAACAAGGAAGATTTTTCCTCCAAAATCCCTCAAATAGTGGATTTGGTTCCCAATACTAGGAATCTCCATTGAATGATAGGGAACACATTCCTAGATTTTCTCAATCATTGGAGCTCAAGAATTTCTCAATAATTTCATGATATTTTGTTCATTTATTATCCAGTATTGATCATCATATAGTAGGGAGGAAGTAACTAGATTATCTCCTCCTCTAAATATTCATAATATGCCCAATAATCTCACAATATTCTTCAAAAATAAATAATATTAGACATAAATATGAAGTTATCTCTAAACTTTCCTAGGAATATATTAAATATAAAAAAAAATTATTAAGTGTAGAAGGAGAGATTTAATATAGCCTTTTTGTGCCCAAGGAATGTTAGATGGGCCTTAATTTTCATCTAATTTAGAGGCCCATCATACCCCACTATTTAAATTGTTTCTCATCCTCATAGAAACCTATTCATCCTCCTTCCCATGTGGTTCTTCATGTATGCTCTCCTATTTCATTCTTTGTTTGTTGGTCCATGTGTTACTCCTTCTATTCCTCTTTTTTCTACTCTTCTATTTTCGTTTATTACTTATCTCATTTTCCCAAGGAATTCTTAATGTAGATTCAGGCTACTTCGTTCTCTCAGGTGCTTCTTCAACTATAATGGGTTCTATTTTTTAGGGTAAAACCTTGATTTTGGCTCATATTCTTCACCACTTGGATCCTGTAAATTTATTGCAACCTCAAGTAAAATATCATAATCATACCCCCTTAACCCTTCAAAGAATCCCATCTCATTTAAATTTTAGAAAATGGTAAGCACTTCAGGATACTTATTGATTGTCTCTATGCTAATGGGTTTTGTCCTATTAAATCCTCCCCCCATATTTTCACACTATGAATTACTTAAATTTTTTGTGAAAATATAGGATATTTCTTGTACGACTGAATTTTTAATTTATAGGAGTTTATTTTTCCTTGATACCTCCCACAACGCACACTGAAGATTTCCCCCCATTTCTTTGCCTTCCATCTTTTGTAAAACTTCTCCTAGGAAAAAAACAAGCAATCTGGTGGAAAAGATGGGATGCTACAAGAACAAAGTTACATGTAGTAGCTTTGAAAAAGGAATAACTTTTACAATACTAGCCTCAGTTTTCAATTGTAGGAGTGAATTTTGGATTATTGGCCATGACACAACATACTATAGATCAATTTTTATGAACTTACTTGACTAGAAATGTGAATTATCTTTTCTTATTAAATGATGGAATTGAAAACACTTAACATAGAGATATTTCTTCTTACATAGGGAGAAATAATGGTGAATAAACAAAAACAAAAGAAATTAATGATGTGAAACCAATATACTAACTTGGATACCTTTCACCCTTGGAAAATTTACCATTATCCAACCCAAACTTCCTGTAGCAAATCCTCTGCATCTCTATTGTGTTTCTTTGTACATTTTAGTAATTAAATAATCATTGTCCAACACCCTAGTAGAAAATGTTTTCTCCTGCAGCCCTATGGTAACTTCTTGTAACAATCTATCTATTTCTTGTAGCAACTTTATTCCTTACTATAGAAAATTTATTCTTCCTATAGGAGGTCTATTTCACTTGTAGCAACGAACCCAAATCTCGTAGAAGCTATTCATTGCATGCCAAGAGGTGGTGGGTCCAGCTTTTTATTATTTTATTTTTATTTTGTATTTATTTTCACTATTTTTCTTTTTTTCAATTTCTTTTCTCTTTTTTCCATTGCATGCAAAATAAACTCAAAGTGATTTGAGTTAATTGAGTTGGCCCCCAGCTACGTTTTTAACTCCATGATAACATCCCACTTTCTAATTTATTTTCTCACTTTTATCTCATTTATCTCCCACATATGTATTTTTCCTTTGGAGAAATGTTAAGTGAATTTATAGATAAGAACAAGGCTTCGTGCTATTAAGTTTCACTATAAGAGGCCTTTCCTTCTCATAGTTTTAATGTTTTCTTAAGCTAGAATAGATTCGAAGGGTGAGGTAAGAGAGTTGCATACACGTGCCTCACCATGAGAGTCTTTCTTCTGTGTAGAATGTTGTTGTAGTTGTGGAGCTTGCTGATATGACTGTTGAAGGTACCTTTGGTGGTTTTTTAGCTGCTATCCATGATCCTTTTGTCAGAGTTTGCTTTCTCATGTGTTGATCCTCTGATGGTTTCATGCTACTTCTTAACAAAACTAATGGATTATTTGTTGGCTTCTTGAGGTGTCATCTTATTATGCTTGTTTCTTTATGCATTGGCTTTTCTCTCAATTTTTTCTCTTGAAATGTGCTTGACTAATAAATTTTTTGTGTGTGTAGGTGCCTTGTTGAGTGTTCAAGTCACTACATTATTGGAGTCACTTCACAAGTCTTCCATGTCTCCATGGATGATCAAAAAACAACTCCAAGGCCTTTATAGTGCTTACACAGGGATTTCTACACGAAGTTTCTTATTCCTTTCCAATTTTTTTTGCTTGTTTTGGAATCTAAATTTTCATGGGTGATGAGGGAGAGTGTGTGGACGTCTTGGAAAAATGGGGTGAAGTAACTCTATGTTTTTTTCAGAAAAAAAAAATATTTTACATAGGAAACAGAGTGTAGGGTTTGAGTGAAATATATTTCTGTTTAAGATGGAGGAGTGATGAGACGGTGGTAGGAAATGGTGGAAAGACTCTCCCCATGGATGTTTTGACACCATAGGGCCCTTAGTGACTTCTCTTTGCCTTTGATACACCCTCTTGTAGCTCACCATAACTTCCTATAGCAGCATAGGGAGGGTGCAAAATTTTTATTTTTGAGCTCATAGGATGGTGGAGAGATATGGTTACATGAGTGACGGGTACGTAGATGAGATGTTATGGATGGAAGGATGGAGGAGAGATTTGTAGGGGAGATTTTGTAGCAATTTTGATTGTTCTTGTAGCATTTCAGGACAATCTCTTGTAGTATACTTATTTTATTCATAACTCTCAAATGGTAGAATAGATTGACTTGAATTCTTTTGAGCATGCTTTCATCATTCGTATGAACCTCCACATAAAAAATGAGGGCCATTTAATGCATGAATATCGAGAAAAAATAAAAATTGATATAGGTGATGGAGGTCGATTTCTCAAAAAGTGTGCACTATAATTTCTGAAATTGTTTGAGCATGTTACCATAATTTATATGCATCTCCCCATGAAACAACTCATCCAATAGATGCACAAGTTTCAAGAAATAAAAAAAAATTATGCTCTGTGTATTTTGGACCTCCTATAGCAAAAATGGAACTTCTTGTAGAATTTTAGGACAACGAGGAAAATTAATGAGAAAATATTGGAGATGATGGGTGGATATTGGAAATGGATGAGGGTGATGGATTGGAATGACCATGGTCCTTTTGGGTCATTTGAGGTATTTTAGCCTAATTTGAGTCAGCCAAAATTAAAGAGAGGTTCTAAGAAATTCAAGTTTATTAGGGAACAGTTGTTAAAATTTCAAGAATACTTGCAACATGCTCAAAAGGATAACCACAAGCGCAACGAGGATTCATCGTCACATGTGCACCAGAACCAAAATCAAGAAAGCAGCAGCATTGGAGGTGTAATCTAAGCTAGAGGAGAATCAAAGAGAAAAGAGCACGGGAGGGGTCGAGTTGGGCTCATTCACATGCAGAACAGTTCAAGAGTCGGATCGA
Organism: Pinus albicaulis; assembly: GCA_034641835.2. NCBI lineage: Eukaryota > Viridiplantae > Streptophyta > Pinopsida > Pinales > Pinaceae > Pinus > Pinus albicaulis. The sequence goes on from CM076569.1 coordinate 357,113,855, forward strand.
TGGGCACGTTCAGAACATTACATACATGTCAAGGCTGAGTCGGGCATATTTGCAAGCTTAGCAGTGTTACACCATGGAGAAACTAATTAGTTTCCCGAAGGCAGCAAAAAGGAAAAGGCAGCAAAACAATAAAGGCAGAGTCGTGAACGGTAGGTGGGTCAAGTCGTGAACGGTAAGCGGGCCAAGTCGTGAACATGGGCAAAGTCATGAACAAGTCAAGTGTTCTACAAACAATAAGAAAGAAATGAATGAGCACAACCAAAGAAGAAATTTTGGAAAACTGGAGTAAAGATACAGCAAGGACTATTGGATCTGCGCATAGGTCAACAACAGAGATTAAATCGAAAACCCATAGGTATTTAGCAAATCGACAAGTTTTACATTTATATGATAAGAAATCACAAATTAAACTATTTAATTTTTTATGTGATAAGTCACAGAAACTGCGAAATGCGAGCGATGACATGGGAAGGTGATGTGGCAAGCTGATGTGGCAGATGACATGGCCCTAACCCCATAGATCACAAGTAATTTATGATGACATGGCAAGGTGACATGGCAGTGATATGGCAGGGTGATGTTGTATGATGACATGGAACTGGCTCGCATACCGCACATCGCAGATCGCATAGGATAACTTTATTGTTAAACATTAAAAGTTGTGGGTTGCGACGGGGAGTTCACTGCAATTTGTGAAATTGAAAAATCGCAATTATTACGAAATCACTATAATCTAAAACTTGCGAAGTGCGATAGAGAGGAGTGAACACGACGGAGCTTCAAAGCTAAAGTCTAGAGAATTTTAAATTCTTGCATGAGACCCATCCGCATACTACACATCGCAATTGATGATTTTTGCATTTACATGTTAATACATCACAAGTTATTTTTTTTGCGATGTGATGCGATCACATATTGCATATCTTAAAAGGAAACTTGTTAGCGCTAAGAACTAAATCTCGCGACATGGAACAAGAGCTCGGATGCAATGTAGCGCCAAAGTCAAATTACAAAGGATTTCAATTCCAGATGTAAAGCCTTTCTAGTGTTAAATAACATCAGAGGAAGAAAGGAGGCTTATAACGTAAAGCTAGTGAAATGCCTTGATAATGGAAGAAGGTATGAACATGGGGAGAGAGACTCGAGTAAGTGACCCAATGCAGAGCAAAGGAGAAGAGAAGACTGAACACAATAGGCATGCACATAAGAGGTAGAGTCGGGTAGTAGGTGACATGATGACAACGTTCGAAAAACAAAAGCATGGGCAGAGTCGGGTGGACATGCATTTATGCATACTTTTAGGACATCAATGCCGAAACAGAAAGATACAGATCAGAAACAAATCAGACTCACCAAAAGGATTATATTCCAAGTGTATTTTTTTTCTTTGTTAGGATTGAAGCTACAATGTTGTCCTTGATTGCAATGTAATTAGTTTAATAGTTTAGACAGTTTAGAAGTTTCAAGAAGCTCGAGTAGTTACAAACTATTGTTGTTTATATTTAAGGAAGAGAGAAAGAGGGAAGGAGGGTTCTGAGTTCTGGAAATCTCGGGGATTACATTTTGTAATTTTTTTCTGCTTGGTAAATGAAAGTAGCAGCAAGTTTCCTTCAACTGTTGACGGTAATTCATATTTCTTGTGCCATTTTGTGTACTTTCTTCTTTGAATGAAGTGAAGTAATGTAGCAGTCAGTCTCTTAATTACATCTGTGTGTAAGAGTTAAATAGCCTTAATTTGCGCTCCTTCACTCCAACTTTTCTCTCTTCACCAATTCTCTTTGAAACATTGTGGTAGATTCTACTCCTCAACATATCATTTTTAGTTTCCCCTCTCTTCACAAACTCCTGATGAAACTTTAAAGTAATAGATTTTGTGTTTACAACATATTATTCGAAGTTTCCTCTCTCTCCATGAATTTCCTTTGAAACTTTAAAGTGGTAGATTCTGCTCCTCAGCATATCATTTTGATTTTCCCTTGCAGTTCTTCTTTCCATTCAGATATTAACAGTGAATGGCATTATGAAATATTTTATTATTCTAGATCATTAAGGGTTTTAGAAAACTAGTTCCCAAAGTTATAGAACAAATACCTCATGATAATATCATTCCTATGACATACTTTATAAGATGTTCTTAAGCACTGATTCCTTTCACAACCGAGGGATTGTCTCTTAAGATACAACATGAGAAAATGAGGAGAAATTCCAAGTTTAAATTTATTTGACTATATTTTTGACCATTTTGTTTTTGGCAACTTGTTATTGTTGCTTGAAAAATTTGGAGAGCACATGAATTCATTAGAGAGAGACACATGGAGCAAATATTTTTTTCTTTTTAGTTTTTCCTTTTTTTTTCTTTTTTCTCAAGCATACTAGCTGCCTCAATGATGTTTTCAACTAGTAGGTCTCCTTGGGCACCTCAAAGGAGTTTTTCACCTACAATCTTTTATTTTTCTATTTTCCCTCTCTTTTTCCCACCCATTGACAACCTCATGGAGGTTTTCAGTCAACGATCCAACATCTGGTGCCTCAAAAGAGGTTTTCACCTGGGACCTTATTCTTTTCTTTTCCAATTTTTTTTCTATCCTACTCTACTTGAAAAAACAAAATCTCTTTCAAATATAGGAATACCTCCTATTAGTCATCAGTAATTTTTTCTATTTGTAGATGACTAAATGTTGATCTTAGATTTCTAAAAACAAGATTCATGAATATTGTGAGTTTTAGAAATATGACTGCCTTCATTATCCTTAAACCACATTTTTCACCATTCCACTAGCTTGCCATTCCATGGTCACCCTGCTACTCCTAAAATGCTTATTATGTGCTTTTACCGACTTTTGTTCTTGTAGATGATTAGGGTTTTTGAGGGCATTTTTATTGGTTTCATGACTTCCATGGTTAAATACTCAACAAGGCTTGTATTCTGATATTATTAAACCTTCCCCTATACTTTATATACCTTCATAAGTACTTCCCATCACTCTTATCCCTCAAACTCATCATTTTTCTACAAAACCTAGCCTATTGCCACAATTTGACACTTTTCAAGACTAGGCCTGTGTTTTTCCATTTTGGACCCTTTCCCCTCACTCAATCCTTGAAATTCCACTTTCCCCTACTCTCTAACATCTATCCATATCCCCCAAAATTTCCCCACGAATTTATACAACCTTTAACCCCTTCATTCCCCTCCCTCTACAAGGCAGTCCTAAAATCCCTTGTTTTACCTACACCAAACCCTAATTTCCTCTTCCAACTAAGCTAGGGTTTGCAATGGAAAAGAGGCATAGGAGAAAATGATCCACATGATAGGTCATATCACCAAGAATAAAGCCATACCAAATCATAAACATCATGCCTCCATCATTTTCCAAGAACCTTCCATTCGAAAGGACAACCATTTGCCATGTTCTGGCTAGTTTTATACAAATATGTTCTAACAAAACAAAGATGAATTTGAAAATTGAGAGAGAGGTTTTGTCCATAATAGATCCATAAGAAAAAATCCTTCTATTTTTACACATGTATCATGGTTTGGGAGCAATTTCAAAAATAGCTGTGTGTCAGTGGGAAATTTTGCACTCGAGCGACCTTGGGAAAATCAGTTTTCTCATATTTGAGTGTCCAATGACTTGTGTGATGATAAAAGAAAATATTTGAATATATTTCCAATGAGCATCAAGGAGTTCAATTTGGAGTTGAGGAAGGCATCCAAAAGTTGTCTACACCAACACTCTGCATTTCTGCACCATCATTCAGCACTTTTTGACCAGTCTTCGGAGAATAAACTTTTGACAGGTCAAATCAACTCCAATAATGGAAAAAAATTTATATTTTGAAATTATACAGGATAACATATCCAATAAGATATCATGATCACAATTTTTAGTAGAGGAAGGCATCCAAAAGTTGTCTGCACCAACACTCTGCATTTCTGCACCATCATTCAAAAATTTTTGACCAATATTGGAAGAATCAAATTTTATAGGTCAAATAAACTCTAATTAGAGAAACCAAAGTATATTTGGAAAGCATACAGGATAAAATTTCCAACGAGCTATCATGGGCCCAATTTGGACACCAGGAAGGCCTCAGAATTCTCACTGCAAAAAGGCACTACGCCTTCGGAAACTGGCACTACGCCTTTGGATAGGAAAAGCTTATAAGCCTTGTAACAACTCAAATCACCTCAAAATATTCCAAAATATTCCTGAGGGTCCTCCAAACATATTTGAAAATTGATGAGGTAAGTGGTTTGTCCCTAATGGAGAACATCTTGCAGCATAGAAGAAAGGAAGCACTTGGCTCTAAGAGGAACTAGGGTTTTTGAGATGATAGATCAACAGTGTGCCAAACAGAAGCCCAATGCAGCAAGACTCATAAAGGAGGGTCAAGCTCTCATCTCAGCAATTTACATTCAGTGGTTAAAGGATAGAAGAACATGGTATAAGCTCCAAGGTAAATATAGAAATATTTGAGGATGCCACCACTGTGTAAGTATCTAAGGTTATCAAAGAGAAGATCAACATTTTCAAGGATCAGAGGGGAAAGTCACTTCGGAGTTTCATAGCACCTACTGAAGTAAAAGTGTTCAAGGAAATAGACCACTCAAATTTAATAAGCTTTTTCACTCAAACAACATCTGCAGAAGAAGAAAGTAAATAATATCATTAAGATGTGGGTCAAGTTCTCTTTTCAAGCCACTTACTTTTAGTGATCATCAAAGGAATAAAAACATAGGGTTAAGCTCCAAGATGGAAGACCAAACTGATTATAAGGTTGCCACTGTGTGACTAAATATGTCAAAAAACTAAGAACATCAGAAAAGGCTAACTTCAGCACCTAGTCACCTGTAGCAAAAGGGCCAAATGAAATATCAGTAAAGGGTCAAAGGCTTGAAAAGAAAACATTAGGAAAGTGGATTTGACATTTAAATCAATGTTTTTGAACTTATAAAGGCCCTCTCCACCCTTCAGCAACTCATTTGTTGTTACAAAGGTCATCAAAGAAACACTCAGAGTGAAATTTGTGAATTTTCGGCAAGCTTGGGAAAATCTGCCCTGTGCTACGTGCCTGGAATCATGCGTTATGCTCCTGGAGGTGTCCACTGTGTAAAGTTTAACTGTGCAATACGCGCCTATGATTTTTCATTGTGCGTTTGCTCCGTGCAGACCCAATAGCCCGTGCCAACAAATGGCGTGCATCCTTATCGATGAAGTGTTCAATAGTGAACACACTACGTGTTTGCTCCGCGTAGTCCCAGTAGCATGTATCAACAAACGGTGTGTAGCCTTGTCGAAGACGTGTTCAACAGTGAACACATTTCACATTTAGCCATTCACGAAAGACCCGACAAACCGTGCCAAAAAATGACGTGCAGCCTTGCCAACAATGCATTTAGCAGTGAATGCACTACGCGTTTGCTCCGTGTAGACTCGGTGGCCCGTGCCAACAAACGGTGTGAATCCTTGCCGACGACGCGTTCAACAGTGAACGCGCTGCACATTTAGCCATTCACCGAAGACCTGACAGGCCCATGCCAATGACCGCGTGCAACCTTGCTCAATCGCCCGACTCCACATGCAGCCTTTCCTGATCACCCGACTCCATGTGCAGGCCGACCTAACAGCTTGGGCAGGCACTGCGCATGTGGCTAGGGAGGCCCTCCATGCAAACTAAGCCTCCAAACTTCTTCAAAACTGCCTCTAAGGTTTCTCCAAGTACAAGCAGAGGTAATTGCAGGTCATCAACTCCTCCCCAAGTATTTTGTCACCATTTGATTAAATAATGAAACCCTAAGGTCAAAAATTATGATTTTTAGAACCTTGAGGTCACTGTTTGTCATTTCTCTATCTTGCCTATGAAGTATATCAGTTGAAACAAGGTTAATTAACAGTTAGGTATTGTCATCAAAGTTTTTTGCCTCTCTCTCAACCTAATATACATATACCTATACACTCATCCTTCTCATTCAAAAGCAGACTGCTATTTTATCATACGCTCCTTCATATCAGTTTCACATCAAGTCTTAAGATGTCAAAGGGAGAATTTTTCAAATATTGATGAGGGATATAGAATTGAAGATCACATCAATGAAGAGGTAAGAAGCTTTAATGAAGAACAAAATGACAATGCAAAAATCAATGAAGAGGTTGAGAGTGGTGATGATGTTGAGAACAAAGAGGACAATGAGGAAGCATAAAACATGAAGACTGATGATATTAATTTTTGTGAAACCAGCGCCAAAAATAGAAGAAAATAAATATCAATGCCTTAGAAGTAATCCACTTCGAGGGGGAAACCTCCGATACATTACATGAATGAACAATTCTTGGATGATACAAATTATAAAACCTCCTTTCTATATATAGGAGTCCATAGGGCCACAATGTAATCCTAGCCAACCTAACAATAATAATTTAAGGGCACAATAATAACAATATGGGGGTTACAAGGGTACAATAATAACAATAAGGGGGTTACACTAACAACAATAAGGGACTATACTAGTAATATAGGGACCTAACATGCCCCTCTCCTTAAAAAAAGTGTTGTCCTCAACACTTGAGTAGCTCTAGGTGCTTCTATATAAAATTCTCATCCTCCCATGTAGAATCTTTAGTGGGTAAGTTCTTCCAATTGATGAGATACTCTGAAATTGATCGATTCCGTAGTTGTCGAGTTCTTGTTTCCGTGACTGCTTCAGGTTCCAATATGATTTTTCCTTCTTCATCAAGTTCTGGTAATATTTTTTGAACTAGAAGATTTTCACCGATAACCTTCTTTAAGCATGAAACATGGAAACCGTATGCTGACCAGAAGAAGTGGGGAAGCTCCACTTGTTGTAATATGACAGTACCACATTTTGCAACACTCCAGAGGACCATATTACTTTGGTGATAATTTATTATAATTCTTAGCTTACTTCAGGGACATTTTCTTATATGGTTGTAGCCATAAAAATACCCAGTATCCTACATAAAAAAATTTCTCGTTGCGATGTTGATATGCATGTTGTTTCATTCGATTTTGTGTCAGATATAGCTTATCCTTTAAGAGTTGGAGAACTTGTTTTTGACACTCGATGTGATCTTCCACTACTTTAACTTTAGAATTTTCTCTTAAAGATGATGTGATGGATGATGGATGATATCCATAAAGTGCCATAAATGGGATCATTTTGCTATAGTATGGAAGGGAAGTAGCAACACTATCAACAGAGAAAATCCACTTGACCCATTTTGTTTTGTTTTATCAAATACAAAACAATGAAGATATCCTTCCAAATACTTATTTACTATCTCGGGCCAATTCATCGGACAGGATGATAAGATGAGTTTGTTGAGCTTACCTGATACCCAAACAAGAAAATAATTTCATTCAAAAATTTCCAATAGAAATGGGATCTCTGGCCACTACAATAACCCTTGGGTTTCCATGTAGCTTTTGAATTGTGTCCATAAATGTAGTAGCAATTGTACTTGCTTTAAATGGATGAGATAATGCACAAAAGTGTGCATACTTGGTACGTCTATAAACTACCACCATCATGACACTCTTTCCTTCAGATTTAGGTAAACCTATGATAAAATCCATTGAAATATCCTCCAAACGTTGACTTGGAATGGGTAAAGGTTGTATAAGACCCGGGGTCTTAATTGTCTCAACTTTATTCTGCTGGAAAACCAAAAATTCTGCCACAAACTTTTGAATATCATATTTAAGGCCATCTCAAAAAAAAATTCTCCACCCTGTGGTAAGTTTTTAAAAATATTGAGTGTCCTCCTATAGGAGAAGTGTGCAATTCCAAAATAATATTTTGTTTTCGTTTGGAATTATTACAAAGATATAAGTGATATTTGTACCATAAGGAATCATTTTTCCAACTAAATGCATCAGATGTACTAGGATCTTGCTGCAAATTTTGAAGGATTGTACACACTTCTTTGTCCTTCTTTCATTCATCCCTTGCTTTGGTTATCCAATCTGCTTGGATAATAAAAATTGCACAAAGTAATGCTTCCACCTCTTCATCCTTTCTTGAGAGTGCATCTGCAACAACATTTAGCTTCCCTTTTTTGTAGATGATTTCAAAGTCATAATCCACATCTTTGTGACCCATTTTTGCTACTCTTCTGAAGATAGTCGTTGTTCCAAAAAGTGTTTAAGACTATCATGATCAGTTTTTAGCTTGAAGTGTCTTCCCATTAGGTAAGTTTTCCATTTCTTTAGTGCATGTAGTATTGCTAATATTTCCTTCTCATAAATAGGTTTCTGTAAATACTTTCATTTGATTGGACGACTTTCAAAAGCAATGGGTCTTCCTTCTTGCATTAAAACAGCACCAATTCCATTTCCTGAGGCATTACATTCCACAATAAAGGTTTTTGTGAGTCCACGGCATAGCTAAGATCAGTGTTAGGCACATTGCCTCTTTAAGATGTTCAAAGGCCTTAGTTGCTTCAGGAGTCCATGAAAATGCATCTTTCTTCAATAATGTTGTTAGATTTGCTGCTATTCTCCCATAATTATTAACAAACTTGCGATAATACCATGTTAACCCGAGAAATCCTCACAACTACTTTATGGTTGTGGGACTTTCCATTCCTTAATGGATTTAATTTTGTTAGGGTCTACCTTAACACCCTTGCGAGATACAATATGACCCAGATATTCCACCTCTTGTACTCCAAAGAAACATTTGGAGGTTTTTGCATATAATTATTTCTCCTCCAGTTGTTTGAGCACCCCGTCAACATGTTGACCATGATCCTTCCAAGACCTACCGTAGATTAGTATATCATCAATAAATACTAGCACAATTCTTATAAGGAAGGGTTTGAAATAAATTCATCAACCCTTGAAATGTAGGAAGGTGCATCGTGCAAGGGCTGCAAAGTGACCAAACATTCATAATGACCCTTATGAGTTCAAAATGTTGTTTTCGGAATATCTTCAGTGTTCATTCTAATTTGATGATATCTTGAATGAAGATCCAACTTGGTAAAAATAGCTGTCTTAGCACGAATCCACACTGGCCAATCACAGGAATGGGAAATTCTTATCTTTAATGGTTAGGTTAGAGGTTATCGAGCTCCCTATAATCTTGGTATAGACAAACGCCATGATCCATCCTTCTTGTACCAATACTACAGAGCAAGTAATAAAGAACTTGACTAGGTTGAATTATACCTCGCTCTAATTCAAGTACACATGTCTAATTTCACTCTTTGACATAAGGATATCTATAAGGCTCAAGTTTAGAGGAACAATTTCGAATCAAATGAATAGCATGATCATGATCACGAATAGGTGGGAGTCCTTTGGGAGTTTCAAACACCTTGGAATGATTTTCCAAGACTTGTTGGAGATCTGCAGAAATAGATGATTTTGATTTTGGAACTTCTAGTGAGCATAATTGTGCAATGACACCTCGTTGTTCTTTCTTTAGAAGCTTTTTCATGACATTAGAGCTTATTATCTTTCCCGGCTTCCCCGCAATATCCCGTAATTCAACTTCATTTACTTCTGAAAAAAAAAAATTCAAGAAAAGTTCTTGAAAATTAAAAGCTACCGTCCCCAAAGATTGTAACCATTGTACTCCTAGTACAAGATTCGCACCTCCCATAGGAATGGAAAGCATTGGACTATTCAATACATATTCCCCCGTGGTTAGCTTGATATTATGGCATTTTCTAGAGAAATCTATAGTTCCTCCATTTGCAACCATTACTTGAAATTCTGGTGCTGGATATAGGAAACAATTCATTTCCTTGGCTACCTTACAATGAATAAAATTATGGGTGCTACCTGAATCAATCAAAACTATTACATTTTTCTTCTTGATATGTCCTTCTATATTGAGAGTTTGAGGAGTGGTAATTCCTGCCAATGCATTACACGATATGTTCGGACATATTTCTTCCTCTTCTAGGGCCGGTTCCTGGTGTATATCCTCTTCTTGTTCATTTTCTTCTTCCTCTTCACAATCTATGTAAAATAATTTCTTCTCAAAAAACTTATGACCTTTAGTGTATTTGCAATCACAACTGTATCAAGGCCCTTTTTCTCTTTTTTCTTCCAATTTTTTTGGTGTCAACCTTGTAGGTTGTGGAAATCTAGGCATAGCAACACTTCCTTCTTTATAGAAGTGAGTGGTAGGCTTCCTTGTCGCCATAATTTTACATTCAATTTTTCTTGCCAACCTGAATGCCTTCTCCAATGAATCAGGTTCCAAAACGTGAACTTCATGATGGATGTTATCCTTTAAAGTACCTATGAATAGATCAATCTTGTGTTCCTCTAGAATATCAGTTACCCTTATATTCAATTTTTGGAAGTCCTCAATGTGCTCCCCCAATAAACCTTTTGTTTGAGGTTTATCAATTGGCTAAATAAGGTGTTGCTCTTTGTATCCTCATAATGTGCTATCATTTCTTCCATAAAAATTGACCAAGTGACAATTTTTTTACAGGAGCAAAGCCATCGATACCATACAAATGTATTTTTTTCTAAATGTAAAGTTTCAATGTGTACCTTTTGTGTGTTTTGCACATTATAGAGATCAAAATATTGCTCCATTTGTAGTATCCATGTTACAAGATCCTTTCCATAAAACTTCCTCATATCCATTTTTGGAATATGATGGTTCTTTCCGCTAACATTAGATTTTATGAATTAACAATTAACATTTATTTTGTTCTCATCATGAGTTTCCTCTACTATCTTTTCACCATTAGGAAACATTTCTTGTATCAACTTTGTCAAACCTTCCATGTCTGCTTTTAGATCATTATTCATGTTTTCCATATTGTCTTTCATTTTTTCATCAATCTTAGCTTCCATGTCATCCATCTTAGATTCCATGCCATCTATCTTAGATTCCACACCTTTCTTCAAAACATCCATTTCATTTTTTGTTGCTCTTTGCGAGAGTTAAATTTGGCGCACTTGCTCTTGTAATTTTGATAGATCATGTTGCAATTCTTCATCTTCATGACTCATAGTAGAGCCTTCCTAAGGATTAATGGGTGTTGAATTATTTTTATGGGGAATTTTTTTTTGAACCCAATACTGATATATATTTTACAATATGCCTTTGGAATCAATTCAAATTGATTCTTCAAACAAGGCTTATGCAATTCGTAAAAAAAAATAGAGACCTTTTTCTTGCTTTCAAGGAGCTCGATATTGAAATTGGATTATATTTGTTATTGTGGCTATTAAATATCTAAAATTGGGCACTGAGGTAGCCTTCTAAATTATCTTTCAAATTCCACAGTTCTGACCTAATTTGGATTCTCCAAGGCAAAGTTATGTCCAATCTCCCATAATGACCTAATTATGGACTGGTTCAGTAGAGCGAACTTGTACGACTTTCCACGTGTCACTATTTCATATTTTAGCTCTGAAATTGATAGCAAAGAAACTAAAATTCATGTACTTGCAACCAATTTTGACGACACTCCAATCCGATGCTCATAGAGAGAGTTATGAAGATTTTCCCACGATCACCTCTTTGAGATGAAATTCAGGAGCCTGAAAAAGCACTACATTCCACAGATCATATCTCCGAAAATATTGCTAACCAAGCTCTGAAATATTTTGACAAGTTTCCTCAGGATTTCAGCTTCGCACCCTAAAAATTTCAGATTCTGAACCTTGGTAGAAAAAACGTTATAGCGCAAATGTGATGATGACTTGTTTAGATTAAATTGAGGAGCCTACAAAAAGACCTAAATTCCACTGATCATATCTCTGAAAATGTTGCGAAATAAGCTCTTAAATTTTTTGAATATGTTCCTTAGGATTTCATCTTCGCACCCTAAAAATTTCAGCTTCTGAAACTTCGTAGAGAAAATGTTATAGCAAAAATTCCACGATGACCTGTTTGGAGTAGTGAAACCCTAGAATCCAAAGCTCTGATACCAAATGTTGTGAAACCAGCCCCAAAAATAGAAGAAAAGAGATATCAAAGCCTTATAAATAAGCCACTTTGATTTGGCAACCTCCAATTCATTACATGAATGAACAATTCTTGGATGATACAAATTACAAAACCTCCTTTCTATATATAGGAGTCCATGGGGCCATAATTTAATCCTAGTGGGGCCACAATGTAATCCTAGCCGACCTAACAATAATAATTTAAGGGCACAATAATAAAAATATGGGGGTTACAGGGGTACAGTAATAACAATAGGGGGGTTACACTAACAACAATAAGGGACTATACTAGTAATATAGGGACCTAACACTAATGATGAAAATGAAGAGTTTGATGACAACAGCAAGGATCACAGCCATGAGGAATATACCGAAAAGATCACAGGAAAACCTCTTCTATTCACATATCAAAGATGACCAAGGATTGTGTTTGATGCCTCTAAAAGGCAGGGGACCATGCCATCCACCTTACCTCAAAAGCATGACAAGGGAAAACAAAAGGTAAAGGAAGAAGAAGAAGATCATTAGGTTGAGAGGGAGTTTGAAATAATTCAAGTGGATAGTGATGAGGAGAATGAAGCAAGGATCTCAAACTTGTTCATCCAAAACAAAAATTCCCTCATTGAAGACCTCCAAGAGAATTTAGATAGGTCCAAGACTGTGAATGATTCCCTTGACATGGAGAACAAGAAGCTAGGAGCACAAATTTCTATTTATGAGGCTAAGGGGATCAAGGCCCAGAAAGAAGCTCAAATGGCTCAAGTAAAGCTGGAAGAGTTCATGGGCACCTATGAAGAAAGTGAGGATGAAGAAGGGAAATCTAGGAGGAGAACTAGAACCATGGGGTTGAAGAAGGCATTGGCAAGACAAAGAGAACAAAAATCAACCCTGGCAGAGAAACTCCCTCTAGATAGCACATGATTGAGATCCTTGGCTGGAAAGATCCAACATACACTTGGAGGCTAAATTGAAGAAAGAAAATCAAGATCTCGATCTCCAAAGGAATATGACCAAGCATTATGCCCGGAGAAACCAAGTTGCAAGGGTTAAACTCAAGAAGGCCCAAACCAAGATCCAAGCACTGAAAGAGGCAAAAGGCCAATATAACCTTGGAATCTTGGCACAAGAATCTATATAGGTCTCTCAAAACCCATGAGGCACACATTCACCAAATTTGGGAGAATTTTTACAAATTTTGGTTTTTTGTTGATTTGGAGGGCCAAGAGGGTAGCACCCATGGTGCTACGTTTTTTCTCAGAGCATCTTTAGGAGGATAGGCTTACATTTTTTGAATCCTCAGCTCAATTATAGAATTATCACAAAGTTGCAGGTCAATTGGAGTTGTTTTGGTCCTCCAAAAGGGTCAAAAACACCCTAATTTTCACTTTTCTGCCTAGTTTTCAGCACATGTGCTGCGCCTTTACCAGTCTTGGGATTTTTGCTTTTTAAACTGGTTACCGTGGTCCAATCAGAAAACTAAGGGTATTTGTGGAAATTAAACTCAATAGGATTTCCAAGGAGCCCTCACAGAGCCCATTCCAACATCAAGAAGGCCTTCAAAACCTTGCTGCAAGTTGACCCAATTTTCTTGCTCCTATGCTACACCCTTGGCATGGAAATTCATCTTAAAGCTTAGTGCTATGCCCTTACAGAGGAAAATTCAAAAATTTATGCTTGGAAAGTTTTTGGAGGATTGGCAGAGCCCAAATGTCAATTTCTTTGCTAAAAATGCCCGAAAAGATATTTTGTTTTAGATATTTTATGCCTTGGGCCTTGCAAGGTATTAAGGACAAAAGTGACATTTTTTATTAGCCAATGGGCTTCTAGAGAATCTTTTAGGTTTTATTCTTCTTTCTTGTTAAATATAGCATTGAGGATTCATGTTTGATGTTTTTTTTTTATGACTCTTGTGAGTAATACATAGTATTTTGGAGCTTGAAGAGAAATTGGTGTTGTGGAGCTTGTGAATGGCTTGTTTTACTTATTGATGGAGAAGGCTTGCTTATAGGATCCCTTAGCTTGGTTAATGGTGATGTGCTTCTATTCAGTTAATTTTTTTTGTGTATCATTGTGTTTCATCCTTCCATATTGAAGTAGGACAAAATATTTAGACTAAGAAATGTTGTTCGGAGGCACCTTAGCTCTGTTTATCCTTCACTGCTTCAATGTTTTCCTCTGCTAGATCAGTTTAGAGAATTCTTAGTTACTCTCTAGACCCACCCAATATTTTTTTATCTTATGAATGGTTTAATACAGTAGATATCATAGATGATTTATGGTTATACCTACTTGTTTGATATCACTAAAACACAGTTCTTTAGGTCTCTCTTTGAAGTACCACTGATTAAGTCTGCCAAAGAGGCTTGTTTCAATCATACCCTTTTTCCATGCTTGAAGATTTTTTTCAAAGATCTTTATGGCTATGAATAAACATTTTTGGAATTTCCCTCTTCTTTGATTAAAGAAATTTGTTTATCTTAAATGTTTTTGAACCTTGAAGGTGAAATCACTAGAATTTAAATGAGTTTATTGCCTTCTATATTTCATTGGATTGTTTGTCTGAAATGTTGTCTTACTTGAGTCGAATCAAATATTTATTGGTGTGCCCTATTGATTACTTATTTATCGTAAATAGTGTTGAATTCCCTTCTTATTTTAAGTATTTTACAAAGGATTCTTGACTGCCCTTTGCCCTACTTTGTTCACAAACTTGATGTTCATTTCATTTCATAAAACCTTGAGAATCCATCTAACCATGCTAGATTTTCCCTGTGATGCTCCTCGATCCATTGTTGAACCTTCCATGAATTTTTGCAGACTTCATAGCTCAATAACTTTAAAATATCTCATTCCATCTATTCTAATTGATCATCTACCCAACCCAAACAAACAAACAAACCCTAAACTTAACAACTAGCCTAAAATCAAACCCTAAAAGAAAACAAGTTCACATCCTTTGCACAAAATAGAGAGAGCCCTCTCTGAGTCCAAGAAGGCTAGGTCCTAGGACTCCAAATATTGGTCTAATCTTACCCTGTGCATTTGGTCTACCAATCTGCTAAATCATGGGACACTAACATATTGGTGATCACAGTGGGACTCAGAGAAAATAACATCCTAAGCCCTCCTTAGAACCTCAGAAACACTCCTGTCAAGTATTATCTATTGATTTATCGCCACCTCATTGCCTCACGTAATGGTGATCACGGTGGGACTCTAAGTACATAGTAGCCTGAATATCTCTTACAGACTCACAGACCCTCAGTTTAACGTAGAGAACTCAAAGTGTTAGCCAAAAGTAGAATCTAATTGTTTGACCATCCTAGAAAAATGATGACTCAACTAGAGGACACTCATAGAAACCTTAGGGCTACATAAAGAAACTCAGAAAACCCCAAAACATCCATAGATTGGTTTTTATAAATTTTTGGTGGTGGACCACAAATACTTATCTTCAAAGCAATAAAAAACATCCACCTGGTGACTACACTAGCCTCTAGTAGGCCTACTAACCCTTTAGTTCTCATAGAATCCCTTGGGAATGCATTAAGTAATCCCAATCATGTTGATGGTGAATAGAAAAGTTGAAATCTTCCACTTGGCGACTCCACAACCCCCAAAAAGACCTAAAGACTCCACTGGTAGAAGACTCTAGACTAGTTGTAAAGTGGTTGTGCCCCTTTTCTCAAACCGATTGAACAAAATGACAAGGTTCGTGGCAGACCTTATATATAATGAAATTTCAAGTGATTTATCATAACTTCAGCTTGATGATGACTTCCTAAAAGTTGTCTTTCTCATTTTTAATTCAAGCCAAATTAACCCTAAAGTTAAGAAAAATTTTCTAGAGATAGTGGTTGAAAACTATGAAACTGACATTTAAATTTTAAATTCTCAAATCCATTCATACAAATTCTGAAACCCTAAATAATTCTTGGTAGGTCTTCCTTCCCCTAAGCAAGAGAAAATTGTACTGATTTTAAACTTGCAGGTTGAGGGTGACAATGCTATCAAGAACCAAATTGAAGATGAGGTTTTCAAAGTTCATATTTTGGATATAGATGACCAACCAGTCATGAAAGGCCTAAAGGCCAAAATTTTACATCATGCTTTTGATGATCCCATAATAGATTACATGAAGGTCTTGATTAGCTTAAATTTCAGGACATGGATTCTTTACAAGGATCATATACATCAGAAGTTGCCACTACATATGATAACCTTGGTTATGAAGACAAATAATCAAAGTGTATTTTTGTTTACTATGACAAGCAGTCAGGTTGTCTACCTATTTTTGTTACTGCTTAACTGGCTACACAGGCACTATTTTCTTATTTAGAACAACAGAAATCTCCAAGTTAGATTAGGATAGATAGGTGCAAATAAGCTCAACACTATGAGCATCTTTCTAGCTTGAGTTTTAGATTGTTTTAACAAAAAGGAAGAAAAATAAACACAAAAATAAAAAAAGGAAAAGAAAAATAGGGTAGAAAAAGAATAGGTACAACCCCATACCCAAAAAAGAGTGTCGCTGAAAGTGTGCAAGCCTAAATGCCACTACTAGTTCAAAAGAAATAATTGTGTTCAGTCATCTAGCCTAATCATGACTAGACATGTTTTAAATTTTTGTTGATAGGATAGTAAAGAAAGACTTTCAAAAACCATTTAAACTTGACTTGTCAATAGATTAAATTAGGGAGAAAATATGTTGGTTCTCAATGCTCAAATCTGAAACAAAGAGAAAAAAAGGGATGCCTAACAATTTCTAAATCTCAGCCCTTATGTTTTCTAGTTTTGGATTGTACAAAATAAAGTCTGTGTGTAGCTTGTCCCAATGACACAGCCCATAGTAAATCAAATAGCTTAATTCTGGTTTAAATCATGTTTTCAATTTCATGTCAGTAGATTAGAGAATGAAGTCTGTCAAACATCTTAATCTTGACAGATGAATAGTCTAGGTAGAGTATAAAAGAGTTCACTAGCATAATCTGAACTCTTGGAAGTAATAAGTGTACAATTAGATAGTTTGTTTTTCTTTCAAAAGAAAAAATAATGTTAATGGTTTTCCATTTCAAGTGCACCCACAAGAAGAAAAAATGTTAGGCAAAGTAGGATGGGTAGGTAGAAATGAGTTTGAAGCAATCACGTCCTTTCAGATTCTTAAGATCATAGCTTCAAGGGAAACATTAGCGAATGAAAGAAGAGATATTTTCCCAATGGATAAGGCACTGGTCTTCAAAACTCAGAGATTTTATATCTGAAGTTCTGGACACCTCTTGAAAAGGAGCTTCCCTCCCCAAGTGGAGCCACTATTAGTCATCAGTAATTTTTGCTATTTGTAGATGACTAAATGTTGATCCTAGATTTCTAAAAACAAGATTAATGAATATTGTGAGTTTTAGAAATCTCACTGCCTTCATTATCCTTAAACCAAAATTTTCACCATTCCACCAACTTTTCATTCCATGGTCACCCCGTTACTGCTAAAAGGCTTCTTATGTTCTTTTACCTACCTTTGTTCTTGCAGATGATTAGTGTTTTTTAGGGCATTTTTATTAGTTTCAAGACTTCCATGGTTAAATCATCAACAAGGCTTGTATCCTGATATTGTTACACCTTCCCCTATCCTTAATATACCTTCATAAGTACTTCCCATCACTCCTATACCTCAAACTCATCATTTTTCTACAAAACCTACCCTATTGCTACAATTTGACACTTTTCGAGACTAGGCCTGTGTTTTTCCCTTTTGGACCCCTTCCCCTCACTCAATCCTTGAAATTAAACTTTCCCATACTCTATAACATATATCCCTATCCCCCAAAATTTCCTAAAGAATTTAGACAACACTTAACCTCTTCATTCCCTTCCCTCTACAAGACAGTCCTAAATCCCGTGTTTTTCCTACACCAAACCCTAATTTCCCCTTCCAACTAAACTACGGTTTTCTATGGAAAATAGGCATAGGAGAAAAGGATCCATATTATAGGTCATATCAGCAAGAATAAAGCCATACCAAATCATAAACATCATTCCTCCATCATTTTCAAATAATTCATTCCAAAGGACAAATCATTTGCCACACCTAGGGCCAGTTTTGCTTCAAACTATGTTTCTGACCAAACAAATATGAATTTGAAAAAAATGAGAGAGGTTTTTTCCCATAATAGGTCCACAAAGAAACCTCATTCAGTTTTTACACAAGTATCATGGTTTGGAAGCAATGTCAAAAATACAGGTGTCACGGGAGAATTGCTGCACATCTGGAGTGACCTTGGGAAAATCTGGTTTTCTCATATATGGAGTGTCCAAATGACTTTATTAATGGTTAAAAAGACCACTATATGGAAATATATTTCCAATGAGCTATTATGATATCAACTTGGAGTTGAGGAAGGCATCCGAACATTGTCTACACCATCACTCTGCATTTCTGCACCATCATTCAACACTTTTTGACCAGTATTGGGAGAATAAACTTTTGACAGGTCAAATCAAATCCAATCATAGAAAAAAAAAATTATTTGGAATGTATATAGGACAATATTTCCAATAAGGTATCATAAGCTCAATTTGGAGTAGAGAAAGCCATCCAAAAGTTGTATGCACTAGTACTCTACATTTCAACACCATCATTCCACACGTTTTGACCAGGATTGGAAGAATCAATTTTTTATAGGTCAAATAAACTCTAATTAGAGAAAAAAAGGTATATTTTAATTCCAATGAGATATCATGGGCCCAATTTGGACACCGAGAAGTCCTCCAAATTCCCTCTGTAAAAATGCGCTATGCTTTCAGAAACTGGCATTGCGCCTTTGGACAGGAAAATATTCTAAGCCCTCTAACAACTCAAATCACATCAAAAGCTTCCAAAATATTGGTGAGGGTCCTCCAAACATATTTGAAAATTGATGAGGTAAGTGGTTTCTCCTTAATGAAGAAAATATTGTAGCAAAGAAGACAAGAAGCACTTGGCTTTAAGAGGAACTAGGATTTTTGAGATGACAGATCAACAGTGTGCCAAACAGAAGCCCAATTCAGCAAGACTCATAAAGGAGGGTAAAGCTCTCATCTCAGCCATTTATATTCAGTGGTTAAAGGATATAAGAACATGGTATAATATCCAAGGTAAATATAGAAATATTTGAGGATACCACCACTAGGTAAGTATCTAAGGTTATCAAAGAGAAGATCAGCATTTTCAAGGATCAGAGGGGAAAGTCACTTCAGTGTTTCATAGCACCTGCTAAAGTAAAAGTGTTCAAGGACATAGACCACTCAAAGGTAATAAGCTTTGTCACTCAAACAACATATGCAGAAGAAGACAGTAAATAGTATCATTAAGATGTGGGTCAGGATCCCTTTTCAAGCCACTTACTTTCAGTGATCATCAAAGGAATAAAAACATAGGGTTAAGCTCTAAGATGGAAGACCAAGCTGATTATAAGGTTTCTACTGTTTGAATAAATATGTCAAAAAACCAAGAATATTAGAAAAGGCTAACTTCAACACCTAGTCACCTGCAGCAAAAGGGCCAAATGAAATATCTGTAAAGGGTCAAAGGCTTGAAAAGAAAACATTAGGAAAGTGGATTTGACATTTAAATCAAAGTTTTTGAAACTATAAAGGCCCTCTTCACCCTTCAGCAATTCATTTTTTGTTACAAAGGTCATCAAAGAAACACTTAGAGTGAAATTTGTGAATTTTCGGCAAGTTCAAGCAAATCTTCCCTGTGCTACACACCTGGAATCCTGCACTACGCTCCTGGAGGTGTCCACTATGTAAATTTTAAATTTGCGCTATGCGCCTATGATTGTGTGATGCGTGTTTTCTCCAAGCAGACCCGACAGCCCGTGCCAAAAAATAACGTATAGCCTTACCGACGATGCATTGTGCAGTGAACGCGTTGCACGTTTTCTCCATGCAGACCTGATAGCCCGTGCCAACAAATGGCGTGCAACCTTGCCAACGATGCATTCAGCAGTGAATGCGTTGTGTTTAGCCATTCACCAAGGACCTGGAAGCTCATGCCAACAAATGGCGTGCAGCCTTGTCGATGACGCGTTTAGTAGTGAACACGCTGCGTGTTTGCTCTATGTAGGCCTAACACCCTGTGCCAATGATCACGTGCAGCCTTGCCCAATTGCCCGACTCCATGTGCAGGCCGACCGGTAGCTCAAGCAGGTGCTATGCGTTTTTATAGGGAGGCCCTCCAAGCAAACTAAGCCTCCAAACTTCCTCAAAACTGCCTCTAAGGTTTCTCCAAGTACAAGAAGAGGTAATTGCAGGTAATCAACTCCTCCCCAAGTATTTTTTCACCATTTGATTAAAATACTGAAACCCTAAGGTCAAAAATCTTGATTTTCAAAACCTTGAGGTCATTGTTTGTCATTTATGTATCTTGCCTATGAAGTATATCAGTTGAAACAAGGTTAACTAAATAGTTAAGGATTTTCATCAAAGTTTTTTGCCTCTTAGTCAGCCTAATATACATATACCTATACACTCATCCTTCTCATTCAAAAGAAGACTGTTATATTATCACACCTTCCTTCATATCAGTTTCACATCAAATCTTCATATATCAAAGGCAGAATTTTTCAAATATTGATGAGGGATATAGAATTGAAGATCACATCAATGAATAGGTAAGAAGCTTTAATGAAGAACAAAATGACAATGCAGAAATCAGTGAAGAGTTTGAGAGTGGTGATGATGTTGAGAAAAAATATGACAATGAGAAAGCATAAAACATGATGACTGATGATACTAATGATGAAAATCAAGAGTTTGATGACAACAGTAAGGATCACAGCCATGAGGAAGATATGGAAAAGGTCACAGGAAAACCTCTTCCATTGATATATCAAAGAGGACCAAGGCTTTTGTTTGCTACCTATAAAAGGCAAGGGACCATGCCATCCACCTCACCTCAAAAGCTTGGCAAGGGAAAACAAAAGGTAAAGGAAGAAAAATAAGATCATGAGGTTGAGAGGGAGTTTGAAATCATTCAGGTGGACAATGATGAGAAGAATTAAGCAAGGATCTCAAAATTTCTCATACGGAACAAAAATTCCCTCATTGAAGACCTCCAAGCAAATTTAGATAGGGCCAAGACTATGAACGATGCCCTCGATATGGAGAATAGGCAGCTAGGAGCACAATTTTCTATTTATGAGGCTAGGGAGACGAAGGCCCGAAAAGAAGCTGAAAGGGCTCAGGTAAAGTTGGAAGATTTCATGGGCACCTATGAAGAATGTAAGGATGAATAAGGGCAATCTAGGAGGAGACCTAGAACTGTGTGGTTGAAGAAGGCATTGGCAAGACAAAGAGAACAAGTATCAGCCCTGGCAGAGCCACTCCCTCTAGGTGAGATTTTGGCCATGGAGATAGCACATGATCAGGAGCCTTGGTTGGAAAGAGCCAACATACACATGGAAGCTAAATTTAAGGAATCAAGTCAAGATCTTGATCTCGAAAGGAATATGACCAAGCATTATGCCTGGAGAAACCAAGTTGCAAGGGTTAAACTCAAGAAGGCCCAAACCAAGATCCAAGAAATAAAAGAGGAAAAAGGCCAAGAGAACCTTAGAATATTGGCACAAGCTTCTCGATATGTCTCTCAAAACCCATGAGGCACACATCCACAAAATTTTGGAGAATTTCGACAAATTTTGGTTTTTTGTTGATTTGGAGAGTCAAGGGGGTAGCACCCATGGTGCTACGCTTTTTTTCAGACCATATTTAGTAGGAAAGGATTACATTTTTGGAATCCTCAGCTCAATTATAGCATGATCAGAAATTTTTAGGTAAATTGGAGTTGTTTTGGTACTCCAAAAGAGTTAAAAACACCCTAATTTTCACCTTTCTGCCTAGTTTTCCGGACATGTGTTGCACCTTTACCAGTCCTGGGATTTTTTCTCTTTGAATATGTTACAGAGGTCCACTTAGAAAAATAATGGTAGTCCTAGAAATTATACTCAACAGGATTTCCAACAAGCCCTCACGGAGCCCATTCCGACATCGGGAATGCCTTCAAAACATTGCTGCAAGTTGACCCAGTTTTCTTGCTCCTGTGCTACGCCCTTGGCATGGAAATTCATCTTAAAACTAAGTGTTGTGCCCTTACAGAGGAAAATTCAACAATGTATGCTTGGAAATTTTTTGGAGGCTTGGTAGAGCCCAAATGCCAATTTCTTTGCTAAAAATTCCCAAAACGATATTTTGTTTTAGATATTTTGTGCCTTGGACCTTGCAAGGTCTTAAGGACAAAAGTGACATCTCTGATTAGCCAATGGACTTCTAGAGACTCTTTTAGGTTTTCTCCTCCTTGCTTGTTAAATAGAGCATTGAGGATTTATGTTTGATGTTTTTTTTTATGACTCTTGTGAGTAATACATAGTCTTTTGGACCTTGAAGAGAAATTGGTGCTGTGGAGCTTGTGAATGGATTGTTTTGCTTTTTGATGGAGAAGGCTCGCTTGTAGGATCCCTGAGCTTGGTTGATGGTGATGTACTTCTATTCAGTTATTTTTTTCTTTTGTATCATTTTGTTTCATCCTTCTATATCATAATAGAACAAAATATTTATACTAAGAAATGTTGTTCAGAGGCACCTTAGCTCTGTTTATCCTTCACTACTTCTATGTTTTCCTCTGCTAGGTTAGTTTAGAGAATTCTTAGTTTCTCTCTATACCCACCCAAGATTTTTTATCTTATGAATGGTTTAATATAGTAGATATCATAGATTATTTATGGTTATCTCTGCTTTTTTGATATCACTAAAGCATTGTTCTTGAGGTCTCTCTTTGAAGTACCACTGATTAGGTATGCTAAAGAGGCTATGTTTTGATCATACCCTTTGTCCATGCTTGAAGAGTTGTTTCAAAGATCTTTATGGCTATTATTAAACATGTTTAGGAGTTCCCTCTTCTTTGATTAAAGCTATTTTTTTATCTTAAATGTTTTCTAACCTTTAAGGTGAAATCATTAGAAGTTAAATGAGTTTCTCGTCTTCTATATTTCATTGGATTGTTTGTTTGAAATGCTTACTTGCTTGAGTTGATTCAAAGAGTTATTAGTGTTCCCTATTGATTACTTGTTTATGCTAAATAGTGTTGAAGTCCCTTATTGTTTTCAGTGTTTGACAAAGGATTTTTGACTGCCCTTTTCCCTACTTTGTTCACAAAATTGATGTTCATTTCATTTCACCAAACCTTGAGAATCCATCTAACCATGCTATATTTTCCCTGTGATGCTCCCTGATCCATTGTTGAACGCTCCATGAATTTTTTCAGACTCCATAGCCTAATAACTTGAAAACATCTCATTCCATGTATTCTACTTGATCATCTACCCAACCCAAACAAACAAACAAACTCTAAACTTAACAACTAGCCTAGAATCAAACCCTAAAAGCAAACAAGTTCACATCCTTTGCACAAAATAGAGAAAGCCCTCTCTGAGTCCATGAAGGCTAGGTCATAGGACTCCAAAGATTGGTCTGATATTACCCTGTGCATTTGGTTTGCCAACCTGCTAAATCACCGGACACTAATACCTCCAATGGAGCCATGTGCACATCAAGATCAGAGATAAAGTCATGTGTAGGGTTAAAATATATGCATTGGCATGCACCTGAATATGAGAGACCAAATTCTGTAATTGAAATGATTTCAAGTGATTTTGAAGAAGATTGTGCTTTTGCAACTTAATGATTGTCTGGGACCATATTTCAAGATATTTTTGATGCCCCTGGTTCACTTGCACATTCAGTTCTATTTTTGTGTCTTCATCTACCATAAAATTCAAACCATCCTCTTTTTGCTGGTTGTTTCCTTGAACACATGGAGTATGGTAAACATGAGGGAGATTTCTCAAAATCTAATTCTGATGTCTACTCTTAATCAAGTTAAACACATGATTATTTGGTCTTCTTATTTGAATATTGTTCTTCTGAATGTTGTCATTCAATGACATCAAGATAACAATTTTTTTACAATACGCTTCCTTAGCTAAGATGGATACCATTTATATCAAGAGGAGATGTTTGGTAGTATTTTAACTCAACATTGTAAGTGGGTTGAGCTACTTCTTTGTATGGGTTTGGAAATGGTGGTACAAGCAATTCAATGGTAGTGGATGCTTGAGATGGATGTGGTTGAGGTTAAGGTTGTGGTGGAGGTGGATGGTAGGGATAACATGCAGTTGGGTATGGAGGATATTGATGAAAATATTGAGGATATTGTGGATTTCTCCCATAATATTCTTGCAAACCCTATTGCCAAGATTGGTTTTGGGGTTGAGTTGGCCAAGGTTTCCAATGATGGAGTGTGTTCCAATTAATTTGATATGAATTTTCATAAACTTGAAATTGTGAATTAGGTTCTCAAGCCATGGCAAGTTGACTAGGCTTCCATGGTCTTCTTGTAGCTACATAATAGAGTTTCTTTGGTGATTGACTTGCTCCACTGCCTTCTTGGTACAATTCCTTCAAACGTGGTAATGATGGAAAATATTTAGTAGCATATGATTATGGATGGATAACAAAGTTATCAACATGTTATTTTTTCTCATTTTGCATTCTTAACATTTCTACTTGTTCACTTATATCGCTAAGAATTTTTGTTTTAAAGTTATCAAGCAAATTTCCAAGTTCAGTTGACTTACCAATGTTGATGCTTATTTACATACAATTTCCCTTCCTCTTGATATGAATTTGAATGTTTTACAAATTTCTTCAAATGATAATTGGTATACATCTCCTCTACTCGTGAGATCAAGGATGTCAATCCACTTATCCCTAATTGTTCTAAGAGGGTTTTTAGTGTTTCAAATCATAAATGTTGCAATTTTTCCCTCTTAACATTATACATAAATATCTCTATTAGATCCTCAAGGCTCTCATATTATTTTTTATTCATTCTAAATATGCATTCTTTAATATCATGGTATTTATATTTTTCTAGAAATATCTTTTTCATATCATTCCATGACCTTATTAAACTAGTCCCTAAACTCATGAACCATATAAGAACTCTATCCTTCAATGTTTCTGGAAACAATCTCAATTTATGAATGTTTAATAAGTAACCATAAGATATAAAAAGGATTTGGAATTTAAAGAGAAAGGTTTTTGGATCCTCTAACCTCTTACCATGGAAGTTGGAGGGATGCTCTTCATATGAACACTGCCATCAGTATCTTGAATGGGAAATCCAAGAGGATCTGATTCAGTGTCATCATCTATGCCACCTCTTCTTCTTCTACCCACAATAATGGATAGTTATGTGGCTCTTACTGCACCAATTGATCAAATTAGGAGTGGTTTGGTGTTGGAGAAGTGTTATTTTTTTTTTTTAATATAAAAAAAAAAAAAAAAAAAAATGAACGAGAATGCTAATAAAATGTAGTTTTATGTTGTTGAAATGAAATACTCCTAATGATTTTTTTTGTTTTTGTAGAAAGTAAGAGAAATGAATAAACTATAGAAGAAAACAATGCATACTTTGACACCTCCCTCGCAACGGCGCTAAAAAGTGATGAGCCTCAGTATTGGAACAAGAATGTTGTAACTCTTGAGGCTAACAACTTTAATTATCAACTCAGGGTTCGTACAAAATTAAGAGGTGTTGGAACTATATGTGCAGCATACAATGAGTCCTTATTTAGTTGATCTGATGTAATGGAGTGAATATCATGAAATCAAATATTAAATTAATTGCTGAAATGGAAATGTTACTTTGAAAAGAAATTAATCAAAAATTCATAATTGAAATCTTAAGAGCATGAATTTAAATAAATAGGTCTAAAAAATTTGTAAAAATTCATGTCCTAAGTGGTGTTTATTCTTACTCAATCATGTATTTAGTTACTAGGGGTCATGATTCAAGCCTAAAAGACAAAAAGAAAGATTTTGGAGCAACTTCGGTCAAGTGTACATGTTCTATCAGAGTGCTACAGGAAGTTGCTACCTAAAGTCTTGTAAATGCTACAAGAGGAGATAACGCACTGAATGACCCAATAAATCATAATAAATTGGATGGGACATGTTTTTTTATAAATTATGATGTTGTAGGACTCCATTCCAAGTGGAATTACTCCAAAATAACCCTCTTAACATGTGCTAAAAAATTCTAGAAAATTACTAGTCTAAAAACTAGAAATTCAAGAACTAGTGAGCTAGTCAACCTATCAAATGGCTAACATAATCAAGTGAAAATGAAATGGGATAATTTTTTTGTTAAATTGAATCTTTTTATGACCTAATCCAAGTGAAATAAACTCAAAAGAATATTGTTAACATGTTCTTAAAAATAGCAGCAAATTACTACTCTCTTGCTAAAAGGGACTTCCAGAGGTTGTACCAGTAGGTCTTACGATCCCTCCAGGTTCAAAACCTTTGCTTCTCTTAGTGCTCCAAAACCTTAAACTCATTCAAGAAAATAAAAAATCCTAGTGATAACTAAAATAATTTTCAATATGTTAGCATTAGATCATATAAGCTTATAAACAAAATAACATGAAATCATTCATAACAGGATCATAAAATGTGTAAAGCATTAATATCATGACATCAGTAATGGGACATAGATTCTTTATTGATGTATGTAAATATGTGTGGAGGAATACCACTTGATTCAGACACGGCTCCAAGAAAAATTGTCCTCTAGATCCGTCTAGTCAAAGCCTCAACAATATCCTTCCATAACCATAAAAATGGATGTCATATAAGAGGAATGGACATCTCCATGAGGGAAACAAGGGTTTTCAAAATATAGGAAGTGTAGGAGGCACATGGATAAATCAGACTTGATTAATGACTAAATGGATATAGTACCAATACCTATCTCTCTCTCTCTCGTTTAGGCCTTCCATGATTTGTATTTATGCCACCCCAAAACAATTTTTTCAGTTGGGATACAGTTAGGCCACGGGCTGTTGTAGGTAGGCTTTTGATGTAACCCATAAAACCCGCCCATAATATAGGTAATTTTATATTTTTTCGTATTATAAATTATATATGCAGGTTGGGTATAACTAGACATGCGTGTGCATATGATTTTTAGAGGAAAAAGTTGCGTATGGAATTCAAAATAACATTTTTGAGGTAAAGGACCAAGCCTAAAGGGAAAGAGTTTCCCAAGGCCATCACACAAAGCATCAAGTATATAGAGGTGAAAAATGATGCTATAGCATATGCCCCTAATATATGAAGCAAGAAGGAGTAAATGGTGGCTGAAATGTATTAAGTGTATAAGAAGAATCATGTGAGCACTTGGGAGGATTTCAACAGATTTTTAAGCCTGCCAAAAACCAATGGAAGAGATCAGAATGTGAGCTCATAATGCTTAGATGTGATTATCACCGAAATATTTTTTTATAAAAAATAAAAGAAGAAGAATAAGATTTAAGGTCATGTTTGAGGTGGGCATACCCATGCTCAGTGAAATTAAACCATGTCTGCATATCAAGCATGGAGCAAATCCAATATGTATACAAGTACAAATGAAACTACAAAGTACATAGTGGATCATTTGACCATAGCCTCAAAAAGTACATATCGAGGTTATGTCATAGTATCGCATATATAAGAACTTATCAATGATGCTGAGAACATATCTGATCACTAAAGTCGCGGAATTGAATCCCAAATTATTGAATCATAAATAGTGAAATAATGGTACTGAAAGAAACTCAGGTGCCAACAGATAATATGTTGTTGTGATGAACTGCAACATCTAAGGTGGATGGTGTCACTGGCAAAAAAATGAAGGAGGTGTCAAATGAGCCAAAGTATGTTGATGCAAACTAGAGCTCTTCACTGATCACCATGGTACATTTCTACACTATGGGAATAAATGAGCTAAATTAGACCATGTGAGAAATCGTTTGATTACAAGGCATCGATGTATAATGTTAAGAAACGCAATCCAAGTCACCAATAATGATGACGAGAGTCAAGGTACCCCAGTACAATCTAACAAGTGTGAATTAATGAGTTGAAATCAAACACTTGATAGAAACTACCAATTGGGAGACATTGATGTATTCTCACTATCGATAGCGAAGGAATCTACCCCTCATGGTTGCAAACCCTAAGGTATTGAAAAGGGACTGTATACCTTGTTCCAAGAGTAATGAGTCAAATTCGATGGGAAAATATTTTCTAGAAGGAAATCATTAAGGCATCCCACATCAATCCAATGTGAGTGTAACCTGCAAGCCAATAATTTGGAAGGAATTTGATAAATAAATATGAACAAACCAACTCAAAGCACGTTTCCGACGTACAAAAAAAATTTCTAGCGCACGACAGAAACCGTTTGAGCCAACCAAGGAATCCAGCAATAGGGTCAAATGGAAACCAAGGTACTCCATGAATCCCATTGTGTGATAATGAAAGCTGAGTCGAACACAAGGGAAAACACTCAGTTAAAGACCCATGATGTTGATCGATGCTAAGAAAAAGGACACCTATCAATGATGGATATAGGGCCAGGGTGAGGCTCTAGGTTTACTCTCAGAGAAATTTGTCGAAGTCGATAAGAGCAAACCCGCCAACAAGAAGTCAATGGAGATCTTATTAACTAGCACGAGAAAAGGACTAAATAGCTGATGTGATAGAACATAACTTTGACAAACTGTGTATGGTTGAGCGAAAAATGAGTCAAGAGACACTGCAGATAGGTAAACTCGGGTTTACTTCCCTTGAACAAAAGCACGACTCAAATGTGACTATATGGAAGCATATGATAACTTTGTATAAGCTTGTCATGCATGAGGAATGAACAAACCATCCATATGATTAGAAGTGATAACCAACCCAGGGAGTATTGACTCAAGAACAAGGTTATGAAACTCCTAAGTGAAACTAAATCCCATCCCAATGGAGAAAACACTTTGTTTTTTGTTATTTGTTCAACGGCGACAAAACTAACTCTAGCTGCCATCAATCATGTAAGTAATATCTCATTCTCGCACTTTTTGAAATATTTATTTTTTTTGTCTTTTTCATATTAAAATCCTAAAAAGGGAATAAAACAATTCCTATTGTATAGTTGAAAGAATGAGTGTCGGGAAACATATGCACTAGTTCCTAGGATTGGAACAATCCTATGCTCAATACAAGGTGGTGAAACTGGTAAATGATACTCAAAGGAATGTTCTCTCCAAGAGAAAAGGGTGTCAATTTGCAGATGCTAATAAATTGCAAGGTTGATTTTGCTAAAAGAGATGGTCAAAAAGTTTCTTATAGATGAGTCCAAGTGAAGTCGACTTAAGGCCAAAATATACAAATAGTCAACATGGAATGCAACATAAAAACTTAACACAAGGGAGCCTCTATGGTATAAAGCCAGAAATATAGTGAAGAAGAAGGAGAATGAAGCTTCATCATGAAAGTCATTATGGGACTAAAGAGGACTCCCGAGCCTACATAATTTTTGCAGCATGGGCAACATATGCTAGTGAGGATATAACTAGGAAGCCTATGGAAAGGATGGATCTACCTAATATCATGATTTTTTAAATAAATGAGTGAAAATGGTTTCAATAATCATAACATGATGGGGTCGACCCTATTGTAAGATATCATAGTATGGAGGCCAGAATGTAGAATGCAATGGAAAATGGATTTCCCTGACCTATATGCCAGTGTTGAAAAAAATACCTGCCATGACAGGTCAGCGGTCATGGAAATGAAGTGGTAAAAAATGTATCAAAATATTCATTTGGTCCTGAAAACAACCTATTTGAGCACTTGAAAGAGAAAAAGGTCATCAAATTTAATGAATTCAAAAAATAGACACAAAATTTTTAAAGGTGAGTTTTGAAATTTTTTGAAATATTGGGATAAATACACCTTTTTTACTTACATTTTTCATTTTTGCATTGGGCATCTGGAGAAAAAATATGTGGAGAAAAAAACCAATAACTTCAATCGACCTAATTTCTCAGCCAGATCACTGCAAATCTTCCATTTAATTCCCTCAAACTCATCTTTATTGAAATTCCTAATCATTTCAAGTTCTTTTCAAATGATTTGACCGTGGGAATATTAATTTTAGATTTACCCTCTGCATATAAGCGGGTTGACCATATTGAAGTCTCATATATACAGAACTGAGTATGAAAGAAACCTACATATGCACAACGCAATTTTTTGAATCAAATATTAAATTATGAAAAAATTGAATGATTCAGGATGACTATCAATTAATGAGAGAGGGAACACAGTGCCATTGATATTTGAGTGATGGAATATCCTTTGGCATTGGATGTACTTAGAGGATGCGGTTTGTGGAAATTCTTCAAAATGCGAAACATGAAGACAAACACAAGATTGATTGAAATTCTTGTGAATTACTAGGATACATAAGAGGATTCCTTTATTAATAATCATATGCCTTTTCATATTTTGGTAGAGGACATATAATTCATCACTGGACTTCCCCAAATAGGAGAGCCAGTAAAATTGTAGGGGAAGGCCCCAGGAGGACTCAATATAGATGACTACATTCAACTTTACTTCTCAACAAATACTCAGAAGGTTGGGACTCCAATTACAATTAGATATGTAGAGGGATTACACATGAGGATCCTTCTTCTTAGCATTATCTGATTAGATGAATCAACTTCATTACATCAAGCCTCACGAGCTACAATGAGTTTGAAAACAAATTTCCTAACTACATTATATGATTGGTGCACATCTTTACTGACTAACTTGAAAATGTAGTTGACTTCAATTCGGAAGAATAAGACCAAGAACTTTGGATATGGCACTGTCATTTTCCCTTTATTTTTGAAGATATTATCTAGGCTTCAACCAAAGCTAATTTCAATGATCAGCCACCCAATAGATCGACACATAGCAAGGTTGGCTGACCTGATGAAGAGACCAAGGGGTGGCGAGGTCCCTAGTACTACCTTTGATGATCAATTCTTCCTTTGGTGGGGAGAACAAGTCATCGCCATTGAGGAATACCCCTACGCAGGTATGGAATTCAGAGCAAACCCAGATCTACCACTTCCACCCGGTGTTGCATGGGGAGAAATTGGTAAGATTTATTTTAATATTTTTTATATTACTTGATTTTTTTGGATTTTCAAAAATATGAAATGAAATTATTTTTGATAGGAAAAAATAGTTACAAAACTGTTTATCATGACAGATATGTAGGACCAGTAAGACCGGAGGGTCTACCAAGGCAGACATACCGCGAAAGAGATGTGGAAAATGTTGCAAGTGATCCTGAGAGAGTCCTTTATGCCATACAGAGGAACCTGGAGGGCTTAACCCACCAAGTGCCTATGGTTGTAGTGGATGATCTACCAGAATCTATACAAAGACGTGTGGTTGGTGTACCATGAGATTCAGTGTGAATTTTCTGATGTTTGGAAACTTCCATAGTCTTCTTCCGGGATGCTGATCCAGGGCAGGGCCCTCAGACATATATTTTAGGATGACTTGATTTTTTTTGTGATATGCATGATCATGCATAAGCCCTAATTTTGTAGGACATTTTTTCCCAATTTTTTATAACATTTTGAACATTGACTCTTATCTATATACATGAAGTCTCGTGATGTGACTCTCTCATATATACAATTGATAACTGATGATATTTGATGTTTTTAATGTGGTGAATGAATTATATGCCAATATAATGCTTTATTAGATAATGAATCTGAAAATTTCTTTTATGATCGTGGGAAATGGATATATGAAATGAATTTAAATGATTTCTATAATAAACACACTCTTCAAAATTGGCAATATAAATAAGGATCTCTGACACTATATATGTTTGTCAATTGAGACATCACCAGTTGTGAATCCAAGTATACTACTAATGAACCAATACCAAGAGACATTTCTTTAGAATTATATTGAACACAACCGTATATTCTGCAACATTATTTAGAGGAGGACCAATACATATGCCACATGATACTAACAACTGGCCAAATGGATAGTAAATTATTGAAGTCGCAAAAGCCAAATTCTGGGTATGTCGACTAGCACCATTGGAAAATCCTAAATAGATC
The DNA here is from genome assembly GCA_034641835.2 of Pinus albicaulis. NCBI lineage: Eukaryota > Viridiplantae > Streptophyta > Pinopsida > Pinales > Pinaceae > Pinus > Pinus albicaulis. The sequence goes on from CM076569.1 coordinate 357,145,858, forward strand.
ATATCATCCATAGGTACCTATAAAGGCATATCAAAAATATCAATGTCACAATGAAAATGATAGAGAAATATGCACAAAAAAATACAATATGTACAGAACCAAAGAAAATTCTAGGCACACGCCTAGGAATAATACTTCTTAAGATAGAGCTCATTTCTGGGCTCCACCAACTCATTTCCATTAAAATAAACCATTTCATAAGATCTCTTTTTTAGGACTATTTTAATGATATAATGATCATATCACATAGATTTAAGCTTACCTTCCCCTAAGGCATCTTTTTCTTTATCGTAGAGTAGGACAATGTTGCCTTCAGAGAAAACCCTAGGTCACACAGTCTTATCATACTGAACCTTCACCATTTTCTTATGAGCTTCATTAACTGTGGTTGGGTCTTGAAACTTCTCATCAATACATTTCAAATAAATGATGTGTTCTTCAAGACTGGTAGTGTCTAGAAGAAGTTCAACAACTAGGTTAAGAGAAGGAATTTCACATTCCACAAGGAAGATTAATTCGAATCTGTAAACTAGTTTAAAAGGAATGAAACTAGTTGCAATCTTAATTGACATCTGATATGCCCAAAGAATAGGATAAAACATAACATGCCATCTAGATCGAGATTTATCGATCTTCCTTTGAAGGATAACCTTCAAGGATTTATGCATGGCCTCCACTTTCCCATTGGCTTGAGGATAATAAGGAGATGAATGCTCCTATCAGAAACCTATTTTGAGAGCCAATTCAGCCATCATGTAGTTCCTAAAATGACTTCCATGGTTAGTGGAAATCTCTTTAAGAATACCAAAATGAGAAATGACATGATTAAAAAGAAACAAGGTTGTTGTTTCACCATCTTTCGAAAAAGTAGGCATAGCCTCGACCTACTTGGTGAAGTAGTCCACAGCTACAATGTTATACTTATGACCCTTTTCTGAAGGTGGGTTAAAATTTTTAAAATCTATTCCCCACTTTTTGAACTAACTGATGGTAATAATAGGGAGGAGTGGAGCCGGATGAGCACACATTTTCTGAGTATAAAATTGGCAAGGATGACATTTCTTGACTGCTTCAACATAATACTTAAAAATTGAAGGCCAAAAATATCTAGCACACATAATTTTTTGGGCTCTAGAAAGCCCAAATAAATGACAACCACAAGATCCATTTTGGCAATCATTCATCACTATCTCAAATTATTCTAGGGTTAAGCAATGTCTAAGGATTGAGTCAACCCCGCGATGATATAGAGTGTCACCAATGATAACATAGTTTTTCCCCAAGTGACCCAATTTTCTATGCTTATCCTTCGAAAAAGTGAGGGGAAACATCAAAGTATAAAGATATATAATAATAACACAAATTTCTTCTATAAAATCGGCATGGAAATTTATGGGCCAGGACATCTGGGAAGTGGTGGAGGAATCTAGGAGATATCGTAAAGTATATCCTGCTCTCAATGCGACCTTCATTACTCTGATCCCTAAATAGGAAAACTCAGACACTCTGGTAGGATTTCATCCTATAGCATTATGTAATGTGATTTACAAAATTTTATCCACTATTATGGTAAATAGATTAAAACCTCTTCTACCAAATCTGATTTCTCCGAAGCAAACAAGATTTGTTATTGGGAGACAAATCCTAGATGGAATTTTTGCTATACAGGAAGCAATTCATTCGTTAAAATCTATGAAAATGAAAGTAATTCTGATAAAATTGGACCTTTCTAAAGCACATGATCGGATTAGTTGGCTTATCTGATTGCAATTTTGAAAGCTTTTGGATTTGATAAGAGGTGGTTGCAGTGGCTTCATTCATTTATAACCTCTCCGTATTTTTCCATTCTCCTCAATGGCATTCCATCTCAGCCTTTTAATATCTCTATAGGGCTCTGACATGGAGATCCCCTTTCCCCTTTTCTTTTATATTAGCAGTTGAAGGTTTGCGAAGATTACTTAAGGCTCACTTAGTGGAAGGTAAGATTAAAGGTTTAAAATTATGGTGACCGGCTCTTTCTCTGACTCACCAACAGTTTATAGATGATATTCTTCTATTCTGCCAGGCATCTATGGGAGAGGCTAAATCCATTTTACAAATTCTGGATCCTTTTATGGACACATCAAGTACTCTTGTTGACACTGATAAATAAAATGTTTACTTTTTTAATGTTAACAATGCTACTCAAGCTTTCTTGGCAAGAACGTTGGGATTTAATATAGGCACCTTTCCTATGAAGTATTTGGGAGTACCATTAAGTATTACACCTTTAAGAATTGCTGATTGGAAAGACCTTATCACCAAAATGGAGAAAAAACCGTATAATTGGGCATTTTGAGTGTTGAATGAACCTGGGAGAATAATCTTAGTAAAATATGTTCTTCAATCTATTCCTATTTATCAATTATCAAGCAGAGTTGTCCTGAAAAGCATTTGCAATAATCTAGTTAATATGTTTAAAAAATTCCTTTGGCAAGGTGCACAAGATTGTAAGAAATGGGCTCTTCTTTCATGGGATAAATTAATCAAAGTAAAAACTGCAGGGGGTTTAGGCCTTTGGGATCCATATATTTTAAGCCAAGTCATGGGAGAAAAACTCTGGTGGAGATGGATCCAAGGAGGACAAGTTTTATTGAATATGATTTGGGAAATAAAATATGGTATGCCCCAATCAGTATCAGGAAAATTAAAAATAGATTTTGTTCCAAAAGGATCCACTATCTGGAATCTTACAGCAGTTAATAGATTTCTAATTAGACAACATAGTTTTTGTGAAGTAAGGGAAGGAAGGACTGCACTTTTTTGGGAAGCTTTGTGGCAACAAAGAGAAACAATATTCAGTAGACTTGATCTAGGATAACTTTTCTTGTTCACCAATACCCCAAATAACAGGTTAATTTATAATTACTGGTCTCAGTATCAGACTAATCAGTGGAGAAAATGGAAGGAGAAAGTAGATTGGTCAGAAGCACCATAAACATTGCAATGGAAAAATTCTGAAAAGGAGTTGAAAACTAGGAAAATAAGGACTACAACAGGAAGTGACATTCTTAGATGGCGATATAAATCTAAAGGGATGGTCACTATCAATGAATCTTATAATATTAAATCTCATAATAACAATCATAATGTGAGATCTATATGGAGGAAAATCTGGTCAATGAATCACTGGCCAAAATTCGAATATTTCCTTCGTCTTTTAAGTCATCAGAAAATTATAACCTGGGATAATTTGCAGAAGAGAGGAATGCATGGCCCAGCAATTTGTTACATGTGTAGGAAAACAAATGAATCAATAGAACATATTTTCAACACATGTGAAATTGTAGATCTCATATGGAGGAAAATGTAAAGCACATTCAAATAAACGGATAGAGATCATACAGATATAAATACAACCATTATCAGCTAGAGAAAAGGAGGTTTTAAATGTAGAGTCTTGAATAGAGTATGGAGATTATCTATTGGATTCTTATTCTAGGGTATTTGGAAAGAAAGGAACGAACGCATATTTAGAGGAGAAGAAAAAACCAGTGCCAAAATATGGGAGAAACTGATAGAGAATATCTGAGAAACAATTCTTGTAGAAAAATGGATGTAGGAAGACTAGAAGGTGGAAGGAATTGAAACTCAAATAATGATCAGTTTAAATTTAAAACCTCAAACGTTGTCAAATAATCTGTGGAAATATAGACCTCCCTGACAAAATATACAAGATAGATGGAAGGTACTGGAAAATGGATTCATTAAACTTAATTTTGATGGTGCGTCAAAAGGAAATCCAGGGCAAGCAGGTACAGGATGGATTTTTAGAAACTCCCGAGGTGAAGCCTGTCGAGTATATGCTATGGATTTGGGTCATGCAACTAATAATGAAGTGGATTTGACAATAGTTAGACAAGGATTAATCATAGCAAATAGAAAATTACCAACGACTTATAATCGAAGGAGATTTTGCTATGGTTATAGGGGTTTTAAGTAAATTGCAGCAAGGATCAACATGGGAAAATATAAGCAAAAGTTGGTGAACTGCAAACTTAATTCACGAAATTGGATCGCTGATTAAACAAATCCAATATCTGATACCTTTACATGTTCGTTTAATAGGTAATGAGGCGGAATATCATTTAGCTAATTGGGGTTGTAACAATATAGAAAGACATTTGGATGCTACACCAAGAGCCAGAATTTGGGGTATAGAATTACACTCTCTGTAAATTATCATTGACAGAGATCTACTAGGAGATCCCAGATCGAGGTGTCAAGTTGAGGATAGGTTGGGTGGCCATACCACGTGCCGTGACATGCGGTAAGGTTGGTAAGGTTGTCACAGGACCATTAAATAGAGCATTTTGAAGACCTATCACACGATCATATAATGAATGAACTACGTTGACACCCTTTCATTCACTGTATGTTGAGGTTTGGAACTCGAAAAACATGCTAGATTTTGGGTTGTAAAGAGATAATTGAAGTTGGAAACAACATTCTTCAAACAGAAAAGATTTTTTGGATGCAGATGGTGGTTTTGACAGTAAGAGGTTCTGAAGCTCAGCATCATCAACATTGGCAAAGACTCAGTGGGTATGTAATGGTTCTTACCATCCTTACTTTACAATATGGTTTCCCTATTACCTCTCTATCCAAGAAAGAAATGATTCTCCCAAGAATCCCTCTCAATTTTCTAGTTTTGTTTAGTTCTTAGATTACTCTGAACCTGCATGTTGAGGTAGAGGTAGTAGGTTTGGAGATTGACCCATGTTTTATAAGTCTGCCTTTCAATGCTTTTGATAGTAGATTTGGGAAATTAACATGCACTACATTCAATGGGTTATTCTATTGGCTTTGTTCAAAGGGTCTCGTTGGTAAATCTCCTGGGATGCACATGTTAGTATGCAGAATTTTTAGCTCATATCCTTGTTTTTATGTCTTTATCGCATCAAAGGAATTTTCCTGTAGCTTTATATGTTGGCCTCTATGTTTCAGTGTATTACTCTATTTTGAGGTTTACACTTTTTGTTTATTTTCCTATGGGTTTCTTCAGTATGGGCAGGCATTCCATCAGTCTTTGTTTCAATGCAAAAGTTTGTATCTTAGGGTCAGTCGTCGTAATTGGGTATTGACTGATAATATGTTTATTCTCGAAAATTCCCTTACTGTCTTAGTTAGTTAGTTAGTTAGTTAGTTTATTCAAGTTTGTTAGTTCCTGCAATACTGTGAAGGTTAACTTCTTCTCCAGAATTCACTTGATTGAAAAGAAGCTACAAATTTTAATTGTTTCTAAGTTTCATATCTTTCCTCCATTTCAAATCACAGGGGTTTCATCTTCTAATTTAGCATATTACTTTAACCAAGGCAAGATGACAAAAGGAATAAATGTCAGAGAAAAAATCTGCTAATAGAGACATCAAACTAAAATCAGCCCAGAAAACTAGTAAAAGTGGTCGGAAAAGTAATAAACAAATTCTAGAAAACTTAGAAAATATTTATGAAGAAAATACCCTGAGCAAATTTGCAAAAAAAATCATGGATGGGAGAAAAAAAGTGATGAAGAAGATATAGAAATTTAAGAACAACAGGCCAGGATAGATTTTATATCTAATCCAAGGAGTACAAGGGGTAGAGTGTCTCTTTTTCATCAAACAGTTAAGACATGCTGGAAGATAAAATGTGTGTGAGCAAGAGCAATGATGAGCATGCAAGAAAAGGAATTTAATTCCTTTGTGCTCTTTGAACTTCAGAAAATTAAACAAGATATGCGTGAAATGTCCAAGACTCAAACTCCAACAAAATGCAAGAATTGGAAGGATTGAGCAACAGCTTCAAACTATCCAGCAAGCAGAGATGCCAAGGTCTACTGCAAAAGATCCAGCACCTATAGATTCATCAGATGGATAATTTCTAAAATTCTTTAATAATTTTGAATGATTTTTGAAAATAGTATGTATAGTTTTTGCTTTATGTGCAACTTTTATGGACATAGTAGAGTAATCTTAGTAGTGAATAAAAAGAAGAAACAATACCAATTTTGGTTAGCTTATAACTCTCTGAGGTGGCAAACAAACCTGGTTTTCTTTGGGCAGGTTGAGGCTACCAAAAAATGATGAATATGTATAGCAACGTGCTCTATATAATAGAAAATGGAAAGGTACTACGGAATTTACAAAAAAAAAAAAAAATATCACCATACAAAGGATCTTGAGAAGAAATATGGAAAATATGTTCCTCAAGGAATGTTTCCTCATAAACTACTTCTTCTCCACAAGGAAACTCGAAGATTAATTCTGCAAATATCAATGATTTCATGAATTTACCAGACAAGAACTCGAGATCGAATTCTTGTAGAATAACAATCCATCTATTATATTTCTCCCCAATCACTCGCCTACTCAGAACGAATTTAAATGTATTGACAACTGCCAAAACAAAAGTTTTGCAAAGAAAAATATAATGTCTAAGTCGTTAAGTATCATGTACTGCTACCAAAGCTAAGTTCTCGATGGGAGAATATCGAAATTTAGGACCCATCACACCTCATCTTATATAATAAATAAAATTTTCACATAGAGCATCGTCTTCTTCAACAAAATCCATACCTATGGTTGATTATGTCGTAGCGTGATACAAGAGGAAATACCTGCTATAATCAGGTGGATTCAGTAGAGGAATAGAGGTTAATGCCTTTTCCAAAGCATCAAACGAGCACTGAGTGAAGTCGTCCCATAGGGATGGAACTCTTTTTGTCAAAAATCTCATAAATCCTTTTGTAATATCAACATAATTGACGATAAATATCCTCAAGAACTTTTGGCTTTTCCTTGGAGACTCTGAAGTTAACAAATGGTAGATGGGGGAGGCAGTTGAGGTGTTTCCTCAACCTTGAAAGGATCTACACGAATCCCTTCAGTAGAAACTATGAACCCCAATAACTGACTGGATCTGACTGTGAAAACACACTTATTCGGATTAAACCGGATTTTATAATAACGACATCTTTCAAAAATCAATCAAATATGATGATGATTATCAATTCTCTTTCGAGAATGAGAAACTAAGTCATCCAAATAAACTTTTATGACATGCTTGATATTATGGAAAGCATAAAACATGGCCCGTTGGAAAGTTTCTCCAACATTTTTAAGACAAAAAGGCATCTTTTTATATGCAAAAGTGCCACACGGGAAAATAAAATTTGTCTTATGTTGATTTTCGGGACGTATAGTAATCTGATTATAACCCGAGAAACCGTCCATGAAGGAGAAAATATCATTCCCTGCATATTCATTGATATTTTGATCAATAAAGGGTGTGGAGTAATTATCCTTAGGACATGCCTTATTCAAATATCTAAATTATATGCACACACAGATCACTCTTTTTTTCTTGTCCACTGGGACTGAATTTTAAACCCACTAAGTTAAAGGAATGAAGCATATAAAACCATCCTTAAGAAACTTCTCAACATCGGCCTTGATAGCTGCACCTTTCTTAGGATTTACCGATGATGTAAACCATCCTACAATATTTCCACACCCTCATTGCTTCTAGGATTTCCTCCTCAGATGGTAAAATAGTATCAAGGTAGTCCAAAGAAGAATTCGAGTTAAGGGTCAAAGTCGGAGCCACATCTCCATCCAAATCCTCTAGTGAAAGAGGAAACAAATCAGAATCTGTAGTGTTAACAATAGATTGATAGGAAATATTGGCTGGAGAAATAGGATATGCCATTCCACCCACTTTCCCTTCTTCTAATGTGGTCGTAGAAGAGGGTGAGGGCCAAGGATCTGAAAAATATTGATTTTGGAAAAAATATCTTTGGGAAGGAACCTCGGAAGATGAAATAGAATTTATATGAGAAAAAGGAGGCAGAATATCAAAGCTACCCATCAACGAGGCATACATACCGACTCCTATATTCTCAATAGGTTGTTTTCCATTCTTCACCAAGGGAACAATAAAATCATAGGATGCATTAGAATCTATTGGAGAATAATCCATCTGATCAACAGTAACAATTCGCCCTTCATGGGGAAAACATGGGATGCAGAATAATTATGATACAATGGAATCAATATCATAAATCCAATTTCATCCCAATAGAGGGTTATATTCCAAATTAGCATCAACTATATCTACTTCAATATTGACTACCTTGCCCCCAACACAGATGAGAAAGGCAATAACAATGCCATGTGGTCTGTGATCAAGAGCATCAAGAGCGTAGGTGAAGGAACAGCTAGAGGATATCCAATAGATTTCCAACATGAAATAGACATGACGATACAATGGAATCCATCTCACAAATCAAATTTCATCCCAATAGAGGGTTATACTCCAAATTAGCATCAACTATATCTACTTCGATATTGACTATCTTGCCCCCAACATAGATGGGAAATGTAGGAACAATGCCATGTGGCCTATGATCAAGAGCGTCAAGAGCGTAGGCAAAGGAATAGCTTGAGGAGATCCAATAGCTTTCCAACATGAAATAGACATGACACATTTGGAACCTCCTTCATCAACTATAGTTCAAAAAATATTTATCTTTCGATACGCAGAGTTAATTTGAAAATCCATATGATGAGGAAGTCTCTTCTTAATATTTCACATATCGAGTGTCATCATAAGAGAATTTTTTGGATCTACTTCCCTGATTGTAGTGAGCAGCACACTCCTTTATGCAGGGCATGACTGGAGCACCTCCAACGCAGACATAGCACAAGGAATCTAAGCCATGTCTTCTACAATGGAGTAGTTCTTATCTGCCTTGGAATTAGTGTTAATCATCGAACTTTTAGCAGAGCCTTTCGACATGCAAGGTATAGGATCAACTGCGGGCCTCTCTATATGGAGTGGCTTGGAAATATTAGGAGTGACCTTAGACTTATAAGATTCAGATTTACCATAGTCACGTTATCTCATTGCAACATCAATGTGAGCACTCATCATGTATACATTTCAAGAATTCCCCCCCTCTTCTTGAAATGTATACATGATGAGTGCTCATGTTGATGTTGTAATGAGATCACATGATTATGGTAAATCTGAATCTTATAAGGCTAAGGCCACTCCTAATATTTCCAAACCACTCCATATAGAGAGGCTCGAAGTTGATCCTATACCTCGCATGTCGAAAGGCTCTGCTAAAATTTTGATGATTAACACTAATTCCAAGGCAGATAAGAACTACTCCATTGTAGAAGACATGCCTTATATTCCTTGTTCTATGTCTACGTTGGAGGTGCTCCAGTCGTGCCCAGCATAAAGGAGTGCACTGCTCACTGCGATCGAGGTGGTAGATCCAAAAAACTATCTTATGATGACACTCGATATGTGAAATATTAAGAAGAGACTTCCTCATCATATGTATTTTCAAATTAACTCTGCGTATCAAAAGATCAATATTTTTTGAACTGTATTTGATGAAGGAGGTTCCACATGTGTCATGTCTATTTCATGTTGGAAATCTATTGGATCTCCTCAAGTCGTTCCTTTGCCTACGCTCTTGACGCTCTTGATCATAGACCACATGGCATTGTTCCTACATTTCCCGTCTATGTTGGGGGCAAGGTAGTCAATATTGAAGTAGATATAGTTGATGCTAATTTGGAGTATAACCCTCTATTGGGATGAAATTGGATTTTTGATATGGATTCCATTGTATCATCATGTCTATTTCATGTTGGAAATCTATTAGATATCCTCTAGATGTTCCTTCACCTACGCTCTTGATGCTCTTGATCACAAACCACATGACATTGTTCCTTCCTTTCTCATCTGTGTTGGGGGCATGGTAGTCAATATTGAAGTAGATATAGTTGATTCTAATTTGGAATATAACCCTCTATTGGGACGAAATTGGATTTATGATATTGATTCCATTGTATCATCATTATTCTGCATTCTATGTTTTCCCCTTGAAGGGAGAATCATTACTATTGATCAGATGGATTATTCTCCAATAGATTCTAATGCAGCCTCTGATTCTATTGTTCCCTTGGTGAAGAAAGGAAAACAACCTATTGATAATCTAGGAGTCAGTATGTATGCCTCGTTGATGGGTACGTTTGATATTCGTGCTAGCAAGCATTTGTTGCCCTTGGGAAAAATGGTTAGTTAGGACAAAATGGGAACTAGAAGAACTCTGTCGAGCCAACAACCACTGAGCATATTGAATCTTAGGGAAAATATGAGTGAGATGGTCTCTAGTGAAAAATTTTCAAGTAAGATTAACTTTCTTGTTCGACTCTCTCTTACCCTCTCCAACATTATTTTTGGGTTTTTTTGCATTATCCTTCCCATCCTTATCCTTTTTCTTATTATGTCCTTTCTTCTTCCCATCAGATTTTTGATTTCCTTTGGGGTTATAGGATTGGACAACATTAATCGTTAAAGGTAGGGAAGTCATAGACACTAACAGAATAACCTCAATATAAGAATTATTGTGTAAATACAACTAATGTAATTAATTTAATATGTTAGGTGTATTACTATCGATCAAAGCAACTAGCCCATCAGCATGGGGACCTAGTGTCATCTTGGCCAAATCTATCTTGGATTTAGGAGCATATAGAAAAATATTACTAAGAATCCCACACTGAGAATAGATAAGTTCTAATTGTTGGGCTCTAAATATAGCTTTCTCTTTAGTAAATATACCAAAAAGAGATACATCCTTTGATATTTCTGGTTGTAAAGATTTTAAGAACCATTCCAGAATGAATTCATTGGTAATATAGGGTTTAATGAGCCTCTTCCTTCTTCTCCATTCCTGAGTATGGTCAGAAATGTGATTTTCCTTGTCTTGTTGGAAGTTTTCCAAAATCTCAGTTCTAGGATCATACCGAGCGTGAAACTAAAAATGATTCAAGAACATAGTAGCCAATTCACCAAAAAAATCAAATGTGTTCCCAATAACCTCTATGAACGATTTAGTAGCATTTCCAATCAAGGTGCGTTGAAAAAGTCTCAACCTAATTGAATCATCAATAAGGGAGTTAGATGAGCACCATAAGTGGAAAGTTGTTACATGGTCAACTAGATCTTCACCAGTCTTCCCTTCAAATTTTGGAATAGTCGGTGGAAGCTTAGTAGGAACTGGAGGCCAATCTGCGCTATATCGGATAGGATCGTTAGTCAATTTTGAAAGATCTAGAAAATTTATGGTTGCTAGGAATGGTAAGTGCGAATTATATTTAGAATTCGATCCACAATGAGAGGGATTCCCAACATTTTGAAAATAATAACTTGGATTTGCTAAGCCACCAGGAAGCGAAGTATTTTTCGTAGAAGATACTAAACCATAAGGAAAACCTTATGTTCCAGATAAATTCAGAGTAGGACCTCCTCCTGTCGAAGGGTTTCCATAAACAAGAATGGTTCCCCCAATCGAAGTGTTAAAATAAAATTATACCCCTTGGTAAGGGTTCCATGCATTAGCCAAAGGAGAAAAACCCTAAGAGGTTGTTATGGAGGAGAAAGGCACGTTCCCTTTTTGACCAAACATGAACTGATTCCTAGTTCCTAAACCACCAAAAGTAGGGTTCCAACGTTGAAAATTATTGAAACCTTCACCTCCTATAAAAGGATTTAAACCTTGGCCTTACACGGAGAAAGGAAAATAACCTAAGGAAGGGTTAGAATGAGGAATATGACCACTCCCAAAGTGAAAACCCTGAAAAGAGGTTGAACCACTAGGCATAAAAGATATAGGTGTGGAGACAACATATGTATTGGTGAAAGGAATTGGGGGAATTGCACTAAAAGGCATCGAAAATGGAAATGAGTCAGTGTGGGAATAAAAATCTTGGGTTCCCCCAATTGACGATGGAATGGAGGTACATCCAAATATTTCACTACTACGAGTGATATTTGATATATAAATTTTACCTCCTCCTTCTACCGAAAGAGGATTTTTCACACTAAAAGTACTCAAAGTTTAAACTGTGTTCCCAGCAGTGGCCATCGAAAGAAAATAAGGAGAAATAAGAGGGATTTATGGCCTGTGAGTCAACGTCCCAACGTATGATATAACCCCTGGGAAATTGAAAGGAAGAGGTGAATAAGGAGTAACTAGAGGTTCAAAAATCTCTTTGACCTCAACTTCTTTTAACAAAAAAAGAACCCTAGAAATGAGTGAATTACTCCTCTTTAAATCACGACTAACACTAGGACCACCCTCAGAAATTATATCCCCAAGCAGAGGATCACTCTCTGATGCATTTGCAGCTACTAGCTAGAAATCACCAGGAAAATTGCTCCTACGCCTTCTAAAAGAAGGCTCACCACTCGCCTAATCGATCAACCACCTTTAATTGTTAAGAGAACTTATATAGACTCAAAACATTATAAAGCTATGGAAGTATAGGAGCAAAGATCACTCTCTAAAACTATCCCTAAAGATTCATCCAATCAAGAATCTCTAAGGTATTTACACTCCAAGAGATTAGGACCGGACACAGAAATACAAGAAAACGAACATATAAGGACCTTCCGAAAATATTATGGGGTAATTACGCCCTAGGCCTACTAGCAAAGGTAACAGAAGCAGTTACACTGACCTCCAAAAAAAATCCTTTGCTGGCGCAAGTACCCAAGTGTCACAAGAGCACCCTCTACAAGTAATAATGAATTTGATGTAACATATGCCTCGGGTACCATGGGTATTCCCCCCCTCATTGACCTATGCGATACCTAGGAACAACTAAGGTCACCAGTTCGTATCGGCATCCGGGTGGAACAGTATTTGGTCAGGATCCAACAAGTAAGAGAGGGAGTATCTCTCTTCCTTGCTTTCACTCACCCTTGTGCTTGACTCCCCTTTTAGGAGAACTTTCCCAGACAGCTTAATGAGATTGGGTCTCACTTTTTTAACCAACTTGTAAGTTTAAATTTAGAGTGGCCTTGGAGAGTTAACTCTCCACACACCTATTCCAAGGCCTTAATGATCTAGACTAGTCTATGTATTTAATGACAAGTAAAAAGTATTCTAGTTCATTTTATATTTTATCACTTTATTTTAATGGTTGTTATTATAATTCAGGGGTGAAATGGAGGTGCAACTTATGATGTTATGGACGTAAGAAGAAATCAATAGAAACCTGTTACATGAAAAATGAAACTTTTTCTTAGATGAAAAGGGATTTCTACAAAGGGAACTACGAACAAACTAATGACAACAATTTTTTTTCTTTTATTTTCAACATACAATCTCACATACTCAAAATCTATCAAATACTAAAAATGCTTAATGTGAAACTACTCTACTGAAAACTAACAATGCTAAATCCAAGATTGTAGGATTACTCTAAAAAAACAAGTGAATGTGTCTACTAATAAATATGTCTGAAACGTGTCAAAAAACAAAAGGAAAAAATCAAACAAGAACTTCTCCCAACAAATATGTGAAAAATGTGATACAAAGTGAGGCAAATTCAACCAATAACTTCTCCCAAAACCAAGCGAATTTGACCAAATGAAAAAAATTCCACCTGCTCAAATAGGATAAAGAAGCCTTAAAAAAAACCAAAAGAAAAAGAAAACTCAAACAAATGTTTTTTTGTGTCTTTTTGTTTTTAAGGAAACAAGAAATCCTTTGAGAAAGTAAAAACTACTGAAAAACTCAAAATTTCCAAGTTGCGAAAAGAAGGCCTCAAATTCCTTACGCCATTAACATCAGCTATATGAAAGACTTAATAAGTGGAAAGAGGTTACACACTCAGAAAATTGACTCAATCAACAACACAAAACTCCAACAAACAAGGAAATTCGAAGAAAATCAAGAAGATTCTTCAAGATGCCATAAATACCTTTCTCAAAAAACCAAGAAAAACCAAGAAAGCCAACGAAAGAAAAGAAAAATGTGAAGAAATAAGAAGGATAAGCATGAGAAAATAGACACTAACTGACTATCCTGAATACTCAGAACAACCAAGAACTTGAGCAAGAAACCCTGGTGCCAGACCCAAAACTGAAACTTCACAAAGGGCAAACCCTACGTTGACTAGGTCTTTCACCAAGAAAGAGAGGAAATTGACAAATTGTAGAAAGAAACACTTCCCAAAAACATCAAATATTAGACCAAAGTAACCCAAAAAATAGGAAAAATACTTTACGGGACTCAAAATATAAAAATATAATTTAAAAATGGTTATATGCAGCTTGATAGTGATAAAATGCATGTATACGCGATTGTGTATAATAAAACTGGTGTATACGCATGTTTCTTTGGACCAAAATGTGTGGATACATCACTGTGTAAATTAGTGTTAGTGTTATGAAACTAACTCCAAAAATAGAAGAAAAGAGAGATCAATGCCTTAGAAATTAGCCACTTCGAGGGGCAACCTACAATACATTACATAAATGAACAATTCTTGGATGCTACAAATGACCAAAACCTCCTTCTATATATAGGAATCCATGGGCCCACAATATAATCTTAGCCAACCTAACAATAACAATGTAAGGGAACAATAATAAAAATATTGGGGTTACAAGGGTACAACGGTGACAATAAGGGGGCTACACTGATAACAATGAGGGACTAAACTAGTAATATAGGCACCTAACATGCCCCTCTCATTCAAAAAAGTGTTGTCCCCAATGCTTGAGTAGCTCTGGGTGCTTCTGTGTAAAATTATCATCCTCCCATGTAGAATCTTCTGTGGGTAAGTTATTCCACTTGATGAGATACTCTAAAATTGATCGATTCCGTAGCTGTCGAGTTCTTGTTTCCATGACCATTTCAAGTTCCAATATGAATTTTTCTTCCTCATCAAGTTCTGGCATTATTGTTTGAACTGGAATATTTTCACCTATAACCTTCTTTAATCATGAAACATGGAAAACTTGATGCACTCACGAAGAAGCAGGAAGTTCCAATTTGTATGCCATGGTACCAATCTTTTGCAACACATTGTAAGGACCGTACTACTTTGGTGATAGTTTATTATCCTTCTTAGCTTGCTTGAGGGAATTTTTTTTGTATGGTTGTAGCCATAAAATACCCTGTCTCATACATCAAAACTTCTCTCACTATGATGTTGATCTGCTCGTTGTTTCATTCGATTTTGTGCCAAATTTAGGTTATCATTTAAGAGTTGCAGAACTTGTTGATGCTCGATGTGATCTTCCACTGCTTGAACCTTGGAATTTTCTCTTAAAGATGATGTGATGGATGGTTGATGATATCCATAAAGTGCCATAAATGGGGTCATTTTTTCTGCAGTATGGAAGGAACTGTTATACCACCATTTAGCGAGAGGTAACCACTCGACCAATTGTGTTTGTTTATCAGATACAAAACAACGAAGATAACCTTCCAAACATTTATTCACTATCTAAGTTTTACCATCGGATTGAGGATGATAAGATGATCTATGAGCTAATTGAGTACCAAAACAAGAAAATAACTATGTCCAAAAATTTCCAGTAAAAATGGGATCTCTGTTGCTCACAATAACCTTTCGGTTTCCATGTAGCTTTTGAATTGTGTCCATAAATGTAGTAGCAATTGTACTTGATATGAATGGATGAGATAATGCACAAAAGTGTGCATACTTGGTAATTCTATCAACTACCACCATGACGACACTCTTTCCTTCAGACTTAGGTAAACCTATGATAAAATCCATTGAAATATCCTCCCAACGTTGACTTGGAATGGATAAAGGTTGTAGAATACGCGGAGTGTTAATTGTCTCAATTTTATTTTGCTGGCAAACCAAAAATTCCGCCACAAAATTTTGAATATCAGATTTAAGGCCATCCAAAAAAAATTATTTCTTCACCTTGTGGTAACTTTTTAAAAATACTGAGTTTCCTCCTAAAGGAGAAGTGTGTAATTACAAAAGAAACTTCTGCTTTAGTTGGGAATTATTACAAAGATATAAGCGATATTTGTACCATAAGGAATCATTTTTCCAAATAAATGTATCAGATGTACTAGGATCTTGCTGTAACTTTTGAATGAGTGTCCACACTTCTTCGTCCTTCTTCCATTCATCCCTTGCTTCAGTTATCCAATCTGTATGGATAATAGAAATGGCACAAAGCAATGCTTCCACCTCTTCATTATTTCTTGAGAGTGCATCTGCAACAACATTTAGCTTCCCTTTTTTGTAGACTATTTCAAAGTCATAACCCAACATCTTTGTGACCCATTTTTGCTGCTCTTCTGAAGATAGTCTTTGCTCCAAAAAGCATTTAAGACTATCATGATCATTTTTTACCTTGAAGTGTCTTCCCATTAGGTAAGGTCGCCATTTCTTTAGTGCATGTAGTATTGCTAACATTTCCTTCTCATAAATAGATTTCTGTAAATACTTCCCTTTGATTGGACGACTTTCAAAAGAAATGGGTCTTCCTTATTGCATTAAAACAACACCAATTCCATTTCTCGAGGCATCACATTCCACAATAAATGTTTTTGTGAAGTCTGGCATAGCTAAGACCGGTGCCAGGAACATTGCCTCTTTAAGATGTTCAAAGGCCTTAGTTGCTTTAGGAGTCCATGAAAATGCATCTTTCTTCAATAATGTTGTTATAGGTGCTGCTATTCTCCCATAATTCTTAACAAACTTGTGATAATACCCTGTTAACCTAAGAAATGGTTGTGGGGACTTTCCATTCCTTAATGGCTTTAATTTTGTTAGGGTCTACCTTAACACCCTCGTGAGATACAATATGACCCAAACATTCCACCTCTTGTACTCCAAAGAAACATTTGGATGTTTTTTCATATAATTGTTTCTCCTATAATAGTTTAAGCACCCTATCAACATGTTGAACATGATCCTTCCAAGACCTGTTGTAGATTAGTATATCATCAAAAACTACTAGAACAAATTTTCTAAGGGTGGGTTTGAAAATGGAATTCATCAACACTTGAAATGTAGAAGGTGCATTGGTAAGGCCAAAAGGGATGACCAAAAATTCATAATGACCCTCATGAGTTCGAAATGGTGTTTTCGTAATATCTTCAATCTTCATTCTAATTTGATGATATCCTGAGCGAAGATCCAACTTGGTAAAATAAATTGCTCCATGTAATTCATCCAATAATTCATCAATCACAGGAAGGGGAAATTTATCTTTAATGGTGAGCTTATTGAGCTCCCTATAATCCGAACACATGAACCATGATCCATCCTTCTTGTGCACCAATACTACTAGAGCAGAGAAAGAACTTTGACTAGGTTGAATTATACCAACCTCTAACATTTCTGCAATCATACGTTCAATTTCGCTCTTTTGGACATAAGGATATCTATAAGGTCTGATGTTTGGAGGAACACTTCATGTAATCAAATGAATAGCATGATTATGATCACGAATATGTGGAAGTCCTTTGGGATTTTCAAACACCTTGGAATGATTGTCCAAGACTTTTTGGAGATCTGCAGAAATAGATGATTTTGATGTTGGAACTTCTAGTGAGCATAATTGTGCAATTACACCTTGTTTTTATTTCTTCAAAATCTTTGTCATGACGCTAGAGCTTATTATCTTTCCTGGCTTCCCCGCGATACCTTGTAATTCGACTTCCTTTCCTTCTAAAAAAAATTCAAGAAATGTTCTTGAAAATTAAAAGCTACCATCCCCAAATATTGTAACCATTATACTCCTAGTACAACATCAGCACCTTCCATAGGAATGGAAATCATTGGACTATTCAATACATATTCCCCCATGGTTAGCTTGATATTATGGCATTTTACAGAGAAATTTATAGTTCCTCCATTTGCAACCATCACTTGACATTTTGGTGCTGGGTAAAGGAAACAAATCAATTCCTTGGCTACCTTACAATGAATAAAATTATGGGTACTACCCGAATCAATCAAAAATATTACCTTTTTCTTCTTGATATTTCCTTCTATCTTTAGAGTTTTCAGAGTGGTTATTCCTGCCAATGCATTACATGATATGGTCGGACTCATTTCTTCCTCTTCTAGGGTTGGTTTCTGGTGTATATATGTTGCGTGGTTTAATTGTCGGATTAAACCCCTCAATATTAATTATCAATCCAGGAGTTTTAAACGCGATTTGTACTGCGTCTTGGCTTAGGTTAATGGTTAGAGTATAAATATATTCCTTTTTATTGATAAACTAGGCACTAAAATGAAACACACCTTTGCTGGAAAATAAACAATCTTGAAAATGAAACTCACTGAACTAATTCCTATCAAGCAAACTTCGTACTGCAATTAAACTACAAATCAATCATCAATCATGTAACATTCACACACTCACATTCTACTTTTTAAATCTTCTGTGATAACTTAAAAAAAACTAATCCATTAACTCTTCTCACTAACTTGAAACTAACACTTGAAATTAATCTTGAAATAAGAAAAAAGACACACAGATTATTCTAATGATAACTCACACATTAAACTAACTAAAACTACTCTTCATAATAAATTCAAGATTCAAATTAACAAAGGAAAATTCTATCTATTGAAAGAAAACTACTCTGCTCCATGTAAAATTAACACCTAAAATATCCTATTAAAAATGTCATTATAAATAATCTATGATAAACCTTTTATCTAAAGATTCTAATCTAGTTGAAACAAACTATTCAAAAACAAACCTACTTCAAAATTAAATCATCACACCACATTTAAACTTGATATCTCTACCCAATCAAATCCACACTCAAAATTGCTCATATAAGGAAATGATTACACTATAAACACAATAAAGAATTTAACTAAAAAGAGATCTAAAACAAAACAAATTCTAATTAAAAGAGATCTAATTATTGAGTGAAATCATGCGTAAACAAATCAAATGCACATTTAAATCCTGCAAACATTCAATGAAATTAGATAATGTAAATAGTAATTTATTATTTTAAATGAGAAATGTTAACATATTCAAATTCAAAGCATCTACAATGTGTTCTAATTCCATATTTAAACTCAGAAATTGGATGCTCCCATTACATTCGATTTTAACAATAGGAATAGAGTATAACGCTATGTCAAAACTCAGATTATGTAATGAATCAAAGTTTACAATAATTCTTCAGTCCATTAATTTTCACGTTGTAAAGATGACTAAAATGCTTGAAATTGAACCATGTTTACAACAAATTCACACAAAACCAGAAATAGAAAACTATGCTATGAAGTCACTCACACATCTAATTATCTTATGTTGATTGATCAAGCTTGGCTCCAGAGGTGGTGGGCCCTTCCACGCCTGGAGTAAGTTGGCTTACTATAGCTGAGGAAATATTTAAAACATCAAATGATAAATTCAAAAGGGATCATGGTGAAAACGCTACTGCTCACAACTTGAAGGAAATTTATATAAATATTTAAAACATACTTCGGAAATCGATTTATACAAATCAGACAGACCAACAATTCTTGTTTTTTACATCAATCCCTTTATCTCTATTACACTCCTACAAATTAGATGTGAGTAATACATCTCCCTTACATCTTCTCTGCAAATTCAACTCCAATGCCTATTTTACATCTGAAAATTTGACTTCACCATTTTTATAAATGTTGCCCAAGTTCTACATGTGAGCAATTGACCTTCTATTCCTATCAATGACAGACTCCTCCTAATTACATCTCGACCCCTATCTAATTGATGGACGAACTCTCTAACCTCTTGTTTGATCACAGAAACTTATATATATATATATACCGGATTTACACATTGGGGCTTCAATCAGCCAATTAAAATATAGAAGATAATTGGTTTTAACAATTTTTTCTAGAATAAGAGTTAGTTAGTTTTGAAACAGAATGTCAAATTAGGAAATTGCTCCTCTTTTCATGGGATGCTTCTATTGCTAGAAGGTGAAATCTTGGCTTCTGGTATAGCTGGTGGAAGCAAGGCGTAGCTAGCTGAGGCATTGCAAAACTGGATGAGATATTGCATAGTTGGCAAGTCAACGTATGAACTATTTCATCATACTTCTCTCGTCTTGGGTTGTGCAAATTTTGTTGCTACGATACCCTATCCCACATGAACCTATTGTTATGGTCAAATATTCCTCATGGGATGTTGTTTTAATAATATTCATGCTTCGGATTATACAAGAGGTTCATTTGTTGTAGAGCCACGACATAAGCATTATTCCACATTTGATGTGATTGAGCCAATTTGATTCAAATTCCCTTCATGCCATTCTTTGATAAACTCATGAAAATATTAAACATGTTATTTATGATTGCACATCTTCATATCATATCGCAACAATGCCTTGAATGCGGATAGTCCCTACATGCAACCTAGTGATGCTCTTCCCCTATTATTCTGAAAAACTTTAGAGAAAGTAGCCATCTCTGCAAGGAAATGTTGAGCACATACAACAGAGAACCCTTGGTTCTATAGGAGAGTTTTCAACTTCATACCTGAAGACCCATTTTCCTCTATGCTATTCAAGGCATAGCTCGATGACCACATACATGATCGTACATTATGTAAAGCTTGTGATCAGCACAACAGTAAATTCTCTTCATTTTTTTCATAGATGTATAGATGTTTGGGAAGACAACATAACTGGAGTAGCAATATTCATAGAGACCCAATATGTTCACATTCAGAAATGGTTTTCAGTGGAATATTCCCCTACGGTAACTCCTTCATGAAGCCGAATTTTGCCAAACGGCTTTTGAATTTTATGAAACATGGTGCTCTGAACAAAACCCATGTCTTGAAATTTAGAGATTCTTTTGTATTTTGTCACAAAATTGATATTTTCACCGATAGAAATCTCGTACTTAACTACCCAGCTGCTGCTTTTATGCATTTGGTGTATTCGTACTTAAATATGGCTTGGACTAGACTTATTTACCTGCCACCAAGAAACCATTTATTAATAAAACTGTTACACAAAAAACACTTAAAATTAGTTAATAACAAGAATTTATAATTTAATAATTAATGTTTCTAAATGCCTCTCGTCATCAGCTTAAAAGAACAAACACTAGGTACAAGCATATAATTATGCGACAAATATCGTGAAAATTTGGGCAAAAGTGCAGCTCAACAATATCCTCTTCTTTTGAAGATTCTTGTTCATTTTCTTCTTCCTCTTCACAATATATGTAAAATAATTTCTTCTCAACACACTTATGACCTTTAGTGTATTTTCAATGCCTACCTTTTGTGTGTTTTGCACATTATTGAGATCAAAATATTGCTCCATCTGTAGTATCCATGTCACGGGATCCTTGCCATCAAACTTCCTCATATCCATCTTTGGAATATGGTGGTTCTTCCATTGAACATTAGAGTTTATGAAATCATGATTAACAATTATTTTTTTCTCATCATGAGTTTCCTCTACTATCTTTTCGCCATTAGGAAAAATTTCTTGTATCAACTTTTCCAAACCTTCGATGTATATTTTTAGATCATTCTTCATGCTTTCCATTTTTTCATCGATCTTAGTTTTCGTGTCATCTATATTAGCTTCTATGCCAACTTCCAAGCCCTCCATCTTAGCTTCCATGGCTTTCTTCAAACCATCCATCCAATTTTCCATGCCTTTCTTCAAAGGTGTACTTGGTCTTGTAATTTTGACATCTCATGTTGCATTACTTCGTCTTCATGAGTCATAGTAGAGCCTTATGAAGGCTTAATGGGGGTTGAATTATTTTTAGGGGGAATTTTAGAACCCAATACTGATATCTATTCTTCAATATGCCCTTGGAATAAATTTAAACTAATTTTTTCTACAGAGACTTATGTAATTCGAAAAAAAATACCCACCTTTTTCTTGCTTTTGAGGAGCTCAATATAGAAACTGAATTATCTCTATGATTTAAAACCTTCAATATCTGAAATTTGGCCCTGTAGTAGCCCTCTGAATCCTCTTTCAAATTCCACTGGATTGACTTGAATTGGACTCTTCAAAACAAAGTTACGTCCAGTCTCCCACAATGACGTAATTATGGACTAATTCAGTAGAGAAAACTTGTATGAATTTCCACGTGTCACTATTTCCTCCTTTGGCTCTGAAATTTATAAAAAAGAAACTACAGTCTTTGTACTTACGACCAATTCTTACAAAATCTCAATCAGATGCTCAAATAGAGAGTTATGATGTTTTTACCACGGTCACCTCTTTGAGATGAAATTCGGGAGCCTAAAACAATCCTAATTTCCACAGATCATATCTCCCAAAATATTGTGAAACAAGATCTGAAGCTTTTAGAAATGGTTCTTCAGGACTTTAGCTTCACCTTGTGAAAATTTCAGCTTCTGAAACCTCGTAGAAAAATATTTATAGCGAACAT
The DNA here is from genome assembly GCA_034641835.2 of Pinus albicaulis. Taxonomy (NCBI): domain Eukaryota; kingdom Viridiplantae; phylum Streptophyta; class Pinopsida; order Pinales; family Pinaceae; genus Pinus; species Pinus albicaulis. The sequence goes on from CM076569.1 coordinate 357,168,135, forward strand.
GACGCGATGACCTGTTTAGGTTAAATTCAGGAGCTTGCAAAAATCCCTAACTTCCACAAATCATATATCCGAAAATATTGTGAACCAAGCTCTGTAAGTTTGTGATGATGGTCCTTAGGATTTTGGCTTTGCACTCTAAAATTTTTGGCTTTTAAACCTTCTTATAATAAAATTTATAGTGAAAATTCCACGATGACCTATTTGGAGTAGGGAAACCCTAGAATCCAAAGCTCTGATACCAAATGTTATGAAACTAGCTCCAAAAAAAGAAGAAAAGAGAGATCAATGCCTTAGAAATCAGCCACTTCGAGGGGGAAACCTCTAATATATTACATATATAAACAATTCTTGGATGCTACAAATGACCAAAACCTCCTTCTATATATTGGAGTCCATGGGCCCACAATATCATCCTATCCAACCTAACACTAACAATGTAAGGGCACAATAATAACAATATTAGGGTTACGGGGGTACAACAGTAACAATAAGGGGTCTACACTAATAAAAATAAGGGAATAAACTAGTAATATAAGGACCTAATAGTTGGCTTGATGGGTCTTGACCCAGGTTCAGATTTTATGGATAAACCAACAAACGCTCCAGCTACTGGCCCTTTCAGCAATGATCTGCTTGTGTAGACCAAAGTCTCACCCAAAGCAATATGGGGGGGTGTTGGAAGTATGTTTCCACACCTTGAGAGGGAATTTAATGAAGCGGTTCTTGGAAAAACATGAATTGATATTTTATAGATGTGTGCAGTGAGTTTATAACAAAATTACAAATCTTCACACAATCATTTACATATTACACAGAAATACCTGTATTACTTATCGCTAATAATCAATCAGAACCAGATCTTGATCTAATCAATGTAAACTTAGAAGATGTCAATATTTAGGCATAAAAATGTAAAGTAGCATTTTGCAATCATCAATAATCAAACATATAGTGTGATCTCATCAAATCATAAACAGTAAGCGTATACATAAAATATACGCATAACAGAGAGAGTTCGCCAAAATTGTTCCTTCTATTAATTCTTTAGATCAGTCAATACACCATTTTCCTTAAAAACCATTACGAAAACCCTTACAATCCCTTCTACACACACAGCCAATGGAGCCTGCACATAGCCAGGACTAGGTATCGCACACACAGCCAACATGATCCTTTTAACCAACCTAAAACCCTTATAGATACAAAATATCAGAATATCAATATCACGTGTTACCTCAATCACTACTTAGCTTAGAAAACTCTACCTATTTATAATACGTCTAGTGCGCAGATACTATGGTCTCAAACCATGGTTTGAGGCCCATAGTTTACATTTAATCTTACATTATGCCAAAAATTGGGGCCAAATCCATTTGACTACATCTGTATAGCGCGCACATACAAACATACAAAAAATATCATTGGAACTTGTCCCTCAGGGGGCCCTGCTCCAACAACCCCCAACACAAACATGTGAATGATCCTGAGTCACTGAGGTGCTACTGCTATCTCCTTGGTTTTGTCTTGGGGCATCTAAACAGAAGTTTGGAGAGGGATCACTAACTCAAGGCTCTTCACTGTGACACCTTGTTGCTACTGAACTGTATTATCTGTTGTGGGACCTTCAACAACCATCTCCACACAGCGCTAGGTATGCAAAATGATATTGAGTTTGTTTTCCAGCATCTGAGAGAATTGTGGTACTTCATCTTCCCATGCTTGCATTCATTATGTGAGCAACTGTCCTTTAAGATGCAAATCTACAATTTCTCCCTAGATTCTACAGCCTTCTTGTAGACGAAAAAGTCTCTATTGAACCACCAATTTTGGTGCTACTATGTGGATTTCTTCAAACTATAGTTCCATGGTGCTAAGTGTGTTGCACATATGTTGTATGACAAGATCATTCTGGATAGAGGCCCAAATGTTGATGGCCTCAGCCAGGGACTAGTCACACTGAGTGACTACGGCGACGATACTTTCTTGGGCCTGCTTCACCTCTGCTTCTCTCTTTGCATGAACCTCAGGCAGTGTCTCCAGCTGTAACTTGGTCTAGAGGTCCATGATTCGCTGCTCATATTCAGCTCGAATGGTGTGAGCTTTCACACGTGCAACCTTGATCGTAGCCACTAGTCCATCCAACTTCTCTGTGGGTGCAACAATGGCCGTGACCACTGGAATATCTTGGCACACTTGGTTGATGTTGGCTTCCAGTGTAGCGAGATAGGCCTCTGCCTCTTGATATGCTGCTTTTTCATGTCATTGTTTCTCATGCACTTGTGAAACCTATTTTTGTGCATCTTTAGTATGCGCCCGTGCAATTTCTTTGTAGTACTGCAACTCGTCAACAATAATGGAGTGAATTAAATGGAGCTTCCCTGCAAGCAACACAACAAGATTAATATGAACATCACCTATACCAAAAAATTGAGTGTGTTGTCTTGCATCCATTTGGATGGCTGGTAGGGGATATGAACAAATCGCCCCTCCTTGGATGATGGTAAGGCTACATCCAAAGGTTGTGCATTAGTAACAGGCACACTCGTCTGGCCCACTTGAATCATGCTCGTGTGGATTTGGCTTGCTTAAATTTTTAACTCTTGGAGGACAACCTATAAAATATCCAAGGAGGATTTATATTGGACCTCCATGTCCGTCCATCAATCCTATCACATAATGGTCACTGTATTTGTGATCTCATTGAGATCGTCTTCTGTAAGCGTTGGGACCTCCTATTCTATTTGCTTCGAACCCTTCTACTTCTTTCTTGACCCAAACATGGTTTGCTCATCATGAATTATGTCATTTGATGTGGCTTCTTCAGTTTCCTTGGGTGTAGATCCATTATTTTGAGGCACCGCAGTGTCAATGGTTTCCCATGTTGTGGTCAGTGTAGGCTCATTCTCACTAGGTTTGTCTGTCGCAGTCGGTGGTATTTTTTCAGAAGGATTTTCAGTGGCCTTATCTGTTTATTTTCCTATTAGGGTGTGGGTCTATATTGGTGGAGTCAACCAAGCTGGCGGCCAGTTTGCTGTGACCGTCATCAAAACGTCTTCAGTTACCAGGTAAGGAAACTCATACCATACACCCTCCACAACCCCCTTTGCATGGATGTGGATATTATGGAATGTAGCCTTAAAGTTGGCTACCATCTTATACTTTTCATAAAGAGTGGGAGACAGGAATGGCTTTGACTATACCACCTGGTATAAGCTTGCATCATAGAGGTTTGAAAAGATATTATTTTATTTTTCTCACAATGGGTCAAAGGAGAGCTAGAGGGTTGTGTATTGCGTAGCTTCACACATGGGTAGTGAGAGCTCAGGGAATTGGGTATCTTTAGGCATTTTCCACCCAATCAGTGTGATTAGCAATAAGAGCCAAGGATACTGAAAGTCCTTTCCCTCCTACTAGACTTCGCGCATATTGTCAAGGAACACTTTATACAGGTATGTGCACCAGTTGTAGATGACTCATTTTTCTCATCTCCTAGCAAACACAATCATATGCGTGGACACTTCCTTTATCCTAAACATGCGCATCATCTTGCAAGGAAAAAATACCATGCCAAAATAAACTATCGGGTCATTAATATATTCTATCATAAATCCTCAAGATTTGCGCATAACTTCATATTTCTTCTTGATTTTATCTGCCAACACTTTCCCCTGTGCTTTCCTCTTAAATAAACCATAGGTTCGGCCCCCTTGTTTGGAAATCCTGTGATCCTGTGAATGATTTCTGTATCAATTGGGATACACTCTCCCAACCAGAGTGCATCACCATGCAAAAATGCTAACAATTGTCTCACGCAGATATCATTAATGGGGCTGCACCCAAAATGAGCGATATGCAACAGGTTGAGGAGGCCTTCCTTGTGCAGACCTAACATCTCTCTCTTTGGTTTGAGGCACACAAGACCTCCTTCATAGGTCACTGGATCAAGGTAAGGCTCAGGCGCAAGCTCTAGAAACTTCTCCACATTGCGATGTCCCAGTCATCGAATCACAGCTGAGGGATTTTGGCCAACATGTCCCCTTCCATTGTGCTTTGGGATCAAGGACACTTGGATACCTACGTGAACCTTATCCAAGTCCTTTGGAACTTTCACTGTAGTTTTGTGCGGTGAAATCTAACTTGGCAGTCGCGAGAAGGGTGTTAATTCTACTACATTATCATCCTCTTCCTTGATAGTTTCCGAGAGTTGAGGCATGGGTTTCTTCATCTTCTCTCTAGAAGAATGGTGAGGTCTGTGGGGTTTTTCTCTCAGGGAATTGTGTATCCCAGATGTTTGGCCCTTCTTTGTTTTATATGGCGGATGGGGTTTTACCACATGCACCTCCTGCGCAGGAGATTCTTCTTCGGGTCTGGTGGTTGTCATTCTGCTCTGAATTGCGTAACCTAAACTTGCTTAGTGCAATGATTCCTCAAACACAGGATCTAATATGGACATATACACAAAAAGGGAAAATACAAATAAATAGCATAGAGCATAAAAATCTCTTATAACACAAAGGAAACTATTGCGAAATCATGATTCATATTTATAAAAGTAGCACATGTGAAATGGCTCCTTGGGCATTAATGAGGTTCCATTACTGACCAAATGGTCCCAAATCTATAAACATCCCTACATTAAATGCATCTTGGATGCTCCTAGAAATGGAAATAATTTTTTCTTATCCTATTTTACTGTTCCAACGGCCAGTTTTTGACACTTTTGCGCACCATTCAATACCTTGGTGTAGATACTGCACACGTTCCACACCTTACTACGCATATAATCCAAAGCTAAGCATAACCATTGATGGAATATCCCCCCAACACAATCTTGTTGACCAGGTAATTCAAAGCATATCCTGTTACAGTATCTTTCATATCCCTTAGTAATTGCAAACCTCTCTGACATTCATTATCCCAACAGAATATCACACCTCTTCGGAGTAATTTTTTCATGGGTGTATTTATCAATTCGTATTGCGGAATGTTCTTTCTATATTGTCTCACAAGGCTCAACATGGAGCGCATTTGTCCAAAGTTCGAGGGGATGGAGGGTCCTGTCAGTGCTCATGGTTCCCAAACTTCTACTAGTGCCAAGTAGTGGCAATGCACAGTTTCCCTGAAAGGTGCATTAATGATCTAATATTCACTAATAATATCAAAGCCACTGTCAATTCTAAACATAAGGATAAAGCTATATAACAACACAGACCATTCACTAGTGCCTTGGCATAGCTCTACTTCAAAGTACCATTTAGTTGGCACCTTTCCCAATGTATGAATGAACATGTGAACCCATTCAAGCCTTGGTTCTACACCCCATACCCGATTCCACTTGGCCAAATGTATGCATAGATCCTCCTTGCAAGCATCTAATTCCTTTACTTTAATGAATAGGAGTTCAAATCATAGCCGCATAATCTATGCACATTCATTCCAATATCCCGTATTCTCCTTATGTGTTCCCCACGATCTTGTTGGAGTAGCATGAAAGACACTATCCAAAACATGGAACCTCTGTGTTTCTGACAGAGTCCTTTCCAATTCTCCCAGGGACATATTTACATCAGTTGAGCCATCATACTGTGATAATTCACTTACCTAAGATGTTATGCAATGCAGAGCATGGGTCACACGATTATAGCGTAACGCAAACACCTCATAAAATTGGTTTTGCTTGTTCTCTAGCTCTTCCTCAGAGTCTAAAAAACAAGAAATATCCTTCTCCTATTTAATATTCTGATCTAATGTTGGATTAATCCAGTCTTCCTCGCACAAAGTTAGCTTATAAATTTTATCAATATCATCCTCAATGTGAACTGGCTCAGTATATCGTTGACCTTTTGCAAGATGTAGATGAATGATGACCTTAACTCCATTATTCTCAAATTCCATTCTCATTTTCTTGAGATTGATGACACCATCCACGTCAATGGTCCAATCCAATACTAGCAGTGTGGGATAGGGATAAGTATCATCTACAATCTATATGACCTCAGAATCTTTCAACACCTTAACTACTTCTATAATGACCACAACTTTTGAAAATCTCCCCAAGGGAATTATCTTCTACTGGCTAGCCATGCACAATTGGATAGTGGACCATTCCAGCTTTCGTTCTCCCATGCGTTGTCATGTTTTTTTAGGTAGAACATTACATCTCATCCCAAATCTAGAATTACTTGGTCCATTTCATAAGCAGCGATATGTGCAGTCAGACGCATCTCCCTACCAGTTCTCTTCTTATTCTTATATTTTTTTTTACTATTCTTTGTTCTACCAGAGGTTGTTCCTTTTCTACATAATTATCGATTAATGTCTACAAATTTTCAACAACCTTTTTGTTGCGCAACAAATTTATGCATGATTGTAAGAATATATTAATCTCTTCTTCTCCTCTGGCTCCCTTCATTGTTCTACCACTTGTTGAAGTATCTCATTCTGTGAATTATTTCCTTGCTTCAATAAAGGTTTCTTTTGCATGCTAAGATTAAGGCCTTATTTGGTTTTAGGTGCTTTCCAGATCCATACATCAGTGGCATGTTTCTTTCCTTTATCTTCATTGGTAGCTACACCACTCCTGGTAACTACATTCACACAGGGATCTTTTTCACGAGTCTCAGCGGAAACCATTTGCAGATTCTGCATTGGGGTCTTCTTTTCCTGCATTTTAGCAATCAAGATAGGGGAATCTTAAATAACATGATTAAATTGTCTACAATAACTACAGGACTGTCTTCTTGGATTTACACAGTCACACGCATAATGACCAACATCACCACAGTTATAAAAAATCACTTTTCCTCTTCCTTGACCCACTGATCCACCTCCTCGGCCTTGGAATCCTCCACACCCAGAAGGGGATGCTAGTGTTGTAGGCTCAACCTACATTCTATAGATCTTAGCTTTATCCAACATCACATCATAGGTCCGTCGATGATGCTCATCATGCCCTAATGATGAACAAAAGTTGAAAACTGGTTTTTTTATGTCAAGATGATATTTTCCAACCCTCGGGCAAGAATCTGTATCATGTAGCCCAAAAATATGACATATAGTACACCATACAGGTCTCTTCAATGGACTAGAACCTCCAGAATTCAGATAAATTTTAAAGACATGACACTGGTCTTCATGATGCCCAGAAGCTTTGCACTTTATACATCAGACCACTACGCATACCTCCTTGCCTTTGTCCTTACGCAAATTTTCAATTTCTAGATGCATAGCTTCAACTTGACTCTAAATATATTGAGTTCCCAATGCAATACGTGTTGGGGTAGGCTATAGTTTCATTTGAACTTATACAACCTCATATTGTGTAGCAATATTTTGATGACCTAGTGGTTGGCGCAGATGCAATAGCAACATAGCAATGAACCATTATCTATGTTGAGTATCATCAATCAGAAATCCACCATCTTTGATGGTGCACTTCAACCTTTGATCAACCTCCCATATAGATTCATTAGGTTCTCGACAAATATCCTTCATTTCCGTCACCAGTTGTGGATATGACTTAGGTTTCTTAAACTTCACTTTTAGGGCTACTTTAATTGCTTCCATAGTAGCATTAAGGTTTTCTTGCACATACCTTGTTGAAAATGGCAACAAGAAACAGTGAAGGAGGCCTCCTGAAACATCTTTCCTGATCCTATTTGGAAAGTGATCACCTAAACTAGGTGGGGACCACACATGTGATTTTTGTCGAAAAGTCTATTTTTAGACTATGTCTATTTTTAGACATATGGAGCATGGTCTAGGAGTTGCGGGATGCTATTCTTGAATGATTGGTCAAGTTGGTAAAAATAGATGGACATCTATTTTTAGACATACAGGTCGAAGTCTATTTTTAGACTGCCTGTCTAAAAATAGAACATTCAAATATTATTAGCCCTTAATAATATTTAGACTATAAACATTATCTTATCCTCTTGGAGCACTTCAGTTTGATGCTTGGATGTGGCACATGCAGCTGACAGAAGGAAATTTGAATTTCCTATGGGTTAGTTGAGCTATTGCATGGTTGACTTCAGTTAGAACTCATGTGGCAGAGTTTGGTGGAGTTGATGAGACAGTTGGTGGAGTTGTGTTCTGTTTAAACTAGTTGAACTAGTTGTATTTAGTCTAACTGACAAATACACTAGTGATGAGTGATTTCAATTAATTATTAATTAATTCACTAATTATTAACTCATAATTCAACTAAAGAACACATTAGTTAACTCATTGCATGTACAGTTCAGTGAAGACCAGTGGAAGAGGTAGGAGAAAGGGTGGAGTCTACTATCAGTTGTGACTATAGTGTGCATGATATTTGCACAATCATTGGAGGAGATTTTCAATGAGGATTGCGCAGTTAAAGCCAAGGGAATTTGAATTCATTCCATCCATTCTCTCATCTTAGATTGCACAGTAGAGGCAGGCAAACAGTGGAGGAGTTTTGAACCCGTGACTTGTTCAAAACTGAGCTAGTTTGTGTGTAACTTTTGGAGACAGTACTGAGTACTTGTGAGGAGTATTGTATTGAGATTGTTACATGATTCTTCTTCATTATAATATGCAGACAGTAGGGGGTTTTCAGTTGTAAGCTTTCCCTAGTATACATACTGTGTTATATGTGTTGAATTTCTATGTGCGCATGTGAATGTTTTCAATACCGCTTGTTGTTTTTATTTCCGCATGTGATGATTAATGCGTAGAAGAGATTGTGTGTTATGTATGAAGCTCAAATAGTATGTGACCAGGATAATCTCGATTGAATAATTGATTTATTTAAGGGAATTTATACATGGTATCAGAGCTATATTGATCATCAGATCTATTACGGTGATCACAAACTTATTTCGATAGACAGAGTCTGTAAGCGGGCTAGGTAGCCTCTGGATCCATCCTTTCTCTGAAAGGTGATATATCCAGTAAATGCCCCTACAGTCGATCTCTGTGCTAGAAATAATTTGTTCTCAAGTGTAGATCGGAAGCGGTTGAGTTTGGAGCTGTTGGAATTCGAATTACAGAATTGTTTTCTTGGTGTCAAAAGCAAAGATGTCTTTTGTCGAATTGTGATTGGAGTATGCCTTGGAAGGTAGCTCAAATTATATTGCATGGAAAGACAAGATGGAGGCAGTGTTAGATGACAATGGGCTGTTGGAATTCATAGAGAAATAAATTCCAAAGCCTACTTCTACGGATGCTGCTGTGATTGAAGCTTGGCAAAAGAAGACAGCAAGGTGTATAAGGATTGTGTTGGAGGGCGTGAAGGATCACATAGTATCTAGCCTGCATGGTAAAGCTTCTCCATTCTTGATGTGGAAAGATTTGATAGAATTTTTCCAGAGCAAGAGTGACCAAAGGAAGTTGGCGCTCAAGGATAAATTCAGGAAAATAAATATGGAGAAGAATGACACTATTCTGGTATACTTGACCAAGTTTTTCCACTGCAGGGATGAGCTTGGGAGTGTAGGAGTTAGTGTGGATGATCAGGAGCTGGTGAGCTTGGCTCTCCTTGGGCTTCTGAAAAGTTGGCATGCATATCAGGACAGTGTCAATGGTCGAGAAAATTTTCCAAGATGGGAAAGACTGTGGTTTGATCTTGTGCAAGAGGAGATCTAGCGGAGTACCAGAGATGGATCTTCATCAAAGATATCTGATGAAGAAGATTGTGCTTTGGCTGCCAAAGCAAGGAATGGGAAGGGAAAGGAGAAGGCTTCTCAATCTGATGCGGATGGTAAAAATCGTGACATGTCCAAAGTGAAGTGTTTTCACTGTCATGAGCATGGACATTACACCACGAATTGTCCACAGAAGAAGAAGAACAAGCATGCTACTGGAGCTGCAGCCGGTGAAGCTCTTGCCTCGTAATTTGAGCTGGACTTCTCATTGATCGCATGCATGGTGTCTAGTGCATTGGGATCAGGGTGGTATTTTGATAGTGGCGCTTCCTTTCACATGACGGGAGATGCAAATCTTTTCAGTGACTTGGTGGAGAAAGGTCTCCAAATGCATGTTGAGTTGGGCGACGGTGGATGATACAATGCGACCAGCATTGGTACCATAACCTTTCAGATGGATTCAGGTAAACTCATTCTTTTACAAGATGTATTGCATGTACCAGGTTTAACAAATAATTTGATCTCAGTCACAATGTTAGAGGATAAAGGGTATGAAGTTGTCTTCAGTGAAGGAAAATTTTTCCTTTGTCACAAGGCAATGGGACAAGTTAAGAAGGTTGGGATTCAGGCAAAGAATATCTACAGACTTGAAGTAGATGGGATGTCTACGGAGCTTCCTACTATTGGGAAGCGGGAGAAAGACATGCAACTGATGCTTGAGAGGGAGCAAGTTTTGCATGCAGGTGAAAGTGAACCTCGGGATGTGGAGCAGCTACAAGAGGATCATGGAGTGGAAAAAACCACTCATGCAAAGATATTTCATGCCAGATGGGCAGAGGGAGTGCATGCAGCTATACCACCAGGTGAGAGGTGGGGCGACATGCATGAGTAATCCCAAGAGGATATTTCTGGGTAGGATTCATGAGATGGTGTGGATCCCATGAGTTGAACCTGGCTACGAGGTGCCCACAACGCAGCAGTAGCAGATCAGTTGGATTGATGCAGGCAGATCAAAGTGACAGTGTCAGATACTGGAGCGCGGATCAGAGTTGACAACAAGTGCAGAGTGCATGGGTGCAAGAGTTCAACAACGCAGTGGTTCCTGATGACATGTGCAGTTGGTACCAGCAGAAGTCGAACACTTTGATGATAGATGCATCAGACTGATTGAGTTGTTTGGAGCCTATTCAGTTTCAGAGATGTTGCATGTAAAGGGTGCATCGCGCATGCATGGATTTGCATGGTCCATGCATGAGTTTGCATGGCGCATGCAAAGGGTGCATGGAGAATGCATGGAGTTGCATGTCGCATGCATGGAGTTGCATGGCGCTTGTGAAGGTTGCATGGCGAATGCATGGAGTTGCATGGCGCTTGTGAAGGTTGCATGGCGAATGCATGGAGTTGCATCCCTTTCTTGTTGAGAAGGAGTGTTGAAAATGGAAACAAGGAACAGTGAAGGAGGCCTCCTGAAACATCTTTCCTGATCCTAGTTGGAAAGTGATCACCTAAACTAGGTGGGGACCACACATGTGATTTTTGTCGAAAAGTCTATTTTTAGACTATGTCTATTTTTAGACATATGGAGCATGGTCTAGGAGTTGCGGGATGCTATTATTGGATGATTGGTAAAGTTGGTAAAAATATATGGACAAATATTTTTAGACATATAGGTCGAAGTCTATTTTTAGACTGCCTGTCTAAAAATAGGTCAGTCAAATATTATTAACCCTTAATAATATTTAGACTATAAACATTATCTTATCCTCTTGGAGCACTTCAGTTTGATGCTTGGATGTGGCACGTGCAGTTGACAGAAGGAAATTCAAATTTCCTATGGGTTAGTTGAGCTATTGCATGGTTGACTTCAGTTAGAACTCATGTGGCAAAGTTTGGTGGAGTTGATGAGACAGTTGGTGGAGTTGTGTTCTGTTTAAACTGGTTGAACTAGTTGAACTAGTTGTATTTAGTCTAACTGACAAATACACTAGTGATGAGTGGTGTGAATTAATTATTAATTAATTCACTAATTATTAACTCATAATTCAACTAAAGAACACATCAGTTAACTCAGTGCATGTACAGTTCAGTGAAGACCAGTGGAAGAGGTAGGAGAAAGGGTGGAGTCTACTATCAGTTGTGACTATAGTGTGCATGAGATTTGCACAATCATTGGAGGATATTTCCAATGAGGATTGCGCAGTTAAAGCCAAGTGAATTCGAATTCATTCCATCCATTCTCTCATCTTGGATTGCGCAGTAGAGGCAGGCAAACAGTGGAGGAGTTTTGAACCCGTGACTTGTTCAAAACTGAGCTAGTTTGTGTGTAACTTTTGGAGACAGTACTGAGTACTTGTGAGGAGTATTGTACCGAGATTGTTACATGATTCTTCTTCATTATAATATACAGACAGTAGGGGGTTTTCAGCTGTAAGATTTCCCCGGTATACATACTATGTTATATGTGTTGAATTTCTATGTGCACATGTGAATGTTTTCAATACCGCTTGTTGTTTTTATTTCCGCATGTGATGATTAATGCGTAGAAGAGATTATGTGTTATGTATGAAGCTCAAATAGTATGTGACCAGGATAATCTTGATTGAATAAGTGATTTATTCAAGGGAATTTCTACATACCTAATGTAGTAGTCTAGGACGCGATCTTGAAATGCAGTAGCCAGCTGCACTTTTTTTATATGAATATTGTTTACTTGTCGAGCCTACCATATGACCTCAGTTACAAACCAGAAGTGATTAGTTTCCTCATTATCAATGCCTTAGAAATTCGGTAACTCCATGAATGCAACCATATCTACTTTAGGAGGGGCTGGAGGTGGAGATGGATTGCACAATGGGGTAGGTGATTGAGAATGTGAACTAAGAAGTGGAGAGGGTGGAGTAGGAAACAGATTCAAGGGCTTCTGATATGACGAGATTTCTTCTGCAGGGTCACTCACGCTAACAGTTTCTGGTTCAAGTTCACTATCAGATCTAGGCTTCGGAGGGCTATAGAGGACCTCTTCAGAGTCTTCTCGGTAAATTCTCCCATTGCGCATAGCTGACCCTCTTTGATGCATTCAAGAAGTATGTTTGCACACTCATCCCTTTTCACACAATAATATTTTCTATACTAATTTCAATGAGAACAAAAACATACCTCTAAGACCTTTTAAAAACCTCCTTGTAGCTTCAGAATATGACATGAATTGGTCAACAAAAAAATCAGTCACTAATCCTCCCAAAAGGCGATTGATCCAATAATCTGCCGTGTGAGTGATCTTATTATCAAATTTTTCTACTTTCTAGATCAATTTAGGAGTCCATTCAGTGACTACGTCATCTTTTATGCAATGATGGAACTGAGCTAAGTGCGATAGTCACTCTTGAAGTTCGTGCCCAAAGGAACAAAAGAAAATTCCATTCACTTTGGTATAAATATAATTATGTACCCACTGTCTGTTAACCAATTTATTGCTTTTATTTATTGCAGCGTAAATTCAAGGATCTTTCTATCCAACGAGTCTTGCAATTGGTTGAGCGACGGATGCCACAACATCAACTCTCCCTCAAAATGATGATATCGGTCCCACCAATGGAACCCATTTTTGGCTTAAGGGATCCTGACCCAAGTTTGGAGTTTATGGATAAACCAAAAACCCTCCAACTATTTACACTTTCGGCAATGATCTGCTTGTGCAGACCAAAGTCTCAACCAAAGTAGTATGGGGGGGTGTTGGAACTAGATTTCCGCACCCTGAGAGATAATTTAATGAACTGATCCTCGGGAAAACCCCAATTGATCTTCCACAGATGTGCGCAATAAATTTATAACATAATTAGAGATCTATGTGCAAACATTTATAGAATTCACATAAATACTTGTCTTACTTCTCCCAGATAATAAATCAGAACCAAATCTTGACCTAATCAATATAATACTTAGCAGACGTCAATATTCAGGCATAAACATATCAAGTAGCTTTGTGCATTCATCAATAACAAAAAATATAGTGTGATCTCATCAAAGCATAAAAAGTAAGAAAAACAAGAAATATACGCATAACACAGAGAGTTTGCCAAAACTATTCCTTTTATTAATTCTTCATATCTTTCAATATATAAATTTTCCTTCAAAAACCCTTACAAAAATCCTTACAATCCCTTTTGCGCACACACCAGCAGAGTCCGCACACAACCAACATGAGCCTTTTACCCAATCCAACACCCTTACAGACGCAAAATATTAGAATATCAATATCACTTCTTACCTCTATCACTACTTAGCTTAGACAACGCTATATATTTATCATATGCATAACGTGCAGATACTATGGTCTCAAGCCATGGTTTTTGGTCCATAGTTTACATTTAAGCTTAAATTATGCACAAAATTGGGGAAACACACCTTTTACTACATCTACGCAATGCGCACATAGAAACATACAAAACAGATCATTGGAACTTGTGCCTCAAGGGACCTCGCTCCAATAAACCGAAAGTGCATAGAAAAACGACAGTAAAGAAAAAATAAAATATCTAAGTTTTGTCTAGAAGATCAGGATTTTTTCTTGGATGGATAATGAACCAAATAATATAGAAAACTGATCAACCAAACAAAGAACCCATATCTAGAGAGAAACAAACCAAACTAGGAATTACACGGATGTAATCCCTAATAGAGTTGCCAATTATGTTATGGGATTAATTATCCTAGGCTATGGGTTTAGAACCCCAACAGAGAGAGAAGAATACAATAGCAGGAAGAAAGAAAATTTATAGTCTTGATGCTTAAACTAGTAAAGCAGAGAGAAGAGGTTGTACTCATAGGTCCTACGTTTGAAGGCAATCCCACAGGGTTCAAACCCTCTTCTTCTCCTAGTGCTCCAAAACCTACAACTCATTCATGAAAAGTACATATACTAGTAATAACTAAAAGCATGTTCAATATGTATAAAGCATTAATATCACGACATTAGGAACGAGACAAAGCTTCTTTATTTATTTATGTAAAGGCGTGTGGAGGAATACCACCTCATTCAACCACGACTCTAAGTGAAACCATCCTCTAGATCCGTCCAACCCAAGCCTAAAAAATCTCCTTCCATAAGCATACATACGGATGTCATATATGAGGAATGAACATCTCCATGAGGGAAACAAGGGTTTTCCATAATCTGGGATGTGAAGAAGGCACAAGGATAAATCAGACTTGATCAGGGACTAAATGGCTATAATATCAATACTTATCTCTTTCTCCCCTTCAGGCCTTCCCATGAGGTGTATTTATACCACCCTGAAACATTTTTTTTAGTTGGGATATAGTTAGGCCATGGGCATATATAGGTAGGCTTCTGGTGTAACCCATAAACCCCTCCGAGAAAATAGAGAATTTTATATTATTTTCATATTTTAAATTATATACGCGCTTTGGGTATAACTACATGCACGTATGCTCGCACATTTTAGAGGGAAGATTCACGTTTTGAATTCAAAATAGCATTTTTTAGGCAAAGGACCAAGTCTGAAGGGAAAGGGCTGCCTAGGGCCATAACACAAAGCAAAAAGTATATAGAGGTGGAAAATGATGCTATAACAAAGGCTCCTAGGATGGCCAAGCCCAAGGATACTCATATTTCTATGAAGTGTTGGCTCCTTTTGATTTGTAAACAATGGCAAGAACAAACACTGTAGGGCCACATCATAACCACTTTGGAATCCTAGGACCTAGCCTTCCTGGATTCAGAGAGGGATCTCTCTATAAATTTGTTTTTATTGATATCTCTTTGTGTTCTTTGTTTTAACATATTAGGCTAGTTATGAACTTATAAGGACTTGTTTTGTTTTGGTTGGATTGAATTATAGATTGAAGGATGAATGGTGTGACTGATTGAGGGAATGTTTTAATTGAAACAAATAGACTATAAGAAACATCAATCCATTGGGAAATGGAGTGATAAAAGGATTTAATTTCTTATCAACTCTACAAGGTCTTTCATAGGGCAAGCTAACTATATCAAGTGGATTCTTTAGAATAGGTTGTGATATGAAACATTAATAAGTTGTGAAGGCAGCAGAGCTATAGTCAGTTAAGAATCTCTAGATCTATTTAGACAAGAAAATCCTTTTAAGGTAACTGTTTGGGGCAAGCTAAAGGACAGGTCAAACCATAAATCTCTTTGGACAAACCTTTAATAATAAATATTTCAAACAACAATATAGCAATCAAAAGACTACTTTCAGATAAAGAAAACTTATAAGATAACAACAAGAGTGGTCTAAGATCAAACATAAATAACCTAATCTACTTTTGACAACTCTGAAAGACTCTTCAAAGCAACATTTAAAGGAAAACCAAAGGGCAGGACATACCATAAACCTCTCTGGTTTAGACTCTAATAAGTTTACTACAAAGAAATATCCTAAAAACAATATCTCAAGTCTTACTCAAAGGAACATGGGCTCACCATAATTTCCTTGCTTTCACTCTACTGAATCATTTCCAAGATAACAAGCTAGATGTAACTAGAAGGAAATTAAGAATCTTCTAATCAGACCTTGCAGAAGAAAACACAAACATAAAGAATACAGACAGAAATATGATGTTGAAACAGCAAATCCTAATCTAAAACTTCTGCTTCTTTATGAGAGAAAGATGAACATAATGAAAACATAAGGAGAAACAATAACAATTAGGAAAACTTCACCATTGATATAGCTCAAGAATCCTGTGAACATGCGTGTATTATTGATGATCAAACCAGTTACAACACTCCATGTACAATTTCTCTCTACAACTCAGAGCTTTCTTTGGTCCAGTCTAGCATTCCTCAACTAGTTTAGTAGCAGAAATTAGTCCATTAACATCAAGTAACCAACATTTGAAATGAAGCTCATATGCAATATTTATATGCAAAATGAGGAGGTGTTGATCACCTAGGGTGTTTAAATGTTATTTATTACAGAGTTAATGATTTTTGACCTTTGAGACCATGCAAGGCCCAAGGGAAAAATATATGAAAGAGTTACTCTGAAATAATAACTTTTGAGTTATTTTAGTTGAAACATTTGAATTTTAAGGCTTAGTAATAACTTTTTAATAACTCCTGATCTGCTTCAAAAATATCTCTGATTGTGCAATAACCATCTAATGCCTTTATTGAAAGAAATAATGTTGTAGGTGGAAAAATATCCTCTGAAGAAGTTATTGCTATGGATCTGGGTCATTCAAAGGTTTTCCTGAGCTAATCTGCCTCTATTTCATCTTTACAAACTGCATTTAGGTCTTTAATCCTTGATTTAGTTTTAATAATCTGCATCATTATCTTTTTTCATGTTTCTACTTTATAACTGCTTTATTCCTTTATATTTTATCTTTAAACCTTTGACCTTTTACCTTTAATCACTGTTTAAAGGGCTAATCCTTTGTTTTGTCCTCTAATCTGTATTTTTAGCCCTTTAATATTTATATTCTTCATTTCTTCTCTAACTGTATCTGTTTTTATGTGCAGGCGGGTTCTCTTCATTATATAAGGGTTTATAACCCATCGATGATCATGATACATCGATGGGTTAATTATTTGGTATAGATCCTTGGCCCTTGTAATATGTTTTTTTTCCTCTGGATCGTCATCCAGAGGTTTTTCATCATTTAAATGCCTCTCTGAGTTTTGGCCGCCATTAAACTTGCAAAAACAAACAAATATTTAACTTAAAACCTGTGGGATGGGGTAAATCTACCTTTTTCTGGGTTTCTGAGATTTTGGGGCAATTTGGAGAGGAATATAGGTGCAGAGGAATTATTTCGGAGGCGAAATCATGAAGAAAATCAAGTGAGGGTGAAGAAATTTGAATTTTGACGCGTAGAGGGAAAGGCGGTTTTGGAAAAACCACTAGGGTTTGTCGTGCAGGTAATCACTGGTAAATGGTATTAGGTGAAGGCAGTGATACCATTCAGCACAAGACGCATGTCCAAGGCTAAACCGCCCTTTTCGTATGGACAGAGGCCATTAACCTTCAGCGTTGAATTCTGTGTGATATGAAATCCAGACCATTAGATCTCGAGGAGAGAGATCAACAGTGCGAGTGGAGGGAAGATGGGGTGCATTTTGGTGGAGGGGACCCAGTGGAAAGGTGGCTCCAAGTGAATGGGTGACGAAGATTTGAGTGGAAAGTGGGGTCGGGCAGTGACGTGAGCAATTTATTTGGGTAGCGGGGCAGGTTATATGTGGGATGAAGGATGGTGAAGTGATGACCGTTGGATTAGGGTTGATCAATGGTGGAGATGGCTTGGGGTGAGATGAAGTGGGATGAAGAAATGAAGGGGCAAAGGCATTGTTGCATGGGGGAGAGGGCTTAAGAACGAGCGAAGGGAATGGTCCCATTGGGGGTAGAGGGGACCGGGGGTCGGGGAAGGAAAGGGCTAGGGCTTAGCGGAGGGTTGTGCTTTAGAGTCGCATGAGTAGAAGGGAATAGGGCTTAAGCGGAAAGGGGCTTAAGGCCCATTATATAAAAAATGTGCTTTTAACTTAAAAACAGGGTTTTTATGAGAATTTAAACGGTTATGATAGGTTAAAAGTTAGGATAAAACAAGGTAAAAGGGGTTTTGGAATTGTTTTAAAGGGTTTTTATGAGTGAAATATGTATGAGGGGGGATTTTTGAGGGTTTTTTAGAGGAAAATTAGAAGGATAAATGAGGGTGTGAGTAGAGGGGTGAATGAGGGAATTAGGCCCAAAAAATGGAGTTTCCTTTAGAGTAGCAGGGTGAACTTTTGAGGAGGCATAAAGATAGGAAAGTTTAGTGAAAAATAGTCAATTTTAGGATGATAAAGGCAGTGAGACTTCTAAAGATAGAAGATAGGAAAATTATGCTATCTTTAGGTGCTTGTAGGACATTCACAGTCATCTAGTGAAATCTGTAGAATACAAGAGGATAATAGTGGCTCCAGCTGGTGAGGGCAGCTCTTTTAGGAGGTGTCAAGAACCTCATAAAATAGATCTCTGGAAGAAGTATACCAGTGCCTTGATTTGCACCTTGATAGAGCTCCTTGAACTTGATGATTTATTGCTTTTAAGAAGTGATTTTCAGCAGCTGAATCATAACATGATTAATTCCAACTCAACAATCTACCTACCCATCTTAGTTGTTCTAACATTTTTTCTTCATTGGGTGCATTTGAATTAGCCAACCCTTGACATCATTTTCTTTTGAAAACAGGAAACTAACAAATTCTACACTTATATCATCCAGGAGTTCATATTAAACTAATGATCTCATTTATTTCTCTACCTAGTCTAACTATCTGTCAAGATTAAATTGTTTGACAAATTTTATTTTCTAGTCTATAATAGGAAATTGAAAACATAACCAAATCAGGATTGAACAGTTTGATTTTTTATGAGCAGTAATCTGAAAATGAAACTATTTGTATCTGTTGTTCAAAGTACCCATTTCCATTTAATTAAGTGTGAAAAGTGTTTATCATGTCTTGAAAATTAAACAAAGTGTTTTTGGTAATTGTTTTTGAGTTGATGTGTGAGGAAATGTTAATTAAAATTACTGTTTAACATTTTGAATTAGAAACACACAACAGCATAACTTCACCATAACAACATAGCAACATGATGAGGTAGTTCGCCCCTCCTGGGCTACAGCTGTCAGGTCCAAGGCTCCCAATGGGCATGTCCTTGCTCTATTAGGTCACTAAATTGGTTTTACAATGAGAAATAAGCCTAAACAGGCTGAAACAACTATGAAATTTAATTCAAAAGACAAAAATAAGCTAAGAATGGCTTTTATTTCACCTCAAACAGTGAAGTGTAGCCCAATGCAACTCCATTTCCCCCATGGCCCTAATGGATCTCCAAGATTCCCTGAAGCAAAAATGGTTGAATAACACCTATGTTAGCTCTAAAACCTATCCCAATGACTCCATAATGCTTAGAATTCCCAAAATTGACCAAAATTTCATCCCAATTGGTCCAATATTGAAGAAGTTATGATGAAAACAAGATTTTTCCTAATTTTCCCCAAAACCCTCCTACAAAACTGGAGGAACTCGAGTTAGAACTCTAGATTCAGAGGACAGGTTGGACTTGGCGAAAACCATCCTAAAACGTCAAAACCGTTTGAGTTACAATAAATCTCAGGTGGGGGCATGTGGCCTCCCCGCATAAATCGTTGCATAAGATGCTAACTGAACCCACCACGTTTAAACGCTGGAGTGGTCACATTTAAGTTTAACGGTTTTCTAAAACATTTTCCCTATGGGTTTTTGGACTTAGCCCAAGGGTCATGGAGCTAGGGTTACATGAAGGTTCGGGTCTTCCGCCCTTAAACCCTAAGGCTTAATTCCTTGCTCCATTGGCTTCAACAAACAACACGACGACTCGACCGACCCATCCTTGTTCAGGTTGGGTCGACCTTCGCCCATTTAAACAATTAACTTGCCTACTATTTTATGACCCATCTGCGTTCATAGCTGCCTAAACCATATGCATTCAGGTCAGGTCAAGCCCGACTGGCCCAAACGCATTTAGCTCTGTTCGGGTCTGCCCACCAATATTTTTTTTTTTAAAAACTTAAACCATAGGCTTGGGGCCACGTGGCAGCCTCTGGGAAGGCCACGTGGCACCCTATGATAGGGCCCCAAAAACCATATAAAAATGAAATTTTTTCCATAAAACCTTTCTGAAGATGACAAATTATTTTTGTTCAAAAGTCATGTTTTGAAGGTTATTGGGCAACTTCAAACTTCAATATCTTTCTCATATGACATCGGATTTGGGTCCCATTTACGACGCGAGAATCATAGTGACGAGGCCTATTCGATCATTCAGGTTGCAACCAATTCTAATAAGTTCCAATTTTGAGCATTTTTTCCCCTTGGACATGATCGCCTGATCACACCTCCCCATTGGGAAGCTTTTGGACCCCAAAATCCTTCAATTACCTATTAAGAAGATGAGGGTACAGATCCCTCACATTTTCAACCTCCATCAATTTTTCCTTACTCATTTTGCTGCCTTTAAGACCAACCCGAACATAATCAACATTTCCCCTCCTTGAAGTTCATAGAAACGTAAACTTTCCACATTCACAACAGAATACATTTGCATATATGAAGGAAAATCTAGTTGAAAAGCATTATTTCCAACTTGTTTAAGGATCTTGAATGGACCATAACGAATAGGATTTAATTTTTTACCTTTTCCTAGCATCCTTTCCTTACTAATATGCAACCATACCTCATCTCCTTCTTGAAACTTATGATCAAATCTGTGTTTTTCATGCCTCTCCTTGTACTTTCTTTGACTTTTTTCAAGCTATTCTTGCACTTGTTGATGTATGAGTTGAATTATTTCAATGAACATGCGAGCTTTGTCAATGTCACTATGCCCAACAATGGCAACATCCTTCTCAAGAATGAAATCTAAAGGTGAGTTAGGAAAATACCCAAAGCAAGCTTCAAAAGGTGAACTATTTGTAGAAGAGTGCTTGGCCCGGTTGTAAGCATGTTAAATGTAATGCAAGTGCTCATCCCAAAGCTTTGGATGCTTACTACAATAACCTCTCAAAAGATGTACAATGGTTCTGTTCACTACCTTTGTTTGGCCATCTATTTGCGGATGGAAAGCAGTACTCTTCTTCAACTTGGTGTCCATCATCTTCCATAGATTGGACCAAAAATTCCCAACAAATCTAGAATCCCTGTCACTAACAATAGAAGTAGGCAAGCCATAATGAACCCATACATGTTGAAAATATAAATCAGTATTTTGTTCAGCAATTATAGATTTCTTACATGGCATAAAAATACACATTTTGCTGAATCTATCAACTACTACATAAAGATAATCATGTTTCTTTCTAGATAATGGTAGAACTCCAAAAAAATCCATAGAAACACTTTCCCATGGTCTAGAAGGTACCAGCAATGGCATATATAAATCAAGCTTCCTATTTCTAGGCTTGTTTGTAGTGAACAACCTCTAATGAAACGTGAAACACTATCTACCATGTGAGGCCAATAACAATACCTCTGTAAATGTGCCATTGTTCTGCTTACCCCGCAATGTCCAGCAATAAGAGAAGAATGAGCTTCTCTCACGATGCTTAGTCTCTCCCCCTGTGGTATACATAACTTGCCCATATGAAACAACAAATTATTATGAAAATGATAATTATTCTCCTCAACATGATTCCCTTCACTCAAGTTAGCATACACATCCTTAAAATCAACATCTGATGCATGTTATTATATGTATCTCTCATGTACAATAGAATCATTCTTAAGTAAAGTAGTAGCACTAATAATAGGCCTTGAATGCATATCAACAACTTTATTGAAAATACCTTTCTTGTACCTTATTACCAAGTGAAATTGTTGTAGGATACCCATCCATCTGAAATGTCATGACTGTTGTAATTTACTTTGCGACTGCAAGTACTGTAAAGGCTGATGGTTGGTATGAAAAACTGTTTCTTTTCCCATCAAATAGTGTTTCCACTTTTTGACGCTTTGTACCAATGCATACAACTCCTTATCATATGTAGGATAATTCACAACAACACCACTAAATTTCTCAGAATGAAATGAGATAGGCTTACCATGCTGTAGGAGAACTACACCCATGGTGTAATCACTAGCATCAGTTTTAATCTCGGATGGCTATCTCGAGTCTTGTAATGCAAGGACTGGAGCTGAAACTATCTTCTACTTCAAAGACTCAAAAGCTTTTTGTTGCTTGCCTCCAATACTGAGCTGCACCCAAAAACACTTCTTACCTCTATAATGGATTTTGGAATAGGCCAATTCACAATGGCTTCTACCTTAGAAGGATCAATTCTCAAAGCGCCTCCTCCTACTATGTGTCCCAAATAAACCAAAGAAGTCTTTCCAAATTCACACTTTGACATTTTAAGAAATAACTGATTTTTCTTCAAAATATCAAGTACTTTCTTAACATGCATGATATGATCTTCTCTAGTCTTGCTGAAGATTAAGATGTCATCTAAGTAGAAAATAACGAAATCATCAAGAAAAGGACGTAAGACATCATCCATTACCCGCATGAAAGTTGCAGGTGCATTGCATAAACCAAACGGCATAACAAGCCACTCAAAAAGTCCCTGTTTGGTTTTAAATGTTGTCTTCCAAATGTCACTTTTTGTAATTCTAACTTGATGATAACCACTACATAAGTCTAACTTAGTGAAATATTTAGCATCTTTCATCTTATCTAACAAATCATCTATCCTTGGGAGTGGGTAATGATTCTTTACTGTTATCTTGTTCAATGCCCTGAAGTCCACACACATGTGCCAAGTTCCAACTTTCTTTGGAATCAACACTATCGGTGACCCACATGGCGAAGTGCTTAGTCTTATGTAATATCCCTTTTTCAGGATTTGCTGCAACAGGGTCCAAAGGGACATTGTATAAGGAAGCTAATGTAAAAATAAGTTGAAATGGGGCTTGGATCCCCTTGTTAACACATTAAACACTTCACTTGCAGAATTTGAGCCCAAAGAAATGACTCTAGATGGGTTATTCATATCTCCCCAGATTAGGTCCCTTAGAGAATGCTCAAGAGAGAGCCTATAGTAATACATGAACACAATCATAAACTCTACAATTTTGAATATACCATAAGAGGGAAATGTTATGCAGCCAACATTATATTATTATATTAGCAATAATATACAAGAAAATCATGAGGGACAAGCCACTCAAGCTATGAGAACCAATCTCCAATGATCAAGCAATGAAATACCTGAGTTGCTACAACTACACAAAATGTCAGAGAGTAGTGACTACACAGTATCTATGAGAGTAGCAGCTACTGAATACATAAAAAATGATAATGAGGCTGAAGGATACAAAGAAATTCCCAAGAATGGAAATATGGGCTCCAATTTAAGATTTCTAGCCAATCAGGAGGGATTTCTAGAAATGCTGGATAATATACAAGGCGACAATTAACTTCTAGGGTTAATACGTCACTGCAGCACTGAATACATATGATGAGGCTATGGCAGATTTGAAATATGGATTTCCCTCCTCCAATGATGATCCTTAGTATAAGGCTGATCCCTCTACTCAAGAACAATCCTCCTGATGAGCTTAATGGACTCTCCCAACACTACCTATATAAAATAACATAGTTTCAGCCCTAGACTACACAGTGAGAGATGGTGAATGACTGGCCTGGTGCCAAAGATTTGAATTCTGCCCGGGAGTCTCCTCTGCTGCTGCTCTAATGAATAGACAAGATCTCCTCCGAAGAACAATCCAAAGAATGACTCTATGAGTTCCTCTGTTGCTGCACCCTATAACCCAGCGTTTTCTACCCAACAGGAAAATTTTGTAGCTGAAGGAGGTAGCTTGGCCAAATTCCAGAATGAGGAAATGGAGCTCAAAGACCCTCTCCTTCCTTGAGGATGAGGTAGGGATTCCCGACTGGGAACACCCTTGTGCTCAAGAACACTATAGCCCTGCTAAACAGCTCAGGTATGCAAGTCTTAGCAGACCCAACGAAAATGATAAGCTAATGCATAATCAAAATACGCTGCCATCTCCTTCATATAAAGAAAATGAACTCCTCTCACCATGCGTCCCACTTTTTAGCGTTTCTATCATCATGTTAATCCTTTCCCTTCAAAACTGCGATGCCTTCTCAAGCAAGCCACACCCTCTTAGGCAGCGTTGTTGACTTAATCAAAGATGACCCAATCAAAGTGATCCCGATCATATTCACACCCTTAGGTGCTTAATTCAGCTGCTTATTCACCCTAATTTCACACAAGGGGTGTTATTTCTCCATCTAAGGGGGTTAAGGGGTCTCCTTACCCATTTTATTCAACAAAATAAAAATATGCTAAGTATAATGTTCATTTTAGCTTGAGGCTAAAAATTGGGAACATTACAGTCCTCCCCTCCCACATGTTGCTTGTCCTCAAGCAATTGCATAGAGAGAAAAAAATGTCTCCCCCTTCTTCTCTTGTGGCCTCCTCATCAACAATATCCACCACTGCTCAAGATATGCTCCAATAAATTTGTCCTCCAATGCTTCCTCCCAAGTATGCAAACTGGAATGGTGCTTATCATGGAAAGATAGAAGGTGTAGGTGGAAAAATTCTTGTTGTGATATGGCCTCAAGGTAGGAGTGATGAAATGCATGGGAAAATTTTGTCCCCAATGATGATCCTCTCATCCATGCTATCATCCAAATAAAAAACTCAACCCCGGTTTTATGCAATGTGTTGGGGCTGAATGGAGAGTTGGGCTTTTGATTTCCAAGATGTTTCTCTCTCCATTTGTGGTACACATGAGGCTGCCTCTATCCTTGGGCTGAAATGGTATGGTCTCCAAGAATGGCCCAAGCTTCCCCATCAAGAAAATCAGCCATGAGATGCCCCCTAAAATCCTCCAAGTGGTGTTTCCCACAAGAAGAGAAAGATAACAATGTGGCAATCAAGGTTTTCCCATGGTGTCTCCTGCAATATAAAACATGTACAATGAGGAGAATAATTCTCCCAATGGGCTGTAAATCCAATACTCTCCAAACAATGCTCCTCATAAGTATACAAATATCAAAAATACAAGGAGGCAATATGGAATAAAAACAAGCTGTCATAGGACAACCGGAGAATGGTTCATAGTTCCACTCATGGAACCAGTGCAGTGCACCTTTGGCCTGTATAAAAACAGAAATTAACAAGTGCTTTCCTAGCCACTTGTTTCCTGCCAAAAACATATCATAAGATGAAAATATGAAAGTACAAATTGGTGCCAATGGTGCACACCAAAAAGTATGTGGCTTCCCCCACAAACCATCATGAAAATAGTCACTCCCATTGCTACAATGGGCCACAAGTACATCATAATAAGGAGCATAAGGATATGTGATCATCCTTAGCTCATCAAGCTGCCCATATAAAGTAAATACAGGTAAATCAAAATGAGAGTATATACCTTATTTACCGTGTACTCCGGTCCTTGAGCTAAAATGGCTCATCTGAATGCTCTCCCTCACCTCCAATGTGTAGGGAAATGGTTGTGCCAGCCTCTCCAAAATCATCCGGGCTATGCATCTGTCCATATGATAATATAGATCATACTCAATGACCTCCCAAGTGAACTCCTCTAGCAAATAAAAGTATGCATCCAAGTTCATAGCTAGGAAGTCCTCATGTGCTGCATGCAATAATTTCTCCTTGAGACTATAAGCCCTAGTCAAGAAGATCCTGCCATAATAATAGATGACCATATCATCCACTATGTATCTATCATCTTCATTCGGGTCATCCAAAATCATGCATGCACCTAGATCCTTGGAGTACTCTACCAAAAGTTGAGACCTCCAATCTGGAAATATCCTCCTTAGAGACAACGTTGGTGATCTGCAATGTGGTGCTCCCCTCATGTTGTTGTATACTACTTTGACATCCCTTATGCCAAATTAATCCTCCAATATGCTGCCATGCCTATCATGTAGCTTCTCATGCTCCAACAGTGATAGTGACCCTTGGAAGTTTGCCTCCCATGAGAAGCTGTCATCCAAAAGGAATCTCCCAATCTCGATCAATGTAAGCATGAGTGACCTCCATACTCCCATGTGTGAAAGAGTCCTCCCTCAAAGGAAGTATCCTCTGTCTCTCCAATTATGTTTAGTATTCATCCTCCAATTCATTCACTACCCTTGAATCCAAGAGCGGTGAAACCCAAAATAAGATTCCGCTCATCAATGCCAAATCTGGTGGCCTCCCAGGTGGAATGCCTCCCTGTAGTGAGACATCAAAATAGGAAGTAGACTGTATATGTGAGAGGAATGTATGGTCCCTCTCTCCACTGCATAGTGCAGTCTCTCTCCTATGTGAATAAATTCTCCTCAAAAGATGAGGGTGAATGCTAATTCCCTCAAAATGTCGATCCTTCATCTCTTCTTCCCCATCCATCTCACAATACTCCAATGCTACTATATGTTGCTCCGGATTTGTGACTAGGTCTCCACATGTGGTACCTCTTGTAATACCTTGCATAGACACAAGGACTCCTCCAATGGAAGTAATGAATCCCCTCTCATCTCCATGTGGTAATGGATCTCCCTCTAATGATATAGCGATGTGGGTTCTCCTATGCACATGCTCTTCACCAACATGTGAGTATGCCTCCTTTTCAATGAGAGACCTTGGATTTCGGTCTTCCTTTGAAAGAAGGATCTCCATACCATTACAACTAGAAAAGTGCCCTTCATACAATGGGGGTCTTGCCTCTGGCAAGTCATCATCCCCGTTTCCTTCCCCTCTAGAAATATGGAGTGGAGTTTGTTTCATGATTTCCTCCAATTCATGCAAGGTGTTTTATCTCTCAATATTTACACATGATGATTCACATTGAGATTTATCAAATATTTTCACCAATGCCTTAGTGAATTCATCATAGGTTTTTACATTTTCATGATAAAATGAAAAAGAAATTTTAAACCACCAATGATGGTCCATACCTTTGAGATGCAGCGCTGCTATAGTGATGGCCTCCTTGGCTGCAACTTGGTGTAGCTAAAAATATGCCTCAAGCTCCTCCACCGAAGTTGTGGCTTTGCACCTTGTTGATCCATCGAAAGTAGATAGAAAGAATATATCTCTCTTTCTCCCTTTGTGGCGGTTGGATATTTCTCCCTGAATTCTGCAAAACTCTTGGAAGTCCAAGTGCACTTCGAACCTCCATTATTGGGATTCATACTCCCAAAGAAAATCACTCAAGGTTTCCTCCCCTGGTGACTCATCTTCCTCCATTATCCCTACAGTAGATTTTGGAAATGCACTACGCTATGGATTTGCATGTGTGGCTGAATTCTCACAGCCAACATGGTCACAACTAGGGCTTGCTTCATCCACAAACCCTTTCAGAAAATCTCTCCAATTTTCCCTTTCTATCTCCTCAAGATTTTCAATGATACCTTCTATGGTCCAGAAAAGAAGAAGGGAGACCCCCTCTTACGTCATTCCTCTTTTATTTTTTCCTTTGTAAATCTCCTCTCCTTGAAGAGGAGATACTCTTCCTGATAGCATTAAATATTGTGCACAGGCTGAGCCAAGATTGATGCTCTGATACCACTGTAATATCCTTTTTTCAGGATTTGTTGCAACAGGGTCCAAAGGGACACTGTATAAGGAAGCTAATGAAAAAATAAGCTAAAAGGGGGCTTGGATCCCCTTGTTAACACATTTAAAACTTCACTTACAGAATTTGAGCCCAAAGAAATGACTCTAGATGGGTTATTCAGATCTCCCCAAACTAGGTCCCTTAGAGAATGTTCAAGGGAGAGCCTACAATAATACATGAACACAATCATAAACTATGTAATTATGAATATACCATAAGAGGGAAATGTTATGCAACCAACATTATATTATTATATCAGCAATAATATACAAGAAAATCATGAGGGACAAGCCACTCAAGCTATGAGAACCAATCTCCAATGATCAAGCAATGAAATACCTGAGTCGCTGCAACTACACAAAATGCCAGAGAGTAGTGACTGCATAGTCTCTATGAGAGTAGCAGCTGTTGAATACATAAAAAATGATAATGAGGCTAAAGGATACAAAGAAATTCCCAAGAATGGAAAGATGGGCTCCAATACAAGATTTCTAGCCAATCCAGGAGGGATTGCTAGAAATGTCGGATAATATACAAGGTGACAATTAACTACTGGGGTTAGTATGTCACTGCAGCACTGAATACATATGATGAGGCTATGGCAGATCTGAAATATGGATTTCCCTCCTCCAATGATGCTCCTTAGTAGAAGGCTGATCCCTCTACTCAAGAACAATCCTCCTGATGAGCTAATGGACTCTCCCAACACTGCCTATATAAAATAACATAGTTTCAGCCCTAGACAATGTAGTGAGAGATGGTGAATGATTGGCCTGGTGGAAAATATCTGAAATGCTACCCGAGAGTCTCCTTTGCTGCTCCTCCAATGAATAAACAATATATCCTCCGAAGAACAAGCCAAAGAATGACTCTATGAGTTCCTCTGTTGCTGCACCCTGCAACCCAACGTTTTATGCCCAACAAGAAAACACTGAGGAGGAAGCCTGGCCAAATGATGGAATGAGTAAATGGAGCTTAAAGACCCTCTCCTTCCTTGAGGATGAGGTAGGGATTCCCGATCGGGAACACCCTTGTGCTCAAGAACACTACAACCTTGCTAAATAGCCCAGGTATGCAAGTCTTAGCAGACCCAACGAAAATGATAAGATAATGCATAATCAAAATAGGTTTTCATCTCCTCCATATAAATAAAATGAACTCCTCTCACCAAGTCCCACTTGTTATGGTTTCTATCATCATGTGAATCATTTCCCTCGAAAACTGTGCTATCTTCTCAAGCAAGCCACACCCTCTTAGGCAGCATTGTTTACTTAGTCAAAGATGACCCAATCAAAGTGATCCGAATCATATTCACACCCTTAGGTGCTTAATTCATCTGTTTATTCACCCTCCTTTCATATAAGGGGTGTTATTTCTCCATCTAAGGGGGTTAAGGGGTCTCCTTACCCATTTTATTCAACAAAATAAAAATATGATAACTATAATGTTCCTTTTAGCTTGAGGCTAAAAATTGGGAACATTGCATCTTATGAATCCTTTGTCCAACAAGTCTTTAATTTTCCTCTTAATTTAAGCATTCTCCCTGATAGACATGTGGTACATGCATATGTTAGGAAGAGGACAATCTTGATGTAACTAGATTTCATGCTAAATCTCCCTTTTAGGAGGTATACCTGTCGGTTCCTGAAACATCTTATGATGTGCATCAAATACATCATATAAATCTGATTTAAGCCTGGAATCACAATTTTCAAATGACTCGTGATTCAAATCAACCTTGGTCTTAACCATAAGAAGTACAAAAATCTTACTAGAATTCACTAGCCTTTTCACTTGTCCTGCATTTACCATCACTATATTTGCCTTCTTGCGATGTGCTCTGATAATGAACTCCTTGCCATATTTAAAGAGATGATACTTATTTTCTTGGTGATGGAAGATTGCTTTCCTGTAAAATAAGTAAGGACTACCAAAACAATTCCTGATATATTAGGCGGTACTACATCAAGTTCAACTGTGTCAATAAAGTGTGCAGTAATTGCAAATCGCAATATGCACTTTCTTGAGACTTGTAAGTTTGCA
Source organism: Pinus albicaulis (assembly GCA_034641835.2). Lineage (NCBI taxonomy): Eukaryota > Viridiplantae > Streptophyta > Pinopsida > Pinales > Pinaceae > Pinus > Pinus albicaulis. The sequence goes on from CM076569.1 coordinate 357,197,955, forward strand.
TCCTTGCATATCCACCCAAGTGGATAAGGCTTTGGATGTGGAATGGTCTCAAGTTTAAGATGTTTGACCAAGTCTTCTAATATGAGATTTTCTTGTGACCCACTGTCAAATAGTGTGTCAATTTTTTTATGTTTTGAGACTACCCTCACATGGAACAATTCAATTCTTTCTTCCTCATTTGGAGCTTGTACATGACAGTTTGAAGTACTAGTGCTTGGCTTAGTTCAATTTCCTTTCCCTTCATACTTTTCAAACCCATGGCTGCAATTTTGGTTTCGTCACCTGAATCATCACCTAAGTCTTGTGGTGTAGCTGTAGTAGTTGCATTTTTCTTCTTTCCTTTGTTTTTGTTAAAATGAGTTCTTTTTTCAAGATGTAATTTCCAACAATTTTTCTCTTCATGGCCTTTTCTTGAACAGTTTTTACATATCACTTTCTCACCCTCTTGTTTGACAGATGCATTCTTTTTTCCTTTTCCCTAAAAGGTTTTATCTTTTTTTTTCCCCTTAAAAGGCTTGTTTCTACCCTCATCAAAAGTGTTTTTTCCTCTAGCCTCTAAATGCATAGCTTGTACACAAACTTCGTCTAGACTATTAGGATTGAACATAACAATAGTATGTCTAAGGTAGCTGTGCAAAACACCTATATATTTCAGCAAAGTATCTTGACTTTGTAAGTCTACCCCTAATAAGAGTGCTCTTCTCCTAAACTCTTGGGTATAGTCTTGTAAATTTTGTCCCTTAAGTTGTCTGAAGTTTTGCCAATTCATGATAGCCTTTTCTAAATGAGCTAATGCATAAAATTTATTTTTAATTGAAGTAATAAATTCATCCCATGATAAATTGATCTTACCATGTTTTTTTAATTTCATCCTTGGTCTTGGCTTCCCACCATACTAATGTTGCTCCATCCATTCTCAAAGAGGCTAATTGTATCTTGGTGTTGTCATCATGAAGGTTCTGTATCCTCATGTAAACTTCCAACTGTCTTCTCTAATTGTCAAGTTTCTCTACATTTACTTCACCGTTAAACATAGGAAACTCAAATTTAACATCAAACTTTAAAAATGGACTTTTACCAGTACTTTTAGACTTGTGAGATTGATTCACCGAAGTTGAGGTTGACAATGTAGAGGAAGAGGATGAAGATGGGGATGTTGGATCACCATTTTTTCCATGTCCTTTCTTTGAATTTTCATCACTTTTCTTTCCTCCTGAAGAACCCTCTCCTTCTTTCTGGTTTTTAGACCCTTCTCCAACAAGCCTATCATTCCTTTCTTGGTACATTATCCTCACCATCTCCGTCATGTCCAATAAATCCTTTCGGAACACTCGTTCCTCTTCTTTGGAATCCATATCTTCAGGAGTTTATCCCTCTCTTGAAGATATGCTTGAAGCTGCTTCTATGGATCTTGGAGGTGCCTCTCTAGCCCTTCTTGGTTGAGGATTAATTTGTGCACTAACCAAGTGTCCTTCACCTCTCTTGATTTTAAGCCTAGTAAGCATCAAAACTTGAAAAAATCAACTATATCTTTGCACAGAAAAAATGCCGAGTTAAAATATAGCTCCTAAGGCTCAAATCATTAGCTCTGATACCATCTAATCTGGAAATGAAACTATTTTTATTTGATGTTCAAATTATCCGCTTACATTTAATTAAGTGTGCAAAGTGTTTATCATGTCTTGCAAATTAAACGAAGTGTTTTTGGTAATTTTTTTTGACTTTATGTGTGAGAGAATGTTAATAAAAATTATTGTTTAACATATTGAATCAGAAATACATAGCAACATAACTTCACCATAACAACACAACAACATGATGAGGTAGTTCACCCCTCCTGGGCTACATCTGTTAGGTCCAAGGCTCCTAATGGGCATGTCCTTGCTCTATTAGGTTGCTCAAATTGGTTTTAAAGTGAGAAATAAGCCTAAACAAGCTGAAAAAGATATGAAATTGAATTCATAAGACATAAATAAGCAAATAATGGCTTTTATTTCACCTCAAACAATGAAGTGTAGCCCAATGCAGCTCCATTTCCCTCATGGCCCTGATGGGTCTCCAAGCTTCCCTGAAGCAAAAATGGCTGAATAACACCTCGGTTAGCTCTCCAACTTGTTCCATTGACTCCAGAATGCTCAGAATACCCAAAATTGACCAACATTTTGTCCCAATTGGTCCAATATTGGAGAAGTTATGATGAAAACAAGATTCTGCCTAATTTTCCCCAAAACCCTCTTCCAAAACTAGAGGAACTCCAGTTAGAACTCTAGATTCGGCGGATAGGTTGGAATTGGCAGAAATCATGCTAAAACGTTGGAACCGTTTGGGGTTACAATAAATTTCAGGCGGGGGCATGTGACCTCCCCGCATAAACTACCACATAAGATGCTAACCGAACCTGCCACGTTTAAACACTGGAGTGGTGACATTTAAGTTTAACAGTTTTCTAAACTATTTGCTCCACGGGTTTTGGGACTTAGTGCCAGGGTTACATGAAGGGTCGGGTATTCTGCCCTTAAGCCCTGAAGCTTAATTCCTTGCTCCATCGGCTTCAACAAACAACACGACAACTCGACTGACCCATCCTCATTCAGTTCGGGTCAACCTCTACCCATTTAAACAAATGACTCGCCTGCTATTTAATGACCTATCTGCATTCACAGCTACCCAACCCATATGTGTTCAAGTCGGGTCATGCCCGACTGACCCAAACGCATTCAGCTCGGGTTGGGTCTACCCACTAATATTTTTTTTTTAATTTGAACCATAGGCCTGGGGCCAAGTGGAAGCCTCTGGGCAGGCCATCTGGCACCCTCTAATAGGGCCCCAAAACCCATATAAAAATGAAATTTTTTCCATAAATTTTTTCTGAAGATGACAAATTATTTTAGTTCAAAAGTCATGTTTTGAAGGTTATTGGGCAACTTCAAACTTCAATATCTTTCTAATACGAAATCGGATTTGGGTCCCATTTATAGCGCCAGAATCGCAGCGACGAGGCCTATCTAGTCATTCAGGTTACAACCAATTCTGAGTAGTTACAAGTTTGAGAATTTTTTTCCACTTGGCCATGATCACCTGATCAAGTAGAGATACTTTGTACAAGTCTGCATACCTAATTTATTTTGCAGAAATTTAATCACAAAATCTTGAGGGCTGAAATCTGGAATTTGTTTTTTATCCCTCTCTTTCTTCCTTGGTCCATATTTTGAGCTTGCAGACCAAATTCGTTTCCTAATATAATATAATTTTACTGATAAGCCAAGTTTATATAGTTTGGCAAATCCTTATTCACTAAACTATCAGCAGAAAATTTAAAAATCATATTCAGTCATGATTAGGCTGTATGACTAGATAAGGCTTATCTTCAAGTAGTGTTTTTTTGACTTGCACACTTTCAGAACTTACTCTTTTTTGGTATGGGGTTGTACCTTTTCTTTTTATGCCCTCTTTTTCTTTGTTTTTCTACTTTTGTATTTATTTTTTTATCTTTTTCAAAACAATGTTATATAGAATTGATAAAGCTTTAAACTTAGGCCTCTCAATGGAAATAATGCTTGAGCATCCTGCCATTGACATGACCTCCAAAAAGTTCTGTTCTGTCCATTTCTTGTAAGACAAATACATTGTTGCCTCTAGCAGAATCGATAATATAGTGATGTTTCCAAAGATTTTCAAACTTACCATGTTATCCCTTGTCTTCTCTTCTTGAGTCCCATTTGAGCACTTTGTCACCAATGTTGAAATCATTTGCTTTTGTCCTTTTGTCAAATAGCTTCTTAATGTTTTCTTGTACTTGTTGTGTTTTTTTATAGACTTCCTCTCTTGCTTGTTGTAGCTGTATGGTCTGATTTATCCTTCTCATCATGTCATTTTCTTCAGATTGTACTTCTTGGATCAGCTTCATGACTGGCACTCCTAGGCTTGTTGGAAAAATTGCATCTGCTCCATAAACTAGCTGGTAGGGAGACATTCCAATTGATTTCTTGCATGTCAACCTGTCTTCCCATAATGCATGTACTAGCTTGCTGTGTCATGAATTTTGATTCCCTTCCAAAAATTTCTTGATGATGTTTATCAAACTTTTTTTTGAGGATTCTTCCAACCCATTACCTTGAGGGTAATAAGCTGTAGAATGACCCAATGTGATCTGATATTTGTGGAAAAATTCCACCATCCTCTTGGATCTAAAGGCAACAACATTTTCAGTGATAATCTTTCTAGGGAAACCAAATCTAGACAAAATATGGTTTTCAAGGAATTTCATGATGACTAGATCAGTGGCAGTTCTAGAGGTGATGGCCTCTATCCATTTTGTAAATTAATTAGTTGCTTTGAGGATCCATTTATGCTGGGCAGATGAAGAAGGATGGATTTCCCCAATGAATTCTAGGCCCCATTGTTGAAAAGGAGCTTCAACAGAGATAGGATGCAAAGGTAAGGGTAAGAGTTTTCTTTTGCCTTAAAATCTTTGACATTTGTGGCAGGCAACTACCAATTTATGGATATATTGGAAAAGGGTGGGCCAATAGTAACCAACTCTAAAGATTTTGTTGACAGTTGTTTTCCAATAGAGGTGGCCTCCACACTCTCCTTCATAAAACTCATGCTTGATCTTCTCTGCATGATTCTCAGGCAAACATTTAAGCAATATACCACTAGCATTCTTCCAATATAACCATTTATCTATAATGCAGTAATTTACAGATTTTAACTTCAAAAAACTTGCCTTTGTCTTAGATAAACCGGGAGGGACATTAAGATAGAAGAGAACATACAAAATATCAGCATACCAAAGTTAATTCAGCAATACTTCTTCAATAGGATGGGTTGTGCATTCTTCTTGTTCTTCTAATACATCTACCATATTCATATCTAAGGCTTTGAGGTTTGATTCAGCCATTAGTTTTGCAAGTACTTGTCCTTTGACCAGTTTAGTGGGTCTGATTTTTAAATCATATTCTAATAAAATAGCAATCCACTTTCCTCTTTTGCCATCAGGATCCTGTGTTAAAATGTCTTTGACAACTATGTGTGGGACAAATGCAATGATGTGTGAGTGTAAAATGTAAACTTTGAAATGTTTCAAGGCTTTGATTAAGGAAAAAGCCTGTTTTTCCATTATGTTGTATTCTAGAGGTGCATATCTTAAGGCCTTGCTAAAAAATGTGATGAGCTGCTCTTGTCCTTTTATTTTCTTCTGAAGAAGGACAACAAAAACTGTATGTTCTGATGCAAAGGAGAAAATAAAGAAATCTTTGTTAAAATCGGGGATAATGAGAACTAGTGTTTGAGTGAGTTCTTGTTTAACCAGTTCAAAGGATTGCTTTGCTTCAATGGTCCATTTAACTCCTATTTCCCTTTTAAGCATGTTTGCTATGTTTCTAAGGATTTCATCAAGGTTTAATATGAGCCTTCTTAAGAAATTAATCTTTCCAATGAAAGATTACAGTTCTTTGATGTTTCTAGGATGATTGATTTTCAATATTCCTTCAATCCTCTTTGGGTCTATTCTTATTCCCTCTTCAGATATGATATGGACTAGAATTTTTCCTTCTTGGAGGCCAAATAAAGTTTTCTTGGGATTCAAGGATATACCATACTTTCTACATCTTTCAAATATTGTTCTTAAGTGAGAAAGGCATTCTTCATCTGTTTTGGAATAGACAGTGATGTCATCTAAATATATCACAATGAAGAAGCCTATCTCCTTTGAGAAAGCAATATCCATGGCCCTTTGGAATCTGGCACCAGCATTCATTAAACCAAAGGGAATTTTCACCTACATGAAAGTGCCCCAAGGTGTAGTAAAATCTATTTTCAGTTGATCATCAAGATGTACCAGTACTTGGTTGTATCGTAAAAAGCCATCTAGCAAAGAAATTCTCTTAGAACGTACTACCCTTTGTAAGATATGATCCATTGTGGGCAAGGGGTAGTTTTCCTTTAAAGAGGCTTTGTTTAAGTTCCTAAAGTATATACAAAACCTTATTTCTCCTATTTTCTTCCTCACCGATACAAGATTGGATACCTAGTCTGAGTATCTTGTTGGGACTATGATTCCAGCATCATACATTTTTTTGATTTCTTTCTCAGCCAGAGGTAATTGCAAAAGGTTTATTCTGTGCAATTTTTGTCTAAAAGGTTTTTGGTTTTCTTTGAGGGGTACCTTATGTTGGATTATCTCTGTATCATATGATTTTAACTCCTCATAAATCCAAGCAAACACAACAAGAAATTCTCTAAAAAGCTCAATATATTTCAGTTTTATATGAGCTGGCAGTGTTTTGGATAATTTAATCATCTTGGGTTTTACTTTACTGCCTATATTTCACTCTTCTACTTTAGCTTCAGTGGGTTCCATTTTTGGCTTTTTGGAAACATCATTAAAGTGAAACAATTATTCTAGAGGCACCAGTCCCTTTGGCAATTTATCAGTGTGAGTTTGCAGCACTTCAAAATCTTCCTGTTCTAAATTAGTTCTCAACTCTGTTTTCTGTGAATTTTCTTTAGTTAACATATTTATACCAGCAATGTTTATATCAACAATGTTAGGAGTTTCTTCTTCATAATATTTTTCCTCAGTAGGATAGTCTTCTTCATACTCTGAGTCTGAATTTGGCATTTCAAACGCATTTCTAGACTGTACGAAATCCTCTATCTGTTTATCTCCTTCAAACACTTGCCAACACTTGATATTATCAAGGATTACTGGCCTATATTTAACTTGGATTGTGTATTGTTTACTTTCATAAGGTTTTAGACATGTACTAGCAGCAAATGCTAAACCATTGGCAAGGATGTTTTGGTTTCTAGGGACAAAATTAAGCTCATATTCTGTGAATTTTTTCAAAAGGTCAACAATATCATCTCTATATGCTTGTAATATTGGATGCTTGGCCATGTACTCTCCATTCACTTGTTTAATAATCATTTTTGAGTCTCCATGGACAGTTATCCTCTTGGCTCCTAGTTTTCTCAATAATTCTAGTCCTAAGAGGAGAGCCTCATATTCAGCTATGTTATTGGTGCATTGAAACTTTAGTTTATATGAATGGCCCTGAGCATAATTATTCTTTGTGTTATGTACCCATATGCCTTCTCCTGAACCAATTTTGCTACAAGACCCATCAAAACTCATACTCCAAAGAGGCTCAAATTTAGATTTGTAATTAAATTCATTTTTGTCCTCTTTGTCCTGTATATTTTGGCTGCCACTATGTTGCTTTTTAGGATCTGTGCTATGTTCATTTTTATCTTGTTCCTCATGGTTTTGATTATTTTGAGGGTTTTCTATCTTTTTCTCATGGACAGCACTATGTTGGTGACTAGTTTGCTACTTATGATCCTTATCATGTTTGTTGTGATTTTCTAAATTAGAAAATTGTTGTAGCTTTTTCTCCTCTCTTCCCTCTTTTCCTATTGTTGGTTTGTTATCTGCTTTCCCTTACTCATTAGGATTTTCATCATTGTAAAGAATGAATGAGTCAAGGTCTGTGTGAATAGAATAAAGTGGGGAGTTGTCTATTTTTTCTTGACTACTAACCATGTATTTCATGTGTGTTTCCCTATATAGTCTTCTTGGTTGACTAAATACAGGGATGGTTGCATCAGTAATATCCATCTGCAGGGTACCTTGAAGTTTAGCACCCCATCACCTTGAAAGGAGCATGCCATATTTAGGAGGTATATTAGCCACTACAATGTCCATCACTAAGCTCTTTGCTGGTATTTGTGCTAAATTGATACATAAGTCTTTGATTAGGCCTAGACATTTAACTCTACTGGAATCAAAAGAGTATAAATCTTTGTAAGGTCTAGTTATATCAACTCCTAGTCTTTCCATCACTACTTTAGGCATAAGTTTATGGGAGGCTACTGAGTCAAGCATGGAATTATGTAAAATCTTATCATGGATTTTTAGACTGACATAAAAGGGAGGAACACCTCCTTCTTGAAATTTACCTTCTACTTTTGGTCCAAACAGAATCTCAGGCTTGTCATTAGTCACATTGACAGAATTAGTTTGTTCTCCTATGTTTAAAGCTCTTAAAATTTGGGTTTTATATACAACTTGGGTGACTATTTCTATAAGAGGGATAGGGAAATTGATTTTGGCAATTTTACCCTCTATGCTGAAAGGTATGTGAGTTCTTAAAATGTTTAAATCATCCTTCTTAGTCACTATTTTCTCAGCAAAATCAGCTTGCTGTTTTTTATTATGGACAATAGTTAAAATAGTTTTACTAGGAGCATTAGCTGAGTTGCTAGTGCTACTTTGTTCACCATTATGTTTGTCATGAATTTGGGTGTTTTTTCCTTTGTTTTTGTCAAAAATTTTAGCCACTATTTTGCTATTTTTTGTTGTCTTTTTAGAAATGTTTTCAGAATTGTTTTTGGCAGGAATTTCAGAGGTTTTCTTCTTGGGAATGTCTTGATTCTTTTTACTCCTAAGGTCATATTTTCTATGCACTTCCATTATATCATTTTCAAAGCCTTGTTTGTAGTCTTTAGACTCCGGGTTTTCTTCATCATAGGGTGTAAATATGCCTTGTTCTTCTTCATTTAGGAAAACAATATCCTCATTGTTTACTCCCAATAATTTTATGTGATTTCCCTCTGTTTCTTAAATCACTCCCTCATCCACATCAGCATAATTCTATTGGAAAGGAGGTGTGACTTGTTGATCAGGGCCTCTTTGTCTAATTTTATGGGGATTCCTTCTAAAGTTTTGGTTCTGATTTTGGTTTTTTTTTTAGGAGCTGTTTGGTTTTATTTAGGATAAGCTCTCTCATTCATGTTTATTCTTTCCATCATCATCTCCATGGTTCTAACTAGACTATCAATTTTGGAGTCTGATGTGGAGGGTCCAGCTTTATCTTTGCAGGTAACCTTTATTTTTAATTTCAATCTAGACCTTATGGCATTTAGGTTAGCTTCTACACTTACTGATCCTTTCTGCATATCTTCTAAAGTGAGGGGTTCTCTCTCCCTTAATTTATAACACATGTCTGGGTCAAATCCTTAAGGAAACTTTATTAAGGCTAAGCCTTGTGGGGATTTAATTTGTGGAGGGAGTGAATTATAAACACTATTGAATCTAGTGTGATAATCTTGGACACTCTCTCCAGCATTTATTTTAAGGTCATTATATTCTGATAGGATTTGGAGGGGATTTCTCTTGAATTCTTATTTTTTTAGGAACAGTTGATGAAAAGTAGGAGGATCATTAATACTATTAGGGGTTAAGACTTTGAACCATTTTCTTGCTTCTCCCCCTAACTTTAAGCAAACATTTTAAGTTTCACAGCTTCATCATCTATTTCTTGTCTGTCAAAGTAGCCATTTATTCTACCCACATGGTGTTGAGATGTAGTAGAACTAATAGCATCATATAATGGAATCTTGGACTAATAGTCCTATGGTAGAGCAACTAAAGGTAAAGGAAGGACTAAGGGAGCATACCATGCTACCATGATATGAACTTTTGGAAACAATGGGGGATTAACAAGTGGAGGAAGGTGACGAATTGGAGTGGTTTGAACAGTCGATGTATGGGTGGGTGTAGCTGAAGTACATGGACTAGCTAGGTGGTGTTGATTATATTTAGGATAAGAGAAGCCAAATTTTTGGAGAAAATGGAAATCAGGAGGAGTGGAAGGGGAGTCTTCCCTACTACTATTTTGTTGTGAGTCTACAAGCTCAAGGTTTATATAGTCTATACCACTTTGTGACTTAGTTCTAGATAAGCTTCTCGTATGCGGTAAGTCAAATTGGGTATTTTTCAAGTTTGTAAGGTTCTCAGGGAAAGAACTTACTCTGTGGATTGGTCTAACAATAGTTGGGTCATTAGGTGTAGGAGACTTCCTAAGGATGCTTTTAGGATTCTCAACTATTACAGGAGGATTTGGGTCAGGATGGGATCTAGTATGGATTCTTCTAGAAGCCAGGATTTGGACCTCAACAAGTCAGAAAGGTATTTTTAGAGGTTTAATAGTCTTAAGACACAAACCAAACTGTAAAGAAATACTTACCTCAAAAAGTATTCTTGAATGGGTTTTGTTTAATGTTTTGACGATAGGGTAAGTTTCCCAATGGAGTCAATATAAATTAGTGGAGTCACTAGGTGGAGGATTTTTACTTGTCTTATAGGACTGGTTGTTGTCCACCATCAACAATCAGGAACCATTTTGGCTAACACTCGGTTCATCTTAACTAATGAGGTTTTCTGAGTTTTGAGTGAATCTGGAATGTTTACTACTCATTAGTCCCCAGTATGGTCTCCACTATGTTGGCTCCCTGTGATTTGCAAAGAATGGCAAGAATAAACACTGCAGGGGCCACATCAAAACCACTTTGAAATCCTAGGATCTAGCTTTCCTGGATTCAGAGAGGGATCTCTCTATAAAGGTGTTTTTATTGATATATCTTTGTGTTCTTTGTTTTAAGATATTAGGCTAGTTATGAAGTTCTAAGGCATTGTTTTGTTTTGGTTGGAAAAAATGATAGATTGAAGGATCGATGGTGTGACTGATTGAGGGAATGTTTTAATTAAAACAAATAGACTATAAGAAACATCAATCCATTGGGCAATGGATTCATAAAAGGATTTAATTGCTCATCAAATCTACAAGGGCTTTCATAGGGAAAGCTAACTATATCAAGTGGATTATTTAGGTTAGGTTGTGATATGAAACATTAATAAGTTGTGAAGGCAGCAGAGCTATAGTCAGTTAAGAATCTTCTAGCTCTGCTTAGAAAAGAAAATCATTTTAAGGTAATTGTTTGGGGCAAACCAAAGGACAGGGAAAAAAATAAATCTCTTTGGACAAACCATTAATAAGAAATATTTCAGACAATAATCCAGCAATCAAAAGACTACTTTCAGATAAAGAAAACATATAAGATAACAACAAGAGTGGTATAAGATCAAACAGAAATAATCTAATCTGCATTTGACAACTCTCAAAGACTCTTCAAAGCAACATTTCAAGGTAGAACAAAGGGCAGGGCATACCATAAGCCTCTCTGGTTTAGACTCTAATAAGTGTACTTTAAGGAAATATCCTAAAAACAATACCTCAAGTCTTACTCAAAGGAACATGGGCTCACCATAGTTTCCTTGGTTTCACTCTATTGAATAATTTCCAAGATAACAAGCTAGATGTAAATTGAAGGAAATTACGAATCTTTTAATCATACCTTGCAGAAGAAAACACAAACATAAAGAATACAGACAGAAATAGGGTGTTGAAACAACAAATCCTAATCTAAAACTTCTGCTTCTTTATCAGAGAAAGATGAACATAATGAAAACATAAGGAGAAACAATAACAATTACGAAAACTTCACCATTGATATAGCTCAACAATCCTGTGAACATGCTTGTATTATTGATGATCAAACCAATTACATCACTCCATGTACAATAGCTCTCTACAACTCAGAGCTTTCTTTGGTTCAGTCTAGCATTCCTCAACTAGTTTAGCAGTACAAATCAGTCCAATAACATCAAGTAACCAACATTTGAAATGAAGCTCGTATGCAATGTTTATATGAAAAATGAGGAGGTGCTACTAACCTAGGGTGTTTAAATGTTATTTATTACAAAGTTAATGCTTTTTGACCTTTGAGACCATGCAAGGCGCAAGGAAAAAATATCTGAAAGAGTTACTCTGAAATAATAACTTATGGGTTATTTTAGTTGAAATATTTGACTTTTAAGGCTTAGTAATAACTTTTTAATAACTCCTGAGCTGCTTCAAAAATATCTTTGACTGTGCAATAAATGTCTAATGCCTTTATTGAAAGAAATAATGTTGCAGGTGGAAAAATCTCCTCTGAAGAAGTTATTATTGTGGATCTGGGTCATTCAAAGGTTTTCTTGAGCTAATCTACCTCTATTTCATCTTTACAGACATCATTTAGGCCTTTAATCCTTGATTTAGATTTAATAATTTGCATCACTATATTTTTTCCCGTTTCTGCTTTATAACTGCTTTATTCCTTTATCTTTTATCTTTAAACCTTTGACATTTTATCTTTAATCATTGTTTAAAGGGATAATCCTTTTTTTGTCCTCTAATCTGTATTTTTAGCCCTTTAATATTTTTGTTCTTCATTTCTTCTCTGACTGTATCTGTTTTTATGTGCAGGCAGGGTCTCTTCATGGCAGAAGGGTTTATAACCCATTGATGACCATGATATTTCGATGGGTTAATTCTTTGGTGTAGATCCTCAGCCTTTGTAATATGATTTTTTCCTTTGGATCGTCATCTAGAGGTTTTTCATCATTTAGTTGCCTCTCAGGGTTTTGGTTTCCATTAAACGTACAAAAATAAACAAATATTTAACTTAAAACCTACGGGATGGGGTAAATCTTCCTTTTTCATAGTTTCTGAGGATTTGGGGAAATTTGGAGAGGAATAGAGGTGTAGAGGAATGATTTAGGAAGTGAAATCATGAATAAAATCAAGTGATGGTGAAGAAATTTGAATTTTGGCGCACAGAGGGAAAAGTGGTTTTGGGAAAACCACTAGGGTTTGTCGCGCAGGTAATCAACGGTAAATAGTATTAGGTGGAGGCAGCGCAATACCATTTAGCGCTAGACGGGTGTCCAGGGCTAAACCACCCTTTTCACGTGGAAAAGGGTCATTAACCTTCAGCATTGAATTCCACGTGATACGAAATCTGGACCATTAGATCTCGAGGAGCGAGATTGACGGTGCGGGTGGAGCCTGAAGATGGGTTGCAGTATGGCGGAGGGGACCAAGTGGACAGGTGGCGCCAAGTGAATGGGTGATGGAGATTTGAGTGGAAAGTGGGGCTGGGAAATGACGTGACCAATTTCGTCGGGTAGCGAGGCCGAGTTATATGCGGGATGAAGGATGGTGAAGTGATGATCGTTGGATTAGGGTTGATCAAAAGTAAAGATGGCTTGGGGTGGGATGAAGTGGGATGAAGAAATGAAGGGGCAAAGGCATCATTTGCATAGGGGAAAGCGGTTAAGAACATGAGAAGGGAATGGTCCCATGGGGGTAGAGGGGATCGTGGGTCGGGGAAGGAAAGGGCTAGGGCTTAACAGAGGGTCGGGGTTTAAGGTCACATGAGTAGAAGGGGCTAGGGCTTAAGCGGAAAAGGGGTTTAAGGTCACATGAGTAGAAGGGGCTAGGGCTTAAGCGGAAAGGGGCTTAAGGCCCATTATATAAAAAATGTGCTTTTAACATAAAAATAGGGTTTTTATGAGAATTTAATGGGTTCCGATAGGTTAAAAGTTAGGATAAAACAAGGTAAAAGGGGTTTTGGCATTGTTTTAAAGGGTTTTATGAGAGAAAGATGTATGAGGGGGGATTTTTTAGGGTTTTTGAGAGGAAAATGAGAAGGATAAATGAGGGTGTGAGTAGAGGGGTAAATTAGGGAATTAGGCCCAAAAAATGGAGTTTCCTTTAGAGCAGCAGGGTGAACTTTTGAGGAGGCATAAAGATAGGAAATTTTAGGATGATGAAGGTAGTGAGACTTCTAAAGATAGCTGATAGGAAAATTATGCTATCTGTAGGTGCTTGTAGGACATCCATAGTCATCTAGTAAAATATGTAGAATACAGGAGGATAACATGAAGGATACCAAGATTTAGAAGGTAAAATTGTCACCAAACTTCATTATTTGAATCAGTCCAAGTACATCCCTGTAAGAAATGAAAATTGAGCTACTAAAGAACAAGTTTTCTCCAAAATAAGACTAAATAATATATGCCCCTAGATAAAAATTCGAATTGGTATGTATACAAAATGACAAGGAAACATTCTCCTTGAAAGGAGGAAGCTTTCCCCTCCAAAATCCCTCAAATAGTGGATCTGGTTCCCAACACTAGGAATATACTTTAAATGACAAGGAAAAATTTCCTAGATTTTCTCAATCATTCGAGCTCCTGAATTTCTCAATAATTTCATGATATTTTTTTCATTTATTCTCCAATATTGATCCTCCTGTATTAGGGAGAAATTTCATAGATTATATCCTTTCCAAATTTTCATAATATTCCCAATAATCTCATAATATCCTTCATAAATAAATAATATTAGGCACAAATATGAAATTATCTCTGAACCCTCCTAAGAACATATTAAAGCTAAAAAAACATTATTAAGTTTATAAGGAGATATTTAAGATATCCTTTATGTGCCTTAATTTTTATCTAATTTAAAGCTCATCAACTATTGCACATGTGGTTGAGTTTGTGCAGGGAATTTCTTTGAAGAGAAGGCTTCATGCCAACCTTGAGGCCACAAGAATATATTACTCATAGGAGAGTGTCATTTTGGGCATAGTGTGGGGTTTTGAATTAGAGAAGGAATATGATTTTACCAAAAAATTGTAGGATTTTGAATTTTATGAGGAACATACTAAGAATCATACATGTTAGTCCATGTATTGAAGAATGATGAAGGGTTTTGAGCTATATATTGTGGTGGGACTTTCCATGGATTCTTAGAGCCACTAAAATATGTCTTCTCTATTTCCCCACTTGATTCCTTGAATTTTTTTTTAATCATGGCAACAATAGACAATGATTTCTTAAGTGATCCTCCTCAAAAATACCACAAACTTTCAGGCTGATAAGTGGAGATTATTTGAGGGAGTTCTTGTTTAAATTTGAAGAAGAATATTAACAGTGGGTTTTCAAATTTAGCCTGCATTTTTTTTTCCTACAGAACATCCAATTGTGAATATAAATATCTAATGATATTATTTTTAAAATTTTCAAACAATATACTGATTTCCACCATTGTGGCTTTGTCATTATATTTAAATTCCTCATTGAAAGATTCCTTGAAGCACCATTTTTTCATTTCTCAACAAGCTTATTTAGTTAGCTAATATATTATTTTAGTACACAGATTAGTCCATTTGGGATTTTCTTTCCTACTTTGAATGAAATTTGTTTGAACATAACCTAATTGCAAGAAATGCAAGTTATGTGTCCTAACTCTTTATGATGTTGGGCCGGCTTTATTTTGTGAAATCAATTCTTAGGTTCTTACCTCTTGTCTTACCGCTCGAAAACCTCATTCAAGGACACATCTATGACACTCATGAAAAATGCATGTATAAAAAGAGATAATGGTATAATATCACACCCTTAATAACCCTGGTCCCTGGAAATAACAGGAAAATGTCGAGAAAATGGATTGTCTTAATAAAACAAGTCAATTCACTCAAAAAAATATATCAATCTAGGTAGATATTTTATTTGAAGTTTATTATGAAAAATATATGTAGGTAGAAATAGTTAATTGGCATTGGATAATTCTTAATGCTAAGCTTTCTCCTACAGGAAAAACGTTGTCACTCTTCACACTTGTAGGAATTTAAATAAATATCACCATCAAACCATCACTTTCATATAAATAATAGTTCACATCACGTTGGAAATGAAATCATGCTTATGGAAATGAAATAACACTCCTCAAAATCAATGGTCATAAAACCATTTGATCACAACCACACATCCATCATCCCAATTGAAATTAGATCATTCATTAAATAACTGAACATATTGTAACAAATGTAAAAGAAACCAACTAACGCTTATTTTAAACATAAAATTAGAAACCTATAACATCAGTTGAATATTAACATGAAGTTAGTAAGGATCGATCCAAGAGTAACTATGTTAACAAACAAGTAATATGTATTAAATATTTTACAAGCTAAATGAAGCAATAATAGGAACAACATATTAACAAGAATATGTAACATTGAGAATTAATATGTAAAAAGTATCTACCTCTACTAGCACAATAACCCCTGCTAAAGAGGAGGGCCCTTCCTCCTCAACACGAGGCTTGTGATTCACAACACAAAAATCAACAATTCATAGATAAGCCAAAAACTTGTAGATATTTCATTAGCATTAGAAATGAATTTACAAGATGTGTTTTCACATATATGATGATACCTTCCCTTCCTAAGATAACGTAGTCATTTTCTTACTTACACACTCTTCATTGGTTAACTTTTTTAACCTATTCTTTTCCCATACAATTTATATAAAGAGATATGGGGACAAATTGGAATAAATTCCTCAAATCTACGCCATCACAGTTATGGAAAATTAAATTGTATTTGAATCTATTTGTTTTTGGGAGATATTATTTGGAAAAAAAATCAAGATCTAATTACAATACACTTTTTTTCATAGAATCATCTGAGAATGGGCTAGATTTATTTTATTTGCTAATTAATTTCTCTGTTTGGGACATAATTATTCAATGCTTGTAAGAAGAAATATATGCTTCAAATAACAACTCATAACTCCCAATCTACAAAATTTCTAGAGAAATTGTTTTTATCTCATATAATTTGGGATGTTCTGAGAAAACCCCATGTCAAATATTTTCTAGATTCATCTTCAATTTCCCTTAAATCATGTAGGAATATAGTTAGTCAATTTTACCTACGTGAAATATTTGAATTATATATAATGAGCTGCAACCTAACATATTTGACCTGGGTATGAGTTAGGAAACACAAATCCATATCAACATCCCTACGAATAAAACACATGATCCAAAATTTCCCTTCGGGTTGCATAATTATTTTAACCTTCAAGGGTGTTACTGTTACTGTAGAGGAACCACTACAACAGTACTAGTAAAACCATCAT
Source organism: Pinus albicaulis (assembly GCA_034641835.2). Taxonomy (NCBI): domain Eukaryota; kingdom Viridiplantae; phylum Streptophyta; class Pinopsida; order Pinales; family Pinaceae; genus Pinus; species Pinus albicaulis. Next base: position 357,214,621 of record CM076569.1, read on the forward strand.
TAGTAAAATAACAAATATTCCTTTCTAATTCGTCAAAAATAAAGAATAATAACGATAATAAACTACTTAAAATTGTAATATTAATGTCGCATATTCACAAGGAAACATAATAGGACAGGTAGTACATAGGAAAAAAAGTGTGGTAAAATGATGAAAATGGGTGCTTAGGTTGGTGAAAAATAAGACAATTTGATAACCCAATAATGTGATCATATATTCATCATTTTTCACAACCTAGACTTACATTTCTTCATTTCCGTCAAAGCGATCAACTTTGAATATGATTTAAAAATTTATATTTGTTGATATCTCATGATTTTCATTCTTTTGATCTTCTTCCCAAAGCTTAGTGGGATTTTCTCTATCCCTCATAGGAAATTTTTGTTCCTAGTTTTTCTTAGGAGACCTCTTCATGTTTATTTTAGAATATTTTACTATATGTCCAAAATTATGATATTGGTAGAATTTGGTATTGTACATGAATAATGGAGTACATGAATTACAATTTATACTATGATATGAAATGGAAAATCTAGCTTGATAGCTTGAAAATTGGTTTTTAGAATCCTGATAATATATTTTATTCCCTGCATAATCATTCCCACAAAAGTCTTTACAAACTCTTGCATTATTCCCAAAATTTGTTCATAAAAAAATTACCAAGGAATGTGATTTGATTTGTCCTGATGAAGAATTTATTATGAAGTTATTTTTCCTTTGAAAATATATATCTCTTTATTGATCCTTGCATCCTATTCATTTTTTTCATATATATCCCTTCAGAGGATTAGAATGACTTCCTAATGTAGTAGCGCTTTCGAACTCATCCTAGTTTGTTTCCTTGCTCCAACTAGATTTATGAGAATATTGTTGATTCTTTAATCCTATTTCAATACTACTTGTCCTACTGATATGCACATCCTTATGTTGGTTCTTTTCTTCATTAGTGTATTCAAGTGTACTACCATTGAATCCTATGAATGTATTGGCATAATTATTGAGTTGTTTTTTCATTCAGTGTCCTTGAGAATTATTCATATTTGGATGTCTCATGATATTCCCTATAACTAACACCTATTTTTATAAGGGGAAATCTCTACTTATTGAGAGTTGTTTCCATAATTTAAATTTCTTTGACCAACTTCAAATTATATTATTCTTCATCTGATTGATTCTTTGTAGAGAAAAATTCCCTTTCTAGTTTTCCACATTATTGTGACTTTTCCTTAAGTTGATTCACCAAAGCATCCCAAATTATTTTATATTCTTCCAAATATTCCTTTAGAATAGAAGCATCATGATCCTTTTTTCCACCTCTTCTAATAATTATTCCACAATCTTTTTGTCCTTTTCCAAATCGATTTTTAGAATATTTAAGAACTCTTCAAACTCTCTTTCTTTATAGTTATACCTTATCAGTTGATTATTAACATTTTATAACTTACATTTCAAGGAAATAATTTTAGCTTCTAAGTCCTTCCACTTACCTTCTTTTTATTTTAGCTTTCTTTTCCTCACTTCTTCCATCCTTATTCCTTTGTTTAGTTGGCCCTTAGAATTTTCTTTCTCTAGATCATGATTTTCGTATTTCTTCAATATATCCTTCTTCCTTTTTATTTCTTCTAAAATTTTCTTTATTTATTCTAGATTGATAAAAAAATCATCTTCTTCTTTGACTTCTAACTTCTAAGTGGCTAATGTAGAAAATATAACAATGAGATTCAATATAATCTTATAATGTACTAAAACAAGATACTGAATCCTTCTACAATTTGCGGAAATAAAAGACGATCACACCATCACAAAACAAGTAAGATAAAGAAAGTATCAATCGCACAACAGAAGATGTATTTGGGGAAAAAACTACTCAAAACCCCACTATTTGTATATTGCATAAATTCAAGATCATGAAACAATACAACTCACACTGAGAAAACTCTGCAGTCTATTGACTGTCTCACTCTAATCCTACTAGAATCTGGCTTGCGTTCTAAGCAAGTTTGGTCCAATATTTAACCTTTTTCTTGCCTAGTCTTGGCTTGCCTTCCTTACACATTATGGGGCTAATTGAGCCCCTATTAATTATGAAAATCCCAAATAGTTATTTTGCAATCCTTCCAAAACCTTCTCGATGACCTCATACATGACCTGTACAATTTTATAATTATACAGCTAATAGTTGTCTTCCCTTTAACCTCAATAGAAATTGGGCCTTCCTTAGAAATCACATGCAAGAAATATTCATAGTGAATTATCAGTTAAATGATTGATCACTACTTATGAATTAAATCACATTTAATTCACTGGACCTCTCATTAGCTCATCTCTCAGTTCGAACTAGTTGAACTGATTTTATCTCAATTAATTTAGCTAACTAATTATAACTCACAAATAATTATAACTAGAGCCCCTAAAATCATGTGATAACTCTAAATGCCTCATCTTTGACCTCTAACTCGAATTTCCTAAGATAACTAAGTCTTCCTGACTCAGTTAACTAATATAAGTTGTCATGAGATGAAGTTACAATTTCTCTTCCAATTTAAATAAGGGAAAATTAAATCAAAAGTCCCCTGTGGTGCATTTGTGGGTGCCATTTTAATTATTTCTTGTTGCCCATTTAAATACTCCCTCTGAAGAAGAAAGGGGTTTAATCTATCTTGATTCGGTACCTTTATAATTTTCTACATGCAACACTTCTCTAGTGTTTTTTTCTCTTGCAACTCCTGAAACTGCAAAGCCTCCAAAAAACTGAATCAATATGATTCATCTATCATCAGAGACTCTTTCTGCGACTAGCTACAACACTATCTACTGAAAAATCTGCGCTACTATTGAATCTTCATATGTGCCATTTGCATTGCTATTAAATCTCACCTGTGCTCTAGTATTTGGAATCTATCACACTGATTTCTATCTTTCTGACATCTTCATGCAAAAAACCTACTGATTCTTCCTGCTACTATGTACTGTGAGCTCCCTGTAGCTAGGTCTGATCCATGAGACAAGCCATTTCAATGGATCCTGCCCAAATTTCTTCTCTTGGGATTATGTCTTCAAATCACCCCACCTCTCACCTAGAGGTATGGCTACATGTGCTCCCTCTTCGCATCTGGCTCTAAATTTCCTCCTCCTGGTGGTCTATGATCCATTAGATGCCTCCACTTAGTCTCTTCTCTACTTATCCAATTATCACCGCTCCAGACATTAGGGGAATTTTGAGGTCTAAAATGGGCCTCATAAGGAAAATGTACAATCGAAATTCACTTTATGAGAACCAATCACATTTTAGGGGATGACATCATCCATAATGGTTGAGGTGGCATTGTTTGAGTTAAAAGTACTTACTTGTCACATTTCCAATGGTGGATAAAAAGTCATGGTTAACCATGGTAGTGCTTTAAGTACTTTTAAAGTCAAAGTAAAGTACTCATAATAAATTTCATTTCACACTTTTTGAATAAGATATTATTATTATCATTTCATATTTTTTGAAAGAAACAATGCATATCCCTACACAATCTTCATGTATTTACACTTCTAAATAAATATTATATTTATATATTTTCGAATACTTATTTATAAATCAAATCAATTCATTAGGTAATATAAAATTCATAAATAAAACAATATATATATATATATATATATATATATATATATATATATATATATATATATATATATATTATATTATATTATTTTTATATAGTATATTAATTACATGTTATTATATAATTTAAATAATATAAATTTTAATTAATAGTATATTCTGTAATTAAGAATTTATGAATTTATATTTATATTTTATTTTATGTTATTTAAGTACAAAGGAAAAATGCATTAGTTATGTAATGATAATGACTTTTTCTTGAAAATATCATTCTTATTTATAGTCACATCAATACAATTTTTTTATTGATTTTATTTTGGTACAACTTTTGTATTGAATTTAACCATGGTTACATGGATTTTGGTGCAAAAGGTGAATTGAAAATTCATAAATATTATTTTATTGGTTTAGCTATTATTTTATTATTTCCTTATGAGGCCTGTTAGTGTGAGTCTAGCCATACTGCCATCAGTGATCAAACTTCTCTTTTGCATTTGCATATTAGGTGTCTCATACCAAATAAATTTCACCATTCCGCTAGGTCATGGATTCATTGATGGTAGTAATTTTTTTATCAGTTTTCCCTCATGAGGTACTTGCTGATTTTCCTCCCTATGGTCTTTAGTCATTAGTCACTTTCATTCTCAAAATCATATCAGTAGGTCATAGGATGGGTCTCATTAGTTTCTAGGGTCTCACCATGGTCGAAATAATGAGTCAAAGGTCAATAATATCAACAAGGTCATGAGGAAGTCAATAAATTCAAAGTCACAGCACCTGGAAGATCAAAGAGACATTTTATTCGACTTAATGTGAAAACATGATATTTTGCCTTTATTATTATGTCATCATATGTAATAAGTCACAATTCAGAAGCTGTTATCTCCACAAGGTGATTTCCCTGCCTTCAGAGAAGTTTTCCGCAGCATTTTCAGTGCCAAGTCATCTTCCAAGCAAATCCATCAGAAAGAGCCCAGAAGGAGCTTTCCAACGGTATACTACACTCTCAAAACTGACTTCATGATTGAAATTTATGCTTAAGTGAAGTAAAACTCCCTATATCCTCATATACCCCCTATTTCCTATTTTTCCTTTAAACTTTGTGTTATTAAAGCTTCAATATTTCCCTTAAAAAATCCCTTTTTCCCCCTTTCCGATTATAAAATCGCATTATAAATCTTTTTGTGATTTATGTATAAAACCACTTCCCCTCCATTCCCCGTTGAAAACCTTATGATAAACATTTCAAGGGTTCGTATATATATATATATACTTCCCCCTCGTTCCCAACCACTTCCCCACCATGCTTTGTAATAAAACTTAATAATAAAGTTTTATATCATAAAAACCCCGACCCAAAGGTTTATCCCCTTTATATCGCAATTGCATGGTTTGAAAATGCTATTCTGATTGACTCATTCCAAAAATTTCCGATGCGATTGATCGTGTCGCAATTCTCCCGCCCTTCCTCCGATTGATTTCAACAACTCTCGATTAACCCGCAACCGTCAATTTTCCCCTTCCGATCCGACGGTCCTCCGCCAATCGGAACATTTCAATTGCAACACTCCTCCGATCACAACTCTTCTTTCGATCTCCCGATCCACTCTCTCGATGGAAAACCTCCGATTGATTTCCCCACCGTTGATCTCTTCCTGCAGATCTGACGGCTCAAATTCAATCGGGCCAATCGCATCGACGTTTCACATATGTTGCATTCCTCCTCCCCTCCGATATTGCGATTGCAATTGACCCCCGAGCCCACCATACAGTACTTCCACCCGTATATAATAAAGGGCCTTTCCCTTGGTTTAAAATCAAATTTTGGTTTTAAATTCATTTATATAAAGCTTGCCTCCAATCGCATCGACAAAGTTTCATATATATCACTCCGCCCCGCTTCCTCCTCTGATTCTGATTGCGATGGCGCCGTTATATAAGCTGTTTTATTATATTGTATCCCGCTGCCCATCCATTCCAATTGCGATTGTAATGCGGGTCCCGCCTCCTCTCCCTTCCTTCCTATTCACTATTTGTCCCTTCACTAAAGGCAAAGGTTTCATTTCCAAAGGCATGTTTATTAAAAAGTCAGTTTTACCCAAACGGAAAGCAAAGGAAACAGTCAAAGGACCGAAAGCTTATATAAAACAAAGATTGTTACAGCAGCAGTAAAATAGGAAATATGTTCATCATATTACCTATTTTCTTTCATATAGCGCTAACAAAAAAATATCCAAGTGGTCAAATGCAATGTTGTCCCTTATTTTCAGGGGCAGATCGTTGTATTTCTTTTCTATGATTTTATTTCAGTTTTTGAGCTGTTAGAACAGCTCCCCTTTCATGGATCTATGTTCCCACATTTGAGCCTATTTATTGTAATTGTAAATCATTTGTAAGTAGTCTGATTCAGAAGTATAGGTCTGAGGTTTGAAAACTCAGAAAGTAGGGGAAAAGTGTGGAAGAAACATCTTGTGCTCATTGTACAGTTTGACAGGAATTAATAAAGATATGCACCTCTGATTTATGGGATCCATGTGGTATGAGATTTAGCATTTGTTTTTCTCCTTTTTTTCATATGTGAATTGTTATGTGTTCCTTTCATCCATAAACATTTCCTTTTGAATCCTTTCAAGATAGAAAGGTAGAATCCATTTTATATGCTCTGCCTTGGGAAATCATTCATGCTCTGTGTTTTCTTCTGTTTGAAAAGGATCCATTTATTGTGCCCTTTTCAGCTCCTCACCAGTCTTTCCATCCCATCCTCATTAAATTTTAATTGCTAATTTTCATGACTATCTTTCCCCATGAAATACCCTATGTCCTGATTTAATTCTCGGTTTCAACTGTCCCATTTTTGTCCCACACATCCCCAGAAATTCATTCATTTTATTAAAAAAAAATTTCCATCATTTTACCTAGCCTAATATCAGATTACTGTTGCATTTCATTGAATATTCTTTCACGGAGAGAGCCCTCTCCTATCCTTGTAAGGCTAGCTACAAGGCTGAGCGTGGTTTGATGTTACCCTAGACTCTGCCTTCCTTCAGCCTGAGGTAGATTTAGGCAATAACATAGTGGCGACCATAATGGGGATGCACAAAATGGTTTTCTTGTTAGTGTTCTTCGTTTTATAGGCTACAGACATAGCATGAAGTTATGCCAGGTAGCCTTCGAAACGCTCTTGATTTTAATTAGCGAAATTAGATAAACGTTGCTTCAGTCAATCTCCTGTCTAGTTTGTAAACGTAACATCTGACTTGTAAATTGCCCCAGTACATCAGATCATTCTAGACCTTTGGATGATGAGTTTAGAATTTGATAGGCTGAACAAGTTAGTTTTGTTCGTTTGATTTTTGAAAATAATTCAACACACTGGCTTCCAGACGACATACCAGAGCAAATCTAGATCCTGATCCACCTCTTGTGTATGAAAATCCCAATCTTGTTTCGAGAATCCTTCGTCGAGAAAGTCCTGTGATTCCTCTGTTCAAATCTCATTCGTGTCCCGATGTTTTTGAGTATCTTGAAGATCTTGAGTTTGACGAACAATTTGAGTTGTCGTTGTTTGAGACTAAGTTTGAAAGTGTTATTGGTTCTACTGTCATAAATCCAGAGTTTATCAAGTATCTTGAAATTGAACATGCTAATAGATCCATTGACAGTTACATTTTGAATATACAAAATTCCATTGTGGCAACAAACATCCCTGAGTTCACAAAGTCTACATCTGCAACTCTTGGGTCATCAGTATTTACATCTGGTTCACAAATTCCTACCAAGCCTCCTTTCATTCCTACTATTCCTGTGCAACCATCTATCTCTGATCGAAAATCTACAGTAGTATCGCCTCCATCCACACCACATACACCGCGTACATCAACTACTCTGACTCCTCCTATATCCCCAAGATCGGTTGTAAATCCACCTAGAGAAATGGCTACCCAATTTGCACCTCTCGTATTGCCTCGAAACATAGATGACATGCCCGCAGATTATCAAAGCAAAATTCCATTGTTTGATGGCACTCCTCAAAGTTTCACTGCTCAGCAACATGTGGATAGAATGACAGATTTCTTTGACCTTCATGAGATTGATGCGGAAAATGTGACAATGAGATTGTTTGTTCAAACTTTTGGAGGAGAAGTAAGAAAGTGGTTCAGAGCTTTTCGGGCTAGAAGTATTGATACATTGGCTAATCTTCAAAGAAAATTTTTGGATCGATGGGAAGTGCAGAAAGATCCTCTTTCAATCCTTTCCGAATATGACAATATCAAGCGAAATGTTGGTGAGTCTGTCCAAGATTATTGTATTAGATTTAATATTGTTTACAATTCAATTCCTGATGATATAAAGCCACCTAGGGGGTCAGCTTTGATTAAGTTTCCGGATGGTTTTGATCCTAACATGGCTTATCAATTAAGAGAAAGAAGTTCGGCCAGTTTAGAGGATATGCAGAAAATTGCAGTCAGTGTTGAAGCTAATTTGAATGCTAGGAGAGCTAGAATGAAAGTTGAAAAGAAAGTAGCCATAAAGGAAGAAGTTTCCACATCAGATCAAGTGCTTTGTAAGATGGAAAAGATGTTTGAAATATTAACACTTCATAAGCCTGAACCGTAGATCAGAAATCCTAACTTCCGTGGCCAGTAGCAACCGCAATTCAGAATCAAGCAAAGAGAGCAGCGAGCACAAGAACCGGTAGTACAACAGCAAGTGAAGACACCCTTACAGCAGAATTTTGTTGGTCCAGAATCAGATGATGAAGAGAATATAATAGGAGAAGAGAATCATTTCTTTACACCTGATGATATGCCAAATTTTATCACTAAAGATGAGGAGTATTCAGAAAGCTCAGCTGTACAAAAAGACGAAGATTTCATCTTGGCAAATGATATAGCTCTTGAAGAAGAGTCTAATGAGTATCAGAGGGGATACATGAATGCTTTGACTGCTGCCCAGTAGCGACAATATTCACTTAGAAACAGATATGTGCCTATTAATCCAGTTCAAAAGAGAAAGGAAGTTTCAGCACCAAAGAATGATTCACCTGTTGCGCAGAAAAAGGGAAAAGAGATAGTTGATCCCACTACTAGCAAATCACCATCAGCAAATGAAAGATCCAATCAGCCAATTGTATCAAAGGAGAAAACTGAAAAGAAGGATGTTCTAGCTAAAGAGGTAGAGAAAACTTCATTTTTTAGCTTAGAAAATGAAATTGCTAAGTTAAAAGTATCAATTCCTTTGACTGAATTGATGAAGAATAGAAACTATAAGGGTCAGGTGTCTAAGATTTTGAATTTAGATTCATTGTCTGATATGGTAAATGTGGAAGATGATCAACCTGAGTTGATTTTTGGTCCAACATTGGATGGTGAGTCTCTAGATAGCGATGTGCTTCCTTTTTATATCAGCCTTAGATTGCATGATTTTGTGTTACACAATGCTCTGTTTGATTCCAGTGCCTCTCATAATCTCATGCCTAGGGAAATCATGGAGAAATTTGGATTGGATATCGCTATAAAGTATCATTATCTTTATTATTTTGATTCCAGTAGAGTAAGATGCATTGGGCTTATCAAATATTTGGTGGTCAGCTTGGATCAGATTCCTACTAAAAATGTTTTGATGGACGTGGTTGTGGCGAATATTCCTCCTAGATTTGGCATGCTTCTTTCCAGATCTTGGGGAGAAAAAATTAAAGGGAAATTGCAGCTTGATTTCTGCTATTCTACTATTCATGTGTTTGGTTAGATGAGGAAATTATATCAGGAGCAAAAGATGAAGTATATGATCACTAGCAAGGAGAAACCGGTAAATCATCCAATCAATTATGTACATACAGATTTAGAGTCATTTGTTTTGTATTCAGATAGTTTCAATGATGTAAATAGACAATTAGTTGAAGTAGAAGACATTCCAGAAATCACTAAGAATTTCAGAGAGGTCTTACAGAAAGAGAGACAAAAACTTGAAAGTATCGCTGAGAAATCAGCCTTCCGACAGCAGCAAAAAGTTAATGGACAGCAAGCAGAAATAACAGAGCAAACAGAATTTCAGCACTTGGAAGAGGATGAAGATGGTTTGTGGACCATGCATTTTTATGGTGCAGTGGGAAATGACGTTGTTGGAAATATCATTTTGGTACGTAGCCCTTTTTCTGCCCCAAACAAAGTGCAGAGTAATGTAAGGGTCTGTTCTTATAAATTGGCTTTTGATTTTTAAAATAATGAGGCTAAATATGAAGCTTTAATTGTTGGTCTGAAAATTCTTAGAAAGTTGAATGCTAAGAGGATTGTAATGTATGGAAACTTCGATTTAGTTATCAAGCAAGTGAAAGGTTAATACCAAGCTAAGCATCCTCGAATGCGGGCTTACCGAAATGCGGTACTAGATATCTTGAGATTGTTTTCAGATTATACTTTGACTTGTGTCCCTCGTATTCAGAATGGTATTGCAGATGCACTTGCAAAGGTAGAAAGTGATTTGAAAATTCTGATGAACTCAAGTAACACATTTGAAATTCATGTGAAGCATCGTCCGACCATTCCAGACAATCAAAGGTATTGGCAAGTGTTTCAAGATGATGAAGAAATTGATGAATTTCTGCAAAATAAAGGTAAATTCAAAGACACTTCAATTGATGTGGAGCATGATGATGGCAAGGATGATGTGCAAGTAAATCAGATGGAAGTTTTGAGGTTGAAGGATAATGTCATTCCTAAAGGTTTAATACCTTTAGAGGAGCTTTTCGACCAAGATGACGTAGCTCGAAAACCAACCTTGCGGCCAACCAAAAAATGAGTTGAGGATGTGAACATTGGATCAGCAGAAAATCCAAAAATGGTGAAATTGTCCAAAGCATTGCCCCCACAGGTAAAAGCAAAGTATATCAGTTTTTTTTCTTCTTTTGCTGATGTATTTTCTTGGGACTATTCAGATTTGAAGACATAGGATACAAACATAATTTAGCACACCATTCCGATCAAGCCAAATCAAAAGCCCTTCAGGCAGAAGTTGAGAAGAATAAATCCAAAGTTGTTGCCCTCAATTGAGAAGGAAGTGAATCGATTGTACAAGGCTGGTATCATCGTTCCCATAAGATTTTCAGATTGGATTTCTAATTTGGTGCCCGTACGCAAGAAAACAGGTGAGATTCATTTGTGCATTGATTTTAGGAATCTGAATAAGGTTTCTTTGAAAGATAATTATCCGTTGCCCAAAATGGATCACATACTTCAACGAGTATTTGGAGCATCTCGTATGTCTCTACTCGATGGTTATTCTGGTTATAACCAAATTCTGGTCCATGAGGATGATACAGACAAAACAGCGTTCACCACTCCGTGGGGAACTTTCCGTCATGCTAAAATGCCTTTTGGTTTGAAGAATGTTGGTGCGACCTTTCAATGAGAAATGGATATGGCATTTGCAAATGAGAAGGATTTTTTTTTAGTTGTGTATCTTGATGATTTGAAATTTTTTTCTAATTCATATGAAGAGCACCTTTACCATTTGAAAATTGTTTTTCAGCGGTGTAGAAAGTATGGTGTGTCACTCAATCCGAAGAAGAGTTTGTTTGCCATGGATGAGGGCAAGCTTCTTGGTCATATTATCTCAAAGGATGGCATCTGCATTGATCCAGCTCGAGTAGAAGCTATTCAGCAAATTGATCTTCCCCGAAACAAAAAGGATATTCAATCATTCAATGGTAAGATGAATTTCTTACGCCGCTTTGTGCCCAATCTTGCAGAACATTTAAGGGAGATTACAAACATGCTTAAAAAAGATAGTGTAGTGAAATGGACTGAGGAGGCTATAAAGTCTTTCAATTCAGTGAAATTGGCTCTTTCTTCAGCTCTGGTTTTGATCAGCCCGGATTATACTCAGGATTTTATTTTGTTTTCATTTGCCTCGGAGCATACTATGGCAGCAGTATTGACGCAGAAAAGAGATCAGCATGAAAAACCAATTGCTTTTTCAGCTGAACCATAAGAGATGTAGCCTTAAAGTATAACATTATTGAAAATCAAGCTCTTGCCTTAGTGAAAGCATTGAAAGATTTTCTAGTATATATTCTTCATTCTCACATTCTTTCTTATGTTCCTATTGCTATTGTTAAGGATGTTTTAGTGCAAACAGATCCAGAGGGGAGATGAGGTAAATGGATTGCTGCCTTGTTGGAGTATGATGTGGAGATAAAGCCTACAAAGCTTATCAAAGGAAAAGGGTTGGCTAAGCTAATGGCTGAGTCAAATTTGCATGCCTTGGACATTAATCTCATTACTGCTATGTCCGAGGAAAATGAAGAAGGTTCACTAATTCAGGTATCAGAAACCTTTGTTCTTTCTCCTTGGTATTCGGATATTGTATATGTGCTCCAAAATTTTTCACCATCGCCAGGAATGGCTAAAAACAAAATTAGGACTCTGAAATTGAAGGCTGCCAAGTTTTGTATCATGAATAATGGACTCTATTGGAAAGATCCCGATGGTGTTTTGCTAAATTGTTTGGTGGAAGAAGAAGCAAAACAGGTTATGGAAGATTTTCATAAGGGAGATTGCGAAGGTCACCTTTTCTGGAAAACAACGGCCAACAAAATTTTGAGAGCAGGATATTATTGGCCGACTATCTTTGCTGATGTGTACAAAAATATTAAAAGCTGCCATGAATGTCAGATTTTTGAAGGGAGGAAAAAATTGCAGCCTTTGTTGCTCGAGCCCATTGAAGTAAGTGCTCCTTTTCAGTAGTGGGGTCTGGATTTCATTGGCGAAATCCATCCTGCTTCTTTAGCTCAACATAATTGGATCCTCACAGCGACGGATTGAGGCGATTCCCACCCGGCAAGCCACAAATTCGGTAATAATTTCATTTCTTGAGAATAATATTTTGTCTCGTTTTGGCTGTCCAAATAAGCTGATTACTGATAATGCAACAGCTTTCAAATCAAAAATAATGGTTTAGTTTTGTGACAAGTATCAAATCACTTTGGGGCACTCAACTGCTTATCATCCACAAGGAAACGGATTGGTTGAGTCCTCGAATAAATCTTTGGTCAACATTATCAAAAAGCTGCTGGAAATAAACAAGAAAGGTTGGCATAAGAAATTGGTTAGTGCACTTTGGGTAGATAGAGTGAGTCAAAATAAATCCATAGGCATGTCCCCTTTTGAGCTAGTATATAGTGTTGACATGGTATTTCCTACTTCTCTCGCAGTTCTAGTGGTCAAACTTCTGTAGGAAGCTGGCAGTGAAGATGATCATATGCAAAAGGGAATAAATCAAATGATCCATTTACAACAGACTAGAGAGGAGGTTTTTCAAAACACTTTCAAGCTGCAAGACATAATTAAGAAAATATATGATCGAAAGGCAAAAACGGACAAGTTTCAATTAGAAGAAGTGGTGCTAAAATGGGATGCAAGAAACGAAGAAAAAGGTAAGCATGGTAAGTTTGAAAATATCTGGAAAGGACCCTTCAAAATTGCTGCATATTGAGGCCAAAATTCTTTCCTTTTGAAGGAAATGAATGGGGAAGATTTTCCAGGAGGGCCAGTCAATGGTTGGCTGCTCAAGAGGTATCATTTCTGAAATGTTTTATGTTGTTTTACATTGTCACTGTACATACCGGTTTATTTCAGTTTCATTGCAAGTGTGTGTTGTCATCATTCCTTCAGTTTGGGGCTCAAGGTGAAGGCTATAACTCTGAAGATTGATTTCAGCTTTGGTTTAAGTTTGTTGAGTCAGGTCTTTCAGTCATTTTTGGTTTCAAAATTAAGTCAGTTTGAGTCAATTTTCAGTCAATAAAATGAGTCAAGAGTCTTGTGTTGGTTTGTCGAAATTATTGATTCCATAGCCCAATGGACAAAGGCACTGCCTACTCTCCCAGAGATCTGTCGTTCTTGGCACCTCCAAGGAGCTACCATCCCCATTGGAGCCAATGTTAGTGTCAGTCTAGTCATACTGCCATCAGTGATCAAAAGTTCTCTTTTGCATTTGCATATTAGGTGTCTCATACCGAATAAATTTCACCATTCCGCTAGGTCATGGATTCATTGATAGTAGTAATTTTTTTATTAGTTTTCCCTCATGAGGTACTTTCTGATTTTCCTCCCTATGGTATTTAGTAATTATTCACTTTCATTCTCAAAATCATATCAGTAGGTCATAGGATGGGTCTCATTAGTTTCTAGGGTCTCACCATGGTCGAAATAATGAGTCAAAGGTCAATAATATCAGCAAGCTCATGAGGAAGTCAATAAATTCAAAGTCACAGCACCTGGAAGATCAAAGAGACATTTTATTCGACTTAATGTGAAAACATGATATTTTGCCTTTATTATTATGTCATCATATGTAATAAGTCACAATTCAGAAGCTGTTATCTCCACAAGGTGATTTCCCTGCCTTCAGAGAAGTTTTCCGCAGCATTTTCAGTGCCAAGTCATCTTCCAAGCAAATCCATCAGAAAGAGCCCAGAAGGAGCTTTCCAACGGTATACTACACTCTCAAAACTGACTTCATGATTGAAATTTATGCTTAAGTGAAGTAAAACTCCCTATATCCTCATATACCCCCTATTTCCTATTTTTCCTTTAAACTTTGTGTTATTAAAGCTTCAATATTTCCCTTAAAAAATCCCTTTTTCCCCCTTTCCGATTATAAAATCGCATTATAAATCTTTTTGTGATTTATGTATAAAACCACTTCCCCTCCATTCCCCGTTGAAAACCTTATGATAAACATTTCAAGGGTTCGTATATATATATATATACTTCCCCCTCGTTCCCAACCACTTCCCCACCATGCTTTGTAATAAAACTTAATAATAAAGTTTTATATCATAAAAAACCTGACCCAAAGGTTTATCCCCTTTATATCGCAATCGCAAGGTTTGGAAATGCTATTTCGATTGACTCATTCCAAAAATTTCCGATGCGATTGATCGCGTCACAAGTCTCGCGCCCTTCCTCTGATTGATCGCAACAACTCCCGATTAACCCACAACCGTTGATCTTCCCCTTCCGATCCGACGGTACTCTACCAATCGGAAAATTTCAATCACAACACTCCTCCGATCGCAACTCTTCTTCCGATCTCCCTATCCACTCTCTTGATGGAAAACCTCTGATTGATTTCCCCACCGTTGATCTCTTCCCGCTGATCCGACAGCTCAAATTCAATCAGGCCAATCGCATCAGCATTTCACATATGTTGCATTCCTCCTCCCCTCCAATATTGCGATTGCGATTGACCCCTGGGCCCACCATACAGTACTTACACCCGTATATAAAAAAGGGCCTTTCCCTTGGTTTAAAATCGAATTTTGGTTTTAAATTCATTTATATAAAGCTTGCCCCCAATCTCATCGGCCAAGTTTCATATATATCACTCCGCCCACTTCCTCCTCTGATTCTGATTGCGATGGCGTTCTTATATAAGCCGTTTTATTATATTGTATCCCGCTGCCCGTCCATTCCGATTGCGATTGTAATGAGGGTCCCGCCTCCTCTCACTTCCTTCCTATTCATTATTTGTCCCTTCACTAAAGGCAAAGGTTTCATTTCCAAAGGAATGTTTATTAAAAAGTCGGTTTTACCCAAACGAAAAGCAAAGGAAACAGTCAAAGGGCCAAAAGCTTATATAAAACAAAGATTGTTACAGCAGCAGCAAAATAGGAAATATGTTCATCGGATTACCTATTTTCTTTCATACAGCGCTAACAGTAAAATCTCCAAGTGGTCAAATGCAATTTTGTCCCTTATTTTCAAGGGCAGATCGTTGTATTTCTTTTCTATGATTGTATTTTAGTTTTTGAGCTATTAGAACAGCTCCCTTTTCATGGATCTATATTCCCACATTTGAGATTTTTTATTGTAATTGTAAAACATTTGTAAGCAGTCTGATTCAAAAGTTTGGGTCTGAGGTCTGAAAACTCAGAAAGTAGGGGAAAAGTGTGGAAGAAACATCTTGCGCTCATTGTACAGCTTGACAGGAATTAATAAGAGATCCAGCTCTGATTTATGGGATCCATGTGATATGAGATTTAGCATTTGTTTTTCTCCTTTGTTGCATATGTGAATTTTTATGTGTTCCTTTCATCCATAAAAATTTCCTTTTGAATGCTTTCAAGATAGAAAGGTAGAATCCATTTTATATTCTCTGCCTTGGGAAATCATTCATGCTCTGTGTTTTCTTCTGTTTGAAAAGGATCCATTTATTGTGCCCTTTTCAGCTCCTCACCAGTCTTTCCATTCCATCCTCATTAAATTTTAATTGCTAATTTTCCTGCCTATCTTGCCCCATGAAATACCCTGTGTCCTGATTTAATTCCCAGTTTCAAATGTCCCATTTTTGTCCCACACATCCCCGGAAATTCATTCATTTTATTAAAACCTTTATTCCATCATTTTACCTAGCCTAATATCAGATTATTGTTGCATTCCATTGAATATTCTTTCATGAAGAGAGCCCTCTCCTGTCCTTGTAGGGCTAGCTACAAGGCTGAGCATGGTTTGATGTTACCCTAGACTCTGCCTTCCTTCAGCCTCAGGTAGATTTAGGCAATAACAAGGCCCATTTTAGACCTCAAAATTCCCCTAATGACCTTCTGAGGCTTCTTATTAGGCTGCATGTTGAGAGGTAATTTAGGCTCCCTCTTAACCACCAAGTCACTAACTAAATGGATAGAAGGCACCCCTTGTAGAACTGCTACCAATTTTCTCATTATTAAATTTCTTGAGGAAAATATACTCTCTAGATATGATTGTCCTAGAAAACTTATTGCTGACAATGCAATGGGTTTTAAATATAAAAAAATGATTGAATTTTGTAATAAATACCACATTACTTCGGCACATTCAACTTATTACCCTCAGGGTAATGGGTTGGTTGAATCCTTAAATAAGAGTCTGGTAGATATCATTAAAAATTTGTTGGAAGACAACAAGAAATCTTGGCACAACAAGTTGCTTAATGCTCTTTGGGCTAACAAACTTACTATAAATAAGTCAATTGGTATGTCACCATACCAATTGGTCTATGGAATGGATGTTCTATTTCCGTCATCTGTAGGAGTACCAGTCATGAAGATAATAAAATAAGTACATGTTGAGCCAAATGATATACAAAGAAGAATCAATCAAACCATTCACTTGTATTAGCCAAGGGAGGAGGTCTACAAAAAAACTCAACTAATTCAGGAAAATTTCAAAAATATTTTTTATAGAAGGAGTAAATATGATGAATTCAACATTGGAGACAAAGTTATAAGGTGGGGTTCCAAGAGATAAGATAAAGGTAAACATGGTAAATTTGATAACCTTTGGAAAGGGTCATACATTATTTATGCTTTCAAGGGAAATAATGCATTATTCCTGAAGGACCCAGATGGAGCAGAGTTACCTGGTGGTCCTGTCAATGGTATGATGTTGAATCACTACTTTTCTTAGCATAAATATTTTTCTTACATCTTTGTACATATCACAGTCAATATTGATTTGATTTGGTAACCTGTTGATTGGATTTGAAGCCCAAAGAGAAGGCCCTAAGCCCTTATTGATAAGTTACCATAAGTACCTTAACATCAAAAGAAATCAGATGCAGACACTACATACATTGGATACTAAAGGCTATTGATCTTATGTTCTTGACACTTCACATGGAGAAGTGCCATCCAAGGATGGAGCCATTGTTAGGGTCCTATATTTTATAGGATCTCAAGATGATTGAGTACTTCATATTTGTAATTTTACATTGTAAATAATTTTCAATTTGAAAATGATTTCCAAAAAAAGTATATATAAAAGAAAATCAAAAGAGGGCATGTCAAAAATAAAATGAATATGAATAAAAAAGACAAAAATGAAAGAAAATTGAAAAAATAATAAAACAAAATAAAACCCCACAAAACAAAACTATAAATATTACTAAAAGTGTTGCAAATTTAAATGCAACTATTGTTAAATTAGTTTCCTTTAGGTCAAAATCCAATAATATTGTGTGCAAATTTTCTTTAAATGCCATAATGATTAGATTTTTGTTCCAATCATATAGCTTAATCACGATGGAACAATTGTGAATTTGATGTTAAATAAGTTAGTGAATAAATATTTTTCAAACAGTTTAATCTTACCAAATCAGTAGTTAGATAGAAAACGAGATTGATTCAATAGTCTAATCTGAATCAATAAGAGAAATAAGTGATAGAGTAGGTTAGATTTTTATAAAAAAAGGATATGTGGATTTTCTAGCTTAAATTCACCCTAAGGAAAGAAGATTAAAAAAATGTTAGCTTAGCAAAAGAAAGGAAAATGAAAGGGTAGGTAGAAGTTATATTATAGCTTTGAAAAGCATGAAAATTTTATCCGAAGTTGGAATTTCAAAGTTATTTCATGCATATCAAAGACAAAGGGGTAAAATTTTTATCCTAAGTATAAAATTTATCGAACGCATGAATATTAATTTGGGCATATAATATATTATACAAAGTTTTCACCTTTATCGAACCCTCCACTACCCGAAAAAAATCTCATCATATCATTATAACTTACCATCATCTCTCCACCTATCTGATCTCCTGATCCCTCATCCGACGACCCTTATCACTTTTCGTGCCCCCCCCCCCACTTTCTCCATTTGATATTTACCGTCGAGGGGGGGAGGGTCTAAAAAAAGTTGTTTTTCTTTTCAAGCCCATGCTAACATAGCACCTTCCCATCATTTCTCACCCCCATACTTAAACCACTTACCTCTTTGCACCCCCTCTGAAAATTTGTTTCCATGCTATGTAAAAAACCATTAATCTGCTTGTTGAGCGACCATCATATCACACCACCTCGACCATTACCATTGCCAATTAAATTTTTTCCCACGGTAATGCAACCGTTAGTGAATTTAATTCACCAATGATAGTTAATCTAATGGATCCGTGCCACTATCAATGGGAAAATGATCAATATTTATATAAATCCATTCCTAATCAAATTTTAACCCTTTACCTTACCATTTTCTCTTTTCTGTACAATTTTTTTGGAGATTGAGAGAACGCCAAAAAAGCTAATACAGTCTTTGTAAAAATACTCTCTGCAACTATCGCAACTTCTTACTAATCCCAGAATTTTACTCATTCTCGTCACCTATTTGTCTATCAGAAACTCATTCATAATGAAACCTGATTCAATCATGCCTTGTAAGAAGACGGGACGGGAGGAGCCTATAAATCCACAGCTTCATCCCCCTGTTGACCTTGATCACCTACCCTTGGTAGACAGGGATTATAAAATCCATGAAACCCTGTGTGAATTCAAGTTGCTCAAAATGTACTGTTGGCTAGAAGACAAATTCATTAACAAGGCTAATGATATTGGACTATGGGAGTATAATTTTCCCCATTAGATTTTCCCCCATAACTATAGTGCCCCTCAATTCATCATAAAGTGTGAAGCTTGTTATGTACCCATATAGAGAGCTAATTTCTCCTACACGAGAGATTTTATTTACCATAACTGCCTAATATATAGACCAAATAATGCAAGCCCCTATCACAGGAAATGCAACATCTTTTTCTTGGGAAGCACTCACTGAATTATATTAGAAGTTATATTTTTCTAAAAGGGTTAAAACTCACAAGATTTTTTTGGTTGAATATGCCCAGTTACCCAGGAAAAGTCCTCCTATTCATCTTCTATTTTCCCTGATAGATCCAAGAATATCATTATAGTTATCTCCTACCTCCTTGGTTATTACTCAGATCAGTGGGTAGATGAGGCAAATATAGGATTTCTTTCCATTTTCTCTGTTGATTCTAAGCCTTCCATCTTATTCAACTTTAGCCAATTCCTAGCAGATTCCATCCATGACCAGTTTTTAAGGTTCCAAAATAAAGAGGTGTTTAAATATGCCTCTGTTTTAGTATATATGTTTTTGTATTTTTAGGGAGACATGTTCAAGTTTGCAATGCAGAAGTTGGATGATGATGGAAATCAATAATCTGTCATCTTCTGGACTACAGTGGTGATGAAGGAAAAAAAGGAATATTCATACAAATAGTTCATTAAATTGTTTGTACATCCAGCACTCAGTATTCTAAGCAACAATTCAAAGCCAAGAATTAGTGAAGATATCAAGAAATTTTTTCAGTTATCAGACCAAACCAAAATAGGAGACTAGTATCTTTACTAGAATTACAGAGAATTGTGAATCTTATGATCTGAGCTTACCCCATGTAAGCTCCCAAAATTCCTCCCAATGAGTATTTTTTCTCTATAACACATTAGGAAAATTCTCAATGCCTATGAATCCCCTTTTATGTTCGCAAATAAGAAATCTCAATTCAAGATCAAAACACAAATAGAACCTTTCATTTGTGACAACAGGACAACAAGGGATCAAGCAGATAAATTGCTAAATGAAATGCAATTTATAAGCTAAGGGTAGAGAAAAAATATACACCTTATATCCATACACACATGCCAGAAATTGAGAGATACATGAACCAACTAGAGTGGACTGAAAACACTCTAGAAGAGGCTGAGGAAAATATGGTTTCAACTTCAAAATCACATCCTCCTAACCAATTTGAATTTGATATTAAATATATAAATCCCATTGATAAAATGGATATGCACAAGAAAACAGGTGAAATGATTTAATCTACACTCACTAACACTGCTATGAATTTTTCCAAGTTGCAGGTTTCCTTAGTAAATATCCAATCACAACTCAAAATAGAGAAAATCTCTTCTATGACCAGGGATTGAAGGATTAAGTCTTTGGAATACTTAGTGGTCAGAGTTGGTTATGATCACTCCAACATCAAAGCTGTAGAAGAGGTTAGAAGGAAGAAAAATGTTGACATAGTAGCATTAATAAAGAAACTGAAAATGTGAACTACTAAGGACCCCTTGACCAAGGAAATTGAAGAGACATATTCTTAGAAATCAGACATGATGAAGCTCATCATGGAGCACAATTATCAGCTAAGACAGATGGAATAAGAGATGGAGAATATAATAAAGGAAAAAGAGCAAGTTACAAATATTCCATTGGTTCCTTTGGATTCTATACCCCTAACATCCATTCCCACAGCCACACCTTCTACAAAAAGTACAACAGATGGAGTGGAACAAATCACCAAAGAAGTGAAATATCTATCAATCCAGACAAAATAAATAAATAATCTTTAGGATCAAGTGGAATTTTTGCAGGATAAGATTTCTAGGAGTGATAGCTCACATGCAGTTGAGGCCCAAGAGAACAAAAAAGTTAATAGAAAGGTTGCATAAACATGAAAGGGAGTCATCTATTTGAAATACTTTGAGTCAATTCAAAGAGATAATTTGGACAGATATCATTGAGTCCATCAATGAAATCTGGCCCGACATCCACATCATATTTGAGTAGAAGGAGTTCATAGAGAAAGCTAATGATGCCATAAAAACTATCAAAGAGGACCTTGGAGACATGCCAACCACTACCAACATCATTATCAAGTTCCTAAATTCCAAGAACAGGTATGATTTGGATGACTTAGGAGTGGATGACAAGACAAAAAAAAATTTGGAGGTAAATAAGGTTCTCAAAAAGAGAAACATGATTGTACAACTCGAAGAGAAATGCCATAGCTTAGAGATCTTTGTAAACAGATTTTTTAGTAGGATAGAACCTTTAACTCAGAAAGGTCTTCCTTCTCTATTTGTAATAAATGACAAGTTGATGAACAAAGAGGATTATGTGAAGAAGCTAAATGAAAGTGTGAGAGACACAACTAAGTTTTCAAATATCAAAGGTACTATGGAAAGGAAAGCGTTCTTGGAGGTATTAACTCATTAAATTTTCATCCAGTATGAGGTAAACCACGTTTTTGTGGTAAAACCAAATTTTGCTAAGTATACTGAAGTGGATGAAATCTATAGGAAGGTTATTAAGTTAACCATCCCAAATGAAGACCAATGGGATAAGATAACTTAGTTTCAGGAATAAAAAGTAAAAAAGAATATTCAGCTACATCTAGGACATAGGACATCACATCAACCATCATTACATCTAGCACAACCCACAAATAGGTGTACTCATCAACTGATTCCTTGAAAGCAGTGCCATCATGCCAGATCACCCACATCGAGCCTATCTTTGGTCACAATTAGAGTTTATTGTTAGAATGAGGCTAATAATACATTGTTTGTTGAGAAAAAATTAATTTTAATCAATTTTTTATTATTTTACTATAAATACTTCATCATTTGAAGTATTAGGGGTTTATTTCTTAACATATTTTCCCTATTGCGCAATTTTAAATTCCAAGTTTTTTCATAGAGAATCAATAACACAAGGACTTCTTTCAAGATTCATGTGTTGTAATTACTAGTGAAGTGTTTCTATTGTTTCAATGTTTTCCACTATGTTTCCTTTCCTCAGCTTATCTTAAATCTTAATTGTAAAATAGAAAGTGTGATGAATAGGACATCTTATTTAAAACACCTTATTCTGGCTGCTTTTACAATTTAAATGTTTTCTACTTGAAGTCAAATTGAAAATAATTAATTGATCTTCAGTCTCAACTAAAATTCACTTTCTTCCATATTCATTATTCATTTAAAATATTAAATGAATCTAGTGAATGCAGCCTAGCTTGTTGTGTTAAAACTCTTTTAAAAATTGATGCAATATCCAGTTTTGTGTTTTGACTCCATTGCCCAATGGGAATATAAATATTTAATCAAGAAAATCAATCAAAATCAAACAAAAACTAAGTGTAATTATAACTAGCCCAATATCTATTCAAAACAAAGTTAAATATTAAAGAGAGATCCCTCTATGAATTTGGCGGGGCTAGATCCCAGCTTCCAAAGTGGTTTTTATGTTTTCCTCTATGTCTATTCTACCAATATTTTAATTTACAGAATGATAACAGTTCCTAAAGGCAAACCTCATGTTGTATGTTATCCTTTAAAGTAACTATGAATACTTAAATCCTATGTTCCTCTCTAATATCATTTACCCTTATATTCAATATTTGGAAGTCCTCAATATGCTCCTCCATTGAACCCTTTTGTTTGAGATTTATCAATTAATAAAGGTGTTTGATCTGTGTGGAGGTGCCCAGATCAAGTAGGCTCTAAGTCTGGCTTTGTCCCTTATGTACAAGGCCAGGCATCTCTGATCCTGGAACTGGAAGAAGGTGAAGAGGCACGCAGTGAAACTCCCTGAAAATACAATTGAAGTTGGGTGTCATCCTCATCCTTGTCATCATTCTTTCTGCTGTTCTCTTTTTCAGCTATGCTCTTTGTCGATCGTCGTAGAAGTCTGGGTTCGGTGCATGAGAGGGGAAGGGGTAGAGCCATTCAGCAGGGATAGGGGCTAGGTGTGGTATCATTTTCTATGCAAAAGTTGACCAAGTGTTAAGTGGTTTACGAGAACAAAGACATCAGTACCATACAAACTAATTGGGTACTAAATATAAAGTTGCAATGCATACCTTTTGTGTGTGTTGAACATTATGGAGATCAAAGTATTTTTGCATCTGTAGTATCAATGTTACCAAATCCTTGCCATGAAACTTCCTCATATCGATCCTTGGAATGTGGTGGGTCTTAAACACAACATTGGATTCACTAAAATCATAATTCATATTATTTTTTTCTCCTCATGATTTTCAAGGAATACCTTTTATCCATTAGGAAGCTTTTCTTCTAGGAACTTTGTCTCAAAACTTCCATATATGCTTTTAAACCATTCATGTCTCCTTTTATTTATTTATTTTTATGTATCCATTTCCCATTTTAAACCCCTCATGTAGCCATTTATTTCTTATTTTAGGCCATCCATGTCACATTTGGTTGCTCTTCGTGAGAGCGAAATTTGCTGCACTTGGTCACGTAGCTTTGATATATCATGTTGCAATTCCTCCTCTTCATGCGTTATAGTAGAGCTTTCTGAGGGATTAATGGGACTATAATTATTTTTTTTTGGAGACATTTTATAACAAAATAATGATATATATGCTTCATTATGCCCCTTTCATCACTTCAAGCTGATTTTTCAAACAAGACTTATGCAAAATTTAAAAAAATACACACCTTTTTCATGCTTTGTTATTGCTCGATATTAAATTTTTTTTTAGCTCTTTCAAATATCCAAGGTCTAGCATTTTGTCTTGTGGTATCCCTCTAACTCTTCTTTTGATCCTGTTGTAGTATTATAATAACTCCCCATTATTATAGATAGTAACTTAGGAAGAATAATGGGGACCCTTTTAAAATTTTAGAATTAATACTCAATTATTAGAAATAAAACCCAAATTAGCATTTTCTTAGGTTAGGATTTTAATTTTCTTTTATAAATAAGAAAATCACTAAAAAACACTTAAAACTAAAAAACTTCAAAACGAATGCATATAACGGGACAAAGTTGTGATAAAGCGAATGATGAAGTAGTGAATTGCGAAGTGTCGAATTTCAAAGCAACGAATAACTGAAACATTGAAACACTGATTCGAGAATTAGCGAATTCCCAAAATGTGAAACACTGCTATCACATTTTGTTTAAATCTATCACATAATCATAGTTTCGCATTTCACGTTTCATAGATTTCTTAAAACACTAAATCATGCTGACTATATAATCACCGATGTAACGTCCCAATATAATGCCACTTGTCAGAATCACGTGGAACCATACTTTAGAATTTTACATTCAATCATGTGAGTTTGTAATCTTGAGATTTTCAATTTATTTTTTAGTTTCAAAATTAAATACCAAAGGATCCCATTACGCATGAATTCAATTGATAATATTGTTAACATCATTTTGAAGTGATTTGGGCATATCATCTCTAGTTTATTTGAATGGGATAATTATAAAAGCCAAGGCATAAAATCATGTCACGTTTGATTAAAGAACAAAGCAAATCTGCCACCCTGCCATAGTTAGTTATGCAGCAAGAGGAGAACAACGAAATGGATCGCTTAATCACAGATACCTCATGCAATCCAGACATTTCTTCTTCAAGTTGGGAATGGATTTACCAACTCTTCAAGAATGATAAACCTCAAGTAATCACAGACAGGAAAGCCATAGCTGATGATAATTCTTCCAATGATTCAGAATCCTGGACAAATGTGACTAACTTCTTTCTTCATAGAATTGTTGCTTGTCCAAAAGTACTTCTATACAATTACTTAGTGATATTGGTGTTAAAAAATTTGGATATAAGGGATAGAGAATTTGTTACCATGAATAGAACTATCATTGGTTCCCTCAAGCCGAGAGATTTAAGGAATATCTATAAATTACCAAAACCTTAGAAGAGACGTGATTCACAATTCATTAAGAAGTTCATGCAAGAGAACGATAATCTAGCAACGGTAATCAAAGAGTGGAGAAATGACCCTAATCAACATAAGTGTGATGACAAGGTTTCCAAATTTTCTATATTTCAACAAATAGCAGAGGAAAGAATCAGTCCTGAAGACATGTTAAGGTTTAAAGAGTATCTAGAACAAAGAAATTCTCATTTGTTGAAATATTTGATCCAAATACCAACACTAGCAATAGAACCGGTTGCATTTTCAACATCTTCATCTTATGTACCGATTGCAGAGACAGGCATTGCAAATATTGAGCAAGATGACAAACTCACCGAAGACTAGGATGAGTTTGAGAAATTACTATACACAAATGATGTTCCAGCCACTCATAATACTATTGAGTTAGATGCCACACTTATTCTTGACACTACAAACTCAGTAGCTTCTACAGTACAACCAAGTGTACAACACATGTATACTGATATAGATAATTCGAAGATTCAAGGAGAAGGAAAGGAAACCTCATTCACTACAGAGGTTCCTAAAAAAGGTATTGAGTACAGTGAAAGCCAAAGAAATAGTGATATGGAAGAGAATAGAGAAGTTGCATCTGTCGAAGACATGGAAATAATCCCAGCTTTCCCCATTTAGGAAGTACCTCCGTTGGACATATTATATAGTCCAAAACATAAAGTTGTCATGACCAGATCAAAGAAGAGGCAAAGGATGGAGAAATCTCAAGAACTAACTCCAAATGTAACACCAAGGCAAGTCCTTTGGAAAGAAACTCAATCAGTTCAAGAGGAAGAAATTCATAAACTGTCTCAATTTGCAGGTGCTTACACAGATGCAACCATTCATAAAGTACTAGAAATTCAATCATTAATCAGAGAAAAGGACTAGAAAATTTCTCAAATGGAGCAATTTTTCTTGAATGAAAAGCCAAAGATTGAGCAGGAGCTGCAATTAAATATTGCTACTCTTCAACTAGAGCTTGAGGGTCTTAAACACAAATTCGTGAGTGAGATTAACAAAAAGGATCAACTGATTCATCAGTTGTAGCATAGGATTAAGAAGTTCCAGGAAAATCCTGAGATCAATACAGTCAAGAAGGATGCAACAGAGTTGGAGACATTACTGTCAAAACAACAAACAACTTTATATCACAAGCTAAACCAAGTTCAAGAGCTAGTTAAAACCAATGATCTATTAGTCACTCAGATATCTGATCTGAGGACTTATTATGATGATACTAATGATAAAATGTCTATATATATATATATATATATATATATATATATATATATATATATATATATATATATATATATTGGCAAGAAAATACACACGATAGAGCATTCGATCTCCCTCATCTTGAAGAATCAATTAAAGACATAGTATTTGGAGACTCGGACATCAAAATGAAAAGTGATGAATTAGCTATTATCAGAGCTAAGAATCTATCTTCCATCATTTCTGAATACATATAATATTCTCTTTCATAAGCCAGCCTAATTCAAGATTCTCCGAAAGACACTTTTCTAGATACCAAATTTCTAAGACAATATTGGTAATAAACATCAAGAAGAAAAGTTATTGGCATTAAAATCTTGACAAAATAAAATATGGAAAGTTACTGGTACTTGTTGATTAAACCTCATAGCCAATGGCTAATGCTGATGTGTCTCTCCAACACAGCACATCAAAGTATTCCAGCATTAAAGGATGCAATATTCATGGGGCAGATGAAAATGCAACCAATTCATCCCCCCAGCTCGAACATATGGTGAAATCATGCCAGCTCAAGAATTGGTTAGAGGAATCTGGAAAACAGTCATGAGACTGTTCTAACTGTTGCAATTTATTTTCCTAGTTTTTAGTTATATAGTTTTAAAGTAATATTTTTAGAGACTTGTTTCAAGAATATTAATTATTATTTAAACCCCTTTCATGTATTAAGAAAGGGGTCCATATTTTTTAGAATAACACTTTTGGAACTTACTCTATTTTGGAACAAAAGTTATATAATTGGAAATCTGAGCCGTGAAGATATCTTTTTCAGATTTAAAGCTATGATGCAGCAGTTACTATTATTTGTGTATTAATTGTTTTACGTTTCTGAGTTTATAGAAAACTTATTTCTGTTACTTGTTTCATTCTAATAATAATTGAAGTGATATATGTTCTTATTACAGTTGATATAATGTATTGAACAATATGTTGTTAGAATTGAAACTAGGAAGTCTTTTATGTGATTGATGTACTTCATCAACTAAATCAATTATATTGGTTTTGTTTCTTACATGCGCTTATATTCATTAAGTGTGCAATGATCTATATTGTTTCATTCTTGTGAAATATTTCTCTAGAATCATATAAAAGAGTCTAATCCGAGGAAGTAGTTAGATTTAGCTATAATTTACATTATCATTAGAGCTAAATCGCCCTGCTTGTGTTGATTTTATTCCTTTTTGTTATTCACATAAAATCTCTTTATACAGGAAATAGGTCCCTATATCCCCAGTTGAACCCACCATTCCAGCGTAAAAGGAGTTTCTTTAAGCTCTCGACTAGGTGGAATCCCCAATGCCAAGGCAGTCACCTTCCAACCTTCAACACAACCCCACAAGTCAGACTGAGATTGGATACTTCAACAAAGAGTTATGCTTGATCTACCATGATGACATTATTATAGACTATTTCAGTAGAGAAAACTTTTACGGAGTTCCATATGTCATTGTTTCTACCTTCAGACCTGAAATTACTACAAACTACAATCCGTGCAATTTCAACTACTTTTTACAGAATTTAAATCTGATGCCTGAAACGAAATTTATGATAATTTCCCAAGGTCACCTATTTCAGAAGAAATTGGGGAACATACAAACATGGTAACTTCTTTGGACCATATCTCTGAAACTTAAGCGAACCAATATCTGAAATTTTTATAAGACATCCATTTGGATTTCGTTTTCTTGGGGTAAAACTTTCAGCTTCTTAACCTTCTTATCAAAAATTTGTAGTGAACATATAAATATAGCCTGTTTGTGGCAACAGAACCCTATAATCCAAATCTTTGATACTAAATGTTATGCAACAAGCTCAAAAATTAGAAGAAAAGATAGATCAATAACTTAAAAATTATCATCTTAGCGGGGGGAACCTCCTTTAAATTACATAAATGAACAATTCTTAGATGATTCAAATAAAAAAACCTCCTTTCTATAAATTGGAGTCTAAGGGCTCATAATATAATAAGAGCCTACATAAAAATATTAATGTAAGGGCACAAAAAAAAATTAATGGGATTCTATGGGCCACAATAATAACAATATGGCGACTATATGGGAACAAAAATAACAATAAGGGGGCCACACTAACAATAAAAATAAGGGGTTGCACTAGTATTATAGGGACCTAACAAAATCGTTATCACATGGTTTGACATTCCTTCTAGGGATTTGATATTAATCCATTCTCATTTCAATCATTACTAGAGGTTCCATCATCAATAATGGGTCTAGCACTTTGACGTCAACAACAACTTTGGTCAAAAAATACATGTTAATAATTCATGTGTTCAATAAGACACATAATTAAGATGAAAATTTTCATTTATTTTATTTTTCTTATGATAATGTATAACAAGATTCGCTAAAGATGAACCCATATGAAGCTTTACACAATACAAAGTACAAAGCTCCAATTAGTTGGGACAATTCAGTAGAAATAGTACTTGGGATTAAGTTTCTTAAAGAGATTTGTTTCTATCACTTAATTGCAGGGAAAACATGACTTTGAATGCAGTGGTGGCCAAATTAAGATTTTTTTTCACTTATTCCAACAAAATTGAATCATAAGATAACTAACATTGCAGATATTCACATGAAAAATTTTGACAGGTTGAATGGATACCTAAGGAAATTTCTTCAAATAGGGATCCAAATTTATTTTTTAGTTTATAAAATATTATTCAATGGGTTTATTACAAATATGAGTTATTACAATGTATCATCCACAAACAATTGGGAAAAAAAGGCCTAATAAAGTAATTGAAGGCATATTAAGAATGTATGTGATGGATAATCCATATAAATGGAAATACTACTTGCATTTAGTTGAATTTTCATACAATAATGGATATGAAGATTCACTAAAAGTGATTCCATTTAATGCTTTATATGTTGAAAGGTGCAATCCTCCATTTAGTTAGGACAATCCAATAAATAGTATAGTTGGTGTTACGAAAATATTGAGAAGGGGTGGCGAGGTGAATCAGTACTTTTAATTCACTTTTAATTTCAATTTCATATTTATAAATATGTATGCTATTGTTATCCCTACAAACTGCGTGTGTACATGACTTCATTGAAATAAAATCACACATATCCAATTTACTTAATTTTTCATAAATTCCATTGTGATTTAACTTAACCAGTGCATCATTGTTTCATTAATTATTCATGATGAAATAACCATGAATAATATTAAAGAGCAGATAAATATTCAACACATAAAAGCATGTGAACACATGAAGACACCAATATTTTAGGTGGAAACCCAATTTGGAATAAAGCCACCACTATTTTCATATTTGTCTTATTTCTTTATATAAAGAAAATCTTCATTACATATTATATTTGTTCAAGCTATTATAAGAACACAATCACCCACCTACAAGATGCTACAACCTCCACTCGTTCTCCAACACCCACTGGAAGGGAGCTAGAACCCCTTGATCTCATTTACTAGATCCTACCAAAAGGCAGAACCCACCCCTTGAAAAAATTTATCAGCTATGATTAGAAGGTAGCTCTAACTCCCTCACTGAAGGCTCCAACCCGAAACACCCTTTGTGGACTATGTTTCATAATATTTCAAACTAGATGAAATGGTCTCAAATATAGATCAAAACATGTAGGGAGAATTTCATCAAATTTTCACACTCGACCCACGGCAAGAATAATCCCAAACCAATATGAAAAATTGAAGTATTGAATCTCAAAATTTTAATCACTGAAGCATTGTAAATCAATTGAGTTCCGAAACATCAAGCCACTAAATACATAATCCAACCAATCACTGAACTGAATCTCAAGCAGTGAAATGAGATGAAATTAATGCAATTATCAATCAATAAACCAATCATTGATTAATGAAACAATCAACATTAAAAAAATATGTAGTCATTTCTAACCATGAACAAATGAATCTCAAAATATATATGGGGCTAAGAATCTTCTGAATAAAACCTATGTATATACATGCCTCCTATGCATCACATCTACATACATATCTCAAATCAATAAATATTGAATCATTGTCAAAATGAATCACTGTATTGAGTGACAAAAACAATTAACCATAGATATATCAATATTGACCAATCATAATGCAACATCATAATAGAACAATATACTAAGTGAAAACCTAATCAGTCTAATCAACACTGCCAGATGGAGGCCATGCTTATCAAGACATCATTGACAAACAACAACAAATAGGACAAGAATTATCAATTGTCATCATCATCAAGCAACAAATCAAAACCTAGTAGATATAGGTGACCTCCATAAATTACATACATGTCTGTATGTGATTAAATTTCATAACACCTACGTATATATATATATATGTGGTCTTGGTTAAACGGTGATGAGGTGCGCTGTTATAGCACTCATCACAGGTTCAATTCCCTTCTGCGATCGAGATGATGTATCTGGACATATTGATGAATATATATATATATATATATATATATATATATATATATATATATATATATATATATATATATATATATATATATATATATATATATATCAAAATACCTGATAAATTATTACAAAATTTATACACGAGAGTACTAAACCATATATATGTATGTACACATCCTTACTGAAGATAACTAGCCTAGAGATATTAAACTACTAAATGTGATTTTCGCTGGAAACATAACATACTTTCTACAAATTTTGTTGTCAAAACACAAATCACTTCAAATGCATTAAAATAGATATTGTATATATAAACATAAACAAATCATTCAACCACATATGCTTACAGGTGCTTACACAGATGCAACCATTCATAAAGAAATAGAAATTCAATCATTAATCAGAGAAAAGTACTAGAAAATTTCTCAAATGGAGCAATTTTTCTTGAATGAAAAGTCAAATATTGAGCAGGAGCTGCAATTTAATATTGCTACTCTTCAACAAGAGCTTGAGGGTCTTAAACTCAAATTCTTGAGCGAGATTAACAAAAAGGATAAACCAATTCATCAGTTGCAGGAGAGGATTGAGAAGTTCTAGGAGAATTCTGAGATCAATAAAGTCAAGAAGGATGCAACAGAGTTGGACACGTTACTGTCAAAACAAAAAACAACTTTATATCACAAGCTAAGCCAAGTTCAAGAGCTAGTTAAAACCAATGATCTATTAGTCACTCAGATATCTGATCTGAGGACTTATTATGATGAGATTGATGATAGAGTGTCTATATATATATATTGGCAAGAAACTACACACGGTAGAGCAGTCGATCTCCCTCATCTTGAAGAATCAATTAAAGACATAGTATTTGGAGACTGGGACATCAAAATGAAAAGTGATGAATTAGCTATTATCAGAGCTAATAATATATCTTCCATCATTTCTGAATACATAGAATATTCTCTTTGAAAGGCAGCCTAATTCAGGATTCTCTGAAAGACACTTTTCTAGATACCAAATTCCTAAGACAATCTTGGTAATAAACATCAAGAAGAAAAGCTACTGGCATTAAAATCCTAACAAAATAAAATATGGAAAGTTACTGGTACTTGCTAATTAAACCTCATAGCCAATGGCTAATGCTGATGTGTCTCTCCAACGCAACACATCAAAGTATTCCAACATTAAAGGATGCAGTATTCATGGGGCAGATGCAAACGCAACCAATTCATCCCCCCAGCTCGAACATATGGTGAAATCATGCCAGCTCAAGAATTAGTTAGAGAATGAATCTGGGAAACAGTCATGAGACTGTTCTAACCGTTGCAATTTATTTTCCTACTTTTTAGTTAAATAGTTTTAAAGTAATAGTTTTAAAGACTTGTTTCAGGAATATTAATTATTATTTAAACCCCTTTCATGTATTAAGAAAGCGGTCCATATTTTTTAGAAGAACGCTTTTGGAACTTACTCTATTTTGGAACAAAAGTTATATAATTGGAAATCTGAGCCGTGAAGCTATCTTTTTCAGATCTAAAGCTATGATGCAGCGGTTACTATTATTTGTGTATTAATTGTTTTACATTTCTGAGATTTATAGAAAACTTGTTTCTGTCTACTTGTTTCCTCCTAATAAAAATTGAAGTGATATATGTTCTTATTACAATTGATATAATGTATTGAACAATATGTTGTTAGAATTGCAACTAGGAAGTATTTTATGTGATTGATGTACTTCATCAACTAAATCGATTATATTGGTTTTGTTTCTTACATGTGGTTATATTCATTAAGTATGCAATGATCTATATTATTTCATTCTTGTGAAATATTTCTCTAGAATCATATAAAAGATTCTAATCCGAGGAAGTACTTATATTTAGCTATAATTTACGTTATCATTAGAGTCAAATTGCCCCTCTTGTGTTGATTTTATTCATATAAAATCTCTTTATACGGGAAATATGTCCCTATATCCCCAGTTGAACCCACCATTCCAGTGGAAAAGGAGTTGCTTTAAGCTCTCGACTGGGTGGAACCCCCTATGCTGAGGCAGTCACCTTCCAACATTCAACACAACCCCACAAGTCAGACTGAGATTGGATTCTTCAACAAAGAGTTATGCTTGATCTCCCATGATGACATTATTATAGACTATTTCAGTAGAGAAAAATTTTAGGGAATTCCACGTGTCATTGTTTCTACCTTCAGACCTGAAATTACTACAAAATATAGTCTATTCAATTTCAACTACTTTTTACAGAATTTAAATCTGATGCCTGAAATGAAATTTATGATGATTTTCCCAAGGTCACCTATTTGAGAATAAATTGGGGAACATACAAAAATGGTAACTTTTTTGGACCGTATCTCTGAAACTATAGCGAACCAATATATGAAATTTTTATAAGACATCCATTTGGATTTCGTTTTCTTGGGGCAAAACTTTCAGCTTCTTAACCTTCTTATCAAAAATTTATAGTGAACACAGAAATATGGCCTGTTTGCAGTAGCAAAACCCTATAATCCAAAGCTCCGATACTAAATGTTATGTAACAAGCTCAAAAATTAGAAGAAAAGATAGATCAATAACTTAAAAATTATCATATTAGAGGGGGATACCTCCTTTAAATTACATAAATGAACAATTCTTAGATGATTCAAATAAAAAAACCTCTTTTCTATATATAGGAGTCTAAGGGGTCATAATATAATAAGTGCCTACATAAAAATAATAATTTAAGGGCACAAAAAAAAATTTAATGGGATTCTATGGGCCACAATAATAACAGTATAGGGACTACATGGGAACAAAAATAACAATAATGGGGCCACACTAACAATAACAATAAGGGGTTGCACTAGTATTATAGGGACCTAACAAAATTGTTATCACATGGTTTAACATTCCTTCTAGGGATTTGATATTAATCCATTCTCATTTCAATCATTAATAGAGCTTCCATCATCAATAATGGGTCTAGCACTTCGACATCAACAACAACTTTAGTCAAAAAATACGTGTTAATAATTCATGTGTTTAATAAGACACATAATTAAGATGCAAAATTTTCATTTATTTTATTTTTCCTATGATAATGTATAACAAGATTCGCTAAAGAAGAACCCATATGAAGCTTTACACAATACAAAGTACAAAGCTCCAAATAGTTGGGACAATTCAATAGAAATAGTACTTGGGATTAAGTTTCTTAAAGATATTTGTTTCTATCACTTAATTGCAGGGAAAACATGACTTTGAATGTAGTGGTGGCCAAATTAAGATTTTTTTTCACTTATTCCAATTAAATGGAATCATAAGATAACTAACATTGCAATTATTCACATGAAAAATTTTGACAGGTTGAATGGATACCTAAGGAAATTTCTTCATATAGGGATCCAAATTTATTTTTTAGTTTTATAAAATATTATTCAGATGGTTTATTACAAATATGAGTTATTACAATGTATCATCCACAAACAATTGGGAAAAAAAAGGCCAAATAAAGTAATTGAAGGCATATTAAGAATGTATGTGATAGATAATCCAGCTAAATGGAAATACAACTTGCATTTAGTTGAATTTTCATACAATAATGGATATGAAGATTCACTAAAGGTGATTCCATTTAATGCTTTATATGTTGAAAGGTGCAATCCTCCATTTAGTTAGGACAATCCAATAAATAGTATAGTTGATGTTACGAAAAATATCGAGAAGGGGTGGCAAGGTGAATCAGTACTTTTAATTCACTTTTAATTTCAATTTCATATTTAGAAATATGTACGCTATTTTTATCCCTACAAACTACGTGTGTACATGACTTCATTGAAATAAAATCACAGATATCCAATTCACTTAATTTTTCATAAATTCCATTAGTGATTTAACTTAACCAGTGCAGCATTGTTTCATTAATTATTCATTATGAAATAACCATGAATAATATTAAAGAGCAGATAAATCTTCAACACATAAAAGCATGTGAACACATG
The DNA here is from genome assembly GCA_034641835.2 of Pinus albicaulis. Classification (NCBI taxonomy): domain Eukaryota; kingdom Viridiplantae; phylum Streptophyta; class Pinopsida; order Pinales; family Pinaceae; genus Pinus; species Pinus albicaulis. The sequence goes on from CM076569.1 coordinate 357,249,249, forward strand.
AAGACACCGATATTTTAGGTGGAAACCCAATTTGGAAGAAAGCCACCACTATTTTCATCTTTGTCTTTTTTCTTTATATAAAGAAAATATTCATTGCATATTATATTTGTTCAAGCTATTATAAGAACACAATCACCCACCGACAAGATGCTAAAACCTCCACTCGTTCTCCAACACCCACTGGAAGGGAGCTAGAACCCCTTGATCTTGTTTACTAGATCCTACCAAAAGGGAGAACCCACCCATTGAAAAAATTTATCAGCTACGATTATAAGGTAGCTTTGACTCCCTCACTAAAGGCTCCAACCCTCAACACCCTTTGTGGACTATGTTTTATAATATTTCAAACTAGATGAAATGGTATCAAATATAGATCAAAACATGTAGGGATAATTTCATCAAATTTTCACACTCGACCAACGGCAAGAATAATCCCAAACCAATATGAAAAATTGAAGTATTGAATCTCAAAATTTTAATCACTGAAGCATTGTAAATCAATTGAGTTACCAAAACATCAAGCCACTAAATACATAATCCAACCAATCACTGAACTGAATCTCAACCAGTGATATGAGATAAAATTAATGCAATTATCAATCAATCAACCAATCATTGATTATCGAAACAATCAACATTAAAATAATATGTAGTCATTTCTATCCCTGAACAAATAAACCTCAAAATATATACGGGGCTAATAATCTTCTAAATAAAACCTATGTATATACATGCCTCCTATGCCTCACATCTACGTACATATCTCAAATTAGTAAATATTGAATCATTGTCAAAATTAATCAACGTATTGAGTGACAAAAACAACTAACCACAGATATATCAATATTGACCAATCATAATGCAACATCATAAGATAACAATATTCTAAGCGAAAACCTAATCAATCTAATCAACACTGCCAGATAGAGGCCATGCTTATCAAGACATCATTGACAAAAAACAACAAATAGGACAAGAATTATCAATTGTCATCATCATCAAGCAACAAATCAAAACCTAGTAGATATATGTGACCTCCATAAATTAGATATGTGTGTGTACGCGATTAAAATTCATAACACCTGTGTGTATATATATATACCTGATAAATTATTACAAAATTTATACACGAGAGTACTAAACCATATATATGTATGTACACAGCCTTACTGAAGATAACTAACGTAGAGATATTAAACTAATAAATGTGATTTTCACTAGAACATAACATACTTTCTGTAAATTTTGTTGTCAAAACACAAATCACTTCAAATGCATTCAAATAGATCTTGGATATATAAACATAAACAAATCAGTCAACAATAACCATTAGTACTCAATCCACTTTCATATCTTCCGCATTTGAGTCATCCCCCTTCTCCATTGTGCACACTTATTTAAGATTAGATTACAAATGAATAAACCACTCACTTGCAAAGTTAACACCTTGATCTCCATATCCTTATATAGCTTCTCCCTTAGCCAATACCACATGAAATGTTAGATGATCCAAATATCATAGTTTAAAGCTAGGATAAAATATTTATTAAATTACAATATTTTAATTTAATATTAGAGACACTTAGAAATAGAATATTGTTACAAAAGATATGACTCTATAATAGTGTCATATATTAGGCTCTAATATAGAAATAAAGTTACTAGAATGGTTAGAAGGATATTTATTGTAAAATTTGGACACTTGTTTTATCAAGTGGTCCATAAGCAAAATAAGTTAGGACAAGTAGCTTATAAATAGGTCATTTTCCTAATTGCAAGAGTGTTGGATTCTACGTGTGTAAACTATTGCAAATTTCTCATGTAAATTATTTTCCTATTAATAAATTTATGTGTTTGAGGAAAATTTTGTCATTATTGTGGTATCAAAGCTCCAGTAATGCAGCTGATTGGAGGAGGAGATTCCATCTATACAAGCTTATGGAAAACTCCATTAAATTTTTCATAAATTGAATTGGTATGGAAATTTGTCAAATTTGTTTTTCAGGAAAAATACATTTAATTATTATTTGATGCTTTATTTTAAAATCTAAACATTTTTTTTTTTTAAGATTCATGTTTTTTTTAAATCCTACACTCATCCTAAGGGCATCCACAGTGTGTATTTCCTTACTGTGAGATTATATGCTGCCCATTGTATATTTCCTTATTGTGAGATTCTACATTGTCCATTGTGTATTTCCTTACTCTGAGATTCTACGCTGCCCACTATTCAAGAAAATTATTTGTTACCCACTATCCTACACTCATCCACTATTCAACGTTGTCGTGTCAAAACCAAAAGACCTGTCCATAACTGCAATATTTTTTTCAATAGTTTTGGGGATTCCAGCAACTGAAACTTTCAAACCACACTACCTGATTTCCTCATAAATAGCAGTTGCTCCTTGTTGCATTCCTCTTGACCTGCATTCTCGCCTTCTATACCTTTCTGAACACTTAGAGGCTCGGTGCAATGGAATACGAGGGCAAGTGTGTGTTCAGGCCTACAGAGGTCGTAGTACTGTAATCAAATTCAATTCCTATGAAGATTGGGTAACTCTGTATTTATTATGACTTGTTTTAACCATGGTTTATAAAGCATGTATGATTGCGTTGATTCTGTGTGTAAACCCCATTGTATATATGCATTGAGAATAAGAGAGCGATCTAAGACGGAGTTCGATGACTCATATGAATTTTGGAAGATGAGCTAGCTCGTGGGATTATTGAGGGATATGGACCCATAATTATAATACAACATTGAATGGTTGTTTGGAATCTGATTTATGTATTGGATGGTTCATATTCCCTCCGGGGAATTTAAGCATGTGAGTGGACCCGATTTCTTGAAGATCGAGAATAGTGAACCAAGGTGAATTCAAGAATAACGTTATTGTTGCACATAGGATGATCTAGTCCATTTTGTGGGCTCAAAACCCACAATTCTACGGATTGTGAAAATTTTCAACCTTGCTGCATCAAGGGGAGAAGCCGAGTTATGTGTTCATATTTGAATGCCTCGCCATAACCTCTAGGTTGGGTAAATATATAAGGTCAAGAGGCAACACTTAGAAAGCATTACATTGTCCTTGGAGAAACTATAATTTTGATGTGCAAAGAGCGTAACCAGAAGAAAAGAGCCAAGGATCATTTTCTAAATGATTGGGATAACAACTTCGGTCATTTTTGAGAGAAAAGTTACTTTTTAAATGTTTGTAATGTAAGTGGGATAATTGTTTTTGGGGTTATATTTTATAAAATTTGTAAATTTGTGGATCAACAAGAAGATGTCATCTGTATTTTTATTTTGGATAAATAAGGGTCATTATTTGTAACTCAAAGTATTTTTTTACTTTGAGGGGGGTTAGATTTTTTAAAGAAAACTTGTAAGGGCATTGTTAAGTAGTCAAATTTTGAAAAAATTTCATTGTAAGCACTCAAATAGAAATTGACTAGAGAAAAGTGCAAAGCTCAGTCATTTTTCTCCTTTTTCAACGACTATATGAGGGTCAAGGCCAAGCCCCGATAGTTCCTTTTTACATGGCTTGTTTCTTGTGACAAGTTTCTCATTTATTTTTTATGCTTTTTTCTTTTGGTGCACTGCTTCAACACTACAATGTCGAAGTTAATTAATCTATTCTATGATTCTGATAAGCTAGAAGGGGTGAAATATTATAATACATGGAAACATCTAATTGAAAGCACGCTCATATATAATGAATTGTGGCATGAAATATGTGATGGAGAAATTAAGCCTAATAAACCAACAGATGCAACTTTACTTTCAAAATGGGAAGTCAAAAATGGCAAGGCACTAGCTCTTCTAAAGTCATGAGTTAACAATGAGATGTATATTCATATTGAAAATGCCTCTAATGCATGGAATGCTTTGCATACATTCAAAGATCTATTTGATACACAGCTTGAATAAAAAAAGGTATATCTTCAATGAAAATTGCTCCAAAAATAATTAACTAAAGGTGGTGATGTTCTTGAATATATTTCATGGCTTAAAAACATCAAGAAGGAAATAATAAATGTCGGTTTTCAAGTTTTTGATGAAAGTTTCCTAACTGCAATTTTAATTGCTGGATTTCCATCATCTTGCACACATTTTTTTGAAACTTTGCAAGTCATTGGAAAATTAGAGAATATCAAGTTTGATGAGTTGATTGATATGTTCGCCCAACGTGACAAAAAATTTTGGAAGAAGAAACAAATTTGGGAATATGTCTTCTCCATAGAGGCTAGCACAAGTAAATCCTAAACTGACAATTCAAGAAGCAGAGGATGGGAAAATTTCAATCAAAGTCAAGAAGCACATAGTGTACAAGGTCGTGTTTGCATCCAAAGTAGAAGAAACAATTTCAACAAAGGCTAGAGTTCAGGCAAGAGAAATTTTCAAGGAAGACAAAACAATCAAGGAAGAGGCTATAATCAAGGAAGAGGACAAAGTGCAGGCAAAGGAAAAACTCCGAACAGAGACCAAAGTAGACATAGAGGAGAGTATCAAGGCAGAGGCAGAGATTTCAGTCAAATTGTTTGCAGAAGATGTAACAAAGATGGACATTATGCTAAGGATTGTAGAAATTCCATTGATAAAATTCTTCAATTTCATCAAAACAATGCACAGTTTTCAAATGATCAAGATGATCATGATGATTCAAAATATGTCTTTACAAACACAGAATAAAAAACTTTACAGGTTTCAGCCATTCTTAGAAGTGAATATGAAGATGCATGGATTTTGGATACAGGAGCAACTCAACACATGAATTTTCCACGTGACTTATTTTGGAACTACCAACAATTCCTTATCAATTCAATCTATATTGTTGATAAAAAAAAAAAAAACATACTCCTTATGGAAAAGGTGTAGTTAATTTTTTTCTACCTGGAATTGGAGAAATAATGATTTCAAATATATGGTATGTACCAAAATTTAAGAAAAAATTTCTATATTTAGTCAGAATTTGACTATCAGGACATATGGTGATTATGGAGGATGGCTTAGTTAAAATTAACTCAGTCAAATAGAACATGAAAATAGTGATGTCAGGTTATGAAGAAAACTGTTAAGGATGAAAGGGATTGTTATTCCAAGAAATTTTGACTTTGCAGGAGAAGAAAGTACATACATTTCACTGATCAGATTGTGGCATGTAAGATATGCCCATCTCAACTTTGAAAGTCTCTCTCAGTTACAAAAACAGGGAATAGTTAAGGGACTTCCAACCTTCAAAAGGGAAAATGAAAAATGTAAAGTTTGCATCTTTGGAAAGAAAAATTGAGAGACTTTTCCCACAATTTCATGGTGAGAAAAGATGCGTTTGAAATTGGTTCAAAGTGGTATTTGTGGACCCTTAAAAACTTTGCTAGGAGGATGCAAATATTTCTTAATCTTTTTTATGATTTTAGTAGGATGACTTGGGTTTATTTTTTGAAGAAAAATTCAGAAGCATTTTAAAAGTTTAAAACTTTTCCCCAACTTATTGAAAATGATGTTGAGGAGAAGATTGAAACTCTTAGAAAAGGCAATAGAGGAAAATTCACTTCAAATGAATTCAAAATGCATTGCATGGATAATGGCATAAAACGACATCTTACCAGTGTCTACACTCCGCAGAAAAAGTAGTAAAAATAATGAACCACACCTTGTTAGGAATGGAAATATATATGTGAACTTTTATAAATTTAAGTCTTATATATTGAGCCAAGGAAATTCATACAACTATGTTAGCTCGGGGGGTCTTGACCCAGGTTCGGAGGTTAATGTTTGCCAACAAACCCCTACACTACTGGTCCTTTTAGCAGTGACCTGCTTGCGTAGGCCAAAGTATCACCCAAAGCAGTATGGGAGGGTGTTGGAACCAGGTTTTTGCACCCTGGGAGAGGGTAGGTAAGTCAAGTAGAGCTACGTTCACCTTTATAGTTTCCAGATCTGATATCACAGAGCCCTGATCTACTGATATCCTTCGCATCCATGTATGCAACACCAATTATAATCACATTAACTAACATATGATAGACTTACAAAACATTACCGTGGTTATCATATAAAGAATAACAGAGAAGATCCAAATCGCAGCATAAATAAGAAACACAAGTACTTTTGTAGCTTAAATCAATAACATATAAGAACATATAATTAACCAGATACCACATATTCACATCAGCAATAAGTCCAATAGATTTAGATATTCCAACAATTTTCCACATTCATTAATCTTTCAGATTTACTTATAATACTGAAAACCCAACTTGCGCACACAACAGGACAGAGGATCTCTACGCACACAGCTAGGAGGAGTCCTTACCCAATGAATCATACATATCTAACAATTCGCACGTAGCTTCAATTCCAATCCTTTCCTACCTATCGACTCAAAAAGGTTCAACTATTTATACTACTTTATCCTACGCATCCAATGGTACGCAAACCATGGTTTCCAGACTCTTGGTCTACCCTTGACCCATTTACAATTCATTACGGTCTTTGACTCACCCCAAAACCCCTGTGTTGGACTAAATATAATAAAAAATTCACAAAATGAACCAGATTCGCAGCTTTGTAGGAGACCCTATTCCAACAGTCCCCAAAACAATCTTGTGACTCGTCCTAAGTCACTGAGATGGCGAGGTCTCCACCTGCACCTGCAACAGTTTGATCGCTTCAGCTAAAAGGGGAAGCATGGCTTCACTTTTGGCAGTAGCATTTTGGGTGATGTTAACCAATTTCTATGAAATCAAGCCTTCTGTCATAACGGTGACACTTTCCAAGGTCTGGTTGAGCTGCTTCACTGCTACATCAGCTTCCTGCGACAGTTTAAGGGCTTCAACAACCCAAGGCTTCAGGCGGTCGTTGAGGGCCTTCTTCTTCTATTGAAGTTCTTTTATCTCAGCTTGGAGGTCTTGGTTGGTTCGCAGTCATGCCAAACGCTGAGCAGGAACCAACATGGGCAGGGTGGCTTCCAATGTTTCAAACGTCTCCTTTTTCTGTCGCAGGGCCTGGGTTATTTCACGCTGGAGCGGATTGTGTTGAACCTTGGTCCATAGTTGCATGGTACTTTCCAGTAGTTCAGCACCATGCGTGATCCGCTCTGTGATGACATTCGTAGCTCTGGTGACCAGCGCAAGTCGTTGGGCCCGCACATCCAGAAGTGTTTCAAGCTGCAATTTAGCCTGCAGATTGGAAATCTGCTGCTTCATCCATGATTTAACCTTTGTAACCACTATTCACGATGCCTTCAATGCGGTGACCAGCCCTTCAACCCTTGCCTGGGGCGTAGTGGTAGCTGGAATCTCTGCTGGAATGTCTGTGCAGAACTAGTGAATGAAGTTTTCAAGCTCTGCCTGCTATGCGGTAGTGATGGATACTTCAATGCTCTATGTTGTGATGCTATACTTGGCCGTATTGAGTTTTTGGTGCACTTGTTGGTCTCGATGGTGGATCTCCTCAAACACGATAGCGTTGAGGCCCTGCAATGCCTCATGGGACAGCTTGACTAGATTCAACTGCACTCCTGCACTGACTGGAAGTTGCATTCCCAGGTTGGGTGGGCTGATCACAAGGGCTATTAGTATGCATATTTCATCGAAGTGTACGAAAAAAGACCACTTTAGCTATGCATAGCTTATAGCCCTAACAACAAAAAATGGTCGCTAATATCTTCAAATATGCAGTTAGTTGATTAAGAAAAATGCTGCAAAAATCCAGATCTATCCATAAAAAGACATTAAGCAACAAAAATAAGGTGTTGCTCCATGCATCCAATAGACAAGACAAGAATAATATGTTTTAAATAATTTTATGTTAAGGGCACCTGGGAGGAAAACAAGAAAGGTGTTTCCAATTCTCCTCAATGGGATGGGTTCTTGAAAGTCCTCAGCACTTCAGATCTAGAATTTCTCTCTCTTGTTGGTGTAGAAAACCCAGACAAATATAGAACTCAAAGGGAGCCCACAAAGAAAATAATGGAAAATATGACAATGATAATGGCTCAAAGTCAGACCAAGAGTATAGATCCAGAGTGATGTAATAAGCAACAAAAGGTGAAAAATGGTAGGAAAAAACCTTCTATTTATAACAAAATATTAGGTCATTCTAGATCTTGGTGTATGATTAAAATAATATTAACCAAATCTAGAGCCACCTTTTATGGAATATTTTATTATATTTGTTGGAGGGGAAAGGAATTTGACTTGTGTCAAATCCCTTTATTTGTAAATAATAAATAAATAAATGATTTATTTATTATTTTAAGGAAGTGGTTGAATGATAATTAAATAAATAATTATTTATTTAATTATTTATAAATGATTTAGTCATATTTATCAAGGAATATTTTTTAAATAAGATTTGAATAATTATTCCTAGAAAATAATAAGATAAATAAGGATTTATCTAGTTAATTTCCTTGTTTTGGTTTAAATATGACCAAGAATAATAATCAAATTACTGTTTAATTAATTATTCCATAAGGAAAACCAAACAAATATAGATTTGTTAAATATTTTCCTTTGGGGTTTCATGTTTAAACCATAAACAACCTAATAAATGTGTTTTATTAAGTTATTTTGCATAGTGAAAGCAATTTTACTTAGGGTAAAATTGGTCTTACATGGTGTACTTAGGTCCATCTAATGATAATAGGTTAGATGACCAAAAAATGGTGTAACAGACTGCCCCCCAATGTGCGAGTGTTAGGAGCAAATCGTATGACCGAAGTACGTTGTAGGAACTCAATCACCAGACATCAAAAGGGAAGTCAAAGAGAGAAATGTAAGTTAGACTAAGCTGCTGAAGAACTAGACCCTGAGGAGATGAGACTTACAGGTGTGACATGTCTCTTTTTATGAATGGGTACCTATGCTAAAGGCAGCGGGGAGGCATACCTATGCCCGCCGAGACAAAGTACAAAAGAATAGTGTGTCCAGTAAACAAGGGACCGAACCGTAAAGAACATGTTGGCATAAACATGAGCCATATAAAAGATATAATAATGAATCCCACATACATGTTGTGCCTAGGATAACAGCTAGGACTTATACAATAATATCTGTGTACATGAGATACAAATACAACCCCAATGCCCCTATAAACGGTGAAGGGCTCACCAAATCTGACTGATACATGAAAATCAAAGAGGCGTTGCAAGTGGCTAAGGCCGACATCATCAAATATATGAAGCTGCATCGAAGGCTGTGATGAAGAGGTCATACGGGCATGTGGGGGGCTACCTATAGGGCCACCCCCTCATGAGAGTTGAGACATCTCACACATACCCGAGAATCACTGATAATAGCTACTGCATCATTGGACCATCAAGTATATGAATCTTGATCATGCTGAAAGGAGCCGGAGGTGAGAAGCAACAATTCAAAGGGAAATAAAGAGTCCCTTTGCCTGATCTAGGGAACTGAACAAAGTGGAAGCTGGAACCAAGGTACACCGCCCTCTAGACCTATCTTCTAGAATGAATGAACTGATGTCGATAGAAGGAGATCCGCTGTAGGTGAGGCAATAAGGGATCCTCCACTAAGGCATGAGAGAAAATAGTAGAGCGACTGACAGACTGATAGCAATGATAATGGTGAAATGAGGAGTACTGAGTAGTGAATTGACGACTTCCCTTGTTAAAGCATAAAGGGCATGGATGACTTGGCAACGACTGACACAATATCATGAGGGATAGGGGATAGTGGTACTGAAGGCCATAATGTGTGACACAAGAGAGGTACCAAGTAGTGAAGGATGGAGGACTATAGCGAGATACAAAGGGACTCGGGATAGACTCCATGAATGTGATAATGACTCAACTCGGATGCTCTAAACAAGGGCGACTCGATGGTGCTACCACATAGTAAAGTTCCAATGGAGGACCATAAAAACATGAGTACAAGAGGGTATCTCATGAAGAAAATCAACACGAACAAGGATGAGTAAGGAGGCAAAGTGGTGCCCCAAGTACAAGTGTTCTAAGTGATGAAATTCGATTTGGAGGAGAGGTGAATAGACCCTTCATGGACAAAATGTGTCCTGGTGAAGTATCAAATCACAAAAAACTAATAGATACCCATTTTAGTGCCCGATGAGAGCTTTCCAACGGTGCAAACAGTTTGTCAAACGGAGCTACGGTTTGGCCAGAGCAGGTGGAAGAAAAATCGGGGGTTTTTCTTCTAATAAGGCATTTTCCCTCCAAATGCACTCATTTTCTTGTGTAGCTTTGGTGAATGTAGAGAGGAGAGAAGGCCCTAAATCTTATGGTGATAGTAGCGGACAAACCGACCGTTGGAATTGAGATCTGTCAGTTGTAGGTAAGAGGCCTAATCCTACTCTTTCTTTTTGATAGATTGAAAGTTCAGATTAGGGTCCTAAATCTCAGGAACAACCCCCCCTCATCTTCACAGTCGAGTCACACTATTTGGGCCAAAAAATGCAACATGGGAAGCAGGTTTTGGCCTGAAAAGTGCAACCTATCCCAGGATTTGGCCAAAAAAGTGCGACCTGTCCAGTAAAACCGACCGGATATATGGGACGACCCGCAATATTAGGAGCTGCAGGCTCTAGTCGATCGAGAGCGGCACAAAATGAGGATATGGCCGCCCTCCTGGAGGATATTCATCGTAGATGTGAGGGGCTGTTGACCGGTGTTTCAGAGAATGGTTGGCAAGACTTAGAAGACTAGTACATAGAGCTATGTATTGGTCTACCCTCGGAATGGCAGGGTGTCATGCGGCGCATGGCGATGGCCGGTCAGGGGATGCACGATCTACAAGCTGCAGGAGCAGAGCCATTGGCTCGAGATCCTCCAGATAGTGATTATTTGTGGAGCAGGTCGTGCCCCCTAGTGTGTATGTAGGGGCAGGTGGTGCCCCCAGTATGTATGTAGGGGCGAGTGGTGCCACCCAGTTTTGAGTTTTTTGTAACATGCTATGGGCATGTCATATGTATCAGAGTAGATGTACTCTAAAAACATGTTTCGTGACACATATTATGGATATGCATCATTTTTATGGTTTTGAATGTTATTGTCTTGTATGAAATGTGTGTGATAAATGCCAATCTAGATTATGGTTTGCAATTCATCTACGTAGTGATTTTGTTCTTGAGGTACATGGCTGAAATTGATGATTTCATATTCACGTATCAAAAGTTTCACTCTTAAATATCGTCTAAAAAGGATAGGATTATGCACACGATAGACACCATTAAGTTGCATGACCAGAAGCAGGGAATCTAAACGAACATACAGATGGAGGATGCGATGAGAGAGGGCATCGGTTAAAAGACCACGCACTGCATCATATTCAGCCTAATTATTGGTGGTAGTACCAATGTAGGCCCCATTCGAGAGAACGAGGGCATGCAAGGGGGTAAATATGGCCCAAGCTACTGAGGCTAGATTCCAGGAATATCGACTTGCACCATCGGCGTAGCCGATATAGGGTGTGGACAGGAGGTCTTGCGAAATAGTGTCACAAGACAATAAATCGGGGGATAAAAAACAATGATGGCAGCGTGAGTGTAAAGTAGACATCAAACGACAACTGCGGGAGGGAGTGTTCTGGGTAGGATGGCTATGACTCATATAGTGACTAGAGGGTAGCGTACGAGGCCTATGGGAGGTATAGCTGGTACTCATGCTATGGAGGTCATCATGGACACGGATGGTGTCATCCCGGTTAAGGGCGGGAAAGATAAGGGAAAGGGTGGAGAAGGCTTCCAGGAGGTCATCGTGACGGGAAAAGAGGGGATGACGAGGGGAAGACAAACCACATGACGTTGCAAATCTACCTAAATCATCAGCATGAGAAGAAAGGCTCACATATGGATCATCATGGGGGATGACAGAAGAACAAGTAAATAGGTGGTCAAAATATGTTGAGCCCAAGGTGGTCGCTGAAGGGGGTCAAGCGAAACAAGAGGGGAGGAGTCCAAGGGAATGTTCTCCGAGGGTCTCACAGATGATGATAGGTAGAGGATGGTGGTAGTAGGATTTTTCATCTCGACATCAGGAGGGGGAATGTCAATGGGAGTGGGTAAATCCTCAAGTTGGCCTGACGCATACTGCGCAATTATGGGAGAGGCGGATTGATTTTGTTCAACCTCATACTCTCAAACTACCTCTAAAGAGGCGCAGAAATGCGTCAGGTGAGGAAAATGGTTGGAATAATGGCCATGGACACCACACAGAGCACAGGTTTTGCTGGTGCAAATAGTCTTTGGGTTCCTGGCTACGGATGAGGAAGAAACAGAGGGTTCAGGGACCGTAGACTCAGGGAACGTGACTTTAACCATGGGTTTAATACGGGGCAACTCGGAACAAGTATGGGTGGCATGACCGATGACATCACACAAGGCACAAGGCTTTGCGGGCGGAGGAGGGGCAGGGTCAATCGGGGTGGCCTTGTCTTTGGATGCCACCTTGCGAGCTTTGCCTTTCTTTCCCAGAGCTGGCCCAACAAGAGAGGGGTCCTATTGAGGTGCTGACAGCACTGTAGCAACGGAAGAAGCTAGGGGAACCGATTGAACCAGTTTCAAAGCAAGGTGGGCTTTGGGATGACCAGGCAGGGTAGCAGCTGGAGGGTCAAGGTACCAGATAGGTATACCCAAGGTCAATTTGGGGAGAGAAAGGGTGGCCATGATGGGAACTGAATATAATTCAGGAGGGGGAGCAAGGAAAGGTATCTGAAAAGCGGGGTAATGACCAGGTGGGATGGCTCCAAGATGGTTAAGGTCTGGTGGAACCAACCTGGGAGGATAAAGGGGCTCATGGGTACTAGCTGTAGGAGAAGGGCCAGAAGGAGTAGGTCTGGCTGGCTGAGATGAAGGGCTAGGAGCAGGTTGAGGTGGGCAAGGTTGAGGTTGCTGACTAGCCAAAGCGGGCCACTTAAGGGTAGCCCAAGACCATTGCATCATGAAAGCATTCGATAAGCGGGGATCAGAGATAGGGGGAGGAGGGAGACCAGGGAAGGTTCCAATAAAAGAGGAGTCTTTGTAGATGCCAAGAGAGACATTGGTCAAAGAATCGACAGTTTTCTTATTTGCGATAGAAGATATGGTCGACTCAGGGGAGGTCCGAGATTTTGGCTCATGATATGTCAACTGGTCAATGGTGACTATCTTTCCATTATGAAGGAAAGACATCTTGCGGTGTACCGCAGATGGGATAGCATACATGGCATAGGTGTAGCTTCACCCCAAGAGAATGTTGTAATCGAGAGGGGCTTCGATAACTTCAACGTCGACACAAACAGTCTTGCCCGCAAGAACGATAGGACAATTACGGAATAGGACAACAGGTTGGGAGGCGTGGCCATCCCACACTCGAAGGGTGATTGTGGAAGGGGCCAATTCAGGATATTCAATTTGTTTCCAAACCGAAGCAGACATCACACAAGTGGATGTCCCCTCATCAATGATACATCGAGAAATGTGAGTGTTCTAGATTTTGACTGGGATTTGGAAGGATACGGAAGCAGGAAGAGGGGGATGTTCTGATTGATGGGTGTTGAAAACAATCAATTGGTCATCAGCAGGATCTACAGTGCCCATGGAAGACAGTAGATCCTTCTTTTGTGAAGGGCACGACTGGAGGAATTCCAATGTTGAAATGGCAACAGGATACTATGCCAAATCATCTACTATGCTATACGAATGAGCAGATCGACTAGAAGCAACATTTCGATGTAATGGTCCCTTAGTAATCTTGGTATGAACCTCAACTTTGGGTTGAGGGATATGCAAGGGGCCATTGGATGTTGAAAGAGGCTCTGTAGAACCTGAAGAAGGTGACTCAGGGGCAGAAAGAGTGGGAGGCTTAGGGTACTGACGAGACAGAGTTTGAAGGTTAAGGTCGATATTTAGAGGTTGATCAGAGTTCATCATGAGAATCTGGTAATCAGAGGAACTAGAAGTGGAAGGTTGAGTGGCCCCCTGTCCTTCAGGTGGTTGGGTAGCCACGAATCCTTGCTGGGGTAAAGGATTGGTAAACACAATCGGTTGAGTAGTGGCCACAATGGGGGGAGTAGAGGAGGAGGCATGCTATCCTCGCAATGTGGCTTGAGATTCCCACATCTGTCGCATCTATGGTAAGAGGGGACAATCGTGAGTGTAATGAACATAAACACCGCAACAAAAACAAGGCTTATTTTTATGAATGGGCATGTCCGACTTGGTCTAAGTGCCGTGTTGCTAGTTAGCAGCATTGGAGTCAATACCCCGAGGATTAGGTCCACGAGTGCCAGGGGCAGATTGGTTTTGGTTGCCTTTCCTATTCCTTTGAGAGGAGGGAGGATTAGTCGCGCCCTGCTATGAAAATACTTGCCCCGGAGGGGGTGGTAGTTGATGTTGCTGGGGTTGAGAAGGCAAGGGAGGTGGAGGTGTAAATGTTGGAGGAGCTAGAGCACCAGGCTGTGGATAAGGATAATGATGAGGTTGGGAAACATTGAGGTAGGCACGAGGTTGGGCAAAAGGAGGAGGCATGCCATATCCTAGATACATGCTAACTGGAGGGTGAAAAGTGTTAGAGGTGTTGGCCCCTCCCGGAGGGAGACCATAGCCCATAGGAGGTTGAACGTACAGATGAGAAAGAGCTCCAATGATACCGTCGGCAGAATGGGATGCCCCCAGGGCGTTAGTGCCACCAGGTGTAGGGAGGTCAGGAAGGACAGTATAAACATAACCAGACTGAGCATAGATCAAGTCATATTTCAAGGCTATTTGGAACGTGGCTTCTTCGGTTTGAGGAACTGTGAGGCGACATCTTTGTCGATGGCAGGTAAGAGAGATCGAAGGAACTGGTCCATATAGACACGATCTTCAAAGGTAGGAGCTCGACACAAGCTCTTTCTTCTCTGCCATTCCTGGACATGATCGGAAAGGTGGGTCGCAGACGATTGAAGGAAAGAAGTCAAGAGTTAGGTACCAGTGTCGTATCGGAGAGGGAGCTGTACATAAGATAAGAAGGCTCGGGAAATGGTCGCAAAGGTGGTATGGAAAGAGGCGGTCTGATCAACATGCCACTTAGAAGCTTCGTCTATAAGTGTGCGTTGGAACAATCTAAGAAGGATGGAATCATTGGTAATGGAATTGGATGAACCCCACATGTGGAAAGATCGGATATGGTTGGAGGGATGTTCTCTAGCAAGGCCTTCGAACTTGGGAATGTCGGAGGGGAGCTTGGTTGGCATAGTAGGCCAACCATCATGGCGGATAGGGTCATTGATCAACTGATTGAAATTGGGGAGACTGAGGCCTACCATGTAAGGGAGCAAGGGGACAGTCAAGGTATTTCCTGTGGCGGTTCCACTGGTAGTATTCCCAGCAGGAGGTCTGGGATTACCACTAGCATTAGGCCCTAGACCAGACATAGTGAAGGTAACAGGGGGGGAACTAGAAGTAAAAGGAGAACCCAATGAATCAGAAGAGGAGTCGAAGGGTGGACTTGGAGGAGGACTAACTCGACGACGACGGGAAGGAGTAAGTCGACTGACCGGAAACTGAGGATGAAGACCAAGAAGTCTCCAGGATATACTGCGTAACTGAAAATAAATCTGTAGAGAACAACATATAATACTGAAAACAACAGAAAATTAACAGCTAACAATGCATCAATCTAACCCAAGGAGGCGGGTCTCTAAAAAACTAGTCTAACAGAGGGAAAAATCTAGTCAAAACACACTAAAAATGAGCCAATAGATCTAAGGCTGGGAGGGACAGGTATCTAAAGGATAAATCTGCTGAAAAGAGGTGCAGAAAATAGAAAAGAGGTAGAGGAAAGTTTGTTGTGAATGAGGAGGAAAAAAGCTAAAGGAAATAGGGAAAAGGAGGTGACCCTAAAGGCAAACCAAAACAAAACTATATGAGGTGATTTGGATGGAAAAATAGTTTATCTAAAAGGGATCTGAAGATGAGGTATCAGATCTGTAAAAGAAAAGGTTGAAACTCTGAAAAATTAGACACCTGCAACAGCTAAAACTCTTCCACAAAAAGTGGAGGGTACTGAAGCCCTAGGGGATGATATTCCCACTTATTTGAGTAAAACAAAACAGAAACAGGTCTAAAAAAGCAGAGACAGAGGCTGGAAAACCCTGACAGAAGCTTCAGACAAGTCCAGAAAATTTTCAGAAAATTTGTAGAAAAAAGTGCAGGTCGCAGGTTCTGACATGTTTTCTGTCTAGGTCATAGTTTTGAGGCTGAAAAGTGTGTCCTGCAATCCAGGTCACAAGTTCTGGGCTGAAAAGTGTGACCTGCAGTTCCAGGTCTCCTGGCAACAGATTTCAGAAAAAAAATTTCATCTCAGTTGTAGTTGATCTCTGTTACCTGTGCAATAGGGCCAGAAACACACAAAAGTTAATAATTTTAATGTTTGAGGGTTTTATAGGTGAAAAATAACATAAAAATAGGAAAAACAAAAATCTGAAGAGAAACCCTAGGGTTTGAAGCAGCTGGATATGCAGGAATATGAAAAATGACAGTGGTCGTAATTGAAAACCCGTGTGGAGTTGCCAGTTGTTAGTATGAATCTTTCATCGAAGTGTACGAAAAAAGACCACTTTAGCTACGCATAACTTATAGCCCTAACAGCAAAACATGGTCGCTAATATCTTCAAATCTGCAGTTAGTTGATCAAGACAAATGTTGCAAAAATTCAGATCTATGTATAAAAAGACATTAAGCAACAAAAATAAGGTTTTGCTCCATGCATATAATAGACAAGACAAGAATAATATGTTTTAAAGAATTTTATATTAAGGGCGCCTGGGAGGAAAACAAGAAAGGTGTTTCTAATTCTCCTCAATGGGATGGGTTCTTGAAAGTCCTCAGCACTTCAGATCTAGAATTTCTCTCTCTTGTTGGTGTAGAAAACGCAGACAAACATAGAACTGAAAGGGAGCTCACAAAGCAAATAATGGAAAATATGACAATCATAATGGCTCAAAGTCAGACCAAGAGTATAGATCCAGAATGATCTAATAGGCAACAAAAGCTGAAGAATGGTAGGAAAAACCCTTCTATTTATAACAAAATATTAAGTCATTCTAGATCTTGGTGTATGATTAAAATAATATTAACCAAATCTAGATCCACCTTTTATGGAATATTTTATTATATTTGTTGGAGGGGAAAGGAATTTGACTTGGGTCAAATCCCTTTATTTGTAAATAATAAATAAATAAATGATTTATTTATTATTTTAAGGAAGTGGTTGAATGATAATTAAATACATAATAATTTATTTAATTATTTATAAATGATTTAGTCATATTTAACAAGGAATATTATTTAAATAAGATTTGAATAATTATTCCTAGAAAATAATAAGATAAATAAGGATTTATCTAATTAATTTCCTTGTTTTGGGTTAAATATTACCAAGAATAATAATTAAATTACTGTTTAATTAACTATTCCATGAGGAAAACCAAACAAATATAGATTTGTTTAATATTTTCCTTTAGGGTTTCCTGTTTAGACCATAAACAACCTAATAAATGTGTTTTATTAAGTTATTTTGCATAGTGAAAGCAATTTTACTTAGGGTAAAATTGGTCTTACATGGTGTACTTGGGTCCATCTAATGATAATATGTTAGATGACCAAAAAATGGTGTAACAAGGGCAGCGCTAGTTAAGGGGCAAAGACGGCATTCCTCTGTAGCTAGTGTTGCGCTGCTGGTTGCCAATGGAGTATGTACCTGAATTACGCTGGTCTGCAAAGCGGAGAGCTAAACCTGGATGGTATTGATTGCACCATTTTGTTGTTCCTCCAAAGTAGCCCATTTGTCCTCTGCGGCCAAAGTGATTGCGTTCGCAATCTGTTCGAGGTCTCCATCAGTTAGCGTGACGGTCTCATTGCATTCTGCCCACTGAGAGCCTTACTTCTTTCGGGACCCTTTAGCAAGCTCTCTTATGCACTTCATCCCACGAGGGGATGCATTTACTCTTGCACCCCTCCTTCTATCCCTAAGTCGAGCTGCGAATATTTTTGTGTAGCTTCTTCGACATCCTTCTCATTAGTCTGCTTCGGCTACACATCTTTCTTTGCAGCCGGTTCTATGTCCTTCTCGGTACTTTTGTTGGAGCCTCCAATATCCTTATCTTGTGATGTGCTGGCATTTCTAGGGCCTTGCGGCTCGGTATTGAGGACAATATTCCACTGCGGGAGCCAGAGTGCAATAATATTGTCTATTTCTTCGTCCGCAACCATATAGGGGAGCGATGCCCATGCTTTATCCTTTCGGCTCCAAATCTGTATGTTGTGCATGGTCACCTAGAAGGTCGTGATTCATTTGTATCTGTCATAGCCTGTGGGTGATAAGTGTGGTCGAGAAATGATGGCAGCTGCCACGCTACTCTGGAAGAGGACCTAGAAGGCTTGATTGTCCTCTATGTACTGCACACCCTTGGAGTCCCAAAAGTGCACATAATGGGTTCCTTCACACATCTCCGGGTTAAGTTTAGGGAGGACGGACTCTACAGGAGCTTCCTAGGTGACCAACGCTATGAGGAACAACAACCACAAGTAGCAAAAGGCACGCCCTAAATCCAGGGATTCTCGAACGTTGGCCAAAAATTCATCACATAAGTACTGAACCCAATTAAAACATACCCCCTTTCCACATTGGCCTACTCGCTGGATCACATAGGCAGGGATGGTGACGACTTGGAATTTGCGCATCAAATTTCATGCCAGTAACATCGTGCCCAATTGCATAGCGGGATCATTGATGGATTTAATGATAAAGCCTCAGGTATTCTGCTCCACCTTGTATTTTTGGTGCAAAAATTCAACAGTCTCGCCCTAATATTTCTTACCCACTCACTCCAGAGGGCTTGGTCTATTCATCGGGAGGCTAGTAATATTATGAATCAGCGCAGCATCAATAGGTGTCCTATCCTGGATTCATAGGCAACTGTCATGAATTAGGGTGAGCAACTGCCCTCCGAGTCGGTCTGTAACATTGTAATGACCAAAATGGGTCATCCTGAGTAGGTTTAGGAGCCCAGACCTGGAAAACCCATGCACCCAGCGTTGGGGGATGACTATAACTCCATTTTTGTCATCAATCGAGTCGAGCTATAATGCCGGTGCTAGTTTAGGGAATGCTTCAAAGTTGGCTAGGTCATGATCATCAAACTTGACCTCATGAAGCTTACCAAAAGGTTCGCCAATGATGGGGACCTCGCCTGGGGTCAATGGAATTTGTAGGTAAGTGACCAGACCATCAATATTCTTTGGCATGTGCATCAATCTCCTGCGTGGTCAAACAAAGGGAGGTAACCAGTGAATTGGCTCGACGGGTTGCGCTTCCTCTCGAGCTTCCTGCATGGATTTTGTGGTTCGTGGGGAAGTGCGCGGCTTTCCTTCAGCCCATTTTATGGACTTCGAGGGCTTTCCGGAGCTTTGGGACTTTTTTTTTCCTTTCCTCATATTTGGGCTCAACGTGGAGAGAATGTCCTCTACCTCAGACTCGATTTCCACCACTTCCTCAATCCCCTGTTCTATCGAGGTCATTGGTTCAGAAGGCTTAGAAAGGTTTGTAGTCGTCATCCTAGCATGAAAAAAAAACTCCAGGTTGCTACTATCCAAGGGGGTAGGTTGCTCGAACATGAGGGAGACACAAAGCGTCTTGAAGCACCAAATCGTCACGGTAAGATATGCTAAGTACAAGATATACAACTGATACAGAACCCTTGTCTCGACTATTCGACTCGTTTTATAGCCATAAGGGGTAACCAACAGTTGGGCGACACTCATGTGAAACTTACCATCGGTTAAACGGTAAAAATTCTATGGAAAGTGCCACATTAATTTCCAGTCCCCCGCTCCTTCCAACGGTAATTTCTTCTTTTTACCAGAGTTTACTATTCCAATGGCTAGTTTTCACACCTCTTGTGTACCTAGATTAAACATTCGTGCCTCCTGTGCATCCTCCTCCAACACAGGCCTGCTTCCTAAGTACTTCAAAACCAGAGATAGGCTTCTCTAACATTTTTCATCCCTAAAGAATAGGACATCCCTCGTAAGCAATTTTTTCAGAGGTGTTGTGATCAGTACATACTTTCAGATGAACTTCCTGTAATAACCTACATGGCTGAGGAATAAACGTAGTCATTTCCTTATTGCCAAATTTCTGAGAACCTTGCCTATTGTATCCATATTCCCAATCAAAGCCAACGTAGGGTGCGTCTTAATGCTACCTTTTCGTAGCTTGAGCGGTCTGGTAACTGTGGCATCTCCTTCAATCCTGAGAGAGAGACAGCTCATGGATCATCCCGACACTCTTATAAGGCTAGGCTATGGTCATCGTCCATGTCTGGTATCTGCGCTTCCCATGTCAGTACCACAGGTGCGACAGATGGGGCTGATTCACCCCATACCACCATATCAATGTCCTGCAGAGCTACATTAAGTGCCACCATACCTACTTACCCAAATGTCCCTATAAATTCATCCTTTAATGTCTCCCAGTGGTGAGTGAACTGATGTAGCTCCTCATTGAAATACCATGCGGTGGGAAGTGGTCCCAAAGCATGAATAAATAGATGAACCCACTCTTCTGTATTCAGGTCACACCAATTCCTCATCCAAGCAACTAGATACTCGCACAGATCTTTGGGATCAAGGTATGTTTGGACATGCAGGTGATCAGGTGGTTAAAATCATAGGATCATCATATCCCGGCACTCTTCCCAGTCCTGGAATGCCTCCTTATGTGTGTCCCACCACCGTATAGGTGTCCTATGCATGGAGAGATTAAGGGCCCCTAGCCTTCTTCCTCTTGGAACCTCAGCTTCAAATTCTTAGAAAAAGTCCCTAATATTACCAGAACCATCAAAGTAGGGTAGGTCTCTTACCTCTGAGGAAATGCAGCAGGAATCCTTTGTGACCCAAAGGCATCGAAATGTAGAGACATCATGTAACCGATTTTTCCAGTTCTACATCTCCCCATCGGAGTCGAAGAAGCAATCACTGTCCTTTTCCCAGTAGATTACACCATCCACCGTAGGGTTGATCCATTCTCCATCTCGTGCAGTCACCTTATAAACGTGATCTACATCCTCTTCGTCACGCACCGGCTTTGTATACCATTCACCCTTCGCAAGATTTAATGGTACTATCACCCCTGTACCATTATTTTCAAATACCATGCTTCGCTTCTTCAAGTTAATGGTTCCTCCCATATCGATGGCCTAATTCAAGCCTAGGAGCATAGGGTAGGGGTTTGCATCTTCTAAAATCTGAATTACCTCAAAATCAGCCCGTACCTTGACCCCTATGATATCTTCCACGATCTTCGACAGTATCCCCAAGGGTATGATCTTCTACTGATTGGCCATATACAACTGGATAGTGGACCATTCTAGCTTAGGTTTCCCCATTCATTACCAAGTCTGTTTAGGTCATACATGCGCATCTGATACTAGGTCCAAAATAGCCTAATCCATCTCGTAATCATTGATTTACGCAGTCAACCACATCTCCCTACCAGTTCATTTCTTATATATGTATAGTTTATGCATGTCCTTGATTTCTGGAGGTAGGCTAGGTCGTGCTGCGCAACTATCTATTAATTCCTGAAGACTTTCCATAGCCTTTGGGTTGTGCAACAGCTTCATACATGCTTGTAAAAGGGGTTTGACCTCCTTTTTTGTCTTGAGGTTTTCCGGCGGCTGAGAAGTAGATGCCTCTGCTTCAGCAAAGTCTTTGCGAGCTACGACAAATGTTTCTTTTTCCTTTTTTAGATTCAAACCTTCTTGCTTGATAACTGCTTTTCGGATCAGAGGCTCAGTCACAGTTTTCTCCATAAGCCCCCCAGTGGCTATCCCACTGTGTGTTATGACATTCACACTTAGATCTTTGTCTCACAGTTCAGCCTTAACCCTTTGCACATTTTGTGTAGGTGTTAGTTTCTTCTCCTGCATCTTTGCTATTAACATTGGACAGTTTAATCGCATGGTCCAGATGTCTTCAACACTATTAGGACTGTCTCATAGGGTTCAGACAGTCCCTAGAAAAGTGTCCTACTTCTCCACAGTTATAACAGATTAGTTGCCCTCGTCCCCAACCTGCGCTTCCACCTCTTTCACCTCCCCTTCCCCTGGCTGGGGAGCCACCTGTGCTCAAGAGGGATATTGGAGAGGATGGATCTGATTGTACCCTATAGAGATTCCCTCGATCGATCATCAAATTATATGTCTGACAGTTATATTCATCGTGTCATACTGATCTGCAGAAATTGCACCATTGCTTCTTTACTTCTAGGACATACACAACAAGGCAAGGGAAGTGGCTTGTGTCGTGCAACCTCGCAACGCAACAATCATCACACCATAGTGCCGACCCACTTGATCCTCTAACTTCCCTAGGGAAAAATGGTCTAGGTCCCCCAGCCTACATATATTCTGCTAACAAAGGGCAGTTATCCTTGGTGTGACCATTTTTCCTACATCGTATGCACCATATTTTAGGTCTAGCCTCTGCTCCTCACTCCTTTCGAAGGTTTTGGATCTCCATGTGCATCACCTCTAGTTTTCCTTGGATCTGTTGGACACCCAACTGGTTATCATCTTTCGGCGCAGCTTCTAATTTCATAGGGACCTCCAAGGATTTTTCCTACGATTCAAAATTTTGGTGAACCATAGGTACGCACAGGTGAGGCAGCAGCATAGTAATGAACCATTCTGTGTGTTTTCTTTATTCATATTGAAATCTTCCTTTTTTGATCACCTTCCTCAGTATCTGGTCAGCCTCCCACATAGACTCAGAAGGCCCTTGCTTGAAATCCTTTAGATCAACCACTATTTGAGAGTAGGACTTAGGCTTCTTTAACTATTGTTTCAAGGAATTCTTAATCTCTCCAATGGATGTGTTCGCATGCTGGCCAATGTATCCCATGTACCAGTCCAAAGCTCTTCCTTCAAAGGTAAGGGACAGCTGAGCCCTCTTCACTGCATCACTAGCTACATTTTGCGCAGTCCATACCGATCCTGTAACAAACCAGAATTGACCAATGTCTTCATCTTCCACACCCTTAAAGGTAGAAAACTTCATATATGCAGCCATGTCATCTTCCAGTGGTGGTAGAGGTGTAGGTGAATTCTTACCCCTAAGCTGGTTTGAAAGTGGTGTGGTTAGAGGATTTTGCGCAGATGTTTCTCTTACTAGACTGTAGAGAGATCTATCTCCTTCATGATTGGTCTGATAGTATTTTCCACTTCGTGTCATACTCCCGTCCAGATTAAAGGTCATTCATTTGGTGTGGCTACATAGAATACTCTTTTCGCACAATAATATCTTAATCAGCAATGGTAAGGTCTTCAGAAACATACCCTAGAAACCCTTGAAGAATCTTCGTTGTACTTCAGAGTAGGAGACAAATTGATTGATGGAAAATTCTATCACGAACCCTCCTAGCACATTATCCACCTAATGTTCCACCGTGCGAGTGATGGTGTTATCAGTATTCTCTAACTGTCGAATCAATTTTGGGGTCCACTGTGTGACTCGCTCATGTTTCCAACACTTCTAAAATTTGACCAACCTCGCGAGCCACTCCTAGAGCTCGATCACAATTGTTACAAAGAAGATCTCATATATCTCTGTGAAAATATACTTATTCTTCCACTCTTCAGTGATCAACCTCTTACTGCGGTTTTATTTTACTGCGAATTCATGAACTTGTTGTTCAAACCATCATCAATTTCTTTTCTTTCAAGTTTCCAATATGGCCTTGGCATTAACCGATCCCTCTCTCAAAATGCTCTTGGTGCCAGCAACGGAACCATTTGTTAGCTCGAGGGGTCCTGACCCAAGTTCGGAGGTTGAGGTTTGTGAACAAACCCCTATACTACTGGCCCTTTCAGCAGTGACCTGCTTGCATAGGCCAAAGTCTCACCCGAAGTAGTATGGGAGGGTGCTAGAACCAGGTTTCTGCACCCTAGGAGAGGGTAGGTAAGTCAAGGAGAGCTATGTTCACCCTTATAGTTACCAGATTTGATATCACAGAGCCCTGATCTACTGATATCCTTTGCATCCACGTGCACAATAACAATTATAATCACATTAACTAACAGATCATAGACTTATAGAACATTACCGCAGTTATAATATAAAGCATAACAAAGCAGATCCAGATTGTAGCATAAAAAAGCAACACAAGTACTTTCACAACTTATATCAATAACATAGAAGCACATATACTCAATCAGATACCACATATTCACATTAGCAATAAGTCCAATAAATTTAGATATTCCAACAGCCTTCCACATTCATTAATCCTTCAGATTTATTTACAATACCCAAAACCCAACCTGTGCACACAGTAGCAAGGTCTGCACACAGTAGGACAGAGGATCTTCGTGCACATAGCCAGCAGGAGTCCTTACCCGACCAACCCTACAGATCTAACAGTTCGCACGTAGCATCAATTCCAATTCATTCCTACCTATCGACTCAAAAAGGTTCAACTATTTATACTACTTTAGCCTACGCATCCAATGGTCTGTAAACCATGGTTTTTGGACTCTTTGTCTACCCTTGACCCATTTACAATGCATTAGGGTCTTTGACCCACCCAAAAACCCCTAAGTTAGACTAAATATAATACAAAATGTACAAAATGGACCAGATTCGCAACTTTGTAGGAGACCCTGTTCCAACAAACTATCTATTTAAGGAACAAATCTCCAACTGCTTCTCTAGAAGGAATCACACCTTATGAAGGATGGTTTGGTTTCAAGCATTGAGTTAAACATCTCAGGTTTTTTGGATCAGTATGTTATGCCTTAGTTCCAAAAGAAAAAAGAATTAAGCTTCACTCACAAAGCTTGAAGTGCACAATGATTCGGTATTCTGATGAGAAGAAAGGGTACAGAATTTTGTCCAGTGGGAAATTTATTGTGATCAGGGATGTGATTTTTGATGAAAATGAGAGTAAGAGTGCTGAATAAATTGAAATTATTCTTAAAAAATTAGAAACAAGAGGTGATAAAAGAAAATGAAATATATAAAGTCAACAAAATTGACAAAATTGGTATGAAATTGGGTTTCCTTCATCTGAAAATGGTTCATCGAGTCCCTCTTCTTCACCAACACAGTTTGGATCTTCTAGCAGTTCATCCAAATATCCTAGCAGTAGCAGTTCTTCAGAGAGTGACTCTTCGCCCCCAGAATATGTGGTTGATCAACGAACATTTGTTTACATCAACCCTCTTTACAATGATGGTGAATTTTCACAATCTCAAACCAGTGAACATCAATTGCCAAAATTTGCAATTCAAATTTTGAAAGATGTGAGGTGTAATGAGAAGAATAAAACAGGAACAAGGGGATCACATAGAAGTGAAGGAAATTTTTCCTTGATAGAAAATGATTTTACTGAACCCTTTACCTATAAAGAGGCAGTAAAACATAAAGAATGACAATAGGCTATGATTGATTATCAGTTAGTTATCGATAACAACACTTGGAAAATTGTTGATTGTCCTCAAAATTTTAAACCCATCGAATGAAAATGGGTTTACCGAATTAAGTACAAGCAAAATGGTGATATCGACAAGTAAAAATCAATACTTGTTGCTGAGGGTTTTGCACAGTAGGATGGGATTGATTATGAGGAAAAAAAATTTCCTACAGCTAAATGGAACACCATCCAATTAACACTTGCATTAGCAGCCCAGAAAGGATGGAAAGTTCATCAGATGGATGTAAAAATTTCTTTCCTCAATGGAGACTTATAGGAAGAACTTTATATGACACAACCACCATGTTTTGAAATTGAAGGACAGGAACATAAATTTTTCAAACTGATAAATGATTTATAAAATAAGCTCCACAAGCTTGGAATGCCAAAATGGACGAATACCTTCAGAAAGCTGGCTTTCAACTAATTGAATCTGATGATACCTTGTGTGTATGCCAACAAGGTAAAAATATGGTGATTTTGGTTATGTATTTAGTTGATTTGATTATCACTGGTAACAATGATGATCACATTGCATAGGTGAAGAAGGAGTTACATGCAAGTTTTAAGATGGCAGATTTGGGACTACTTCACTACTATCTTGGAGTTGAAGTCTTCCAACATCCACACCATATCTTCATTTCTAAAAATAATTATGTAGCAAAATTTATTCAGCAATTTGGAATGCAGGATGGCAAGCTTGCTCTTACCCCCATGGAACAAAACTTGAAACTTTAAAAATTTGAAGGGGGGGAAATGATGGACAGCACTACTTATCGATAGTTGATTCTCATCATGATTTATCTGATGACTACTCGATTAGATATTTCTTAGGCCATTAGTATTCTTTCCCTGTTTATTAAAAAACCATGAGACAACCACTATAATAAAGCCAAAAGAGTTCTTTGTTATATGCAAGGAACAAAAGGTTTTCGTCTTGTTTAAAAAAAGACTAAAAACATTGTACTTGGTGGATTTTCAGACGCCGACTTTGCTGGCAGTATTTATGATAGGGAATCAACCTCAGGTTATTTAATGATCATGGGTTCACCTGTAGTGTCTTGTAGTTGCAAGAAACAAGCTACAGTGGCCACTTCTTCAGCAGAAGTAGAGTACATATCAGCATGGGAAGCAAAATATGAGATTGTTTGGTTGTGTAGAGTTACACAAGACTTGGGAATTCCTCCAACAGAAGCTACATCATTATTCATTGACAACGAGTCAACAATAAAGCTTGCCAAGAACCCAGTTTTTCATTCAAAGACAAGCATTGGGAAACCAAGTATCATCATATCAGATGGGAAAATCGGCTTGCTGACATCCCTTGCAGTTGGAAAATCCTTTGGTAAAGTTTATGGTATTCATTGATGGGATAAAATAGACATTTATGCCACAATTAATATGCTTAATTACCATGGTGATGACCCCTGATATCCAAATTTCCATGGTTTAGATTATGTGCGTGACTTTTGTTCAAAACACTTGCATGTTCATGTGAATATTCTTCATAGGAACCACATATACTTACCAAACTTCACATTTTCCATCCATCTGTAACTGGACTTACATTTATTTTCCCTATCTTCTATAATCCTTTTAACATAATACTTGTATCATCAGTTATGTCATCATATTATAACCAAGTTGATAGCAAGGATATATTTCAGAAGTATTTTTCCATCAAGGACAACACATTAGTCATAATGTTGAAAATATCTCCCTTTGGACTTGATGAAAACCACTTTGGTGTTTGAAAACCACCTGCAAACACACCTGCAAACACCAGAAAACATAAAGTCTTCTCCCCACCTTTTACATCAAGGGAGAAGGGATGAAATATGCTGAATGAAGCACTTCCCTTGTAGAGATCGATACTTTAAGTCTAATGTGCTGATATGAATCATGAAATATGCATACTGACATGCTCCCACTAAAGATATGTTGACCCTTCGGAAGATATACAATAAAGTAAAAGGCTTGAAATACATGGCTAAATGAATATGACCTTCCCTGTGACCAATGAATTTATGCTCCTATGATTACATCAATCACCTAACATAATGGGTTTACATATTGGACCCAAATTTACATCAACTACCCAAAAAAATGTGATTACTTACATAGCATGACTTGACCCCAATAGCCCATACATGACTGAATTTTATAGTGATTACAACATGGGTCTTTTCATGACCTTTACATCAAGGTACATAGATGAAATTAATAACCATAAACATTAATCTCAATAATGAATTGTTATTTGTATGAAGACCATGATAGTCATTATAAGCCACCATGCACCATATAGGAATATGCAACATAATCATCTAACAATTGTAACATAATTGGCACAATGGTAGCAACATAACCATCCTTATCACAAAGAAGTAATATATCGTCAAGCAGATAAGACAATATAACATCAATATTTTCAATATCATCAATGCGTGACCAAATATGTAATACTTCCAAGCATCATCAAGCAATTCTAGCATAAGCATAAGATGGTGCAATAAATATTTGTCCGTAACTCATCCTCATGTCATGTCATAAAGGGCAACACACTCTATACATATATAGGAAGAGCCAAAATCCTAAAGCACCAATGTGAATATCTTAAATGGCAACACCATAGGTAACATATACATGCATCAAGAATATATGTGCAAACAAATAGTACCTCCAGCATCATAAACCATTAAGTAGAATAGACCTGATACACAAAATCATCAAGAAAGTTTTTTAGTGATCGTAGCGTAAAGAGCTGATAGTAGCAAGAATAATATATCATCAACAACTTCACCAAATGCATCTCAAGCAACATGTAGGAATCATCCATAACTTCACCACATGAAACCCATGCATAACAGTAGCATGTATATTTTTCAGTAGTGACAACAATAATCAAAATAATGAAACAAGTGGTATTCAATAACTCATAATTCTAGAAATGAACCATTAGAAGCATAGAATATTCTCCCGTTGAACCTGTACCAACTCTTCACCATCAATTCTCATATTATATTTTTCTCACCAGTCAAAGAGACATATCAAATACCTTGCAATATATCAATATTCATCATGAGCCAATACCCTAAGCAGCAAAAGAGAACCACCAATAGACTGCAACAAACCAAAGTTAGAACCAAAAAGAAAAGAATGAATTGATGTAAACATATGAATTGTCTGAATTGTCTGAATCCTTTTGTTATATTTTTCCCAATGTCTTCTTTTATGATTTTTCAACGAGTTGACATGAATATAATTACATGCCATTTTTCACCTATTTGTATTACAAATAGAATGTTATCCTTTAGCCCATCAACCAATAGCGCATTATCTACTTTTTTATTTTTAATATCAACATCAACAATACCCTTACCTAAAACCTTTGTAGGTGTATCACCCCAACAATAATATTATCACTCTTGTCTTTCAAATAGATGAATTTGTCCTTATTTCCTAGACATATGGTGCGAGCATCTAATTTCTATGTACCATTGATATTCTTCTTCAAACTAGCATACACCTAGACCACGCCTCACTTATTCTTCTTCTTTCTAGTTAGTATGAGGGGTGTTTATGGATCCATCTAAGTTTTGTGTTTTTTGTTGTTTGAATGAATTCATTGATTTTTTCCTACATTCTTTTTCTACATGCCCAAACTTGTTACAAGTGCAACAAATGACATAACCAAAGAAGGGTGCAAAAGAATCACAATATTTCTATTTCACACTCCTCCTATTGCAATAAATAGCTTTGTGACCCAACATGTTGCAAGTAATACAATTTCCCTAAAATAATCGTGAGTACTTAGGCGCTGATGATATTCCTTTGAATATTCTTCTACAATTTGGTGTAAAATTCTCAAAGTTATCATAGATAAAACATTCAACATCATTTTTGAGAGTAGAGAACCAAGTGATACTTATATAATTAGGAGAAAATGGTTCCCTTGGAAAAGCTTCATTCTTTGGTTGTTGGTTCAGTTGACTTCTTAATTCTTTACCAAAATTTTTAGAGTTTTCTTTGTTAACACAAGTTTTCTTGCACAATATTGTTAATTGTATTCCCTTTTATAGTTTCATGAAAGCCAAGACTAGATTTAATGGATGGATTCCTTTAACTACTAAGAATATTATCCAAAATCTTATTGCTATCCTGAAATCTATACTGTTCATCCATTTATGCTAATTTACCTTTTATAATGTTTACTTCAACCTCTCGTGCTTGACAATTTTCTTCCTTTACCAGGTACTTCTTCCTAATTCCTTCTTCAGCCTTTCTTCCATCTTCCAATTTATCTCCTAATTCGATAATATCTTCCTTCGGGTCATTCTATTATTCTTCAAATACTTGGAATAGCCCTTCATTTCATTTGTTTGACTTTTCAAGATCTCATATTAGAGAGATGATATCAAATTTAAGTCCTTCACAATATTGTTTAGATTCTACTGTAGTATTTACTGATTTATCATGATCCTTGTTCTCATATGCCTGCAAATTATTCTTAAGATTGTTAACCCTTTTCAAAGAAAAAACAAATTTTCTTCTAAGATTAAGTACTTCCTGTAACATGTATTATGTTGAATTAGTAACTCAATCTAACATAATAATAGTTGTTTTATTATCATACTCATATTTTAACTCATCATTATTTTCTTTAGAAATGAGATTACCTATTGGTTCACCTGATGAAATATCTTCCTTTTTTTTTCCTTCATGGATTTCCTATAGATTATCCCATACTTCCTTTTCAGTTTCACAAGTGGCATAACCTTCTATAATGTTGAATCATGTATGTTATAAATTATTTCATTTAATGCATCATTATGTTTTTGAAATTATTCACCTCCTGGGGGATATTTAGAGTAGCCATTACATATTGAATGCTAAACATCATATATAAGGTTCATTAACTTAGAATTCATCTTTTCTTTCCATTCGTGATAGTTAGCATCACTAAGCATAAGCATGCCATTATTGTCCATTGTTTATGGCTTTCCATGTTATTCTGCTACATATTGTCCCTGATATATAAATGCAAATATTTCCACAACCTATGATGCATAATTGTCACTACTTTCTTGAATTTAGTTCTTCCTTTTTGTTTCCTTCTTCTTTTTCGTCTTTCCCATTTTCCCTCATCCACTCTCAAGCGGTTAAGGTTCTACTGGAGCGACCTACTATGATACCATTTGTTAGAAAAACTAATGAGAGGGGGCGTGGGGATGGGGGGTGAATCAATATTTTTCATTCACTTTTACTTTCAATTTCATATTAAAAAATATGCATGCTACTATCATTCATGCAACCCACATGTGTATGCGACTTTAGCGAAATAAAGCCACATATATATAGTTTACTTAATTTGTCATAAATTCCATTATAGATTTAACTTAAATAGTGCATCATAGTCTCATTAGTT
Organism: Pinus albicaulis; assembly: GCA_034641835.2. NCBI lineage: Eukaryota > Viridiplantae > Streptophyta > Pinopsida > Pinales > Pinaceae > Pinus > Pinus albicaulis. The sequence continues at coordinate 357,280,152 of CM076569.1, forward strand.
ATTGCAATAAATGTGAATAGTAAAGATCAGATCAATCATCAACACATAAAAAAACATCAACACATGAGGACACTAGGATTTTAGGTGGAAACCCAATGTTGGCCCTCATTTTTTATCTCTTTTTGTTTATGAAATACATCTTATTTTCCATACTATGCATCTATACACTATCATATCCACATTATTTTCACCAATAAATGCATATACAGGTATTTAAATTAAGTTTTTCAATTCTTAGAAGTTTTTGTAAAAATTGAATTTAAGTACATTTTTGGACAACATCGGAAATGCCCATCATGACCTCATGGTTTGCATATTTGCAGGACACTTGGGCTCAAGATGGATATATTTATAGAAATATTGGGAACTAATATTAAGTGTACACCTATTGGTTCATTCAAACTGAGCTTTAATAGGCCTAGTCAAAGGCGGTCAAACATGACATGTTTTTATGAAGGATCCCTAAGAACTAGGTCAAAATTCTTATTTTGTGGGATTTTCCATATTTTGATGGATATGATGGATGAATTCGACATGATTGGATAAGATAAAGATATTCATGACTATAGAAGATATTTTATATGAATCTTTTGGATATTTTATCTATTTAAGCCTCAAACTTTGAAGGCATTGATATGTAGCAATTGTATGACTTAATATTATTATTTATGAGACTTTGGAGACATAATTAAAGATCTATTATTTTCCATTTGCTGCTGTTATATGCTGATTGATTGACTGAAATTTTAGTTAGCTGAAAACACCTTCAGTGTGCCAGGCAAGGGTGGAGGGCCCCCACACCAAGCTAAGTGCACTTCCTACTTTATTTGTAGTTGCAATTTATGAATTAGTTTTCTTATGCTTAAATTTTTTATTAGATTTATGTTGATGATTTATGAGTTTTGATGAATCTAATTATCATTATTATTATGCATATGAAAGGATAAACAAATGTTTAAGTTGAACATTATTTCTATCTAATTAAGATCTTAAGCTAGAATTCATGTTTTCATGTTTTTTATGCTTTTATGAATTCATGTTTTATAACAATAGGATTATTAATAAATGAATCTATGATGAAGGACAACCGGAACCTCTTCAGTGAAGAGCCTCTTCAATTATTGTTTCATGTTTCTTAATCTATTTCTCAATTAGTAGTTTTTTAGTTCTAATTCATGAAGTAATCTTATTAGAGAAGGACAAACAAATATCTTAAGTTAGGAGATTCTTCTGCTTCTGATTGCACACTTGAATTTAGAAATTATTTAGGTTAGATTTATATTTGTAATATGAATTTCCTTAATCATTGATAAATCATCTTCTAAATTGTTCATAACTGAAACCCATATACTTTGGGGATCCTTCTAAGTCCTACTAGCCCGTATTGATAATAAATACTTGTGTTAGTTTACACAGTAAATTGACCCAACATTTTGGCGCCATTTTCGGGGAAGCATATTTCAAAATGGTCAATTAGGAAGATAAAAAAATAATAAAAAATAAAAAATCATCAAAAACAACAAAAATATAGTTTTTCTTTCAAGTTATGTTTTCTTATGCCTAGAGAAAGAGATCACAAGGGTAGATTTGTGAAACAAAATGACGCAACATCACATTCTTCCACAGGACTAACAACACCAGTTGCTGGAAGACCTACTATAGAAGAGTTAGAGGAAAAACAGAGATCAGGAAAAAGATTAACTTTAGTTGAAAGACAAATTTTGTTAGGCAGCTTCGAGGTAAAAAAGAAAAACAATCACCTAAATAACCTCCTTCCTTAGGAAACAAAAAAATACAAGAAAACCAATTTTTGAACAACTAGAGCAACCTTTCCTTGAACAAATCAAAGTAGTGGAAGAAATACAGAACCTCATATTGAAACACTACATATATCTGAACAAGAAATGGCTGAAGAAGGAGAAGGATCAACTAGGATCAACTAGGATAAACATGACTCCTGAACAAAGCTTGAATATGAAAGACAACAAAGGGAATGGAGAAGAGAACAAGAGGAATAAAGAATAATTGAGGAATAAATAAAGGCAGAGGAAGACAGAAGAGAAGAAGCACTTAGAAAGATAGAAGAAGAAGTAATAAGAGAAAATCAAAATAGAAGAACTCAAGAAAATGAGCAAGAAAATAAAAATGATCAGGAAACTACTTTTGGCTTTCCAATATTAGATGCAAGAGCAATATTAGGAGAAGAAATAAAAATGAAAAACATTTCACCTTCTGTATTGCCTAATTTCTATGGAATGTCAATAGAAGATATGGATGCATTCATGCTCGATTTTGATATCTTGTCTAGAACTTATGGATATACGAAAGACACACACAAGCTTCGATTTTTTCCTACTACTTTGAAAGAAGCAGCCTTGAAATGGTTTATGGGATTAGGAGAACATACAATAGCTTCTTGGGATGATATGAAGAATTTTTTTCTTAAAAATTATCAAGCTTATTGCAGGGTTAGAGACTTAAAATAAGACATTTTTAGAATGACACAACAAGAAGATGAAATTTTGGAAGAATATTTGGAAATATTTCCTTACAATTTACAGAAATCCAAACAACATTCTCTAAGTCATGATACTATCCGTACAATATTTGTTAAGGGTATCAGAGATTTATATTTAGACATCCTTAATGTGATCAGAAAATGAGATATCTCCAATTTACCACTTGAAGAAATTGCTTAAATTTGTCAAAAATACTCTAGGGGAAGTGAAAAGAGTGGAAAGAGAGATATTTCATCAAAATCTTCCAAATCTGCAACATATGGAGTAACAAGAGAAGAAATAGGAAGTTTATTAGAAAATTTCAAAAAATATCTCTTGAGAAATTTTGGAACACAAGTATATGTCTTGAAAGCTATTAAAAAGAAATAAGAACAAGATGAAATATTACCAATTTTATGTCCAAAGTGTAGGCAAAAGCATCCGCTCAGGGAATGTCCTTTGCAAGGTATCCAAGTGTGTGGACTATGCACAGAAAATCATGCAATAGAAAAATGTCCCAAATTAAAAGAATTGCAAGGAGAAGAAGTGCGAGGAGTAGATTCTCTCTACTATATGGCACCAAGGAGACCATGTCAACCAAGGATGCCTCATCAATTCCCTTGACAAAACCCCCATAATTTTCAATATCCTCAAAATTCATGGAATACACCAATGCCATGGCAGGCTTGGCTACCACAACAATATCAAAACCAACCTACACAAGGTTGGAGGGGATATGGTTATGGAAACTAGCCACCTCACCATATGTATCCTCAACAATATCAATGTCAACAACTATACTCTCCACAACCATTTCCTCAATACCAACATTTCCAGTAACATCAACCAATTCCATTTCCACCTCAAAATCAACCAATGATAACTCAACCTCAGCAGCTTCAGCTGCCTACTAACCAACCACTTCCTAGACTACCACAATTGCCAGCTTAGCCAGTAGCTAATCAAAATAAAAAATTGGATAGACTAGCATATCATGTCGAACAGGAAACATATTATCCTACTTATTCAATTCTTCCCATACAAGATGTCCACCTAAGGTCTACGAAGGTGTTACAAAATTATTATCCTCCAATAATTAAATAACAAACTGAACAAGGAGAATAAAGTCAACAACGAGAACAACAAATTTAGAAAGGTAAATCTATTATGAATCAAAATCTACCATATCCAGAGAGATTAATACAATATAATATCCCTACATCTCTGCATGAATTTAATATTCTGGATGAATTGAAGAACACATATGTCAAAATTCCTTTGTTGCAAGCAATTAAAGATATTTCGATATATGAAAAAATAATAAAGGAATTATGCATTAAGAAATCTAGCAGAAGAAAGAAGGATCCACATACAATCCAGGTAATTGGAATTTTAGTTAGTCTCATGTCTACAAACGCAACCATTGAAAAATATGTTGATCCAAGGATTCCTATGGTTACCATTTCGATTAACAAATTTTCAATGCCAAATACTTTAATAGACTTGGCGGCATCTATAAATGTTATGACTACAGAGACTATGAAACATTTGAATATGAACAACATTAGACCTACTACAACATTCTTAGAACATGCAAATAGATCTAAATTTATACTAGAAGGTATATTGGAAGATATCATTATCTCACTGGATTCATGGGAGTGTAGAAATTAGCTGAATAAATCACTTATTCAATGAAGATTAACCCGATCATACATCAATTTCGAATTGCATGCATAACACATAACCTTCTTCTACAATTAATTGTCACATGCGGAAAGAATAGAAGCGATAGCACATCAAATCATTACACACATTAACACAGTATGTATGGGGAAAGCTTATAGCTGAAAACCCCGCAGCTATAGTATATTATAAATGGAGAGAACATGCAGCAAATACATAGTACAAACTCCTCACAAGTACTCATTACTATCTCCCAAAGCTACACAAAAACTAGCTTGGTTTTGAACAAGTCACAGGTTCAAAACACACCCACTACTTCTCTGCCTCTATTGCGCAATCAAGGCTGGTCTAAATAGAGATCCAGGTTCGAATCTCACTGGCTTCAACTGTGCAATTGTCATTGGTAATTTCCTCCAAGTGTTATGCAAATCCCATGCAAAACTGATCCTCCAACTGATAGCTATACTCACCCTTTCATCTACCTCTTTCACTTGTCGCCACTGAACTGTCCATGCACTGAGTTAAACTGATGTGTTCTTTAGTTGAATAATGAGTTAATAATTAGTGAATTAAATAGTATTTAATTCACACAACTCATCTCTAGTGTATTAGCCAGTTAAACTAAATACAACTAGTTCAACTAGTTAACCAGAACACCACCTCCATTAACTCCTCAATCAACTCCACCAAAACTCTGCCACATGAGTCTAACTAAAGTCTAACATGCAATAGCTCACTTAACTCATAGGAAATTCGAATTTCCTTATGTCAGCTGCATGCCCCACCTCTGGGGGTCAAACTGAAGTGCTCCAAGAGAGTAAACTGCTGTTTATAGTCAAAATATTATTAAGGGTAAATAATATTTGACTTCCATATTTTTAGGAGATACAGTCTAAAAATAGCCTGGGTCCTAAAAATAAGGGTCTCATCTATTTTTACCAACATGTCACATACTTCAAGAATCTCCAACTGGAATCTCTGAATCATGCTCCGTATGTCTAAAAATAGACATAGTCTAAAAATAGACTTTTCGACAAAAATCACATGTGTGGTCCCCCACCTAGTTTAGGTGATCACTTTCCAACTAGGATCAGGAAAGATGTTTCAGGAGGCCTCCTTCACTATTTCTTGTTGCCATTTTCAACAGGGAGTAACTTGTACACTTCTTGATTTTGCAGCAAAAAATGAATTTAGGATGGCATCCCTTAATTTTAGGTAGACCATGGTTAGGAATTGTAGATGCTTACATTGTATGCAGGTCAGGAAGTATGAATATTTGACATGGAGATGAAAGAAAACATGTTACATTTTATCCTCCCGCTCAATCTCCTTCTTTATTATCATGGCTTGATGGAGAGGAACAACATGAGATTCAATATGTTCTTAGTATCAATCAAGTTTATAATTTTAGAGAGGAGGAGGAAAATGTGGACTTACTAGATCTTTTCATCTCAGAACCAAATATTTCAGAGAATCTTATAATAACTCAATATGACGCTGATAATTATCTTTTAAATGAAGGTTTTCAAGAAAATTGCACTATACAATCATTGAAAAATACATTCAAAAGTATTTTTCCTGTCAATTCAATTACCAATTCAAAGAGAAAAATCATTGATATCAGCCCTGGGAGACATTTGAATATTGGTAATAACTTACAATCATCACAAGAGGAAAAGCTCATAACATTGTTACAAAAATATTCAAAAAAATTTCCTGGGATTACATAGACATGCAGGGGATTCATCCAAACAGATCTATCCATCACATTTACATTGATGATAAAGTTAAACCTATAAGGAAACCACAAAGAAGGATGAACCCCATGATGAAGGAAATAGTGAAATAATAATTACAGAAACTATTACAAGTTGGATTTACCTATCCTATTTCAGATAGTGAATGGGTTTCACCCTTAGCTGTAGTACCTAAGAAAAATGGGAAATGGAGAATTTGTGTGGATTACAGAGAACTCAATAAAGCTACATTAAAATATCATTTTCCTTTACCATTTATTGATCAAGTGTTAGATTCATTAGTTGGAACTAAATTCTTTTCATTTCTTGATGGATTTAGCAGATACAGTCAGATTAATATAGCATTGAAAGATCAAGATATAATGAAATTTACATGCCCATGGGGGACATATGCATACAATGTATACCCTTTGGTTTATCTAATTCACCTACTACCTTTCATAGAGCCGTACTTGCAATATTTCCTGATTTAATCCATAAGTGTGTAGAAGTTTACATGGATGATTTCACTATGTATGGAAAAACATATGATGATTGTTTACAAAATCTTGAGAAAGTATTGAAAATATGCATAGAGACAAATCTTTCACTCATTAATGAAAAAAAATTTATGATGTTAAATAAGGGAATAGTGTTGGGACACAATATTTCTTAATTGGGAATCAAGGTGGACCCAACAAAAATTCAAGTGATTGTGAATTTAATACCACCCACAACACAAAAAGAAGTTATAAGTTTCTTGGGTTATGAAGGCTACTATAGGATATTTATTGAAAATTTTAGTAAAATAGCTTTGCCATTATTCAAGTTACTTGCGAAAGATGTGGAATTCCAATGGAAAAATAATTGTCAAAATGAATTTGAAAAATTAAAAGAAAAACTGTCAATTGCACCCATTCTTCGAGGACCCAATTGGTCTTTGCCATTTCACATTTCAACTGATGCATCTGACACTGTTATTGGAGCACTACTTGGACAAAAAGAGAATCAATTTAATTATGCCATATATTTCATAAGCAAAAACTTAACACCGACAGAATTGAACTACACTGTTACAGAAAAAAATGTTAGCTATATTACATTAGTTAATAAATTTAGACATTATATAATAGGTTATCAAGTTTACATCCACATGGATCATTCAACCATAAGATATTTAATGAAAAAATAAATTACAAATGGTATAATATCTAGATGGCTATTATTAATGCAAGAATTTAACATTACTATGCAAGATCGACCATACATAGATAATCAAGTTGCAGACTTTATATCAAGACTTCATTTACCTGGTGATCCAACTCCAGTATCAGATAATTTTCCAGATGAACATCTATTTGCTATAAATGTCAAAACTCCATGGTTTGCAGATATAACCAACTATTTATCATCTGTCATCCTACCATATCATTACACAAATAAATAGAAAAGAATAATAATTAGAGAAAGTGCTAAATATAGTTGGGTCAATGGAGAGATATTTTATACTAGTGTTGATCGAATGATTAGAAAATGTGTTCGAAAAGATGAGATTATTGATATTTTGAAAGCATGTCATGACGAAACATGTGGTGGTCATTTTTTAGATAAGCGAGCAGCATACAAAGTGTTGAAATTTGGATACTACTAGTCGGCCATATTCAAAGACTCTAAGGCCTATGTGAAGAGATGTGACAACTATCAAAGAATTGGTAGACCACTGGCATCAGATGAAATTCCATTAAAGTCACAAGTACTAATTGAACCATTTGAACAATGGGATTCATATTTCGTGGGACCAATCGACCCTCCATCCAATGCAAAGAAGTACATCTTGGTATGTACAGATTATGTAACTAAGTGGGTGGAGGCAAAGGCAGTAGCGAGGGCAACAAAAGATATTGTTTTGTCTTTTCTGTTTGAATAAATATTTGTAAGGTATGGAGTTCTGAGACAAATAATAACTGGCCAAGGCACACAATTAACATCAAATCTTATTTGAGATCTTACGGAGAAATACAATATCAAACACATAAAATTAGCTTTGTATCATCCTCAAGAAAATGAACAAGTGGAATCAACAAAAAAATTCCTAGAGAACATTATGACAAAGACTGTACAAATGAACAGAAAGGATTGGTCATAGAAATTGAGAGATGCACTGTGGGTATAAAGGATAACATAGAAAAACGCAATTGGGTTCAATCCATATCATTTGGTGTACGAAAAAGAAGTCCTACTACCCATATAACTTCAAATACATGCATTTAAGCTAGCAGCAGAAATGGGGATGGAATTATTTGAGGCACAACAACAAATAATTATGGAATTAAATCAACTAGATGAGATACAAGAGCAAGTAGTAGAGCACACATCTCTTGTGCAAGAACAAAAAATGAAATGGCATGATCGATTCATAAATAATAATAAAAATTAGAAATGATATTGGGCACTCTTGTTCGACTCCAAGTTCAAAGATTTGAAAGAAAAGTTTACAACTCATTGGCTTGGGCCATGTGAGATTGAATAAATATTTGACAATGGAGCTTTGAAGATAAAAAAAATTGATGAAGCATCTGTTTCATTTTTCGTTAGTGGAAATAGGCTTAAAATTTACAATAAGCCTATAAATAAAGAGGATTTTATGAGAAAAATTTCCATAGATTGAGATCTGGAACTAATGGGGAAGCATAGAAATATACCTTCCATAATTCCAAGAGAATAAGAATAAAAAAAATATTAAAAAAAATAAAAAGAATAAAATAATTTGGTCATGAAAATCTAGGAAATTGGCACAATACAAACTCGAATTCATATCGGAAAACCAACTTGTTTGGCCAATATGAATTCTCTTTTTGTTTTGATTTTACTTCAGTATGATTTTTGCAGATTTACCCTCCGAGACATGTTAGACTTGAGAACAAGTCTTAACATCAGCTTGGGGGAAGGTTTGTAAAAAAACTGTGAAAACAGTTTCAACATAAGAATTGAAGAAGGAATATGAATTACAATTACAAAGGGACCTGGTACATCATTCAACATATACATAAGGGACCTGAATTATTATTTATAAAATTATTCAGGAAGGTACCTGTATCATTACGACAAAAGAATTTTTCAAACATTATTGCAAATTACACCAAAAGGGACCTGAAAATACAAAATGTCAAAAGGGACCTGAGCTACATCAATATTGAAGATCATGACAAATGGGACCTGAAAATGTCAAAATTTAACCTGCAAAAGGGACCTGAACAACATTATTCCAAATAAAATTAGATGCAAAGTATAAATAAGTCTTTGCATAGTCTAGAATATCCATCATTATAACAAACACAATGTTTACCATCATGAACATCAAATGGTTTGAGAGAATACAAGTACAATAAGTAAAAAAAAAACTCTTAAAATTTCAATTTTTTGTGAAAATATTCCAGAATTGTTAAAGCTAATTTAGTACTCGTTTTTCATTTTTATCACCTACATTTAATCACCTATGTTCTTATTCCTATTTTATCCATATCCACACCACTATCCTAGTCACTCAAATAAACATTCCATAATCTATCCATACCATACCATACCCTACTTTTCTAAACAAAAGAATCATAAACAAAAGGCTTAACATTAAACCTTTGTTGGACCTACAATAAACAAACAAGAGATTGGTTTCATTGTAAATATTTGATTTTAAAACATGACCATTTCATTGGTCATATTTAAAATTAAATTAAGAAAAAAAAAACAAAACCTAAAGTCTAAATCATATGATAGCAAAACTATTTGAATTTCAAAACAAAAGCGCAATCATAAAATATGATTATGAGCTAAGGTAATGGAGCAAAAGAGCAATCATAATGCAAAAAATGGAATGCATATGCAACAAACTAACCTAAAGTATGAAAATGATGCTATGAAAAACAATGTATGGCAATGATGCATATATGGATGGATGGGAATATGATGAGAGAGTGATACATACATAGTGGAGGAAAGTAAATATGATGACACATATTTGATAACATAGTGATGTATATACAAGTGATGAAACGAAAATATTATGGCACATATTCAATGAGGTATGATGTGTTTCAGTGGATAATGGAAGCGGACACAATGATCGACAGAAAGCATGAGAAAAAAATGTGCAAAAGGATTGTGTAATAAGTGAATCCAGGGATGAGATGTACACCATGGAGTCAGCATGCCAAATCAGTCACGAAAGGCAAGCCACGGATGCACCAGTCAAAGCGGTTGATGAATGGTCAAAACAAATTCAAAATGAAATATTACGACATTGTGTAAATTGTTGGGAGAACCTCTGCCATTTCTAATACCTCAAGCAACTGACACACTATGTTTTTCACCATCATCGCCTTTCGAAGGCTCAGTAAGAGAAGGAATGTTGTGTAATCAAAACATACATCCATTTTGAAACTCTGTGAGAAACAAATAAACAAGAGAAGACAAGAGAGAGTTGTGAGGAGAATAAGAGAAATATAATGCAAAAAAGAGAGTAGGAGATATAGCAGTGAGAATAACGGAGGGATAAGGAGAATTGAATGAAGTTTCAAGCCAACATATCCGACACATGTGTCAAGTGAGCACACTGTCAGGAGTCAAAAATCCCATGAAGAATGAGGTAAGAAGAAAACTAAAATTTTCTTGTTTAAAACAACGATGATTTTCATGAGTAAATATCTGGATTGTTAAAAAACCTGTGAGTTATAAATGGAGTTCTTATACCATTATTTTTAAAACTTGTCATTGATTTATGTTTTGTCATTCCCACCACTCATAAACGATTTTCCATCAATCAACACTAAATCCTTTGTTGATTGAATGAGTAAATGATGAAGATATTGAGTGAGATTTGATAAGGTTGGCGCTGCTTCAAACATAGAGAATTTGATTAAACTAAAAGGAAAATCACGAGGATCATTTCAAAGATAGGTAAACTTGAAAACTTCTTCATGCATAGTCTTCTTTTTCAATTTGAATGCAAACAGAGAATAGAGAGTTTGGTTTGAAATGCACATCACTTAGTTTTAATTGGGTTGTGTAGTAAATTTATTTCATTTTCACACTCAGTAAGAGAATTCGAACTAGGTTTTATGGTGAATGATTGGTTTAAAAAGGCATAGTCAACATGTTTTTGCATTTTTTCATAACAGAGGGCAGAGTATGGTGAATTTTGAAGAAAAAAGTGAACTCATTTTATGATATTTTTGATGAAATAAGTGAGTTATTTTTACAAATTCTCTTACGTAAGGAATGAGCTTATATTAGATATATAATGCTTTCCCTTAGAAAAATAATTTTGTATGGAATAGAAGGGTTAGAAGACATTATTGTATTAAAAAAAAAAAAAATCATTTTTTTACACACTGAAACAAGAAGTTTTTTTTTTTTTTTTTGCAAAACAGAGGCAGAGGATCAAATAAAGAGAGTAGGATAATAGAAATATGATTTTTTTTAATGTTTTTATAAGCCTCTGTATATAAAATATTGTGTCTGTTGAAGTAGTAATCTCACTTCTTCCAAAGAAAACAAAGGATTGATTTGAATTACTTGGAAAAAGTAGCAAACAGAGGTAAGCCTTACTACTATGATAACATCTAGTACTTGAAATTTTGTTTTCAAAAATGACGTTAATGACAATAGAGGGGTAACTCAAATGGTTTTCAGACAATATGACATCAAGAACTGATCCTAAAGATTTTCATATTGAACATTGGAGTAGGGACACAGTTGAGAAACTTTATCAATCAGGCTTGATAGGCTTCCTTCAAAAACTCAAAGGGCATAATGAAGATATCACAAGAGAGTTTATAAAAAATTGCAAACAAGATGAAACTATGGTGGGTACTTTACACATTACTTTAACTCCAAAATCTATTTTTGAAGCATTAGAGCTGCCATTATCAGGTGAATTACCACAAAGGATTGCATTTCAAGGACAAGGGTTGGACCACGGGGGGGTGTCACTGACAAATCAATATTATATCACGTGCGTTCATATTGGGGTAAAATTGTTTAGAAGAAAAACAAAACATTATATTGGATATATAACTAAGGGTTAATGGGTTTTTTTTATTACATATGGAATATAAATATTTCAAGGTATTTTTTATTTAGTTTTTAGGCCAAATGGGCTTGTTTTGTGGGTTTGGAAAAATAAAAAGAGCACCCAATATTGTGTGAGGCATCATAGGCATTCGAGCACCGTTGGCGCAAGAGGTTTGGCCAACTGAACATTTCTTGTGCGTATATATTAGCATGTGAGCCTCCTTAGTACTGAGCAACCATAACCCTTGGAGCAAGAGGTTTGGCCGACTGAACATTTCTTGTGCGCGGATCTGAGCATGTGAACCTGCTTGGTACTCAGCGGCCAGATTCCAAAGGAGGGATCACTGAGAGAAAGGAGAGACAAACCCCTCCATTGACATATTGGGGGTGGGTGAACAACCTTTCTTTATGGATGGCATTGATCGGGTGGGATTAGGATGAAATAGAATTAGTTATCTAGATTAATTACTAGAACATAGACAGTAGTCTACAAGGAAGGGGTGAGGAGAACCAAAAGCCTTGAACCTGTAACCTTGAACCTATCAACGTTAGCCTTAAGCAAAGCCCTGATGTGATAGACCTGAGCATTTGACAGAGCATTCAACCAAAGAGGGCAAGAGGATTTCACTGAGAAAGAGCATGCATTCGACAAAAATTGTGAGAGAGGGAAAGAGAAGTTGTGTTTTCATCTGAGCTTTTTTTTCATTTGGCATCACGAGGGCAGCAGGGGGCCTACAACACTAGAGGTTAGTCACGGTGAACCTGAAGAGGATAATGTGATAGATTCTTATTTTTTTGTGCCTCTATGCTAGGGTTCATTTTAGCAAACAATGTTGTGCTTGAAACTAGGTTAACTAAGGTATATGTTGTGAATAATTTAGCGTCTAGAGGCTAGGGTGTATTCTAGCAGATTGCTTTGTTTGAAACTAGGTTAACTAAGAAACATGTGGTGACTAACATTACTTAATCCATCACAGTGATGTCAATACTTATTGCTAGTTTATTTCCTGATGTACCTTGGTTATATGGTATTCATACCTACGTACAAACTTTGCTAAAATAATTGTCTAATTGTCCTTATCTTTTAGAGGGTGAAAACCCTATAGTTAAGTCCTTTATGCAAGCACACTGGTAGTAACACTACTACTTGACTGTCATTACCATTCAGAGAACAAATACTTGTAGTCATGTCCATTTGACCTAACTAATTTCCAACTGGATTCGTGGGAAAAAAATTGGGTCAACCTTTATGTCTCATAACTTTACATTGTAGATATCAACATTATTTTTTGAGGACATTGTGTCTGTCACACAAATTAAACTGTGTCTTATGGTTCGTTCCAATGTGGTAGTTGGAAAGCACTCAACCAGTTTAAAATATTTTTATGATGGTAGTGATTAACACTTGAAAGATCTGGTCAAATTTAAGAAATTATTGAAACAAGATTAAACTTAATTTCATCTTATTAGTCAATGTGGAAATTAGTTATGGAATTAGTGATTGATCTGTCCCTTTTATTATTTATTTAATTTGGTCATCATCAAGGCATTGCTTTTTTTGGTACAAGCTAGATCAAATAACATTTGATTTAGTCTTTGTGGTCAATAAAGCAAGTGTGAACACATTGAATATTGATTTAATGGTGTTCAATGGACTGATCTAGAGTATTGAGCCTCAATTTATATATGCCATGATTTTGGATAAATGATGATTTTTGAAAAAGCATGGGAAACAAGTTTAAATGGTATTTACCATGGTTTGAATTGAGGTTAGTTGCAATGCATCTTGAAGTGGGATCGAAGTATAGTGTGAAGAGCATGTATGTTCTCGTGTGGCGTAATCAAGATTGTATATGTTATCTTTTATTGTTCATATTAGAGTTATGATGTAATTTGAGGAAGTCATGTATACACTAGTGCATATGAGATCTTGAAATGTGGTTGAAGCATCTTGTTCATGGTATATTTTACTTCTATAATGAGCAAGAGACTAATAAATCGTTAGTTGTTTTATGAAGAGAGCCAAAGTGGACATTTCTGCACAATAAGGAGATCCATCCAAACCTCCATCAAACATATCATTTATATCCATTTGTTGTAGCATCATAATGTTCTTATATGGGTCATTGGGATCATATGCATATATTTTTGGTGTTGAAATTAAAAATTTAGATATGCATGCCAAACTTAACAGGAAAATGGATCAAAAAAATTGATTGAACACACTTGGAGTGCAGTAAAATGTGATGATCTACATTTTGGAAGAAATAATGATGTTATTGATGCTTGTGGACATATCTTCCTTTTGTTTTCAAGTTATTAGTGCATTTATCTAATCTAGTATAACATGTTGTTGCAGAATTGAAGCTCTTAATTGTTTTTATCAGAGGACATAATGCCTCCCTAGTTTTGTAGCATGGTGCAGAAATCAATTCCTTAATGTCTCATGCAGAACTCCATTTCTAGAATAATGTTGTAAAATATATTGAATCCAAAAGGTAATCTTGTGCAAGGAAAAATTTTGACCTACTAAATTCCTAATAGTGTGTGCAGATCCGAGACAGAGTATTGAGTTAGATTGATGTGATACCATGAATTCTTGTTGATAATAGTTTATTGTTGCAGGAAGAGTATGTAAAATATTTTATTAATATCATTGAGTCTAGCTTTGGTTGTTATAGAATGTTTATGGCCATGATAGAATTTATGTTTATATGATGATTTGCTTATTTGGACTGAAATCATTGTTGATGTTTGATCTTTTCCGTGTAATTCTTTCTTGAAGATGATCATTCTCTAGCCTTATAAACATGGTGATTATACTTTAAGGTAATTGTTGTTGCTACTTGGAATTTGTTTGGATATGAATTGTGCTCGATAACACTATAAGTTGTTTCATGTATTCTCTACCTGTTTCACGGATATGGCAGATATTTTTACAAGAAAAACTTGATGATGATACCTTCAGTTGCATCTTGTTTGAGTGTTTATAGTTGCTTGGTATATATTGATCTGATTAATACAATGCTATTTAGTGATTGGTTTGATAATTTATGGAAAAATATTACATTATTATGTTATTTCTTGTCCTTGTTTCATTTATTGGCTTTAAATTTGTAATGGATTGGGTTGGTCTATGTTCTGGATAGATTGGCTTTTCAAAAACAATTGATAATTGATTATCTCTTGGGCAGTTAGAATTTTTGCATTATACTTGACAATCTTGGATCGCTAATGTATGAT
Organism: Pinus albicaulis; assembly: GCA_034641835.2. Classification (NCBI taxonomy): domain Eukaryota; kingdom Viridiplantae; phylum Streptophyta; class Pinopsida; order Pinales; family Pinaceae; genus Pinus; species Pinus albicaulis. The sequence goes on from CM076569.1 coordinate 357,295,384, forward strand.
GTTTTGAAGGGGAGAATTATTTTGGATAATATGTGCTACAATTTGAAGTCTCTTTACATGGGTCGGTACATCAGTGTTATATCTCAAGTACTATTGTGCAGCTGAGGTAATTGTGTCCCTAAAAATAATGTGCTACTACATAGTAGGTTGTAAGAATTTATGAGTGTCGTGTTGATGTATATATGGGGATCTTGAGTCTTGTTGTAGTAATATATATGGGTTGATGATACTCCAAAATTGTATCTCAGGAGTATGACAATTCTTAAAGGTAAAAAGAGTCATGAGTTCTAGAAAATTAAAGAGGACATTCCTTATTTTTGTCATATGTGGGCTTGTTTTCAATGTCATGGTTTTTGTAAAATTGTATGTAGTTTGTGTTGTTCATTGTCATGAAATCACACATTGATGAAAATCACTCCTAGGTTGAGATAAAGAATCTTTAGTGCCCATCATTAGGCTTATGGAGTCCTAGTCATAGTTTATGATGTGAGTTAATTGTTTCATCCATGCAAGATATCTATGAAGCCCTATATTTTGTGGTAAAGTATTTTGTCAAGTGTCTGTCTTTTGGTTTATGAGGTGTCACATTGAGTGAGGAGGTCTACATTATAGATTGTTGATGAAGATAATGCTCGGGGAGAGCATGTCTAGTGTTTTGTTGTTGATTAGATATGGATGTTGTTAAGGGTGCATGGATGGTCGCTATGTTTTTTATTTCCCCTTTTCTTCATATATGTGTTTGACTAACCTTGGGATATTGGAACTTCAAGCCTTGGTTTGATCAGGGATGTAGATCTAGGACGACACCCCAATAGAAATATATTTGCAGGGAAAAGGAAGACCCATTGGGCGCTTGTAAATTTCAGTGTTTTGTCACATGTTGTGGGTCAAGCTACTAATTCACTTCTTAATAGGTATGGGCTGATGATACTCCAAAATTGTATCTCATAAGTATGAAAATGCTTAAATGTAAAGAGGGTAATGAGTTCTTGAAAATTAAAGAGGAAATTCCTTATTTTTGTCATATGTGGGCTTGCTTTAAAAGTCATGGTTTTTTATTTCATGGTGAAGCCTTGTAAAATTGTATGTAATTTTTGTTGTTCATTGTCATGAAATCACACATTGGTGAAAATCAGTCCTTAGTTGAGATAAAGAATCTTTAGTGCCCATCATTGGGCCTATGGAGTCCTAGCAATAATTTATGATGTGAGTTAATCGTTTCATCCATGAAAGATATATATGAAGCCCTGTATTTTATGGTCAAGTATTTTGTCAAGTGTCTATCTTTTGGTCTATGAGGTGTCACTTTCAGTGAGGAGGTCTACATTATAGATTTTTGATGAAGATAATTCTCTGTGAGAGCATGTCTAGTGTTTTTTATTGATGAGATATGAATGTTGTTAAGGGTGTATGGATGGTCGCTACGCTGTTTCTTTTCCATTTTCTTCATATTTTTGTTTCTTCATATATGTGTTTGACTGACCTTAAGAGATTGGAACTTTAGACCCTGGTTTGATCAGGGATGCAGATCCAAGAAGACTCCCCAATAGAAACATATTTGCAAGAAAAAGGAAGACCCATTGGGCACTTGTAATATTCAGCGTTTTGTCACTTATTGTGGGTCAAGCTGCTACTTCAGTTCTTAACAGGTATGGGCTGGTGATACTGCAAAATTGTATCTCATGAGTATGAAAATTCTTAAACATAAAGAGAGATATGAGTTCTAGAAAATTAAAGAGGACATTCCTTATTTTTTTCATATGTGGGCTTGTTTTCAATGTCATGGTTTTTTATTTCATGGTTAAGTGTTGTAAAATTGTATGTAATTTGTGTTGTTCATTGTCATGAAATCACACATTGGTGAAAATCAGTCCTCAATTGAGATAAAGAATCTTTAGTGCCCATAATTGGGCTTATGGATTCCTAGTGATATTTTATGATGTGCGTTAATTGTTTAATCCATGAAAGATATCTATGAAGCCTTGTAGTTTGTGGTCAAGTATTTTTTCAAGTGTCTATCTTCTGGTCTATGAGGTGTCACTATCAGAGAGGAGGTCTATATTATAGGTTTTTGATAAAGATAATGCTCGAGGAGAGCATGTCTAGTGTTTTTTTGTTGATCAGATATGGATGTTGTTAAGGGTGTATGGATGGTTGCTATGTTGTTTCTTTTCCCTTTTCTTCATATATGTCTTTCTTAATATATTTTTTTGACTGACCTTGAGAGATTGGAACTTCAAGCCCTGGTTTGATTAGGGATGCAAATCCAGGAAGAGGCCCCAATAGAAATATACTTGCAGGGAAAAAGAATACCCATTGGGTGCTTGTAATATTCAATGTTTTTTCACTTATTGTGGGTCAAGCTATTGATTCACTTATTAATAGGTATGGGATGATGATACTCCAAAATGGTATCTCATGAGTATGAAAATTCTTAAATGTAAAGAGAGTCATGAGTTCTAGAAAATTAAAGAGGCCACTCATTATTTTTGTCATATGTGGGCTTGTTTTCAATGTCATGGTTTTTTATTTCATGGTGAAGCCTTGTAAAATTGTATGTAATTTGTGTTTTTTATTGTCATGAAATCACACATTGGTGAAAATAAGTCCTCAGTTGAGATAAATAATCTTTAGTGCCCATCATTGGGCTTATGGAGTCCTAGTGATAGTTTATGAGGTGAGTTAATTTTTTTCACCCATGAAAGATATCTATGAAGCCATGTATTTTATGGTGAGGTACTTTGTCAAGTTTTTGTTTTCTAGTCTATGCAGTGTCACTTTCAGTGAGGAGGTCTACATTATGAATTGTTGATGAAGATAATGCTCGAGGAGAGAATGTCTAGTGTTTTTTTGTTGATCATATATGGATGTTGTTAAGGGTGTTGGATGGCCGCTATGTTGTTTCTTTTCCCTATTCTTCACACATGTGTTTGACTGACCTTGAGAGATTGGAACTTCAGGCCTTGATTTGATCAGGGATGAAGATCTAGGAAGAGGCCCCAATAGAAATATATTTGTAGGAAAAAGGAATACCCATTGGGCGCTTGTAATACTTGTAATATTCAACGTTTTGTCACTTATTGTGGGTCAATATGCTGCTTCACTTCTTAGTAGGTATGGGTTGATGATAATCCAAAATTGTATCTCATGAGTATGACAATGCTTAAATGTAAAGAGAGTCATGAGTTCTAGAAAATTAAAGAGGACATTCCTTATTTTTGTATATTTGGGCTTGTTTTCAATGTCATGGTTTTTTTTTTCATGGTGAAGCCTTGTAAAATTGTATGTAATTTGTGTGGTTCATTGTCATGAAATCACACATTGGTGAAAATTAGTCCTCAGTTGAGATAAGGAATCTTTAGTGCCCATCATTGGGCTTATGGAGTCCTAGTGATAGTTTATGATGTGAGTTAATTGTTTCATCCATGAAAGATATCTATGAAGCCCTGTATTATGTGGTCAAGAAAAGTGTCTGTCTTCTGGTCTATGAGGTGTCACTTTTAGTGAGGAGGTCTACATTATAGATTGTTGATGAAGATAATGCTCGGGGAGAGCATGTATAGTGTTTTGTTGTTGATCAAAAATAGATGTTGTTAAGGGTATATGGATGGTTGCTATGTTGTTTCTTTTCCATTTACTTCATATATGTGTTTGAATGACCTTGAAAGATTGGAACTTCAAGCCCTGGTTTGATTAGGGATGCAGATCCAGGAAGAGGCCCCAATAGAAAGATATTTTTAGGAAAAAGGAAGACCCATTGGGCATTTATAATATTCAGCGTTTTGTCACTTATTGTGGGTCCAGTTGTTGCTTCACTTCCTAACAGGTATGGGCTGGTGATACTCCAAAATTATATCTCATGAGTATGATAATGCTTAAATGTAAAGAGACTCATGAGATCTAGAAAATTAAAGAGGACATTCCTTAATTTTGTCATTTGTGGGCTTGTTTTCAATGTCATGGTTTTTGTAAAATTGTATGTAATTTGTGTTGTTCATTGTCATGACATGAAATATTGGTGAAAATCAATCCTTGGTTGAGATAAAGAATCTTTAGTGCTCATCAATGGGCTTATGGATTCCTAGTGGTAGTTTATGATGTGAGTTAATTGTTTCATCCATGAAAAATATCTATCAAGCCCTATATTTTGTCGTCAAGTATTTTTTCTTTCTTCTAGCCTATGAGGTGTCACTTTCAGTGAGGAGGTCTACATTATAGATTGTTGATGAAGATAATGCTTAGGGAGATCATGTATAGTGTTTTGTTGTTGATCATATATGGATGTTGTTAATGGTGTATAGATGGTCGCTATGTTGTTTCTTTTCCCTTTTATTCATATATGTGTTTGAATGACCTTGAGAGATTGGAACTTCAGGCCCTGGTTTGATCAGGGATGCAGATCCAAGAAGAGCCCCAATAGAAAGATATTTGCAGGAAAAAGGAAGGACCATTGGGCACTTGTAATATTCAGTGTTTTGTCATTTATTGTGGGTCAAGTTGCTGCTTCACTTATTAACAGGTATTACTTTGATGATGGTGGTAACCATGGATGGATATCAACTCTAGTGCAACAGGACATTAGTCATCAATACATTCAGCCCACATCATGCATGTATTTGTTTAATAATTGGGTTTACCAATATGATGGATCCTTCCACCAAAATCCAGCCTTCAAATTTAATATACCATTAGGTATGAGTTATATAGATATGCAAACTTCCACATCTAGTGCATGTAGATTAGCAATTTTTCTTTGGTTGCACATGTATAGAATATGCAGTTTTTTAAAATGTGCCATTTAGTGAGTTTTTTATTTGATCCATGTTTTCTCTATATTTCTTATTTTATTCACTAATTTCAAACAATTGTAGGTACATTTTATAAGGTTATGAACAAGAAAAAATAGAATTGCTTACTAAGGATGGGGATATCTATAACAGGCTTGTGTGTTCTTTAGCTCTAGATATATTTGGACACGAAGATGTGAAAAAACCCCTGATTCTTCTTCGTTTTGGTGCCCCAACTAGAAAATGCAAGTATGGAATGAAGGTATAATTATTTTACTGAAGAGTTGTTACAAAGAAACTTGATTATCCCACTGGTGACTGTCTGAGAAAAATGTCTTGTTAGTCTCCCTTATCTGGTCTCTAGAGTCTGTATATAAAGGAAACATTATATTTATTTCTCACATTTTTGTTTTACTTGCAAATAAGAGGTGATTTGAATGCCTGTTTGATGGGAGATCCTGGATTTGCAAAGAGTCAGTTGTTGAAACACATGATCAGTGTGGCACCTCGAGGAGTTTACACCACAAGTAGAGGAAGTTGTGGTGTTGGTATGATAGTTGTTGTTCAAAGGGATCCGATGACCAACGAAATGGTACTTGAAGCCAGAGCCCTCATATGTAAACCCTAATAGAAATGGTATTTAATGAGATATATTTCCAATGTGATTTTAAGTTTCCTTATCATGTTTTCTTGTGTTATTTTGATTATCATGTGCCTCACTATTGGTGGAACCTGTGTTATATGTGAATAGTATGAGTCAACAGGGACTGAACTTCTGATGCTCAATAATAAATGAATTAATCATTTTACCAAACAAACTTAGAAGAGTAGATAGTCTGCTTATTGAAAATTTGCTGCAAATTGAATATAGTTTATTGTTTTGTTAGTTGGTGCACAGTTTATGTCTGATCGGAGTGAGGAATAAACTTCGTTAAGGAGTTAAAATGATGAATAAGGTTGTTAGCAAGCTTAACAATGGAATTCCTAATTACAATGCACACACACATACAACCATAGGTTGAGGAAGTTGAATGAATAAAAAAAATCATAGTTTAATATAAATTATTCACAATTTTTTTTTTAATAATTCCATATAATATTGTATTTAATTTTCTAATCAAATCTTGTTTATTTAAGATTTGTTCATCACATTTTCAATATCAAGACCTTTTTTAGGGCAGAAATGACACAATTCATCATTTTTATTTCTTCTATCAATCTGTATAGAAGCAAAGGCTTAGTCTGGCACTACTCATTTCTCTTGGCGTTACCTTTCAAATTTTTGTATCATTTTTTCTCTTTTCATTTTCCTCTCATCATCAAATAGTATATTGGGGTGTTGCAAGTGATTTTTTTTGGTAGTGGAGGTGATGCATGCATGTGCTACAAGGAATTGTATTAGGTAAGTATGAGAGGCAAAAGTTGCTTCCTGTGATGATTTATATTCCAAATACATGTATTAGGTAACTAAGAGAGGAAAAATTTGATGCCTGTGATGATTTTAAAGTCCTTTCTTCCTGCTTTAAGTTTAAATTCATTCATAGTTAAAGTCAATTTTTTTTCTTTCAATTTAACCTCATTTATTGTATGCTTTCTATTTATGTAGTTAGAGTATGGATCATGTTCCATCAACATAATAAGTTATTATCATGTATTTTCCTATTTAATGATTTAAGCCTTGAATATCCCTATCTGTATTCTCAATATCATCCTTTTTCCTTTATTCGTATGTATTTTTGAATGTTTATTATTACTTTATTTATTTTTTGAATCTCAATGTGTACCTCCACTAGTTACATCCTTCTCCTCTAATCACTTTTCAGTATATATAACCTTGTTGTTCGGTTTCCCAAACAAGTCCTTACGTTTATTTTGAAGTGAATAATGTGATAGTTGACTTCTTCAATATGTTATGTCATTAGCATAATATCATTTCCCATTTCAATGCCATCACTTATTATGGTTACCGTTATCTATTTGGTGCCTACCAAATTTTATTTCTTGCCATTTCAGTGTCATGAATTGTGGTTGCTATCTGTTTGATCTCTAAATTATTGTCTTACTCCTTTTCTATCTAAAATTTTGCATAATAATGTTTTAGAATTATATTTTAAATATTTTGACAGTGCTTCTACTCTTTGTTTTAGGTATAATTTGATGGATATGGACCTTTTTCCTATTACTACTTTCTGGTTGAAATATTTAGTACTTTTCAATCCTCAAGGATATTCATTAAATGACTTACATAGCAGAGATCCCTGTGGTTGGTATCATTTCCAGCTTTGTTGCTTGTGAAAATTAATTTTCACCTTAAAAGAAAAATGATAAAGCTGGAAGAACAAATATCTCTCAACTTCGTAATGAATGTTGGCTCATCTCATTTGTATAGTTTGCATAGAGTTGCAACTTGGGACATAAACTACTGTATGTATTATAAATTTTAGTGCATATATTTACTATTTAGTCAATGTTGATATAGAGAATATTTTAGTTGTCACTTTAAACATGGTGTTTTTTGTCTCGTGCTTGCAACACTTACAACTAATGATCTAGATAAGTTCTTGAGATCGATTGCGAAAGAACCTGCTTATGTGGACTTAGAGGTAAACCATAAAAGTATATACATCAGTAGTACAAAGCACAATATATGGTCATGTTCTGATGGAAGTGGTTATATTCTTTAATATGCATTCTGAACAAGGACAAGATAATGAGACAGGACCTCCGAATATTATTCATAGAGAGAATGAAACTAGCAAACATAAAGGTGATTATGCTAAAACTTTCATGGTGTATGTATTTTAATTAAAAATATTATTGGTCTTCTAATTGACACTTTGCAGACTTTGATGTGTTTTTCGGCACCCTGAATTCATATGCACTTGTTCATGTAGGAAGTGATGTTGATCTAGGCTTTTTCATTACATGGTCATCGTGAACTCTATAGTGAAGATCTTGAGCCAAGAAGGTAGAAGTTGGCATCAAAATGAAATTGAGTTTGATCACTCCCAAATCAAAAGTTTGGCATTTGCAAATGTAGTAAAGGTTTCCTCTTCAGGTGATTAATCAGTGTGTAGAAAAAACAACAGACCTTTTCCTCTCCATCATAGTCTTGTCATCATGGAATAGATTGAAGATTAAGTATCTATAGCAAGGGATTCTGTGGAAGTGAAAAGAACTAATGGAATTATATTTTCTTTTGCGTTAATGACCAAGACTTAAAGTATACAATTGTCTCAGATTTTTATGTATTGAGTTGTCTAGCTAGATGCAAATAATTCTTGAGTCTATCTGTGTATCATAGATAGCATGTTATGAAGCTTATTAAAAAATTTAATTTCAGTTGGTTGCTACAAGATTTGGTTCTTGAGGAAGTATTGTTGAGCATGGTGATTGAGAATTTAATATCGTCACGATGTCCTAACACCTTTGGTGACATAAGAGAACCTTGATTTGAAAATGACTTTTATAGTAATCTTGTGGATAGATAATAATGAGACTGTCAAGGGAAGTAATCTATAGAATGTGACCTATGTATCAGTGAGTTACCATGTTTCACATTTGTATAATAATGTTTAATGACAACATGACAGATCATGATTTTGTCACAATAACCTTGACAACTGTATATCATCAATATTCTCTGTGACATGGTGACAATGATCCCCTTTTGTGAACAATGTTGAAGGTTCATCTTGAGGTTGTTGAGTATAGTTGTTATAGTAATTATGACTGAAGATTCATCTTGAGGTTGTTGAGTGAAGTTGTTACAGTAATTATGACTACATCTCTAGTGCTTCCAAATGGGCATTAAAAGTTCTGGTATCATTTTGAAAACACATTCTTGTCTTAAGCTAGTGAATATTGGGCTTATTAAATATTCTCCAATCCAACCAAGATAGTGTTGTGACCCCACAGATCCCTTCAAATGTGAAATCCTATCTTCGAAAGATTCTTACCAAAAAACTTGGGGGTAGACCTACCTAGCATGTTGATGTTGGGAAGCTTCATAAAACATAGCCACATAATACCATTAATTTGAACTTGGGGGAAATTGTCTACAACTTACGAAATATTTTTGATAATCTTGAAAACAAGAAATCTAGCTGTAAGAGCTCTTTAAATCACATTACTAAGCTTAAAAAACCATTAATTCCATCCACATGGGTTCTTTCCAAATTATGTCTTACTAAAATATACCATGGGGCTCCCATTAAAACACTTAAATTAAAAGAGAACAAAGAACAATGTTTTTTTTTTCATTAAAGCAAAGGGAGGGTCTCATAACTCTCATCCTCACCTTGCCTTTTCTTCTCTATATAACTCTCTGAAACTATAACTTTTGTTGTTCCACCTTAATAAGGCACTAGTTTGAGTACATGAGGTTGCAGTTGGATTTTTGAACAACAAGCTTTCAAAGGGAAGAGGGTCTAGACTTGTTATTGAACACCTTATTTGGTGCAAACATATTCATAAAGATTGATCAATTGATTTTTCATCATCATATAGATCAATTTATATGTCATTCTATAGACATGCACATAATCAATCTTCCTAAAAAATGCTCAACTTTTGTATGCCTTAGACGATTAAATGCCACAAATCATAGTGAGATGTGCTTGAGTGTGGATTTAGTAATCACATTGTGGGAATAATAAAATGCATCTACTATGTATATCACAAGAAGAAAGGTGAATTGTAGAATGCATGTGGTGTCAGAAGAGAGGCATCATGTCATTATCTTAAGGATATAAATATAAAGTGGTGTAAAAAATGTTAATGAAAAAATAGATACCTACAATATCCAGTGAAAGTAGGGGTTTTTTTAATTAGGAAAATGCAATGGGTTAGTATTGGTAGGGGGTTAATTAAAGTGATTTTTAGCGGTATTTTCCAATATGTAGTCAAATTAAGGGGATTGTTTAGTATTCCATGAATGCACGTTCTGTTGGGAAAAATACTGAGAGGGGGGGGTGAATCAGTATTTACTGCATATTCAAAAAAATTTACTGTTTCATTCCTTAAAACCCATACGCTACTTTCCTTTAGTAAACTCGCGTATACACGCAGATATCCTTCATACAACTCGCGTATTAGCAGAGATCTAAATATGCAGATATTTATTAACTTAGTTCTTTGCAATATTCATTCATCTGACGTCAAGTAAATAGTAAACATGTGTAGTAACAATAGAATAAACCATCACACAAAGCATCACACATGAACACCAGGATTTTTAGGTGGAAACCCAAGTCGGGAGAAAACCACCGCTGCAGTTGCTCAGCCTTCAATATTTTATTATAGAGAAAACATATTACAACATATGTGTTGGTGCAGACTCTACCAGCACGCAGGCACCCACCTGCGCTCGTTTACCAGCCTCTCCTGGAAGGGAGCTCCAACCCCCTGACTCGTTTACCGGCCTCTCCTGGAAGGGAGCTACGACCCCCTGATCTCGTTTACCAGCCTCACCTGGAAGGGAGCTACGACCCCCTGCTCTCGTTTACCAGCCTCACCTGGAAGGGAGCTACAACCCCCTGACTGAAGGCTACAACCCTCAGCACCTCTATGGACCACGTTTCATCAATTTTCACACTGGATCCAACAACTTCAAAAGAGCACAACTTGTAGGCCACGTTTCATCAGATTTTCAGACAGGACCCACTCCATACTTTTAAGCACATTCAACCATGAAACAGATACATATAACTCACTGACAGATATCAGTAAACCAGCAGAACAGATCAGACATTTCTTACCACAGACTTCAGCAAACCCTAGTTTGCATACGCGCTTTCCTTTCACTGATGTCGCGTATATACGCGCTTCCATTCACATAAACCAGCGTATACTTTTGTACATATTATAGATCCAATTTCATTGCGCATACGCACTTTCTCTTTAGCGAAGCCGCGTATGTACGTGCTTCCTCTGCGACGAACTAGCGTATGGATCTTCAACCATTACAGAGCTGCATACTTCTTCAGATCAGATATTTAGTTCAGATTCAACCCTTTACTTCAGACAGATGTTTGCCTCATCACAGATCTAATCACTTCATAAACAGATCTAGTAGATACAAATACATTTCAGATCTAGATCCCCTTCTTCATCATTTTCTTCATTGGTGCATCATAGATTCAGATCTATCATCAAGCCTTTACCCTTTCCATACAGATATACTTCACAGAGAAGTATTCATTCAAACTCAGACATCTTGCACCCACACTCATGATATGCACAATGAATTTCTTCTCTTTATATAGGTTTACCCTTTTTCAATACCATGAGCCCAAAACTACATTACTTCCGATGGTATTCCTGGACGGGGTCATTTAGATGAATCATTACCCAATACAATGGGTCAATACCATGGTGGTTACCCCTGGTTTTGCACTTTTTGAGCGCTTTTTCCCATACGCAACTTGGAACGTTGTTTCCCGCGTGCATACGTGACTTCTCCTAGGAAAATCCGCGTATGCCTTGAGACATACTCTTTTCATCATAGATCTAGCACATACTGAATTCCTTTCTTCATTACCTTTTGTACTCTCTGTAGATACATCAGATTTTCATCTTTAAATAGGTTCATCAATACATATTCTATCAAGCACAACTTCATCAAGTAAGTTGCCATCATCTTCATCAGGTGGGTTGCCATTCAAGAACAACTCTCTACATCATATTTTCAACAAACATCATATCACATTAGATTTACATCATTTACCAAGTCCATCAAGTCAAGAATAACTTCATCAGGTGTATTGACATCAAGGACAACACATGCCAACAATCTCATGTCTTCATCATCATTCAGTGGGTTTCCATCAAGGACAACACTCTGCATCATATTGCCAACAATCTCCCCCTTTGGACTTGATGGCAACCACGATGGTTTTTGGTTACCACAACAGATAGGCACCATGTTACTCTCCCCATTATTTGACACCATTCAAACACCATGTCATTCTCCCCCTTTGACATCAAGGGCAAAGGGCAGATCAAAAACCAACACACTCTCCCCCTTTTCTCCTCATGTGGAAGAAGCGTTCTGCAGATCTGATATATACTGAAGTGACCAAGCTCCCCCTGAGTTCATGCTAAATCTTCAAACATATTTTCCAGTGGAGTACATGACTCTATGAATTTCCTATCACCAATGACTCATACTTACATCAAATATCCAACCAAGTGGATTTACATATGAGATTCAACTACCCAACCAAGTGGGTTTACACATTTCAACTCAGCTACCCAACCAAGTGGGTTTACAAAACTTGACTCAGCTACCCAACCAAGTGGGTTTACAAATTTGACAAGTCCTTACATGACTGAATATTACAATTTTACATCATGGGTCTCAACATGACCTTTTCATAAAACTACAAATATAACTTTAAGACCAACACCAGAAAGTCCTCAAGAAAGAGAACATATTTCATAACCAACATAATGCCAACAATGCATTATACTCAGCAAGGCCAATGCTCCCCCTGAAACTGTGCATCCAAGCAACCTTTCCATATGACTAAGGCTCCCCCTTAGTTTGTGCATCCTGAACACTTTCACCAACAAATCATCAAGGCATCTTTATCAAATCATTAGAAATAGAATTATGAGAACTGGAACACCACCAGAGATACCAAACAGTATCAGAGATACCAAACAGCATTGCAGCTGTGCTGAAGAACGCTGATCACAAACAAAAATTGCCAGCAACAAACCATACGCGTCTTTATGTGTTTCAACTCGCGTATATACGCGACTGTATTTCAGGAAACCCGCGTATCCAATTCAATCTTTTGCATTTAAGTAGATTTTCTCTTCTGACAGACAGAGACAACTCCAGCTTTAGCTTGTGAAATTCAAATGCTTCCCTGGAACATGTGAGGGCAGACAGATAGGACAATGTAGTTGTGTCTTCAAGCGTCATCCAATGGTTGTAGCATAAGCACATTAGTAACCAAGCCTTCAGATTCTTTGCAGCATCAATACAATCTTTCCAAGAGAGATTATCATACCAGCACAATATCTTCAAATATGTGTCAATCATCCATGTGGTCCAATATCACCATGATCTTTAAGATTTAACATGAAGTAACATATGTAGGGAAAAGATCTCAACCATAGTAACAAACTCTGCATGATCTATTCTTATTTCTGAATCAAATGACATCCAACTCATCCATGTGTGAGCACAAAATATACTTATCAGCAACCAGGGCTCAAAATCTCATCATAATAAATCATGTACCAAGTCATCATCATTTGAGCATGAGTATCACAAAAACCAAAGAATAAGCAGTCATATTTACAACAATGCAATCATTAGTATTCAACCTGCTGCTCCCCCTGAACCAGTGCTCCTTCTTAACTTGTGCAACCTGAATACGTTCATCAGCAAGTCATCAGCAACAATCTCTGCATGAACTGTCCTTATCTCCGAATTATAAGACTTTCATCTCAACAATGAATACTCTTCATCAAAAAGCAAACATGACTCATCCACAATCTTCAACATAAGAAACCATGTATCATATCATCATTATTTAGAACTGAGAAACTAAGCTGATATTGAGTCAATAATATAGTTATTAACAGTCAGACTGATGCTCCCCCTGAACCTCTGCTCCAGATCTTCAGCTATCATATAAATTCTCTTATCATCAATGCATACGCGACTGTGTCTGCTGGAACTCGCGTGTATACGCGACTTTTGTTAATAGAACCCACGTATGGAAAGTGAAGCATAGAAATTTTTCACATTCCTTCATCTCCCCCTGAACTTGTACTTCCTGTACCTGTCTTCTTCATATCAGATGCTCTGTCAGAAATACATATAACCATAATAATCAAATCAATCATGAGAGACATCATACATTGCTCCCCCTGTGACGATACATTACTAAATCTCATAATGTATCCCACATCATTCCTGCAGTCAATCAAAGAAGTAAGCTTCAGAAGCGGATGACTGCAGTAGGGTCAAAATTCCCTACGTTTCTGATCGGTCCTCCATCTTTTTCCAGATTTGTTTGAACTTTCTATTTGTGTGCTGGAAGTTATCCAATTTCTCATATCTGTTCCACCTGCATTCTTTTTCTACATGTCCATACTTGTTACAAGAATAACATCTCATGTGTCCAGAGAAATAAGCATAAGAATCATAATGAGTATTTATAATCTTCCTCCTTTTACAATCAGCTGCTTTATGTCCATACTTGTTACATGAAAAACAATATCCCTTGAAGAAACCAGAGTACCTTTCTATGTAGGAACTGTTTGTTTGAGGCTGAAATGATCTGCTCCTGCAATTTGCTGCAACATGCCCATAATTATGACATTTAAAGCATTCAACTTCATTGACTGATTTCCTTTGAGATTTCATCATTGTTGGTTGAACTTTTGTTTCTTTCAACACTTCAGGTTTTGCATTGACATCCTCTGAATTTTTAGCACTTCCTTGTGAGCTAGATTCTCCTTTAACAGTTTCATGGAAACCGAGACCAAGTTTGATAGCAGGAGACCTTTGATTACTCAGAATATTGTCCAAAATATTAGTACTATCTTGAAACCTCAAAAGTTTAACTTTTTCTTCTAATTTATCTTTGAGAATGTTTACCTCAACCTCCAAGGCTTGACATTGCTTTGTCATGCTTTCTTCTTTCCTTCTTCCATCTTCTACTTGATCCTTTAGATTTAGAATCTCTTCTTTCAACCAATTTCCATTTTCTTCACATGTTTGTTGTAGCTCTTCATTCTTCTTCTTCGATGCTTTGAGATCTTCTTTCAGAGATATGTTTTCTGCTTCAAGTCCTGCATTCTTCTTATTTGATTTATCCAGGTCTTCTTTGAGGGAAATGATTTCTGCTTCAAGTCCTTCATTTTCAAATGATTGTAGAGGTTCCTCACTCTTCTTACTTGATGTTTCAATTTTTTCTTATAGAGAGATGATTCCAGCTTCAAGACCTTCATTCTTCCTTTTTGATTTTTTCAGATCTGTTTTTAGAGAAACGTTTTCTGCTTCAAGTCCTTCATTCTTCTTATTTGATTCTTCAAGATCTGCTTGCAGAGAGATGATTCTAGCTTCATATCCTTTACTTCGATTGTATACATCATCGAACATCCTTTTCAGTCTAAATATCAAAGCTTTGGAGGAAGATTCCTTCTCATTAAATATTCTTTGTTGATCTTTGATAACTTCTTCTAAGTCGATAGTACAGTTTTCACTATCTTCACCCTTCTTTGTACAAATAAGAATATCAGGACCCCAATCACTATCAGATTCATCTTTGTCAATTTCAGCTATCTTTTTACTTTGAGTAGCCTTCTTCTTTTGCTTCTTTTCCATGAGTACTTGTAGAGCTTGGTCAGAATCTTCTTCATCTTCACTTTCACTATCATAACCTTTGCATATACAGGTAAGTGAAATACAAGAACAACGATCAATACCTATTTCATCTCCTTCAATTTCTGCTATACACAATTTCTGAGGCATCTTCTTTCCTTGAGCAACCTTCTTCTTTTGCTTCTTTCCCATTGCGACGGATCTCCTTCAAGCGATCAAGCTTCTGCAGAAGAACCTTCTCTGATACCAATTGTTGGGAAAAATACTGAGAGGGGGGGGTGAATCAGTATTTACTACATATTCAAAACTTTTTACTTTTTCATTCCTTAAAACCCATACGCTACTTTCCTTTAGTAAACTCGCGTATACACGCAGATATCCTTCATACAACTCGCGTATTAGCAGAGATCTAAATATGCAGATGTTTATTAACTTATTTATTTGCAATATTCATTCATTTGATGTTAAGTTAGCAGTAAACATGTGTAGTAACAACAGAATAAACCATCACACAAAGCATCACACATGAACACCAGGATTTTTAGGTGGAAACCCAAGTCGGGAGAAAACCACCGCTGCAGTTACTCAGCCTTCAATATTTTATTATACAGAAAACATATTACAACATATGTGCTGGCGCAGACTCCTACCAGCACGCAGGCACCCACCTACGCTCGTTTACCAACCTCTCCTAGAAGGGAGCTACAACCCCCTGACTCGTTTACCAGCCTCTTCTGGAAGGGAGCTACAACTTCCTGACTCGTTTACCAGCCTCTCCTGGAAGGGAGCTACGACCCCCTGCTCTCGTTTACCAGCCTCACCTGGAAGGGAGCTACGACCCCTTGACTGAAGGCTACAACCCTCAGCACAACCTTGGACCACGTTTCATCAATTTTCACACTGGATCTAACAACTTCAAAAGAGCACAACTTTCAGGCCACATTTCATCATATTTTCAGACTGGACCCTCTTCATACATTTAAGCATAGTCAAACATCAACAACAGATAGCTAAAACACAGCAGATCAGATCAGACATTTCATACCCCATACTTCAGCAAACCCTAGTTTGCATACGCGCTTTTCTTTCATTGATGTCGCGTATATATGTGCTTCCGTCCACATCAACCAGCGTATACATCTGCACATAAACTTCACTGCGCATACGCGCTTTTTCTTCAGATAAGCCGCGTATATACGCGCTTCCTCTGCGGCTAACTAGCGTAGGGATCTTCAACCATTACAGAGCTGCATACTTCTTCAGATCAGATATTCAGTTCAGATTCAACCCTTTACTTCAAACAGATGTTCGCCTCATCACAGATCTAATCACTCCATAAACAGATCTACTAGATACAAATACATTTCAGATCTAGATCCCCTTCTTCATCATTTTCTTCATTGGTGCATCATAGATTCAGATCTATCATCAAGCCTTTACCCTTTCCATACAGATATACTTCACAGAGAAGTATTCATTCAAGCTCAGACATCTTGCACCCACACTCATGATATGCACAATGAATTTCTTCTCTTTATATAGGTTTACCCTTTTTCAATACCATGAGCCCAAAACTACATTACTTCCGATGGTATTCCTGGACGGGGTCATTTAGACGAATCATTACCCAATAAAATGGGTCAATACCATGGTGGTTACCCCTGGTTTTGCACTTTTTGAGCGGTTTTTCCCATACGCGACTTGGAACGTTGTTTCCCGCGTGCATACGCGACTTCTCCTAGGCAAATCCACGTATGCCTTGAGACATACTCTTTTCATCATAGATCTAGCACATACTGAATTCCTTTCTTCATTACCTTCTGTACTCTCTGTAGATACATCAGATTTTCATCTTTAAACAGGTTCATCAAGACATATTCTATCAAGCACAACTTCATCAAGTAAGTTGCCATCATCTTCATCAGGTGGGTTTCCATTCAAGAACAACTCTCTACATCATATTGTCAAAAAACATCATATCACATCAAATTTACATCATTTACCAAGTCCATCAAGTCAAGAATAACTTCATCAGGTGTATTGACATCAAGGACAACACATGCCAATAATCTCATGTCTTCATCGTCATTCAGTGGGTTGCCATCAAGGACAACACTCTGCATCATATTGCCAACACGTTCTATGTAATAGGTTATTTGAGTGACGCCCCTGTGGGTTGGACATTATTCCTGGATTAGGATAGAAAGGGTTCCTTTGATAGGTCAAAGGGGATTCCTAGGTAATGGTTCAATGAACCCTGGGCTGAATTATTTTTGATAATCCAAAAGTTCTTCACTTGTGATAGCAGACATAATGTAGTACACCTATGTCACATTAGGTTGCTATAGCATATTAAAGGAGATATCAGGATCGATTTTCCATACTTATTTTATAGAAACTTGATGAGGATGATTGAAAGTGTAAAATGTGAGACCAAACCCAAAGATGCCCAAACTCATCACCAGGGACTCATAAAAATCATTGTTGATTACCAGTTGAAAATTAAGGGTATGATTTGGAAAGATTTCCTGATTCAAAATAAGTTTGTATAGCAAGCAACAAAAGACAAACTTAAACCAATACAAGAAACAAGAAATATAATGAATTAACCTCTCTACCCAAGGACCAGATCAAGGAAATAATAGGAAACAGCCATGGTAGAGAGGGAAACATCATTCTTGACCATCTTTAGGAGATATAAAAAAGAGGAATTCAACAGATAGAAGCAACAAAGAAAAAGAACTAGAAGTGAAAATCATAAAGATATATCCTTTAACGAAACAAGCCAATGAAATCCTTCAGAGGTTGCAGCAAGAAGTTTATGAAAATCCTATAGAGAGAGATTCTTAATTTGAAAATAATGAGGTTGAAGGTACTTGAGTTTGCAAAAATACCAAGGAGGAAGACCAAAACCTTAGCAAGATTAGAGAGTTAACTGATAATATGGAGGTAAGCAGAATAATGAAAGGGCACCTGAAAAGAGAGAATGAAACATAGAAGACAAATAGTGAAAATTTGATTAAATAAAATGAGAAGATAAGTGAATAAATTGGAAAATTGAAAGCCAAAAACAATCTTCTTTACATACAAGAATTCAGGTGGATTAAGGAGAAGAATTCTTGGAAGGCCAAATATGAGAAACAAAAGGTCAAAACCTCATTCTACAAGGAATAAAAATGAAAAGGTATGGATTCTCTTCTGCATGTAGCACAGCAGGAAGTTTCAGGGTTAGGATCAGCATCAGCATCAGAGCTTAGGAGGTCCAAAAGGAAAAAGCAAGCATGAGGACATGCTTGAACATCAGCTTGGGGGAGATGTTGCCCTCATTTTTTATTGCTTTTGGTCTATAAAATACATCTTATTTTCCATAATATCCATCCATACACCATCATATCCACCTTATTTTGACCAATAAATGCATATATAGTTATTTAAATTAATCTTTTCAATTCTTAGAAATTTTTGTAAAAATTGAATTTTAAGTGCATTTTTTAACAACATTAGAAATTCCCATAATGGCCTCATGGTTTGCATATTTGTAGGAAACTTAAGCTCGAGCTGGATATATTTATAGAAATATTGGGAACTAAGATTAAGTGTACACCTGTTGGTTTAGTCAAACCGAGCTTTAATAGGCCCGGTCAAAGGCGGTCAAACATGACCTGTTTTTATGAAGGATCCCTAGGAACTAGGTCAAAATTCTTATTTTGTGGGATTTTCCATATTTTGATGGATCTGATGGATGAGTTCAACCTGATTGGATAATATGAGGATATTCATGACTATAGGAGATATTTTAGATGAATTTGTTGGATATTTTATCTATTTAGGCCTCAAACTTTGAAGGCATTGATATGTAGCAATTATATGACTTAACATTATTACTTATGAGACTTTGGAGACATAATTGAAGATATATTCGATTTCATTTGTTGTTTTTATATGATTATTTATTGACTGAAGTTTTCAGTAGCTGAAAACACCTTCAGTGTGTGAGGCAAGGATGGAGGGCCCTGACACAGAGCTAAGTGCACTTCCTAGTTTATTTGTAGTTGCAATTTCTGAATTAGTTTGCTTATGCTTAACTTGATTATTAGATTTATGCTGATGATTTATAAGTGTTGATGAATCTAATAATCATTCTTATTCTGCATATGAAAGGACAAACAATTGTTTAAGTTAAACATTCTTTCTATCTCATTAAGATCTTAAGCTATAATTCATATTTTCATGCTTTTAATGCTTTTTTGAATTCTTGTTTTCTAACAATAGCATTATTGATAAATGAATATATGATGAAGGACAACCGGGACCTATTTAGTGTTCAGATGCTCTTCAATTATTGTTTCATGTATCTTAATCTATTGCTCAATTACTAGTTTTTTTATTTCTAATTCATGAAGTAATCTTGTTAGAGAAGGAAAAACAAATCTCTTAAGTTAGGATATTCTACTGCTTCTGGTTGCACACTTGAATTTATAAATTATTTAAGTTAGATTTATATTTGTAATATGCGTTTCCTTAATCATTGACAAATCATATTCTAAATTGATCATAACTGAATCCCATATACTTTGGGGATGCTTCTAAGCTTTACTAGCCCGGATTGATAATAAATAATTTCGTTAGTTTACACAGTAAATTGACCCAAAACCTAATGTCGGATAAAACCATCACTTCTTTTGTCTTTTTCATATTTATTTATATAAATAAAATCTACATTACATATTTTACTGGTGCAAAATTTTACCCGCACACAGACACCCACCTTCAAGAGGCTACAACCTCCACTCATTCTCCAACACTCCCTGGAAGGGAGTGACAACCCCCTGATCTCATTTACTGGTCCTACTAGAAGGGAGGACCTACCCCTTTAACACATTTACCATATGCCACTGGAAGGAATATTTGAGTACCTCACTGAAAGATGCAATCCTCAACACCCTTTGTGGACCACATTTCATAATATCTCATACTAGATCCACCTATCTCAAATACAGATCAAAACATGTAGGCCACCTTCCATAAAATTGTTACTATAGATGCACATAAGCACAAACCAATATGCCAAAATGAAGTATTAAATCTCAAAATATGAATCATTGAAGCATTGTAAACCAATTGAATTAGTAAAACATCAAGCTATTGAATATATAATCCAACCAATCACTAAACTGAATATTAACCAATGCAACCATATCAAATTAATGCAATTATAAATCAATAAACCAATCACTAATTAGCCATACAATCATCACTAAAAAAATGGGCAGTCATAGTGAACCCAGAACAAATGAACCTCATAATATACATGTGATTGTTTTGAAGAAAAATTATGTATATACATGAATTTTATGCATAAGGTCTGTGTACATATCTAAAACAACTGAATACTGAAACATTATCAAAATGAATCATTGTATTGAGTCACAATAACACCTAATCAAAGATATATCAACACTGACCTATCATAATTCAACACCATCACTAATCAATATACCAAGCCACAACCTAATCAATCCAGTCAAGATTACTAGATACATGCCATGCTTATCAGGACATCATTGACAAACAATAGCAAACAGGGCATACATCATCAAATTCCATCATCATCAGGTAGAAAATAAAACCCTAGTAGATATGTGAGACCTCCATAAAACAGATTTGTGTGTGTACATGATTACCATGCATAAAAATCGTGTATATATCTCAACATACTCCAAAAATTGTTACAAAATTTATACGCAAAAATATTGAAAAATATCTACATATGTACAAGGACTTACTAAAGAGAAATAACGTATAAATCTTGAGCTACTAAATGACATCTTCTCTACAAACATAACATAATTTCTGCAATTTTTTTTTTCAAAAAACAGATCACTTTAAATGCATTGAAACAGATATTGGATATTGAAAAATAAAAAAATCAGTCAAGTATTACCATTAGTACTAATTTTATCTCTCCTAGATCTGATTTATCTCCTTTCTTCCTGGTGCACACCTGTTTTAGATCAGATTACAAATGAATAAATCATTCAATCACATGCTTAACACCTTCATCTCCATCTCCTAATATATATTTTTCCTTAGCCAATACTAAAGGAAAAAATCCTTTGGTAAAGTTGATGGTATTCATTTATGGGATCAAATATACATTTTCGCCATAATTACTATGGGTAATTACCATGGTGATGACCCTCAGTATCCATATTTACATGGTTCATATTATGTACCCGAATTTTGTTCAAAAGACATGCACATGTATGTGACTCTTCTTCATAGGAACCATATATACCTCTCAAACTTCGTATTTATCATCCATTTGTAGACTGTAACTCAAATACCATTTCTTTTTCACATCTTGTGTAATGCATATGCCATAATAACTATATCATCACTTGTGCCATATTATTATAGCCAAGTTGACATCAAGAATATATTTGACAAACTAGTTACCATCAAGAACAACACATTAGCCGTAATGCCAATAGTCGGGCCACAATTTCTTAGAGAAATGGAAGAGAAAATATTTAAGTTCATGTAAAATTTAACAGTATTTTTGGACATGCAAAAGAGTTATGTAAATATTAATGGAAATATGTCATGGTAATTTAAATTTTGGGAGCATGTATTTTGAAACTGAAACCAAAGAAATGTTCTTTAAAGTTGAGAAATTCCACTAAGTTAGTAGCCATACTTTATGGTCAATTTAAGACCCTAGATGGGATAAGACCTATCACATACATGCTTGAATTGTTTTTTACATGAAAGTGTATAACATGTTAAATGTGTAATTATTGAAAAAGTATGTGCATGACCCTAACCATGCCAATGAATATACTATAATTTCGGTGGATTCTGAAGGAGAATTCTAGGATAAACTAATGTGCATATCAGACAAAAAGGTTATTGTACCTTAAAATAAACTCATATGTTGGATGAAGGTTTGATCGACCGATTAGAACCTTGAAGATGTAATGTGGGAGTTGGAAAATGAAAAGGAGGGGTATTCACATTTGTATTGAAATTATGATATCAAATTTTCTATATAGAATAGTGAAGTGTGTTGAGAATAGGGAAAAATATAGGAGGATTGGATTGTAATAGCCCAGTTCTGGTCCCTAGAAAAACAAAATATATGTACATGATGAATGGATAAGAAAAAATTGTTTTAATAGGTAAAACGATACATAAAATGATAATTAAGAAAAATACAACACATAAGAGAAGGAAAAAATAATGAGAACTTTTCATTCAAAAGAGGTGAAAGAGAGGGAGTTGAAGGGATACAATAAATAACATTAATTTATTGCTACCCTAATTTATTCAATGTTAGCTTTATTAAACCATTTCTTGATGGCTATCTTAAGTTCCTTTAACCTTGGAATTATTCGTGAGAAGGAAATATGTGTACTGAGTGATAAAGGTTCATGGTTTTTCCCATGTAGGGAAATATATATATTCCATAAATTTTGGCATGAAAATGAGATATTCACACTGATTGTTCATATTATTTTTGTGTTTGAGCCTACGTTTTCACATTACTATTGGAATAAAATTATGGAACAATGTTGTTGTGAAACTATGAGAGAATTACAATTGTATGTGAAGGAAGTTGTTTTTATTGAGAAAATTGTTTATATTTATCAATTGTTGGCATCCCAATTTTGATATTTCTTCACCAGTTTATGGAATGTCCTTACAGAGAAGTCAGATAAACTAAGGGAATACATAGTAGAGAAGATGATCCCGTTTCTTGGGTTGTTTATGTTGAGAGAAAAAATGGCTAAGTTGTAAGGATAAATAGACTATGGATTTTTGGATTTCCATTATGTAAAGAGAGATATAGCCAACCATAGGTAAATTTATCCTTTTGGATTCATAACCTTCGCTTGGAGGTGGCCACTATTGCAAATTAATGCATTACAGTTACATAGAAGTTCTTTCCTCTACAACCAATTTGTGAAATATTCCATAAGATAAAGGACTCTCTATTTGTTAATCAATATGCAATATTATCATGGTTGATGTCATGGATTAACTTTATTTCTTATATTTTAGTTCTACTTGCATGTTCAAGCCTATATATTTAAACTATAGTGGCAATGTCTATCGATTGCTTTAATTACATTTATAGATTTTTGCATTGACATGCTTACATGTGTTAATTAATTAATGAAAAGATAATAAGGAAAGGTATTAAAAAAACAAATTTGGAGAGATTTTTTTGTGGCTAGGTTCTACCATGTAGCTTCAATAGCTGTCATATATTACTAGGTATGCTAAAATATGGTATTAGATCAAGACGTGCGGTGAATTTTGTGGCCTCAAGAGTACCGCTTATACTCAACAACATACAATTTAGGAATTTAGTTCACATCAATAATGTCCTTTTTCACAAAATATACATTGGTTGTTATCTGTAGGAGAAAAAATGACATATATGTAACCTTTTTCACAAAATATAGATTAGTTGTTATCTGTAGGAGAAAAAATGACATATATGTAACCAAATTCTTATTGAGCATACCATTATCACACAAAAAAATCCCCTTGAAATCATCAAAAATTGCATATTTTATAATAAAAATGCATTCTATAAGTAGTGAAAAACATAAAATTTTATTATTCATGGAAAAATTAGTGACATTAAAATAACCATTTGATAAAATTCATTCTTATACCATACAATCTATATGTTGAAAATGTGAAGATTAAAATTTTCAACATTTTTTAAGAGGTGATTATCATTGTTCAAAATTGCAAAATTATATTGTAAAAATTTGCATATCATTATTTCCAAAGTATGAACTTAATTTGAGAATGTAATATTTGTTTATGAAAGTGTCAAATTTGATTTTTATTTCTAAATATTTTAATATAAAAATACAACAATATATATTTAAATTTCAATATTTGTATATTATATTTATATGTGTATATATCCAATTCTAATACTGATGTACAACATTTATTTATTAAGTGTGTCTATATCATTATGGAATATGTTGTTAAATTTTATCAAAAAGAAAAAGAAAAAAATTAATAAAAACAAATATTTTCATTACATTAAAGAATTTTCCAATTTCAAAATTATTTCAAGAAATAAATAATAAAAATAAATACTATCACAAACAACATGAACACATAAAACGGATACATACCAAATAAGTACCATAAGACAATCGTTCCTTTCAAAAATTTCAACATAACTTCAAACACTATAATAATTATATTAAAAAAAATCCACATTCCAGGAAAGAACAGAAGAGAACAAGGAATACATCGCTAAAATCAATTACTAAATTAAAATTTATTACAGAATTAGATCCAATAAAAATTACAGATATAGAAGATAAATTTTCAAATATTTTTTCTCTCTTAACAACACTCTAACTGTCATTATTATGTTTTATCAGTAAAAATTGCAAGCATAGGAGCTAAGTTTTCAAAAAATTCTCATTCATTAACATCATTCTCACTCTCACAATTATCTTCATTCTCACTCTCACAATTATGCCCTATATTATGCCCTATTTATTTTTGTTGTTTTATAATTGTTGCAAATATATTTAAGGTTACTTTTATTTTATCTTCATTGCATTTTATATTTTGATCCAAATATCGTTGAATTGGTCCAAATAGCCATTCAATTTGAATCATGTCAATTTATATTAGTTTTGTGGATAATGAAATATAAATATATATTTTCAGCTGTCTTAATATTTTGGTTATTTTATTAAAAAACATATATATCGCTTACGACACTTTCCTTTTGAAGCCATAATAAAATAATAACAGAAAAAATATGAAGTTTAAATGTGTTTTAGACTTTACACAGCTTCATGAAGCATTTGTGGTAGATACATAGCCCTATCGAAAATCTTTGTAACTGCATGCAAACCAACTTATATAAACCCAGTTTGATGCGAAAAGATAATGTAAAATGACATATTCCTTATTTTAATATTTGTTAAATGTGCCCCATAAATATAACCCGTACATTATTAATTATAAAAGTATCTATTAGCATAAATCATGATATTAGCATAAATCATGAGATTTTAATTGTGGGTGTCACAGGTGCTAGTTCCATTTGCTATCATAGTATATGAGTTATTAGTCCCTGCCGTAGGCAGAGGGATTATAGTAATCGAAAATGTCTATTTAACATTAGTTTGCTTCAGTTAGAGTCTGCCATAACTAAGTTTAACCAAACTTTTAAAACATTTGAAAGGATGACAATGTAAAAAAAATTTCATGGTTCTGGCCTTTTCTCGAAGCAGAGAGGGTTGTAACCATATAATATATTGACTTTATTTCATTCATATTTCGAACTGCTAAACTAATGCTAGCATAAGTTCCATGTATTAAATGTTATTTGGTTGTAAATATTTCCTTACCTCATGTTCTTCATACTTTCTTTCTTTCTTGTACAATTGCCAATTGCCACCTAGACCGCCATGCAAGGAAATGGCTAGACAACTATCTATACATGTGTTGGACAACACGTTGCTACCATAATATTTTCCATGTTATAGGTTCACTCTGGATCATTTTCCCTCTGTCGCCTATGTTCACTCTGCTCAGGATCCTTCGTTCACTCTGCTCAGGGTCCTTTTTCGGCTCTGTTTGCTATGTTCACTTTGCTAAGGGTCCTTTTTCCTTCGATTCTGGAGCAAAATGCAGAAGTTAAACAACAAATTATGCTTTGGATCCTTTTTCCTTCTATTCTAGAGAAAAATACAGAAGGTAAACAACAAATTCTGCAGTTTTTGCTGTGCTCAGGATTTTTTTCCCTGCCAAAATACAGAAGGTAAACAACAAATTTTGCTCTGTCTGCTCTGTTCTATTCACTGTGCTCAAGTTTCTTGCCATTCTGAACAAAATACAACAGGTAAACAACAAATTTAAGTTATTCCAACGTAATTATATTTATATGTTCTTCGAATGTAATTATATTTGTTTAGATTATTGGCCCTAGTTTAAAAAAATGGCTCAAGATGGCTGGCAAAGAGGCTGATTGCTGACAAAAATGCTGATGCAATTTAGATAAAGACTGCAAAGAAAATGACTAGGCAATGAGCGGTCTTACCTTTTCTGCTGTCACAAAAGCTGACTGTTGTAATGTTGAAAGCTGACTGTTGTAAATCTGTTGCAAAGCTTCCTCAATCGAAGTCTGGTAGCTCTGTTTCATTCTATATATCTATTTAATTCTATGTATCTATTTAAGAGAATATATCTTCTTAACTTTCTTTTTTACATTTCATTATTCATTTCCTTCCTCAGTTTCTTTTTTTATCTTTGTCTATTTCTGTTTGTATCTGTATCTATTTATCTTATCTTGAAGAAATTAAAGAAATATTTAGCATTGAAGCAAATTTATGAAAAGAAAAAACCAAATAGAAATAAAACCACCTTAACCAATAAAATGAATATAAGAAAAAATGAGTGCACTTTCCCAAATCGTAGCAGGGTATCAAATCGGCGTGTGTCTCTTAATGTTAATGGTCGCCCATCCCTACTTCTGAACAGCCCCCGCAAAATATTTGTAAGGTTATTTATGGAGCATATTGATGCAGCCGCTCCCTTAAGCCTCATCCTTCATTCCTGAATTTGCATAATCCTTTTCCTTGCTTTGTAGAATCTCTGCCTCATTTCTTGCTTTGCAGAATCCATGTCCATTAGTATGACTCATGGAACACCACAGACAAACACTTCCAACGATAAAGAAAAGAATTGGAAATGGTGAAGGCTATGGTGTGTCCTGAAATATTAAAACTTGGTAATGATCGCTTGAGACACTTGGCAGTCATGCAAGTTAAATTTACTTTATTTGTTATTTATTTATTTTTATGAATTTTTTAATTTTTTTGTTTAAACGATTATTAAATTCCAGAGGTTAAATTTGAAGGAAAAAAACTTTCACTATTTTTTTTTTTTTCTTTAAACGATCTTTACATTACGTTGGATAGTGTCTTCTGCCCGTTGGACACTGGCTTCTGCCATTGCATACTGGTTTTTGGCATTGCCCGTAGTTCATCGACGTAACTTTTAAAACTGACTTGTAAATTAAAAAAAATTCTCACAATGCTTATACAGCAAAATATAAATATATAAATATAATATCTTAGTTGTGAGTAATTACAAGACGGTTAATCTAGGCACCATAGATTGAGAATGATCTGAAAGTATCACCTCAGCATTCCATTCATGTATAGCAAAATCAACATTTTTGACTTTACTAGATTAGGATCAATGTAGATTGGTTAGTGGATAGCTTGCAGAGCAGGTGCACATCTTTATATGGGCTAAGTTGTCCTTGTTACAGTGAAAATGATACATTAACACTGCTTATTGGAAAGTTGGGAGGACAATTTTAATTCATCATTTTCTGTGTTGATTGGCCTGGAGACAAAATCCTTTATGGTTCTGGTATAATTAGCATAACAATGTTAGAATTTGGTAGATCTATAATCCATCGATGGCTAAATGCATATCTACATTTAAAAAACAATGATTTTTTAAATATTTTTTCTATATCAATGGGCATGCAAGTTTAAAATAAATAAATAAATTGTGGCAATTTTACATGCCAAGTTTTGATCGGACTGGACTTTTACAACAGTTATCACTAGTTTTAGCCTAATAAATTACGTAGAAGCAGAGCAAGGTTTCTAGTGGAGTAACTAGAGCATGATTAGGTTACATTTGGTTTATAGTTATTTATTCTTTGGTATATCTCCCACAGGTCTATAAAGCTCCAAGGATTCTCCCACGGAAGGAGTTCATGGATGGCTTTTTCGATATCCTTTGACTCAATAATTATATTTTCCACGCAGAACGCAAAGGCAAGATAGACATTACTGTCAATTCTCAAATTCAGGAGGCTCTCTTCCCACATTCTTCTGCTAACTTGACCAGCAATGTCATGCTCTCTTTGTTAGAGAGGTTTCTAACTACAGGTCTCAACGTTCACAAGTTATACCTCAATTGGAGGCCCACAAGTCATACCTTATACTTTCTGGTTGCCCCATCCATCAGGAGCAAAAATAATAGTCAAAGATGAAGGATACCTCTAAACTCAAACATGTGAGACCTCAAGTCTCCTCTCAAGCCCCACCACGGGAGGTTGACCAACTTTTCCTCAAGACCAATGAGATCCAATATATAGTCCCAAATCTCAAGACATAACACCATCATACTAGCAGACGGATCAGCTCCGGGCACCTCCAGAGTCGAGCTCCCCCACATCAACACACTTTTGCTACTACTCACCAAGTTCAGCGGAATATTCCAGACCCTATCAAGAGATTCTTCCCAAGACTACATATATCAAGAAACTCTATCGCCACATTAAAACACTAGTGTTATATCATGATATTGTCGATATTGTCATGATACATGCAGCAATGATTCTTTCCATCTGCCTCAAATTTATTCATTTTTAAATTGTAATTGTGAGATTTGTATTAATAAAAACAAACTACAGCAGACCTGAAGAATAATTACATCCTGATATGTTCCGAAGTTGTCATACAGTAACAAAATTCCATAACTCTTTACTAGCCTGTAACCGAGCCTAACGATGTATAGTGGCAAAATTTTGTAGAACTTCTGAGTGGTATATATTATACAAAATAAACCTGAAAAACTAAAAACTTTGTAAAACATGAAAACTAGCCTACTGGTCACTTCTTCCAACATTGCATTGTCTAGTTACAAGGATGGCTTCTTAATTCGATCACATAGGCAAACTGGTGAACTGTCTCTTCCTTGGTCAGTCTTCCACAACTCCAATTCACAGATTGAACCTGATTCGAGACTCATGATTGGTTCCCTTGCTCAGACTGATCACCATGTTCTGAAGCATATTGCATTCAATCTCGAGGACTGCCATTTGACACTTCTTTCGTATAAGTGTGCCCATGAATATTGCAACCTGTGTGCTCATGAATATTGCAACCTGGGTGACTACCTGCTCAGAGCTGATAGAAAATCTCCGAGTTGTGGAGTTCAAATGGTTGTCTTCGGCACAGTTTAATAAAACATATGGTACCAAGAAAAATTCAAGGAGCTGAAAGAAAATCTCTGAGCTGTGGAGTTCAAATGGTTGTCTTCCGCACAATTTAATAGAACATATGGTAACATAATGTACAGGATGTCACCCATCATTACTGCATCTATAGTGTTTGTCGGGTGTGCTATCATAGGTGGATTGGGTATGTTATCATAGATGATCCATCATTAACTGCCACAACCCCTTGCAACATTCACATTTCGTATGATACAAGATCCAATGAAAATGCTACCTGATATCAGCAAAACTTAGCTCCTAATCAAGGCAGGGACTTGCTGCTCTGCAGCCTCCCTTGTTTAAACTCCAAACAACTTCATAACTAATGTGACTCCTACTTGTTTGATTGAATTAATATGTATAATTAGATTATTCGAATGTGCATGTCTCGATTAAACCTTGAACATGTTCACATATAATATTGATCTTATATTTTTTATCCAATCAGATTTCATTGGATACAAAGACACTTTTACATCTTATATGACTTTATAACTATTGATTAGAATTTAAAATTAACTATTCAATCCATCGGGCTAACATCGTGAAATAACATGTTATTTTTAGACACCAGTTTTAATGTGGTATATTTATCTAGATTCCATACCCACTATCGGAATATGTCCAATAGTAGGGGAATTATATGTTTTGCAATGAGAATTATCTTTTTTATTTTTCAATGAGAATTATCTTCTTTTAAGTATAAATGTGTTGGTGTGCATCTTCCTCTTTCTTTGATTGGATATTGGAAATAAGGGGAACTATATGATTGTCATTGCGATGAGAATTGTCTTTTTTTGTGATGAATGTTGTGGTAGTTATTTTCCTTATATTTGGATGGATATAGGAAATAAGGGGAACTATATGATTGCCATTGCAATGAGAACTATCTTTATTTAGGATGAATGTGATGGTGTTTGTATTCCCCATCTTTGGGTGGATATAGGAAATAAGTGGACTTTATTATTGTGATTGCAATGAGAACTATCTTTCTTTGGGACGAATGTGGTAGTGTTTTTCTTCTCGCATCTTTGGGTAGATGTAGGAAATATATAAAGCCTAGTAACAACCATCAATGAGGTGCTTCATGCCCTTTGTATGTATTTTGTCCTAGAAAAGATGCATCAAACCAAAAAAAAGAGAATTTCTCCTCAAGAAGATGGTTTTGGCTTCTATGAAAGAACATGGACTTCCTCATAACCCTTCTATATGGTTATGAGGGAAATCTTTTTTTTCCCATCTTCTAGTGTCAACTTCCTTTTCTCCCTTTTCAATATAAGAGCATATTTATATTTTCATTTTCCATTGGTTTAACAATATTCCCAAAACACGACTACCACAAACTCATCTCACTCATGGGTTTCATCCATCTATGTTTCCCACCTAGAGTTACTTTTCTAGAGGAGCTTGGCATTTTAATAGAGAACTAGGAAACTAGGCAGTTCACCATAAAACATATGAAGGGGAATGTAGGTAGTTGATTATAAAATATATTAAGGGGAATGTATCTGTTGATTTAATTGGTTATTATGAAGGTAATTGTGAGGACTATGACATGCTTTATAGTCAAGGCTACAATTTCCAAGGGTCACTTGTATTAAATAAATCACCAATTGATGTCACCACTCTACTTAGAAAAACACATAGGGAAGATACAACTTCCCTCTTATCTCCTTATTAAGATTTTATCTTTGTTTGATAGAGTAGATATGTATGTCCTCTTTTCTTCATGTAGATTAGATTTCATCAATATTACTTTAGCCTTTTTGAGGATGTGGGTGTCATTCAATGTATTGAGAAGATATAAGGAGGAGATATTGATTTATACCACCATCATACTGGATGTCTTGTTATTTCATTGTGGTGTAATGCTTACTTAATTCTCGCATATGGTTAGGAATGCACGGATATATTATGCTAAAGATATGTGACATGATTAGTTTTAGGTTCATAGAGGAGAGAGAGGTCGCATGTTCGATTAGATGAGTTGACAAGAAATTGACGAAATAGGGGAATGAGGGATGACATGAGTGTGCCACTTGGTTAGGACCTACATCAAAAGATCAAGGAGTCATAGATTAGGGAAGAATAGAGGAAAATGATCTATATAAATACTCTAACTATAGAAGCCCATTGGTCCTACACATGGATGGTTGGTAGAGAATTGGAACATCGGGCTATCAAGGGAAAAAATTTAAGGCACAAGAGAATATTACTCATGAGAGAGAGACCAATAATAAGATCTCGACAATGTGCCATGTCCATACTAACATGCATTATACTGAAGGATACTCAATGTGTCAAGAGGTTGGGACAAAGAGCCTATGAAAGAAAGAAATGCCCTAGTAGAAGATGAGCCTTATGAGGGATGTTTTTTGTGATATGTATCACAATAGTAGTCGGTCTTAAAGGAGGTAGAGGAGAAAAATGTGAAGCAATTTCTTAAAAAATCTTGATAGTGGAATCATGTTCTCTATGCACATGGATGTTTGGTGGTAAATCAGGGAGTCGATTTATTTGGATGAAATTTTCTCTAAGCATTACTGAATATCCCATTAGAGGGATTTTGCTAATCTTGCTAGTCCCTGCTTGTTGATAGTTGATGAGGAAATATAGCATTAAACACTTGTACTTAAAAGATAATTAATGGTTCACATTGATTTGTGATTGCAAATTAAGAACCAATTTTTAAAAGACAAAACCAAAACTAAAATGAAATTATGGGAAAATAACAATGATATAAAACCAGCAATTGTAATTTCGCAAAAAAAATAAAAAAAAAATAAGAAACATTTATCAAGAGATAACCCAAAATAAAATAAAATAAAAACATTTATCAAGAGATAACCCAAAATGAGGTGATTTTTTTTTTTTAATGTACATTAAAACTTCAATGCAACCTATAAAAGGGATTTAAAAATAAAACAAATTGACCATCAGAAATTAAGACACATTTACAGCATATCAGTAAAAATAAACAAGTAACTTGTAAAGCATAACCAACCGAAAGTACAGTTATACGACCAATACTACCACATGGTGTACCTCAAATAATAAATTTATAACCATTCAAAGGTTTTGAGAGATATCAACGAGTCAAAACATTTTAGATAGTAGAGGTGACATTTAAGGAATTCATGTTCTTAATATAAAAGAGTAAAATAAACAAAATTATAACGTTTGGAATTTTATAAAGCGCGTGCATGGCATGTATAAGCATTTGATAATAGCAAATAGGTTTATTTTACATGCCATTAACAACGAAAACAAAAGGGTTTTTTTCGCTGCCCTACCTTAACGTCACTCAACGTCGAAATGTGTTGACTTGCTCTGCGAGTATACAGTCTATCGGTAGCCATCAGTCTAAGATAGGTATGCCCTACCTATCTTTTGTAGGTAGCTTCGAGCCGCTTTCAGCCGAGTCTATTTCTCTGTGTCCACTGGAATCTCCATATTAGATATCAATCTCTAAAATTAGAGAAACATTATCTTTACAACTGTGATAGCCTCTTTGAGGTCCGCCACAAGCTCACTGACATATGGCCTAGAGAATGGTTCTGCTTGAACGCATCGAATCGCTAATTCGGCAACGTCGATAATGCATTTGCTGTCATAATCTAGTGCCTATGATTTCCGCTAATTGGCCAGGATTGTCATCCATATCCACACATAGGGTGTGACTAAAATCAAAGAAGGGATAATTATTATTATTAGCATGTAGAAGATTACCATAAAATTAGAATTCGACGTTAATCCTAAATAATGGGTATTTGATAACCAGATTGCTTACAAATCGAATAAGGTTCAGTTGCTTTTCAAAGAGTTTTGCATTTATAGGCTCTCAACCACAATGGTTCTCAGCTAAATTAGAGGATTGAGGAGAAGATAATAATGAAGCTGAAATGAGAGTATATTGTAAAGGAACGTAAAAGATCATTCAATCTCGTAGCTTCATCTCACTGTCCTTATAATATAAGTAGACATATTGATTTTTCCATATGGTAGGGTAAATATTTTTATCCTTCTTCTTGTTGCCATATGGTAGGGTAAATATTTTTATCCTTCTTCTTGTTGCCATATGGTATTTTAGGTAAATATTATTATTCCACCATATTGCTTTTCTTATTATAACAAATTATTTTATATAGTATAATAAATAAAAAAATTAATATTGTTTCAAGGTTATTGAGTGTAGAGGCCCATTCTATAATTTAATACTCAGCAAATGTTAAATAATAATTACATAACTATATAAGTAAACAATTAAAATTTTATTAAAAATAAATTTAAACAATATAGATTAATATTCAAAAAAAAATATGGTAAATAAATATAAAAAAAATAAACTAGAGGTATGGTAAATAAATAAAAGCTCTTTTTATATTTACTCCATAAGTACAATGAATAAATATAAATATAAATAAGCTAGAGGTATGGTAAATAAAGAAAACATATTTTTATATTTACTACATAAATCTCTTTATATTTACAAAAACCCAAAAAATAATTTTTATTTAGGTGAAGCTTATGTGCCAAATACCATGGGACAAATACCATATTTATAAAAAATATATGGTAAATAAATAAATATAAAAGAGGTGTAAATAGGTAAGGTAAATAAATAAAAATATATGAAATATGATTAGAAATCAACAGCTAATTATATACAAGCCCTATAGACAATTACCATAGACCAAATTATTATTAATACCATGCAAAAAAAAAAAAACATTATTCACCCTAATATTAATATTAATAATCCCGAATGTGGGTGTTAGCAGCGTATGACTTGGGAGATGGGCAGTGGAGCGGCACGTGGCCTGGCCACATGGCCACCGCCATGCCAACCCACAGGCCTCCCCATGCATTAAACACACACCGTCGTCACCTTACGACGCATTCAATTCTCTGCAACAGTCGAGGCATTCGCTTGGGTTTCAAAATGTCGCCTGGGAGTACCCTTCGGCCCTCTGCTCTTACTCCTGAATTCTCTGTGGCAATCCATCCCGCCCCTGTGAACTTCATGCCGACTTGTATCCTTCCTCAGCGCGGTGGTTGCTCTTTGGCAGCCGTTGGCCCCTGCACACGTGCGGCCTCTGGAAGGAACTGCAGTCTCCGTGGTTGTCTCACTTTCTAGCCTATCATTCACCACTCTCACAGTCCTCACTGCTTACTTCGTTTCTCTGCTTCTTTCAGTCCTTCCTTGCTCACCCATTCTCGGCTCTCTCACGCCCTTTCATCCTTCTCCACCTTCCGTAGCCTCTAGCGCCCGAGCTCTGCAAGCATGCCTCGCTTGCGGCAGCGAATGCGATGCAGAAGAGGTGGCAGCAGAGGCAGAGCGACGCGCGTCATCTCCTCCTCTTCCCCCTGCACCTCATCCTCCTCCTTCACTCACTCGGGGGGCAGGTATCCAGACACCCGTAGCAGAAGAGGTCGTCTTCTTGGCTCTGAGGCTCGCCACCCTCCCTCTGCGCCTCACTCTGCTCCAGCCTCTGCCCAGTTTCAATTCCAATGCACCTCCTTCAGTCCTCTCGTTGTGGCCACTGTCTCCATCTCCTTCAACGAAATCCCTGGTGCTGATCCGGTCCCCTGTCAACCCCCTCCGCCCTCTAGTCAGCATGGCCACCCCGAGTCCTCGAAGGCTGCGAAAACCCCGCAAGCATCGCCTATGCACTCCTCCAACTCGCATGGCGATAGCGGCTCCAAGTATTACCAACAGAAGCTGATGCAGGTTGATGGCCAGGATGCTGAAGCTGTGGCTCCTCAACAAGAAGCTACTAGACCCCAGTTCTCCGAGGACGACGAGTACAGGTGCTTGATTGTCGAAGAACCTCCTCCAGTCACTCCGGATGCGCAAATTACCAGGTCTCCCTAGGTCTTGGACCTATAGTTTTATAGTCTTGTTTTTGTTCTTGTTTGCTCGAAGTACATTGACTTATGGTTTATTTTGCTAGTTTCCTCCTCGAGGCAGCACCATATACTCTACCTGGACTGGTTTCCCCATGTGGACAGCTCCAGTTTTGAATCTTTTGCTATTTTGCTGTTACTATGGCTATCACATATGCCAGCTGCGCTGAGGCCATAACCTCTCTGTACATTACGTTTCATTATCAATAGAACTTAGCCTTATTTTTAAAAAAATATATTAATATTAATAATAATATTATTATTATTATTAACTAATATTCATAATAATATATTATAATATTAATATTATTAAATTTAATAAATTTAGATTAATACAATATTAGTTTTGTTATATTATAATATATATTAACTCTAGAATATATGAGAGGGGAGAACAAAGAGATATGATAGAGCTCGAGAAATAGGGGGGAGTGATAAGGGAGAAATGGGGATAAAGTAAAGGACGGGGGAGAGGAGGAATGAAGAGAGAGGGAGGGAGGGAGGGGACGGAGAGAAGGGTAAGAAAAGGAGATGAGTGAGAGGGGTAGAGAAGGGTAACAGAGGGAGAGGGAGACATAAAGATGGAGGTGGGAGAGAGAGAAGGTGAGAGGGAGAGAGAAGAAGAAAGGATTATAGGGTAGAGATAAGGATAGAAAGAGAAGGGGGAAGAGAGAGGAAGATAGGAGAGAAAAAGATAGAGAGAAAGGATGAAATGAAGAGGAGAGAGGGAGGAATAGCGAGATGAAATTGTAGAAAAAGAAAAGGAGCGAAAAAAAATACATAAAGAATTATAGGTGGAGAGAAACCTTATCTTTACAACTGTGATAGCCTCTTTGAGCTCCGCCACAGCCTCACTCACATATGGCCTAGAGAATGGTTCTGCTTGAACGCATCGAATCGCTAATTCGGGAACGTCGATAATGCATTTGATGTCATAATGTAGTGCCTATGATTTCCGCTAATTGGCCAGGATTGTCATCCATATCCACACATAGCGTGTGACCTAAAATCAAAGAAGGGATAATTATTATTATTAGCATGTAGAAGATTACCATAAAATTAGGATTCGACGTTAATGCTAAATAATTGTTCTCAGCTAAATTAGAGGATTGGGGAGAAGATAATAATGAAGTTGAGTTTATTGTTAGGGAATGTAAAATATCATTCAATCTCGTAGCTTCATCTTACAGTCCTTGTAATATATGAAGACATTTTGATTTTTCCATATGGTAGGGTAAATATTCTTATCCTTCTTGTTGTTTCCATACGGTAGTTTATGTAAATATTTTTATTCTATGATATTTATTTTTTTATTATGACAAACTATTTTACATATTATAGTAATTAAAAATCTAATATATTTTTCAAGATTATGGCACAAGAACACATTTTAGAGGCTAGTAGGGGGAGATGTGTAACTTTGTGTCTTGCGAAATTTCATTAATGTCG
The DNA here is from genome assembly GCA_034641835.2 of Pinus albicaulis. NCBI lineage: Eukaryota > Viridiplantae > Streptophyta > Pinopsida > Pinales > Pinaceae > Pinus > Pinus albicaulis. Next base: position 357,331,955 of record CM076569.1, read on the forward strand.
ATCAAAATAAAAAGATAAAAAAAATTAAAAATAAAATCTAAATAATGTCTAGTTAAACAATAACTTACATAATTATATAAATAAAGAATTAAAAATTCATTAAAAATAAACTGTAAATAAATATAAATATAAATAAACCTCTAGTACTGCAGATAAATAAAACCTCTTTTTATACTTACTTCATAAGTATGGTAAATAAATAAAACATAAATAAACTAGAAGTATGGTAAATAAAGAAAACCTATTTTTATATTTACTCCATAAACCTCTTTCTATTTACAAAAACTCAAAAAAGAGCTTTTATTTAGGTGAAGTCTATATGCCAAATACCATGGAACAAATACCATATTTATAAAATATGCACAGTAAATAAATAAATATAAAAGAGGTATAAAGAGGTAAGGTAAATAAATAAAAATATATCAAATAGGATTAGAAATCAACATCTAATTATATACCAAGCCTATGGGACAAATACCATGGAGGAAATTATTATTAATACATTGCAAAAAAAAAAACACTATTAATCCTAATATTAATTTTTAATATTATTATTATTATTATTATTAAATCTACTATTCATATTATAATATGATAATATTAATACTATTAAATCTAATATATTTGGATTAATACAATTTTAAATATGTTATATTATAATATATGTTAATATATCATGATATATATATTAACTCTAGAATATGTGGGAGGGAAGAACAAAGGCAAATGATGGAAGTGGAGAAATAGACGAAGTGACAAGGGAGAGATGGAGATAAACTAAAGGACATGGGAAATGAGGAATGAAGAGAGAGAGGGGGAGAGGAGTGAGAGAGGTAGAGAAGGGTAAGAAAGGGAGAGGAGTGAGAGAGGTAGAGAAGGTTAAGAAAGGGAGAGGAGTGAGAGAGGTATAGAAGGGTAAGAGAGGGAGAGTGTCACGCCCTTATATCTATGGCAGTCTTTCAACCATCAATAAGCGGGTGCGGCACTACGTTACTTTTATTTTTCTTAATACTCAATAAGTAGACTACGCCTCTCTACAACACTTAATTAATTATATTTCAGTGTTTCATCAAATATAGCAGCAAAATAACATAAACATCAATACCAAATCGTCATGTACGCCCATACATAAAAGGGAGGGGTAACTCTTGAAATATGAGTGCCCAATATTGTGTTTCATAAATCAGTCATGTAGTGAAATTATGCATACTTCTTAAATAATACATCAAACAACCATTTTATACCTTGGCCTGCCGTGTCATGGCTTTGCATGCATTTCGGGTCAAGTCGTAACCTCCTGCACATTCCATTCACGTTTTTTGTCCTATTCACGATTCTGCCCACGATTACCCTAGTCGACCCGGCTGTCATGCAACTCGGTGTTGTGACACGACTCCACCGATCGCCGTAGACTGTTCTACCCACTTTTTTTACCGTCGCACCGTCACTATGTTCAAATTTGTTCACGAACACTTCACCGTTGTCATCGGTCTACATTCAGCGTGACCCGAGTCGGCCGGAAGACCCGACTCTGCTATCTGCCCATGTTGTTGCAACTTGACTCTACCAGAAGAAACAACTCTGTCAGTCCACACCCTGCATGTCACTACAAACTGACTCTGTTGCTACTACGGTGGTTCTGCACATTCGTACTACGTTCGAGTAAGAACACGACTCGCCCTATCTGCAACATCTTCGCATAAAACCTCAAGTTTTGGTCGGAAGGCAACTACAACCCAACGTCCTCCTCCTGCACTTCCATGTTGCAGTTTTATCTCTCAAGTGGCTTGTTGTAGCTTCTCACTTCGCTCGATGCTCAATTCTTATAGATCATTTCGTGATGATGTATTTAACGTCCAACACTTCGCCATATTAATATGCCAAGTGTGGACCTGTGGGCCAACACATCGGTCTGTCCACTCTTTTATGTGTCAGCCTATCCATAACAATGTCATGCGGCCACTATCAACTTCAGTGGCTGAGTGATGTTATTTCGTTACATCGTAGCCATACGTTTGGTTTGTGTAGCGCCCGGGTCAAGTCATGTCACCCTCGCCTTTGTCACAACCACTACACGTAGTGATACCTGTGTTTTCCATCTGCATCGCACCTCACTATGTGCTAACGTTGCATGCTGCCTACGCTAATGTGGCACTCTACCCAATATCAAAGCGCATCCACCCAAGTACGTTTCTTCGCACACTCGCCAATAATTGTCGATTCATCACTTGAGTCAGGAATCCGTCGCACAAAGTGTGCCCGCCGCTCTCGCTAGTAGCCTCACGACTCGTGGTCCTTACATCCTCCAGTTGTTTTCCTTGACAATATCATCATATCGTCGCACGATCTATCATTGCAATCCCCATCGCAAAATTTCGTCGCAACTTTCATCACAAAGTGTTCTCGACTCCAACATACCCATGTCCATGTCACCAAATCTTCTATCATCAAAGTATCATATCAGAATCCAGATGTGATCATCCTTGACCTACTTCATGCCTTAGACCTATCTACAAATTTGCAAGAAGTCATGTGCTAGATCCTCTCGTGATGGTGATAATTTGGGTAGCTAATCCAATTGACCATTGCCTCCACAAGAACATATACTCCCTACATCATCATGGCTACCAAAACATCCTGCCATCAAGTGTCCATCTCACACCATGTCCTACTCATAGATTTAGATAACTCACTGCATTGAGCAGGCGACAATGAGCCTCATCCCTATGTTAGTCTAGAAAGAGGGGGAAGAAGTGGAGGCCGAAGGCCTAATCTCTTCCTCAATTATTATCTCAATCCATCTATCTAGATATTCCTCTTCCAATCTCAACATGTATGCTTCCCGACTTTCTTCCTGAATCTGTGGTCCAACATCTTCCTTATTTTCCACTGCCTCATGTATTCTTGAAATATCCAAGAGACTATTGGACAATGCCAAAATAACTTGTGCCTTCTCCTGAAGTTTGTCGTTTGCAAGTGTCATTCTTTCTTGGAGTTATTCTTCTCGTTTGATGTCTGTGATGCTCATTGTCATCGGTTTACAATTGGTTATTTATCTCCTATGGTTGGGATACCTATAGGATGATCATCTCAGGCATCATAAATGTACAACTTTCTCATATGTGGTACCACCATAACTTCAAATTTCTTGAAAATTTCCATGCCCATCACACCTTCATAATCATAAATATTCACAATCATGAAATCAACATCTTCGTGCCAATCTCCAATTCCAATCGGTGTTTTCTCTGCAACCCCAATTACAAAATTAGGAGGTGAATTCACTACTTTTAACTTAGCTTGGACTGGTTTGAAATTCAATCCAACTTTCCTGGCAGTTTTATCTCCAATGAAGTTTTGTGTACCACCAATATCCACCATAGTGAGAAGTGGTCCCATCACAATCTTCATGTTCATAAATTTGAGCTTATTCCACTGAGGATCACGTCGTGGGATAGCTTCAACAGCTGCCACAGTTCCCAAAACCTGTATAGTCCCTACTGTGGACTACTTCTTCTTCTCTTCTTGTACTATCGCGACCAACTTCGGTATATATGGGCAGTTCTTCACTGTGTGGTCCTCAACACAAATCTAGTACTTCAAGGGCTTCCTCATCTTCGACTTACTGTTCAATATTGAAGTTTCCTTATTTGGTGCTTCCTCCTTTGTTTTCTCAAAATTCTTCTTCTTCTTCTTTTCGGTCCCCTCATCATAGTGTTCAATCAGCCTATCCACTGCAGCAAAAGCCTCTTCCAATTTTTTGTCTTTTTCCTCCTCACCTCATCGTGTGCCCAAGGCTTTAGCCCAATAACAAAGTTAAATAATTTGCCTTTCTCTACCATGTTAGGTAGTTCCAAGATAGTACTTTAAAACTCTCCCCATCTGTTTAATTTATTTAACAATAGTTCTTGCATCCCATGTATCATATTGTGGACTAAAGTGAAATTGTAAATCATATTTCATCTCTTCTCATTTCGTGATGTCATTTCCTTCACCATGTGCAATCTGGTCAATCTTTTGCCTCCACCACATTTTCGCATCCCCATTCAAGCATTGAGAAACAATATTTACCTTAGCTTCTTCATTATGAGTAGCTAGTCGGTCCAAGTATTGTTCCATGTCCCATAATAAGTTCCCAAGTGCTTTAGAATTTCTTGTTACATCATATGATTTAGGTTCCCTAACTTTCACATGGGTAGTCCCTCTAGAAGTTCCTTGCCCCATAGCTCTTTCCAACAAGGCTATCTCACCCAACAAATCGTTGATCTTCTCATGAGCCTTAGCAAGCTCATCTACAAGTCGACCCTAGGATACATTAGTGACTTCTAATTTCCTCATGGTTTCACCAAGTTTCCACTCATTATAATCAAGCATTACCATCATAGCGTCATACTCGGCTCTCCATTTTTCGTTCTCTTCCTTCAACGCCCTATACTATTCATATTTCTATTCAATGGATTCATGAAAATCCATAGTCAATTCTTCAATCCTATTATCTAGTTTTTCCACATGTTCAATTGTCTTCTCCATGATGACTTCATGAGAAATTATTTGTGGTCCCTCAACCACTTGAGGTTCTTCAACATTACTCTCCATTTTTCTTGCTTGATAATGAGTTGTGACCATGTACCAAACAGTTCAACTTCGGCCCTGCAAATGATCCTATCAAACTTTGCAAATCCACCAAAGATACCCAAGCTTCAGCTTCAACCTCCAATTTCTTATTGTCCCTACTTGCTTCATTAACCTTCAACTTCCTTTCAATGATAAAAGCCTTAAATCTTCCTTTAATAAGGTGTGGGAATAAAGCTCTGATATAACCTGTCATGCCCTTATATATTTGGTATTCTTTCAACCATCAATAAGAGGGTGCAACACTACCTTACTTTTTCTTTTCTTAGTAATCAGTAAGTAGACTACGCCTCTCTACAAAAATTAATTAATTTTCTTTCAATTTTCATTGAATATAGAAAAGGAATAACATAAACATCAATACCACATCCTCATGTATGCCTATACATACAAGAGAGGGGAAACTCTCGAAATATGAGTGCTCGATATTATGTTTCATAAAATGGTCATGCAATGAAATTATGCATACTTCTTAAATAATACATCAAATAGAAATTTTACACATTTTCCTATCATGTCGTGGCTCTGTAAGCACTTCGGGTCAAGTCGTGACCTCCTCCACATTATGTCAACCTTTTATGTCGTGTTGATGATTCTGTCGATGGTTACCTGAATCAACCTAATTGTCATGCAGCTTAGGGTCATGACCTGACTCCACCGTTCATCCCATATCATTCCTCCTGCTTTGTTTACTGTCGCACCATCGCTACATTCAGCGTTGTTCACCAACACTTTGTTGTTTTCGTCAGTCTACGTCCAGCGTGACCCATATCAGTCGGAAGACCAAACTCCACTGATTCGCTTGTGCTGCTGCAACCCAACTCTATTGGAAGACCCGAATACATTAGTATCAACCCTACACACTGCTAGAACCCGACTCGGTTGCTACTTCTATGGTTCTACACTTTCACACGATGTTCAGGTAAGAACCCGACTGGGCCCGTTCGCAAACCTCTTCACAAAAAACCCCAAGTTCCATTCGGAAGGCAACTATGACCCAGCGTCTGCCTGTTGCACTTCCACATTGTAGTTCGCTTGCTCAAGGAGCTTGTTTTCACTTCGTACTTATATCTACTCTCAATTCTTATCGATCCTTTCTTGATGATGTATTTAACGTCCAACACTTTGCCATATTAATATTCCAAGTGTTGACATGTGTTCGGGGCTCCCATGCTTGATCAAGGAGTTAGCCCACTTGTCAACATGTCGATCTGTCCACTCTTTATGCGTCGGCCTATCCATCACAATGTCATGCGGCCGCTATAAACTTCAGTTGTCAAGCGATGCTATTTTTTCACACTGTATTCATATGTTTGGTTCATGTAGCAACTCGTTCAAGTCGTGTCACCTGCGCCTTTGTTACAACTACTACACATAGTGCTACCCATGTTTTCCATCTGTGTCACACCTAGCCATGTGCTAACGTCACATGCTTCCCATGTTAACATCACAAACTGCCCAATATTAGAGTGTGTTCTCCCAAGTGTGTTTCGTCACACACTAGATAAGTATCGGCATATCGTCACCCAAATTGGGCGTCCTTCATGCCAAAGTGCACCCGCCGCTCTAAGTGGTCGCCTCACCACTCGTGGTCCTTAGAGAGAGGGATACGTAAAGATGGAGGTGGGATAGAGAGATGGTGAGAGGGAGGGAGAAGGAGAAAGGATTGGTGGGTAGAGATAGAGATAGAGATACAAGGGGGAAGAAAGAGGGAGGTAGAAGAGAAAGGGATAGAGAGGAAGGATGAGAGGAGGAGGAGAGAGGGTGGGATAGATAGATGGATTTGTAGGGGGGGAGAGGGATTGGAGAATAAAGAAATCAAGAGTTATGAGTGGAGAGAGAGGGAGTTACAAGGGAGAGATGGAGAGAGTATGTATGTTTACAGGTGAGATAAAGACACATAGAAGGAGATAGAAGGAGAAATAATGGGATATAGTAAGATATTTGGAGAGAGAGATAGAGTGATGGGGGAAGAGAGAGGATGAGATAGAGAGAGAGAGAGATCGGGGGGAGAAGGGATAGAGGGAGTGGGGATTGAAAGGGAGAGAGAGGAAGGAAGAGAGAGATGACTTGAGAGGGAGGAAGATAGTGATGGATTAAGAGAGAGGATTGTGGGGGGAGAGAGAGAGAGAGAGAGAGTGATGGGGGAAGAGAGAGGGAGGTAGGAGAGAAAGGGAGAGAGAGGAAGGAAAAGATAGAGGACTTGAGAGAGAGGAGGAGAGAGGGGGGGTAGAGATATGGGGTTGGAATGGGAGAGAGGGAGGGAAGAAGAAATACATAGAGAGTGAGAAGTTGAGAGATATAGGGAGTGACAAGGGAGAGATGGAGATAGAGTGTGTATTTTTGGAAGTGAGATTAAGAGACAAATAAGGAGATGTGGAGAGAAGAAGAGAGATAGGAATATAGTAACAAATTTGGAAGGTGAAGAGAGAGAGAGAGAGGTGGGAGAGAAAGGAAGAGAGATAGGATGTTAGAGAGTGGAGAGAATTAGGGAAATATAGATTGAGATGGAGGGGAAGAGAGAGGGAGATAATAAGAAATACATAGAGAGAAAGGTGGAGAGAGATAGAGGGAGGGATAAGGAAGATGGAGAGAGAGGGAGAGAGGACAATAGGAGGGAAGAGGGAGGGAAGCTGGGGAAAGGGAAGGGGAAGAGAGAGAGGGGGGGAGGAGGAGGTGGTGATAGATAGATAGATTGGAGAAAGAGAGTGTATGTTTTTGGGTTGATATAGAGATACAGAATGAGATATAGATATAGATGGAAGGTAAAGAGAGAGAAGAGAGAGACGGAGATAGGGAGGGAAGGACAAATATATTGATAGTTATGGAGTGAGAGAGTGTGTGTGTTTTCCGGGGTGAGATAAAGAGAGAAAAAAGGAGAGATGGAGGGATATATATATATATATATGAGAGAGAGTGTGTGTGTTTGTGGGGTGAGATAAAGAGAGAAAAAAGGAGAGATGGAGGGATATATATATATATATATATATATATATGAGAGAGTGTGTGTGTGTTTGCAAGGTGAGATAAAGAGATAAAAAAGGAGAGATGGAGGGACACACACACACACACATATATAGTATGCCTCTCAAAGAATTAATTTCCCTTATTTTTTTGTAATCTTTATAAAGATATTTATTGTACGAAACAACTGATGTTACATTGATATCTTTTGTTTCCTAAAAACTCTCTAGGATCCCATAGACCAGTAGAATGGACAAAACATGTTCCCATGATCCGAGGCTTAGCCAAAAAAGGAAACAAGAAAATCTTACTAACTTTCAAAGTAGCTAACCTATAGGTAATTACATGCATTGGTGTGTGTTGGGAAATCAAACAAAAACAATGTTCACATATAGCATACTAAAACATATTGACAGCCATAGTAACATAGGAAAAGTAGGCATATCATATACAAAAAACGAGGATTCGAGCACCATAATATATTTTTAGTCTAATGTAATGACTCACGAGAGAGCATTAGAGTTTCCTTGGGGTGAATCCTTTGTTGGTGCATTGATAACAACTGGTGTGTTAGGTTGTGAGTATGATCTTGATAGGGAGGGAGGGAGAGAGATATTGATAGATATGGAGTGAGAGGGTGTGTGTGTTTGCTGGGGTGAGATAAAGAGAGAGAAAAGAGAGATGGAGGGATATGTATATATATATATATATATGAGAGAGAGTGTGTGTTTGCAGGGTGATATATATATATATATGAGAGAGAGTGTGTGTTTGCGAGGTGAGATAAAGAGAGAAAAAAGGAGATATGGAGGGATGTGTGTGTGTGTGTGGAGTGGGAAGAGAGGGAAGAATATTTCTTTCACTAGATGCATTTATTTTAGTGTATATGGTGATTTTTAATCCTATTTGATTTCTTACACTAGATGCATTGATTTTAGTGTAGATGTTGATTTCTAATGATATTTGATTACTTGCACTAGATTCATTGATTTCAATGTAGATGATTTCTAATCATATTTGATTGATTGCACTAAATGCATTCATGTTAGTGTAGATGGTGATTTCTAATCCTATTTGATTGCATGCACTAAATGCATTAATTTCAATATAGATGTTTATTTCTAATTACATTTGATTGCTTGCACTGGATACATTGATTTCAATGTAGATGTTGGTTTCTAATCCTATTTGCCTTCTTGCACTATATGCATTGATTTGAGTGTACATGTTGATTTTTAATCCTATTTTATTACTTGAATTAGATGCATAGATGCATTGATTTGACTGTGGATGTTTATTTTTAATCCTATTTGATTACTTGTATTATATGCATTGACTTTAGTGTAGATGTTTTTTTCTAATATTATATGATTTCTTGCATTAAATGCATTGATTTCAGTGTATATGTTGATTTGTGATTTATTGTAATTGGATGTATCATGGTGCATTAATTTTAAATTCATTCGATTAAGAGTGTGCATTGATTTCAATGTAAGCACACAAAATATTAACAATGCACATTGATTTTTGTGTTATAGTAATTAAACCTATTAATATTGGAGAGGAAGAGAGACAAGGTAGGTCGACCTAAATATTTAAATGGTTTACGATTTCAAATGTCCTTTTCATATAATCGATATCAAAAAATGACAAAATTAACAAGGGTGGCAATAATAATAGTGGAAGAAAATGGTTTAAGATTGATAACAATGAAGACTATTTGTAATTCAAAAAAAAAAAGTATTTTATCAATTTTTATCATTAAAGTTATTTTACAATATTTATCATCTCAACAAATTGAGGTAACTAAGAAAATTTAAAATTAAAATGACAAGATAAATCTTAGACATATTTAGTATATTAAAAATGGTTATATTAATATTATATGTATTTACATATTATTGATAAAGTTAATCATATGTTCCATATATTTTTCTTCACCGCACACGACTGAAACCAACCTAGATCCATCTTAACTCTGGATCTAATGTTGAAACTTTTCCTGAAGTTTTTCACTCAAAAAAGAGGTTTGCACCTGGAGAGATTTGATCTCCCTTAGCACTTGATAGATCCAGAGTTAAGATGAATTTAGGCTGGTATCTATTTTAATAAATATTTAAAATAATGTATTCATCATATTAATATTAAAATAAGTTTCACTAAATATTTATGATTTAATTGTAATCGATGTTTTTATTAAATTGAGAAATCGAAAACAAGAATAAAGATTAACTTAATGGAAGGATTCCGATATTAAAAGAAAAAGAAAAGAGATTAAGAGGCAACTGCAATTCTAAATAAATAATTGGAAGAAGAGCACCATTAATATATATATATATATATGAAAGTTCGCCACATAGTGCAGATGTTATTTTTGTTTTAACATGACTTCTGAGGAACGCGGCCACATCGAAAAAAAAAAATATTTCGATATTGAATCATACACAATGCATGAGTTGAAACTAATACCTTTGGAGTTTTAATTTGACTATATAGAATAAACAACTTACTTTTAAAATAGAGTGTACTGGACGAATTGAAATAAATGGATCGAAAACAAGTATCCACGACACTAAGTGATGTAAATTACGGAATTGGGAAAAGATCCAGTTTGAAATGTATCATGCAAAAAAGGGATACATCGATCAAGTTTTCATAATTGTCTTGAAATGTGAAAATTTGAATTTTTAAATGTCTCTTTTGGGATGAAAAAAAATAAGAAAATTTAATAAAACTAAATTTTTATGATTACATGGTAGATAATGTTATTAAACATTTGGTATTGTTTTATTAATTATTTAAATAAATTTAACAAAATTAAAAAAATTAAAAAATATTTGAATAAATTAAAGGTTGGTTAAATGATAAGTGTTATATGTAACTTCTTCGTAAACCAGTTTATGCCATCTTTCAAAATGAAGTGATGTTAGGAGGGGAACTGAGCTCCTCCTTCAGGAAGGCGGTGATCTTGTGTAGTGGCTTGTCCAATAAACCAATAGCTATAGTAATAGTGGTCAAGAGTCAACCACGAAAAAACAACAAACCCACATGAAAAACCTCAAGCCTATGGAGAAGTAGACCACGACACATTGGCTTGAGGACTCCCGACAAAAAATGGTCCCCACTAACATTTCTACGTCTTTAGAACTGTAGAGGTCCCTAAATATGAAATGACATCTAGTAAAATACAGGAGTATATACCATTTATGTAAGATCATATCATTATTTGTAATTTAGCAATTTTGTACAATAGAGAGTCCTTCATTGGATCATGATATGGTGGAACCCAAAAGTGTAGATGGGTGTCAAGTCCAATAGGATCTTCACACGTATCTTCCATAATGCAGAGGACGTAGACCATGTTTTGTAACTTGATAGAACTTTATCTACAACTATCATCCAGAAGATTCACTCTAAAAACATAGTATTTCACAATAACACCAACATGGGTAAGGTTGTACTCTTTATCTCATGAACTTTGGGACCTAGAGGTACTCAAACGAATATGGTACACCGTAGGAATTTTTGTGAAGATATGTAAAGCTAGCAAACAAAGAAGACAGATAGCTTATGCAAGGATAGATGTTTACCTAAATATTTCTAACAACTTTCCCAAAAAAAATATGTTTAAATTAGAGACTCGCAATATTAATGCAAATATGAATATATATTGTCTAAATGAAATGTCATGAATATGGGTAGTTATTTTGAGAATTCCCATTGAACACCCATGTTAGTAAATAAAAACCAAAGGCTGATAAGGATGAGGATGGATTTGAGAGATTCATAGGAAGAAAGAGGCATCCCATGAAACAAATGTGGAGAGATCAATAACATTTTTGAAGCACTAATAGAAATTTGAGATACAATCCAAGAGACTTTTCAAGACCAACATGAAGGAAAACATGAACTCCATACTAGAAATCACCTCAATCTCGCTTCATATGCCTATTGAATCATCCCACACACTAAAAAAGAAGAGGATGAGGAAGATATTCCTAAATTGAACTAGAAAAGTGAAGAAATTGAGGATGGAAATGACATGGAATTAGGAGAGTTAGAGCTTTCACGACATTGCTGAGGTTTGTGCTAGAAAAGAGAAAAAAAATGTTCCATAGGAACAAATTCATCCTCTACATTCCACCCTCCTCAAGTCCAAGTATTTTCAAGAAAAAAATTAGCCTAGATAAGTAACACAACCTCTTCCTTATTCCATAGTAAAGATGTAAATATTAAAAACAAAAATTAAATCATCGAAAGAATATAGAAAGTGTGGATGAAAAGTTACGAATAGTTCCTCCAAGAACTAGGGTAATTCTTGCTGAAGTATGGCAAGATTTCTCTATCGACATAAAATTTTCATCCTTAATAACTTAATTCCCAATGAAATCCATTACGTGGAACCACGGTCATGTAATTTTAAAAAAAATAGTTTTTATTAGAGATAAATAATGAAGATACTTTGATATCCAATTTGAAGAATTTATATGACTAGTAGAGTATTAGATTTGGCTCGGGGTTGGAAGAAGGGACAGAGGTGGAGAACAAGAGAAGAGAGGTTTTCTGAGTAGCAGTAGCTAGGGTCTGATGTGGATGGCTTTCAGAGGAGGAGGGATCAGGGATCCCTCCTATTAGAAAGTGGTAATGGACAAAGGGAAGGGGATCGGTATGGGCTTCGGGGAACATGCAGATGGTATGTCAGAGAGTGTCCATGGGTCGGCAGAAGTAGTTGTGAAAGGACAAATAATAAATGAAGACAAGGCCCAACAAGGTGTTAGTATCCTATAATCTATAGTATCACAGGTGACTGATTATTATTTTTAGGACTTGTACATTGGAAATAATATTCCATGACTGTCATTTATTTCCAAGAAGGTACTTCTGGCATAAAATATGGCAAGGGATGGTTGTATTCACCACATTTCCAATATATTCTAACTAAACCTAAATGCATTGGCTATCATTACCATCTCATTAAACCCGCAAAAACCCACATACATAAAGTTTTAGGACTTTATATTCAGCCCTAACACTTCCATTTCAGCTATGTTCCCCATTTTAGGCCGCTTGATATAAATACATATCATATATATTATGAACCGCATAAGCCTTACCTTACTGCAAAAACCTTTTGACCCTTTCCTTGCCTTTCGCATCGGCACTTTGCAACAAATCCTTGGCACATTCCATTTTTCCACTTTATAACTCCGTTGATGTGATATCAAAGGAACCTACCTTTCCCTACCACACCACCCTTTTCCCACCACCCATCGCACATCACAATCAATGTGTTCGCAGGTGAATTTGTCTAAGTTGCAATGCAATTTGATCGCATTTCACACTGGATGGAGGCTCCTTGTTATTGTGATCTGTTAAGATGTGCGATGTGCAATAAACCTTGAGATGTGTGATGTGCTAAAATCCTTAAGATGTGCGATGTGTGATGTGATATCGTCATCGATTGCAATCAGCAATTTTTATGTTTATGGTTACGTTGGTGCAAGTTAAGCCTTGGATGTTGCGATGCAATATCAGTAGGGCCCGCTTATACTGTCACGTCAAATCATCATGTTTAAACTACATTCCCTTACGCACTCATCCACCACTCATCTGCCTTACCTCGCCCCACATCCAATGATCATCATCTCTTTTCAGCGCCCCCCCCCCCCCCCCCCCCCCACTCGGCCTTTGAGTCTTAACCGCAGGGGGTGGGGGGGTGGTGGGGGGGCGCGTCCAGAATGGGAGGTATCCCTTACCACCCTCCCCTATACATGGCACACCCTTACTACTTCACACTACCCTCCACCGAAATCACCTACCACCTCACTACCCCCCCCCCCCCCCCCCGAAAACAGTTTCCTTCTACTCCGAAATCACTCCCGCCACCACTGCTCCACGTCTCCTATCACTGCTGTGTCACATCATCCACCTCCATCGCTGCCCCACTGCATCACGTCCACCTACCAAATTCCACCTGCTAGCTCCCGCCACCGCAGCTCTACTACAATCCATCTGTGAAATTAAAGGAGTATGTAGACTGGGTTACCTCTAAGTTTGAGGCTTGCAGATCAGTGTACTAACAGAATCTACCAAAAATTTAACTACGTGCATAAGACTAAAAGTAAAATAAATTTTGAGAAGCTCTACAGTGTTCAGGTCAATAGGTGATAGGGCATAGCAAGGTTGTTACAGGCATATCTTCTAGCTGTCACAGCGCTTGCTCGACCTCAAGATAGCACGAAGAGCAACCACTGAATGCAATTCATTATTCTTATATGATGTCCATCTCTCGAAAGGAAAATAATATCTTGTTAATAATAGAATCCTGAGAAGAAGAAAGAAGTTTTACACATGTCATCCCTCTGCAATCACTTCCTTAAAGACCGTTGATTAGTTATACATGTGTCATTAGTTTTATAACAGTTTCTCTATTTTTAGAAATAATATGGGAGCTTCGATCAAATTGAGCTTTTAAAGGAAATAAAAACAGTGCCAGATGTTGAGATGTCCTTAATAACTCCTACTACTCTATTTGCACACGTGAAATTATGTTAGTCCTTCTCTATTATGTATGCGAAAGAAAGAAACTATTAGTTACTGCATTGATTGTAATCAGTGAGTCGGATTAGCATAAATACTTGAATGTTTGAAGTATTAAAGGTGGGGGGGGAATATGCAATGAGGAACAGTCCCATTCTATAATGTTTTAACTATGTTTCAAGTGACTATTTGAAAATTAATACAAGACCAGTTGTTCAAGATTCATGTGCTGTCTGAAATGGTGAAGTATTCTCCTATTTTTATGTGTTTTTCCATTATTTCTCTTTCTCTGTATTTATGCAATCTAATTGTAAAAGAGAAAGTGTGAAGAATAGTATTTGTTGATTAGAGCACCCTATTCAAGTTGTGTTTACAATAGTATGTTTTCTACTGATGCCAAATCAAGGAATTCTTAATTGCTCCTTGGTTTCTGCTGAACTTTACATCCTAGGACAGATTGAGGAATTCCTAACTGCTCCTCAGTCTCTACCTAGCCTTGCTTTCTTCTTCTCATAATCCATTTACAAGTCTGAAATATCCATGGTAGTGCACCTATCTTGCCCTATTTCACTCTTGCTTGATATTTCTGCAATTTAATCACTTGAGCCTCTTTGACTCTATTTCCCAATGGCTTTCCATTGTTCTTCCCACCAAAAAAATTCAAAATCCAAACTCTGAACCCAATAGCTAGCCTAAAATACCTAATCAACAAAGCTATATATAACAGAGAGATCCCTCTCTGGTTCTAGGAGGGCTAGATTATAAGCCCGGAGCGGTTTTTATGTTGCCTTTAGGATTATTTCTTCATCCTCAGAATTACGGAGTGATAACATAGTGGAAACTCGACTGGGGATGATTTTTTTGTTCCTCGGCAACAATTATCAAGTTCATATCTGGTTGATGATGGTGGACAAACAGCCAGACACAAGAAGGTTGAAATCATCCACCTGGCAACTCCACATTTTTTAGTTAACCTAAAGGCTCCACTGGTAGAAGAATCCTGATTTGTTGTGAACATACCGTGACTCCATTCTCTGCTTGATTGACAAGATGAATTCAAGAATACATTGCACGTATGATCCTTTGGACAGATCTAACATCACAGGTTTACCAAATCCGATGCCAAACATTGATTGGTTAAAATATCTTTCGGTGTTTAGAGATAAGAAAGGAGATGATGCTACCATACATTTTTTAAGATTTCATATGCATGTCCAAAGATTTAAAAAGCAATATCCAAAGGACTGTCTTGTGAAAATGTTTGTGGCTAGTTTAGAAGAGAAATCTAGGATGCAGTATGAAGATCTACCAGCTGCAAGTATAATTTCTCTAAAGTGTTTTCATGTTGTGTTTTGTGACAAGTACAAAGAATATTATGCCTCTTTGTCACTAGTTCAGGATTGTTGTGATAAATTTCAAATTTTTATTGAATATCTAGAGGATTACTATCATGATGATCAGTTTATGAATGATGAAATATTAGAACTTTTAGAAGAGAGACCATTTTAGAAAGTGGAAGTTTTGTCTAAAATGTCTTCTCATCATGAAAAAATAAATGAAATATGTCGTCCAGAATTTTGTGAAGTTTCATCACAAAAAATATCCCTAGCAACACAAGGACAAACTGATCAGCAGAAGGTTAAGGAAGTAACTCAGTTTCCTGAACCTGTTCAAGCAGAGGAAAAATGTGAAAACCTACAACAGTCTAGTAATGGAGGAGAAAAAGCATCAAAGCTCGATGGCCTATATTCACAAGGGCACCTCCAACCAGCAGTGTTTTATTCAAAGATTGAATATCAATCAAGTTTGCCTAATGAAAGCCAAGAAAGTTTGTCAAAAGAATACCAATCAGGCTTGTTGATCGATCACCACTCAAATCCTCTTTCTGAGTGTGCAGACCTTGAATAATATCACAAAGGTTCCCCATTATTTTCTTCTCGGGATGTTGAAAAAGTTTCACAACAGATAGATATTACAGATGATGACCTTTTTCCCGAGATGACTAGAAGTTTGCAACTTCCTTGCAATTTTCTGGACGATATAGGGCGTGATGAAGAGCACACAAAACAACGGATTATCATGGACAGAGAAGAAAAAAAAGTGTCCTCTTTTCCATGTGAAGATAGTTAGGGCCGACACATAAGCAAAGGAGTAGTCTGGGAGGAGGTGTGTTTTATTATGACCAATCATCTGAGGAATCTCATGTTGCATGTTTACCTAGATCCTTTAAGCATTTTATTATAGTCATCAGTGAAGGAAGAGTCCACCAGGTTGATTGGAAAAGCTATCAAATCTAGCCGAAGAGTTAGGTTGCCATGTTTACAACCCATTGCTATACCCAAGGAAATGGAAGGTCAGCTTCAGTTGAGTATCCATATGCTTGACTAGTTGCATTGGAAGTTTGTCATTACTTGATTTTGAAGTCATTTTATCATATCAGAGTATGTATATGAGGGAAAATAAGCTCAGTAATTTGAGCATAATTCTATTGTTAGTTTAATATTGCTTTCAGTTTTCAGTTTCAACATAGTTCAGATTTCAGCATTCAGATTTTATGGGTGCAGTAGTGATTTCAGTTTGATGGTTTGTAGTGCATAAGTTCAGTTGTAGTTTCATTTCATATTTCAATACATAGATTAGATTCTTGTATGGGTTTAGAAAAATGGATAAATATTTTCATTTTCAGAGGTTTTTTAGCAGAATAAGTTGCAGACTTTGGATCAGCCCAATGGATTAGGCTAATAATCCAGGGTGTTCTTGGCACCTCCTTAGGAGCTGCCATCCCCAACTGGAGCCTCGGTTAGTATCCTATAATCTATAGTATCACAGGTGACTGATTATTCTTTTCAGGACTTTTACATTGGAAATAATATTCCATGACTGTAATTTATTTCCAAGAAGGTACTTCTAGCACAAAATATGGCAAGGGATGTTTGTATTCACCTCATTTCCAATATAGTCCAACTAAGCCTAAATGCATTGGCTAGAACTACCCATCTCATTAAACCCGCAAAAACCCACATACATAAAGTTTAAGGACTTTATATTAAGCCCCGACACTTCCATTTCAGCTCTGCCCCCCACTTTAGGCTACTTGATATATATACATATCATATATAGTATGAACTGCATAAGCCTTACCTTACCGCAAAAACCTTTTGACCCTTTCCTTGCCTTCTGCGTTGGTACTTCACAACAAATCCTTGTCACATTCCATTTTTCCACTTTATAACTCCATCAATGAGCTATCAAAGGAACCTACCTTTCCCTGCCACATCACCCTTTCCCCACCACCCATCGCACATCACAATCGACGTTTTCGCAGGTTAATTGGTCTAAGTCGCGATGCGATGTGACCGCATTTCGCACTAGATGGAGGCTCCTTGTTATTTGTATCTGTTAATATGTGTGATGTGTGATAAACCTTAATATGTGTGATGTGCTACAAACCCTAAGATGTGTGATGTGCAATGAAATATCGTCATCGCATATCGCAATCAGAAATTTTTATGTTTATCGTTAAGTTGGTGCAAGTTAAGATTTGGATGTTGTGATACAATATCAGTAGGGCCTGCCTATACCGTCATGTCAAATCATCACGTCTAAACTCCATTCCCTTACCTGCTCATCCACCACTCATATGATTTACCTCGCCCCGCATCTGAGGGTCTCATCTCTTTTCAGCCCCCCCTTAAACTTCGATTTTTAACTACGGGGGGGTGGGGGCGGTGGGAGGGGGGGTCTGAAATGGGAAGTATCCCTTACTACCCTTCCCACCACGTGGCATGCCCTTTCTACTTCGAACCCCTCTCTGTATAAATCAGCTACCACCTTACTCCCCCCCCCCCCCCCGAAAACAATTTCCCTCTACTCTGAAACCACTCCTACCACCGCTACTCCATGTCTCCCATCACCGTTGTGTCACGTCATCAACCTTCGCCACTGCCCCACTACGTCACGTCCACCTACCAACTGCCACCTTCCAGCTCTCGCCATCCCAGCTCCACTATAGTCCATCTATGAAATTAAAGGAGTATGTAGACGAGGTTACCTCCAACATTGAGGCTTGCAGATGAGTGCGCTAATAGAATCTACTAGAAAGTTAACTACGTGTAGAAGACTAAAAGTAAAATCAATTTTTAGAATCTCTACAGAGTACATGTCAATAGGTGACAGGGAAAATTCAAGGCTGTTATAGGCATATATTCCAGCTGTCACAATGCTTTCTTGACCTCAAGATAACAGAGAGAGAAACCACTGAATGCAAATCATTATTCTTATATGTTGTCCATAACTTGAAAGGAAAAGAAGATCTTGTTAATAACAACATCCTGAGAAGAAGAAAGAAGTTTTACACATGTCACCCTTGTTGTAATCACTTCCTTTAAGAATGTTGATTAGTTATACATGTGTCATTAGTTTTATAACAGTTTCTATATTTTTAGACAGAAGATGGAAGCTTCGATCGAACTGAGCGTTTAAAGGAAATCAAAATAGTGCCAGATGTCCATATTTCCTTAATAACTCCTACTGCTCTATTTTCACATGTCAAATAATGTTAGTCCTTCTATGTTACGTAGGCAAAATAAAGTAATTGTTCGTTACGACATTGATTGTTATCAGTGAGTAGGATTAGCATAAATACTTGATTGTTCGAAGTATTAAAGGTAGGGGGGAATCTGCAATGAGGAATAGTCCCATTCTGTAATGTTTTCACTGTGCCCCAAGTGAATATTTGAAAAGTAATACAAGACCAAATGTTCAGGATTCATGTGGTGTCAGAAATGGTGAAGTCTTCTCCTGTTTTTATGTGTTTTTCCATTGTTTCTCTTTCTCTGTATTTCTGCAATCTAATTGTAAAGCAGAAAGTGTGAAGAATAGGATTTTTTGATTAGAGCACCCTATTTTGGTTGTGTTTACAATATTCTATGTTTTCAACTGATGCCAAATCGAGGAATTCTTAATTGCTCCTCGGTTTCTGCTAAACTTTGCTTCTTAGGACAGATTGAGGAATTCTTAACTTCTCCTCAGTCTCTACCTAGCCTTACTTTCTTCTTCTCATAATCCATTTACAAGTCTAAAAGATCCATGGTAGTGCACCTATCTTGCCCTGTTTCACTCATGCTTGATTTTTCTGCAATTTAATCATGCGAGCCTCTTTGACTCCATTGCCCAATGGCTTTCCATTTCTCTTCCCACCAAACCAATTCAAAATCCAAACTATGAACCCAATAGCTAGCCTAAAATTCCAACTCAACAAAGCTATATCTAACAGATAGATCCCTCTTTGGTTCTAGGAGGGCTAGATCCTAGGCCCAAAGAGGTTTTGATGTTGCCTCTGGGATTCTGTCTTCAGCCTCGACATTACATAGTGATAAAACAGGGAAGAAAATAGACCAACATAAAAATTAGAAGTCAAAATACTCCATAGGTTCGTGTAAGACAAAAACAATGATGATCCCAATGACATTTATCATCGATCTCGAGATCAAGGCCTTCAGGGAACATATGAGTTTATATGCTTTCATATGCAAGGTAATGGGTCTCTAGTCCACAGAAAAATATTTATGCAATTGAATCAAACGTCATTGGAAACTAACGAGAGAAATAAGCTACATTTATGATCTAAAAGATTTTTCACCATGGTATTTTCCAATAAGGAATATGGAGACCACATCTTTGATAGTGGTCCTTATTTTTTTGCATCAGTTGGTTTATACATGAGGCCATGGATGGAGAATTTCATCCCGAAGAAGCAAACCTTTACATACTTCATAGTTTTTGTCAGGTTGTATTCCATTCCTCGGGACTATTGTCTCCCTACAACTTTAAATATGGTAGGATATTCTCTTGGAAAATTAATTAAAATAACAGAAGAAAATTTACAAGGAAGATACACAACATAAGAAATTTTTTGTGCTGAAATGGATTTCTTCAGGGCTCTACCTGAAGTAATCAAAATAGATTTCCATGAAGAATTTTGGTTACAACCAATATACTATGAAAAAATTCCTTTCAAGTGCAAAATATGTCATGAACATGGCCACCTAAAAAAGGGAATTCCCCTTAAGAAAATTGGAGGAAAAGAGAAAATAGAGAGACTGAAAGGATGCAGATGGTTTTGTGAGACCCACTCCGAGGAGAAGACCTAATAGAAGACAAAGACAACAAAATCAGGGAAGAAAATCTCATAGAGATATCTTTGAAGTCCTAGTCCAAGAAAACCGAAAGGGACAAGGTGGGGAATAAGAGGACAATGAGGAAAAAAGAGAAGGAAAAGAGGAAGAAATGGTGTAGTTTAATGAGGATTATTAACAACAAGGAGATATTCCAGAGATTCTATCAAAATATTTGGAGGGAATTACCCCAAGAAAAGGTGGAACAAAGGATCTAGAATTGCAGGATATAATCGAGTGGGAGGGAACAAACCT
Organism: Pinus albicaulis; assembly: GCA_034641835.2. Lineage (NCBI taxonomy): Eukaryota > Viridiplantae > Streptophyta > Pinopsida > Pinales > Pinaceae > Pinus > Pinus albicaulis. The sequence continues at coordinate 357,352,522 of CM076569.1, forward strand.
CTAGGGTATAAGGAACAGACATGGAAACAGGGGACAAAATAAATCAACACAGATCAAATGGATATAATCCAATATCTATACCTAATGAGAGAAGAGACGTGATTATGGGGCCTGAAAATACTACATCAAGAATAAGCAATGGGATCTCTGATTGGATCTCATCTAGGACTAAAAATAATGGCATCTTAGATGGTTCTTGAGCCACAACAGAGCCAACAGAAAAGAGGGAGGAAGTCGAACAGTGTTTTCCTCAAGGAGTTGGGATGTGTGTTAATAAATTTAGGTAAGATGAGAGTGTTAGGCTCATTCTCCTTAAACCATATTTAAATCATGAAATTTTTATCATGGAATATAAGATGCATTAGAAGCTTTAGTAAACAATGGTTGTTAAAGAACAAGGTTCAAATGGAATAACCTGATATCATTTTTTTACAAGTTTCAAAGTGATCCATGGAGAAAATAAATGAGTTAAGTGGGAGATTAGGGAGAAGGTATGACGTACTTGAGGTGGAACTGTAGGGCTCGACAGGGGGATTTTCCATATTCTTGAACCCCCAATCCTTGATCTTACTAGACTCTAAATATAATAGATCATACTTATCAATATAATTGGATATTATAGGAACCTCAGGCACCATGGTGTTTACAAATTTTTACGAACCTCAAATAATCAATGAGAATATCAAGCTCCTTGAGGATCTGAGTAAGATAAAGATCAAGAAAGGTCCTCTCCCTTGTGTTTTGGGGGGATATTTTAATATTATGACCTCTCTATGAGAGAAGAAAGTTGGCCAGGGAAGAGTAGATAGAGATGTTGAATAATTTAAGGAGTTCATTGAGGATACCATCCTCACTGATTTCAAAACTGTGAATGGATGCTTCACTTAGTGTAATAAGCAGGGAGGGAAACATCATGTGGCGTCCAAAATTAACAAGATTTTAATCTCAAAATATGTATTGATGAGAGGGGTAGATGCAGCAGCAAACATACTTCCTTGTGGGGTGTCTAACAATTGTCTAGTGATATTAATTGTATAGTTTGTAGGTACCCTAAAAATAGGCCCTTTATATTTGAAGCCTTCAAGTTAGAACACCTTGCCTTCATGAAGACTATCAAAGGATGGTGGGATGAATGGATCCTTATCAGAGGCTCGAAAATGTACACCCTGTGGGCTAGGTTAAAAAATATTAAGGTGAAATTAAAACAACATAATAAGAAAGGATTTGGGAAAATATTTCAAGAAAAAAAGGAATTGGAACAAAAAATGGAAACACTGCAACAATGACTGATATTTGAAGGTTAATCAGAGGAAAAAAAAAATAAGAGGAGATGGATTTACTAAATAAGTGGGAGGATATATGTAAACAAGAATGATTTATATGGAGATGGAAATCTTGAGTGTTATGGCTCGGGGAGGGGGAGAGAAACACTAAATTATTTCACCGGTCAACAATAGAACATATAAACTCCAACAAAATCCTTAGAATAAAGGATGATAGGGGGAAAACTTTTGAGGCTCATCAAGAAATTTAGGAGGTCTTGATCCAACACTTTTAAAAGATATTTGAAGATCCACAAGTAGATATAGGGGATGGTATCCAAAGGATTGTGAGGCATATCCTAAAGGTGATCACTGAAGAGCACAATAAGAATTCAAACAATTCAGTATCCATGGAGGAAGTGGAATTGCAAGTGAGTGAAATGGATAATGGAAAGGACCCTAGACCAGATGGATTTACTATATATTTCTTTAAATATTGCTCAGAATTTGTAAAATATGAAATATATGAGGAGGTGGAAATCTCCCAAGTGTCAGAAACAATTCTGAAATCCTTGAATTCGACTTTTATTTCTCTTATTCCCAATGAAGAATTGGCCAGTACCCATGAAAATTTAGGCCAATATCCCTATGCAAAGTTTTATATAAAATGATATCCAAAGTAGCAACTATCACATGAAAATAATGATATCTAAGAGGAACAATTGGTTTTTTTGGACAAGACACACATTTTGGACATTGTAATTATGTAGCATGAAGTAGATCACTCTTTGAAGACCCAGAAAAATTTGGAATGATTACGGAATTAGATTTATCTAAATATTATGATAGTATCATCCTGGAATACATGGTAGTGTTGTTACAAGCATTTGGATTTGATGAACACTGGATCAATTGGATTATGAAAATGGTCTCATCACCTAGTTATTCAATTTTGATTAATCGATCCCCATCAAAACCTTTCTTCCCTTCCAGAGGAATTTGGAAAGAGGACCCATTGTGTCCCTTCCTGTTTACCTTAATGATGGAAGGACTTGGGAGGGCAATAGAAGTGGTCAATAAAAGAGGAGACATAAAAGCACTTAAGATGCATGAGGATGCTCAGCTGACCACTCATCAATAATTTGTGGATGATACCATGATTCATGGCATTCCTACCATAAATGAGGCACATAATTTTAAAGCCATTTTGGATACCTTCATGAAGGCGTCAGGTATGGAGATAAAACATTCAAATTCAATGATTTTGTTTTTTAAAACCCACATTGTTTTCCAGATAATTATATCAACTATTCGAGGGTTCCAAGGGAAACCCGTCCTCTCTAAGTATTTATGGGATCCCCTAATAGTACAAGCTTGGAATAAATCCAAGTCGGAGAGAGTAATCTCCAACCTAGAATATAGTGTCAAAATATAGATGGTGAGAGTGTTGAATATGTCTGGGTGACTGGTACAACTAAAGGTGGTTCTTCAAGCTATCCCAAGGTATATGTTATCTATTCTTCCTACGCCTAAGGAAGTGCTCAAAAAAATAATGGAGGTTCAAGGAAACTTCCTGTGGCAAGGGGAAAAGGAAAAACGAAAATGGGCACTAGTGATGTGGACCATCGTCTGTAAATAAAAGCATTTAGGAGGCCTTGGGCTGCAAGACCCTAAGATAATTAATAGAGAAAATGGGGCCAGATTGTGGTGGAAATGGTTAAGAGGATGGGAGACACCATGGGAGAAACAATGGAAATAAAATTATGTCCCTAATTGTCAAATAAAATACCTAGAAAGGCTCACAAGTTCAATCTAAGGGTTGAATAAATGGAACCTGTCATGGAATAACAAAGAGATTATAGAAAAGGATAGATTTTTGGAAATAAGAAATTGAAAGGACACCCTATTCTAGGAGGATGCCTATCAACAATAACCAAAATTAAACAAACTAGAATGGAAGGGTCTATAGGTAGCCACAGAGGGATAAGAGCACGGGGAACTCCACCAATTTTGGGCTCGAGGATTGGAAAATAAAAAATGGAGAAGATGGAACCTAAACATCTTCCACCAAGAAAATATGAGTGATTCAGATACACAATATATTTCAAAGGAACTTAACAAAAGACATATCCTAGCAAATGATGACCATACCAACTCTGATGGGGGAAACGAATGGCAAAATTTCAACCTCAAGGAATCCAAGGGCTACCTTTTAGATGAACATATCAAATTCAATGATCCATATCTGAGTAAAATATAGGTGGCATCTAACTAGCAAAAAATTAAAATCTTTTTGTGGTTAATTTTGCACAAGAAGGTGTTAGTATGGGATAATTTAGTTAACCAAGGGATGATAGGTCCATCATGGTGCTTCCTAAGTGAAAATGAAGAAGAAATACTTAATAAACTTCTAAATACCTATAGATACATGGAATATATATTGGAATGGTTGACTATTATCTACAGACAAATTGATAGAAACAAGGAAAGTATATAGGAAATGTAATAATCATAATTAGCTTTTAGCTAGTTGGAATATTAAAATTTTCTTTTTTTCATAGATTAGATATATAAGTGGGTAGAGATACCCTTAAATCTCATTAGTAGGAATAAAACCACTTCTAGTGTGAAATTGAATCAATGTAGCTAGTTGAAATAAAGCAACCCTTGATGTGAATGGGATCAATGCATGTAGATGGGCTCAAGGTTGACCAAATCAAGAACATTGTCATGGAGGGAGTGGAGATAGTGGAGGAAAACGCAATTATGGTGGAGGAGTGTATGCATGGGAGTAGCATCTTTAATGAGTGGGACCAAGGGTGAGGAAGCTCACCAAGTATATAAGGAAGGGGATGGAAGCCATAGGGGGCATTCAAATTATCTTTTATGTTTGGTTTTTTATGACTTTATGCATGGTTCAGCTGTTTAGTGGAGTCGGTTGTGTTGTTTAGCACAAGGGTGTTTTCGAGTGGAAATCCCACCCTCATCCTAAGGGGACTTCGAGTGCCCACTTAGGATAGGTTCATTTGAGCTTTATTCCACCATCTGACATCAAGCCAAGATTCAGCCATCATCAGTAGCACAGTCTCCTTCAGAAACTTCGTTATTTTGCAGGGAAGTTGCAGTGGAAGGTTGAGAAACCCAATTTGTGAGCTTGTTTCTTAATGAGGGGAGCAGCCCTTCATCTGGAAGCTATTAGGAGGAAGATCAGATATTTTCTTTTCATATCAACCACCTCCCAACAATTCTTCAGTTGTAGAGTGTAATTCAGCCCTAGGGCTGCATTTTTCATGTTGTATATTTCCAAAAACCCTTTCTCGGTTGTCTTCGAACTGTGCTATAGAGCCTAGATCCCTAATCCCGGCATTTTCTGAACACTATATCAATATCTCCTTGTATTCCTATTTTCTAGCTACATTTATTCTCACTAGGTCTACGCAGTCATGGCCTTCTGTCATTTCGTGTAGCAGCAATATTTCTTGTTTGGGTGTATTGGATCATTGGAGGCTTATTTTGCCCAACCTGATTGTCTTTTTCCTAAAAATATTTTACACATTTCTGCTATTATAAATAAAGAAATGGCTCTATGATTTTCTCATGTTTTGATGTATTAATATTTACTACAATTTCTAGTTTTATGTTCAATATTCCTATTTTTCCTGTTTTGGAATATTATAGTGGTATCAAAGCATAATCTTGACTCAGTCTGTGGGGCACTACATCTATAACATCTGGAGAAATGGATGAAAGAGAGTTTCCAAAAATTATTCTCCAGACTATGCAAGATATTTCCAAAGAATTCAAGGAGATGAGGGTAGAAAGATAGAAGGAATCCCCTAGAGGGTTTAAACATGGAGAGAGTTATGGCACCTCACATTATTGGTTTGAGCAACCAGCATTACAATCAATTTCACAACGCTCCACCATGCCTACATTCCTAGAAATAGGAAATGAGGTAGGAGGACCACAAGTGGAGGAGACTCTTGGTGAATATTTCCTAGAATATGAATCTCAATCCCAAAGGTTAAAGGAGCACCTAAAATTCCAAGAGTTTTGTTGGATCAAGGATAATAGAAGGCCTGACAATCACAATAGAGGTGAAGGGTACATGCAGAACAATGATCGGTAGTGTACTATGGGTAGATTATTTTTGCCCACTTTTGATGGGTCACCCAAGTGCATAGACAAGGCTTGGGTAGAGAAATAAGATAAATATTTTTAGTTCAATCGAGTTTTAGAGATGGAGGAAATTAAGATAGAAGCACTGCACCTAAAAGGTGAAGCAGATAAGTGGTGGTTTCATGGTCTATCTACACTAGGGCATGCTAGTGTCATTTCTTATGCATAATTTACACGGAGGTTGGTGGAGAGATTTGACCACAGAGATCAAAAAGAACATTTTGTTGAGTTATCCAAGCTCAAGAGCACAGGAGATTTGGAGGCTTATATATCTAAATTTCTAAAACTTTCAGTTATGGTGCGTGATCTATCCGCAACTAGAAGAGTATATATGTTTTTTGATGGACTAGTAGAGCCTTTGCATGGATTGCTAAAATCCACTAGACCAACTACACTCCAGGAGGCTATTAAGAGGGCTAGAGATTTGCAACATGATTTTACAAGGGCAAGAGAACCATTACAATAAAATTTCTCCTCCGAGGCAAATGGGAAATATCTGAAGGTTTCTCCCTCAAAGGAGAACCAAGAAAAGTGATCTCTTAGTGATGATGTTCGGGGAGATCTAAGAAGGAGAAAACTTTTCTTCACTTGCCAAGAGCCATGGGCACTAGGACATCAGTGTGCTATCGAGAAGGAACATTATATTGAGGTATTTTCTGATGATGAATAGGAGGGAACAAAATACTTAAAGGGGGATACCAGTGTTGTAGCATCAAGAGGAGATCCACCACCACCAGGAGGTGAGAAGGGACATTTTCTCCAACTGGAGGAGCCCCTGCAGCCTTGCGGGGAGTTCCCAAGTATCTAACATTGATATTCCAAGGCATTGTTCAGGGGCACCGGGTGTAGGTATTGATATATAGTGGGGCTACCCACAACTTTATTATACTCAATTAGTGCAGAGGAGAGGCATTCTCACAGATGATTTTGAGGGATTCTCAATCTTGGTTCCAGGAGCTAGAACCATGTAGTGTTTCAAGTATGTTCCAGCATTGAATATCACTTTGGGGACTTACACATTGACAGGCCACTTCTTTGTGGTTGATATTCTAGACACCAATGTGATATTAGGTGTTCAGTGGTTGATCACATTGGAGAAGGACACCATGGATTGGGAGACCTTGGAGATGGAATAGACATATAAGGATAGAAATGGGCACCAAAATATCAGGGGAACGCACACCTATCCACCCCAGATTGTCTCAGGACACAGGATGGAGGATGATTTGCGCAGATGAGACATAGAGTGGGTAGTCGAACTATGTATGTTAGAGGAAGGAAGCAAGGGTGCACCAGTAAACCCGAATGTGTAGGTTTTAACCCTTAGCATAAATTGTCTACACACAAATATTATAACAGAAAATAAACAATAGCGAGAGCATAAAACATAAAACAGATAAACACAGATATTTTCCCCTGGATCCCAAATCGGGACGACCATCTTGATATTTCATTATATTCCTTTTATTTTTACAATACATATATATACATGTCAAAGCATACATAAACCCTAATCCATTAACCCTAGATTAGAAAATAACAGTAGTTCCCTTGACCATATCTATAAAAATACCAGGGGCCGAAAAGCATCGTACCCCAAAACCATGTGCAAAAACTATGCACAAAACCATGGGCACGGACTGCCCATCGGAAATTAAGGACCAAAAATTTTTGTTGGGGTGCTGCACCGAACCCCCACAGGAGGGCCTGCTCGCGCCCCCTCTTACCCCCCCCCCCCTGGTGCGTGATTAGTCGTGGAAAGAATATAACACATACCCCACATTCTCCCACTTGTTGTTTTCTTTTCGCAAGGGGCCACAGGAGAGCTTAGTCATTGGCCCAATTCTTCAACACCCATTGTTTCTCTACACCAAGAGAATTTCTGAGTTCTCACAGACTTCGTTAATGCATCTGGAACATTCTTCAAAGTGTCCACCTTTACCAGCAACACCCTTTTAGCCTCAACCATATCTCTAACAAAGTGATATTGAACATCACTGTGCTTTGTCTTTGAATGATAAGCAAGGTTCTTAGCCAAGAAAATTTCACTTTGGCTATCACAATCTATGCGTATAGCTTGCTGTACCAAGCCCATACTTGAACACAATCTCTGCAACCAAACTGATTCCTTGCTTGCATGAGTGGCTGCCATGTATTCTACCTCTGTAGTTGAAAGAGCCACTACAGACTGTCTTTTACTCATCCAACTAACTATGCCTCCAAATAGGCTAAACACATACCCACTTGTAGATCTTCTTTGGTCTATATCTCCAGCCCAGTCTGCATCAACAAAACCATGAATGTCCAACATTCTTTCCAATCCTGGTCTTCCCTGGTAGCACAAGCCATAATCATTAGTGCCACGTAAATATCTGAAAACCAGCGTCACTACTGTCCAATGCTCCTTCCCTGGGTTTGACATAAACCTGCTCAATACTCCCACTGCATGTGCAATGTATGGTCTAGTACAAACCACTGCATACATTAGGCTACCCACTGCACTTGCATATGGAACACGGGACATATCCTCCTCTTCTTCTTGTGCCTTGGGACACTGTTCAGCAGACAGCTTTACACCTACAAGAATAGGAACATTCACCGGTTTACTATCCTGCATATTGAACCTCTATAATATAGTCTCAACATACTTCCTCTGGTTTAACCAAAGCTTCCTCTTTGCCCGATCTCTCTTAATTTCCATGCCCAAAATATAGTTTGCAGCACCAAGATCCTTCATGTCGAATTTGGAGAACAGTTGGGTCTTCAAATCTTGGATAATTTCTTTATCATTTCCAATAAACAACATATCATCCACATACAAGACCAAATAAATAACATGGTCACCAATTAATTTTAAATAAACATAGTGATCCTCCTTGCTTCTAGTGAAGCCAAGTCCCTGTATATAGGTATCAAATTTCTGATACCACATCCTTGGTAATTGTTTTAACCCATACAAAGACTTCTTCAACCTGCATACCAGTTCTTTGTTACCCTTCACCATAAAGCCTTCAGGTTGCTTCATGTATATCTCCTCTTCTAGATCCCCGTGAAGAAATTTTGTCTTCACATCCATCTGTTCTATCTCAAAATCAAATGCAGCAGCAACAGATAAAATTAATCTAATAGATGTAACTTTGGAAACAGGAGAAAAAATATCACCAAAATCAATTCCCGACACCTAGGAATAACCTTTTTCTACCAACTGAGCTTTGTATTTCTCCACCTTGCCTTCTACATTCATCTTCTTCTTAAACACCCATTTGCTCCGGATGGGCTTCCTTCCAGCCGGCAACTCCAGCAGATCCCATGCCTCATTGTTGTGCAAGGATGCCATTTCAACAACCATGGCCTCCTTCCAGAGTTTTCCATCCTCTGAATCTATTGCCTCCTTGAAAATTCTGGGATCATAATCAGTTATAGTTAAGGCAAAACCTGAACAGAAAGTAGATGGACTATACCTTTCCGGTTGCCTTCTTTCCCGAACTAATCTTCTCATAGCTGGAGTTTGTGGCTCTTCCTCTTCTGAATCTTCTTCTATTGTAGAGTCTGATTCATACTCCTTTAGCTCAAACTCTATCTTCCTAGGTTCCTTTGGTATGATTTCATGTTTAACAACATCTTTCACCTCTCTAAACACCACATCTCGGTTGTACACAACCTTCCTTGTTTCCGGGTTCCAAAGCTTGTAACCTTTTAAATAGTCCTTATACCCAATAAAGATGCACCTTTCAGATTTATTATCCAATTTCGTCCTTTTCTACTTTGGAACATGTACATATGCATCACATCCAAATACCCTTACATGTGAAAGAGAGGGTTTCTTACCAATCCATACCTCATGTGGAGTCTTATCCTCCAACACTGATGAAGGTAATCTACTAACCAGATAGCATGCAGTCTCCACTGCCTCTGCCCAGAATTCTTGTCCTAACCTGGTACCACTGAGCATGCTTCTTGCCTTTTCCATCAATGTTCTGTTCATTCTTTCTGAAACTCTGTTTTACTGAGGTGTATATGGAGTAGTCTTCTGCCATGCTATACCGCACTTCTTACAGAACTCTTCAAATTCCTTCTTGCAGAACTCCCCACCATTATTTGTCCTCAGCGCCTTTATCTTCTTCTCTTTCTGGTTTTCCACCAGAGCCTTAAATTCTTTAAATTTTTCAAAGACTTTAGATTTATTCCTCAAGAAATATATCCATGTATTCCTTGAGAATTCATATATGAATGAAACATAGTACACAGACTTTCTCAATGATGGAACTAACACAGGTCCAAACACATCACTTTGCACAAGTTCTAATATCTTGTTCGCCCTCGTAGCACCAGAAGGAAAACTCACTTGATTCTACTTCCCATATACACAATGTTCATAGAAATCAAAATACAGAGAGAAATTAGACATACCTTCTAACATACAATTTCTATGCAATATCCAAAGGCCATTCTCTCCAATATTTCCAAGCCTTTGATGCCATAGCATGGTATTTTCTCCAGAGACAGCTAGGCTTTCCGCTCCACTTTCAAGAACCACAGAACTGTTACACCCATCAATAGCAGTGCTACCTTGTAGCTTGTACAGAGTTCTAGTCCGAAATCCCCACATTAATACCAGTGCTCCCCGAGCCATCTTGCAGGCATCTTTCTCGAACATTGTTTTTACACCTGCATCATCCATCTTGCTTACAGAAATTAGATTTCTGGCCAATGCAGGAATATGCAAAACACCAGGAAGTGTTCTAATCCTTCCACCTTGCAGCTTTAGCTTGACCTTTCCACGTCCGACGATTCTGGCCTTCTTATCATCCCCTAGGAAGACATCACCACCATCATATTTCTCATACTCGCAGAACCACTCCCTATGGGGAGTGAAGTGAAAGGATGCACCTGAGTTAATCAACTATGACTCATGATCTACATGTGTATTTGAAGAAGAAGCCAAATACACATCCCCACCTTCATCCGAGGTGGTTTTTGCCTCTGCAGAAGGAGCATCCTCAGATCCCTTTCCTTTTTAGGAGCTTTAGATCTGCAATCCCTTTTGTAGTGCCCTTCCTTTCCGCACTTCCAACATACCTTTACAAACTTTCCAGGAGATTTAGATCTCCCTCTAGATTTGGATATCCCACTCGAAACCTTATTCTTGTTTCTGTTTTGGGACCTTCCTCGTACATATAAGGCATCTCCATTCTGGCCCTCCATATTTCTCTGTCTCATTTCCTCTGAAAACAAAGCTGAGACAATGTCATCAAAATTCAAGGTAGTTGTATTGTTACCTATTGCAATAACCAAACTATCCCACGAGTCTGGTAGATAACACAACAAGCTGATGCACTTATCTTCATCTGATCTTTTACTATCAACAGATGATAGATGGCTTACCACAGTATTGAAGGCATTTAGATGCTCTGTCACCGTGTCTCCATCCTTCATCCTCAGGTTATACGGCTTTTTCCGTAGGAATAAATTATTCACCAGAGACTTGGATTGGTACAAATTCCCAAGTTTTTCCCACAAATTCTTCGTCATAGCTTCCCCAGATACATTCAACAATACTTAATCTGAGACACACAACCGTATTGTGCTCTTAGCCTTCCGATCCAATTTCTTCTAGTCTTCATCTGACATTACCGTTGGTTTAGTACCTGTATATACCGCAATCCACTGATCTTTATCCACCAACAGATCCTCCATCTTAAGCTTCCACAACTCAGAAATCTGACCATTAAATTTCTCGATCTCTATCTTTCCACCGCTCGCCATCTTCTTTCACCGCAAGAATCGATCCCGCAGATCTCCCACTAAACAGGGTCTACCTCAGGCCCAAGCAAAAAACCCTTGGTAGAAAGGCGCCCCCTTGAAGCCAAAACAGTTCTGATACCAAATGTAGGTTTTAACCCTTAACAGAAATTATCTACACACAAATCTTATAACAGAAAATAAACAATAGCAAGAGCATAAAACATAAAACAGATAAACACAGAGATTTTCCCCTGGATCCCAAATCAGGACAACCAGCTTGATATTTCACTATATTCCTTTTAGTGTTACAACACATATATATACATGCCGAAGCATATATAAACCCTCATCCATTAACCCTGGAGTAGAACATAACCGTAGTTCCCTTTACCGGATCTACAAAAATACCAGGGGCCGAAAACCATCGTACCCCAAAATCATGTGAAAAAACCATGCACAAAACCATGGGTGCGGACCACCCACCAGAAATTAAGGACCAAAAATTTTCACAGGGGCACTTCCCTAGACCCCAACAGGGGGGGCTATCGCCCCCCCCTCTAACCCCCCCACGTGTGATTAGTCATGGAAATAATATAACACATACCCAACAGAATGTACAGTATATTATGGACCATTATTCTACATTATTTGGGGACATGTCACCAGGGAGGCCACCAGACTGGGGGTTTGAGCACACTATTGATTTGGAGCAAGGGATCCAAGCAGTCATCACCACACCCTATAGGTGTTAAGTCCCTATATTAATAGTGTAGTCTCTTATTATGTTAGTGTAACCCCCCTTATTGTTATCGTTGTACCCTTGTAACCCCCATATTGTTATTATTCTGCCCTTACATTATTATTGTTAGGTCATCTAGGATTACATTGTGGCCCCACTAGGATTACATTGTGACCCCATGGACTCCTATATATATAAAGGAGGTTTAGTCATTTGTATCATCGAGGAATTGTTCATTCATGTACTATATTGGAAGTTTCCCCCTTGAAGTGGTTTATTTCTAAGGCTTTGATATCTCTTTTCTTCTATTTTTGGAGCTGGTTTCACAACATTTGGTATCAGAGCTTTGGATTCTAGGGTTTTCGCTGCTCCAAACCGGTCATCGTGCAATTTTCGCTATAACGTTTTTTCTACAAAGGTTCAAAAGCTGAAATGTTTCGAGTGCGAAGCCGAAATCCGGATGAACATCATCGCAAAATTTTAGAGCTTGGTTCGCAATATTTTCGGAGATATGATCTTTGGAAGTTAGGGCTTTTTGCAGGCTCTTAAATTTAACCTAAACAGGTCATCGCAGTATTTTCACTATAACATTTTTTATATGAAGGGTTAGAAGCTAAAAATTTTATAGTGAGAAGCTGAAATCCTTTGGAACATCATCGTAAAATTTCAGATCTTGGTTCACAATATATTTGGATATGTGATCTGTGGAAGTTAGGTATTTTTCACGCTTCTAAATTTTATCTCAAAGAGGTGACCATGGAAAAATCTTCATAACTCTCTCTCTGAGTATCAGATTGAAATTTTGTAAAAATTGGTTGGAAGTACACAAACTCTAATTTTGTGTCTATAAATTTTAGAGGTTAAGTTGCAAACAATGACACGTGGGAAGTCGTACAAGTTCACTCTATTGAACCATTCCATAATCAGGTCATTGTGTGAGATTGGAGATAACATTGACTTGAAGAATCCAAATCAGGTTAGACCTATGGCTTTCGAAATAGTATTAAGAGGGCTACACAAGGCCAAATTTCATATATTTAAGATCCATAATCACAGAGATAATTCAATTTCAATATGGAGCTCCTCAAAAGAAAGAAAAAGGTGTTATTTTTTTGTTTTAATTCCATAACGTTTGTTTCAAAAAGCAGTTTGAAGTGATTCCAAGGGCATATTTTATAATTCTATCAGTATTGGGTTCTATAATGCCTCAAAAAAATAATTCCATACCCATTAAGCCCTCAAAAAGCTATACTATGACGCATGAAGAGGAAGAATTGCAGTAAAGAGATATCAAAATTACGGTACCAAGTGCAACAAATTTCGATTTCACGAAGAGAAACCGAAGATGACATAGATGGTTTAAAATGATAAATGGAGGCTAATTTGGATGGTTTGTGTTAGCCCCCTATAAATTTTTTGACAAGCAAACAAGGGGCTAAATTGTTTTTTAGCCTTCAAGGAATGCATTTCCCCTGAAAACACATCAACCTTGAAGCCTCCTTGTGCCTTTGTCCTTTGATGAATCCTCATTGTTGTTTCCAGTTCAAAATCCTCTCTGTTGTGAAGAAGAATGCCCAAAAAGGCCTTTTCCCTCTTATCTCATCCCCACTAGACCTCTGTTTTCCTCATCTTTTTCCCCTCCCTAAATTCCTCACTAACCCTCTAAACCATCTTAAGTACCCTTTTAAACCCTTCAAATACTCTTTGTTTTGTTTAATAAACCCTTTTCCTCTCTACCGTTGCCCCTTTTTGGCCTCAAAAAGCATTAAAATAGGCCAAAAAACCCACTTCTTAACTTATATCAGGCCTAGCCCCTTTCGGCCCAACCCTAACCACTTCCCCACCATGTAACCGATCACCGGAACCAAGCATTTAAGCTCCGGGCGCTTATCGCAATCGGAAGAGCGGGTGAGCGCATTTCCTTTGTCACTCCGAAAATCTTCGATGCGATTGACTTTCCTCTTCTGTGTTCCCGCTACGATACCAGCCGTTGATCTTGAAAAGATCTGACGGCCCGGCGCTAATCGCATCGCGCCCATCGCTTCTCCCCTTTTCTCCCTCTGATTTCCTGCCGACCATCGATCTGCTACCCTGATCCGACAGCTATCGCGCAATTGGAGCATCGCCGATCGCAAGTTTTTAATGTGTCACCCCCTATCTCTTCTCTTTCAATTGTGATCCTCCGATCAAATCGTGACCGTTGATCACACCTCGATCCGATGGTCCAGCGCTAATCGCAACTCAAACCATCATATTTTTGGCCCCCGCTTTTCTCCGATGCGATTAGATCGCAGCCGTTGATCCCCCCCGCGCGATCGAACAGTTGGCGCTTGATTGCTGATCGCCAATCGGAAGTTCCTTAAGGTATCACCTTCTGCCTCTCCCGATTGCGATCCGTCGATGCAATCATGGCCGTCCGTTCAATCCAAGATCGACAGCCTACATTGCATCGCACCCTCCACCATATTTCTTCATCGGAGCCTCTATTAACTTCAACTTTCAATCTCCGTCGTTGATCTCCTCTTGAGATCCAACAGCTCACAGTTAATCGCCCTCCAGTCATGTCGGGTCCCACATCATAGGCTCTGCTTCATGCGTTTCCCATTGATTTCCTTTGTAATTTGCCCAAGCATTAATCTTTGGGTTTCTACACTAAGCATCATTTATCTGTCTGTTTTTAACCATTCTTCCACTACAGCCACTGTTTCCACACTCGTGCCACCATTCCTCCAGGGCTCCACAGCATTGCTTATGCCGCCCCTGGTTTTATAATTGGTTTATTTCATTGATTGCAGGGTTTATAGAATGGAAATTCCACTCTGCTAACGTGATCACAGTCACTGTGTTTCACAATACATAGGTGTCACTACAGTAGAGGCAGAGTGTATCAGCAGCAAAGATTAAGGGGGTTAAAGACTGTTCTTGAATATTCAACGATTTAATCCCATGTTCAAAGAAAGAAGGTACAATTGGAAGACTAAAGAGCGCATCAGCAAGTCATATCAGCGCTACATAAAAGAAGAACGCATTTTCTCCAGAGGTACACCTTCCTACAGCAGTCTCCATGCCTCCTCGAGCCCAGAAACAGTTAATTACTCTGACAGAAACTTCTTAAAGACTGTCAGGACAACAGTTATGGAAGCATGGAGACCTAAAGACCTTTCAGTCACCTTACTTGCTTCAGAAGATAGAAAAGAGGGCCTTACAGCCAGAAAGGACTCCAAAGAAACATCGGAGGTCAAATATCGACCTGACAGAGACTTTGAACCAGACTATAGAGTACAACACTGCAGAACCATTAAGAAGAGTGGGCTCGAACACTTCCTCCACTCTGTCTTAATTAATCAAATTAAATGAACATCTACTCCTCCTATTATTAATTCTCCTATAATAATTCTTGAAGAACACATTGTAAAGGGTTCAGTTGTTGCTGTTGTAGTTAGAGGGATTCATTTTGACTGTTAGAACAGTCTTGGGAGGGAGTAGCAGAGTAGTTTGTAATGTAGTAGGCTGAGAGGAGAAAGTTTGGACTATGATCAGCCATTGAGCTCAGTGTATGTGACTGGTTTTGCATCAATTAATCAAGCAAATTTCACAGGATCCTGGTCTATTACTATTGGTGATGTTTTCTCTAACACTGTTTATTACATTTTTCATGTTGTTCATTGGTCTTCTGGTATGCATCAGAAATATAGCATACGATTTACCCTCGCATGGTATCCTATGTTTTTGCTCTCCCTACCTTCAATGTTTTCCGCTGATTGTGAATCTAAGAGTAAATTCATGTGGTTTAACCAGTGTAGGAGATGTTATTTCCTGCTAGCTGATGTGTGAATTCAGGGTTTGATGCTTGGATGTTTCTTGCTGGTGTCAAAGCATTGAAGGTTCAAAGTCCTTCTCAGATCTATAGACCCTGGCTCTGTTTAAACTTATCTCTGTGTTTCCCTTGGAGCATGCTAAAGCAGACCTGGAGTTAAATCACCTCTGGTCCGATCTATAAGTTGCCCCCTTATGACTTCATTGAAAGTTGCCTTTGAGTATGTCCAAGCAGGTCTGGAGTTAAATGACCTCTGACCTGATCTATAGGCAGAAATTGGGTGTCTTTCCTTCTTTCACCTTCTTTCCTTATTGTTCCATTCCATCATCTATCGAAAAGATCCTTTAGTATAGATGACTTGCCCTCTGAAAGCCTTGGCTAGTTGTTTGCAAGTTATCCCCTTTCATGACTCCATAGCCCAATGGATGGCACATTCCTGACTCATTCTCTTTTGCCGAAACGTCCTACTTCTCTTCTCCTTTCTTCCCATTTCCTTCTCAGTCTATGATATCATGACACAACCAATAGCCGACTCAACCAATTTAAACCCCATCTGTGCTTCATAGCTAGCCTAATACCTCATTTGAGCTTCAAAGATATATATCATTCTTCGTTTTATGGAGAGATCCCTCTCCGGATCCAGGAGGGCTAGATCCTAGGATCCCAAAGTGGTTTGATGTTGTCTTATCTTTTGGTATTGCCAAATCTACCACAACATAGGAACCCCAACATAATGGAAACTCCACTAGGGAAAAAATCTGAGAGTCGTTAACTGCTAATATCTGGTCTGTGTCCCATTGTCATCTCCAAACATAATGGCGACTCCACTGGGGAATAAGGACCAATCAGCCTTGATTTGGTAAATCACTATGGTGGACACTAAAATTGTAAATCATCCACCTGGCGACTCCACAATTCCTGAATGATTAAAAGACTCCACCGTTGATCAGTAGGTCGCTGATTATCTTTGGTTTCACAAGACTCCACTAGGAGACCAGTCGCATTACAACATCATCCACGCTGAAGACCAAGTCACTTCAGCAATGGAAGACTCTGAGAGGTTTGGAGAAATGCATCCAAGTTTCATAGCAGAGTGTCGAGATGTAATGTCACGTGACTTGGCAGAACTGAAAGTGGAGGACCTTCCCGGGGCTATTCTTCTCAGCTCAAGTTTCAAAGTCGTGCTTAGGAAAATTTTCTTAGAATTGGTGGTTGAAAGATATGAAGCTGAGATTGAAATTCTGAACTCACAAGAGAAATCATATCAGTTCAGAGACCCGAGAGAATTTTTGGAAAGTCTCCCTCCCCCTAAGAAAGAAGAGATTCCACTGCCTGTTGAAATACAAGAAGAAGATGATCGAGCTTTCAAGAGCCACACAGAAGATGCAGTGGAAGATACAGTAATCAAAGCTTCCCAGGATGAAGACAGCCTACCAGTCATGGCAGGCCTGAAAGAAGAAAGTGTGCATCATCTGTTCATTGATCCTGTGGCAAAGTACACGGAGGCCCTGATTAGCTCGAACTCTCCAGCATTGATCCTTCGCCAGGGCCAGATTCATCAGGATTGGTCACCACCGATGGTGACCTCAGTTTTGAAGAACCACAGGCAGAGCACCCTGTGGTTGTCTCTGATGAGCAGTCAGTCCTTCTACCCTTTTTTGCTACTGCTTGACTGCCTGCATTAGCATTATTGTATCACCTAGAGCATCAGAGAGTTCCAAGTAGAGTAGAGTAGGTAGGAAATCTCAATAAAGCTCAGTCTGTGAGCATGTATTTAGTTGTTTTTAATTTCTGTAAATTCCAGCAAGTCAGGTAATCTAATCCTGGCTTCACTGTTTTTCAATTTATGTCTTAGAATGTAGAGAAGAAATCTGCTAGATAGTTTAATCCTAGCAGATATTAGATTAGGTAGAGAAACGATGAGGCCAACAATTTAATCTGGTCTCATGGAGTAATAAGGGTAGAAGTAGAATAGTTTTATTTTCCTGTATTGCAAAAAATTGATGATGTAATGGTCTGCAAGTCCAAATGCACCCACAAGAAAAAATGTTAGGACTATAGGATGGGTAGCTAGATTGTTTGGGAATGTTTCTGCTGATTTATTATGTTTGTAACAGCTGAAATCAAAGAAGAAATATGGCTCGAAGATCAGGCATCTGGGCTACTCCAAAGATTTATCTTCTGAATTCTTGGCTCCTTCAAGAAGAAGCCATCCCCATATGGAGCCACTGTTAGCCCCCTATAAATTTTTTGACAAGCAAACAGGGGGGTAAATTGTTTTTGAGCCTTCAAGGAATGCATTTCCCCTAAAAACACATCATCCTTGAAGCCTCCTCGTTCCTTTTTCCTTTGATGAATCTTCACTGTTGTTTCCAGTTAAAAAGCCTCTCTGTTGTGAAGAAGAATGCCTAAAAAGGCCTTTTCCCTCTTATCTCATCCCCACTAGACCTCTGTTTTCCTAATCTTTTTCCCCTCCCTAAATTCCTCACTAATCCTCTAAACCATCTTAAGTCCCCTTTTAAACCCTTCAAATACTCTTTGTTTGGTTTAATAAACCCTTTTCCTCTCTACCGTTGCCCCTTTTTGGCCTCAAAAAGCATTAAAATAGGCCAAAAAACCCACTTCTTAACTTATATCAGGCCTATCCCCTTTCGGCCCAGCCCTAACCACTTCCCCACCATGTAACCGAGCACCGGAACCAAGCGTTTAAGCTCCGGGCGCTTATCGCAATCGGAAGAGCGGGTGAGCGCATTTCCTTTTTCACTTTGAAAATCTCCGATGCGATTGACTTTCCTCTTCTGTGTTCCTGCTGCGATACCAGTCGTTGATCTTGAAAAGATCCGACGGCCCGGCGCTAATCGCATCACGCCCATCGCTTCTCCCCTTTCCTCCCTTCGATTGCCTTCCGACCGTCGATCTACTACCCTGATCTGACGGCTATCGCATAATCGAAGCATCGCCGATCGCAAGTTTTTAATATGTCACCCCCCTGTCTCTCCTGATTGCGATCCTCCAATCAAATCGTGACCGTCAATCACACCTCGATCCGACGGTCCAGCGCTAATCGCAACTCAAACCATTAGAGTTTCGGCCCCCGCTTTGCTCCGATGCGATTAGATCGCAGCCCTTGATTCCCCCCCCCCCCCCCGGCGCGATCCAACAGTTGGCGCTTGATCGTTGATCGCCAATCAGAATTTCCTTAAGGTATCACCTTCTGCCTCTCTCGATTGCGGTCCGCTGATGCAATCGTGGCCGTCTGTTCAATCCAAGATCGACGGCCTACATTGCATCTCGCCCTCCACCATATTTCTTCATCGGAGCCTCTATTAACTTCAACTTTCAATCTCCATTGTTGATCTCCTCTTGAGATCCAACGGCTCACAGTTAATTTCCCTCCACCCACGCCGGGTCCCACATCATAGGCTCCGCTTCATGCGTTTCCCATTGATTTCCTTTGTAATTTTCACAAGCATTAATCTTTGGGTTTCTACACTAAGCATCATTTCTCTGTCTGTTTTTAACCATTCTTCCACTACAGCCATTGTTTCCACACTCGTGCCACCATTCCTCCAGGCCTCCACAGCATTGCTTCTGCCGCCCCTGGTTTTATAATTGGTTTATTTCATTGATTGCAGGGTTTACAGAGGGGAAATTTCACTATGCTGTCGTGATCACAGTCACTGTGTTTCACAATACAAAGGTGCCACTACAGTAGCAGCAGAGTGTATCAGCAGCAAAGATTAAGGGGGTTAAAGCCTGTTCTTGAATATTCAACGCTTTAATCCCATGTTCAAAGAAAGAAGGTAAATTTGGAAGACTAAAGAGTGCACTAGCAAGTCATATCAGCGCTACATAACAACAGAACGTGTTTTCTCCAAAGGTACACCTTCCTACAGCAGTCTCCATGCATCCTCGAGCCCAGAAACAGTTAATTACTCTGGTAGAAACTTCTTAAAGACTATCAGGACATCAGTTATGGAAGCATGGAGACCTGAAGACCTTTCAGTCACCTTACTTGCTTCAGAAGACAGAACAGAAAGCGTTACAGCCAAAAAGGACTCCAAAGAAATGTCAGAGGTAAAATATCGACCTGACAGAGACTCTGAACCAGACTACAGAGTACAGCACTGCAGAACCATTAAGCAGAGTGGGCTCGAACACTTCCTCCACTCTGTCTTAATGAATCAAATTAAATGAACATCTACTCCTGCTATTATTCATTCTCCTATAAGAATTCCCGAATAACAAATTGTAAAGGGTACGGTTGTTGTTGTTGTAGTGAGAGGGATTCATTTTGACTGTTAGAATAGACTTGGGAGGGAGTAGTAGAGTAGTTTGTAATGTAGTAGGCTGGGAGGAGAAAGTTTGGACTGTGATTAGCCTTTGAGTTCAGTGTATGTGACTGGTTTTGCATCAATTAATCAAGAAAATTTCACAGGATCCTGGTCTATTACTATTGGTGATGTTTTCTCTAACACTGTTTATTACATTTTTCATGATGTTCATTGGTCTTTTGGTATGCATCAGAAATATAGCATAGGATTTACCCTCGCATGGTACCCTATGTTTCTGCTCTCCCTACCTTCAATGTTTTCCGCTGATTGTGAATCTAAGAGTAAATTCATGTGGTTTAACCAGTGTAGCAGATGTTATTTCCTGCTAGCTGATGTGTGAATTTGGGGTTTGCTGCTTTGATGTTTCTTGCTGGTGTCAAAGCATTGAAGGTTCAAATTCCTTCTCTGATCTATAGACCCTGGCTCTGTTTAAACTTATCTCTGTTTTTCCCTTGGAGCATGCTAAAGCAGACCTGGAGTTAAATCACCTCTGGTCCGATCTATAAGCTGCCCCCTTGTGACTTCATTGAAAGTTTCCTTTGAGTATGTCCAAGTAGTTTTGGAGTTAAATGACCTCTGACCTGATCTATAGGTAGAAATTGGGTGTCTTTCCTTCTTTCACCTTCTTTCCTTATTTTTCCATTCCATCATCTATCGAAAATATCCTTTAGTATAGATAACTTGCCCTCTGAAAGCCTTGGTTAGTTGTTTTCAAGTAATCCCATTTCATGACTCCATAGCCCAATGGATGGCACATTCCTGACTCATTCTCTTTTGCTGAAATTTCCTACTGCTCTTCTCCTTTCTTCCCATTGCCTTCTCAGTCTATGATCTCATGACACAACCAATAGCCGACCCAACCAATTTAAACCCCATTTGTGCTTCATAGCTAGCCTAATACCTCATTTGAGCTTCAAAGATATATATCATTCTTCGTTTTATGGAGAGATCCCTCTCTAGATCTAGGAGGGCTAGATCCTAGGATCCCAAAGTGGTTTGATGATGTCTTATCTTTTGGTATTGCCAAATCTGCCAAAACATAGGAACCCCAACATAATGGCGACTCCACTGGGGAAAAAATCTGAGTCCTTAACTACTAATATCTGGTCTGTGTCCCATTGTCGTCTCCAAACATAATGGCGACTCCACTGGGGAATAAGGACCAATTAACCTTGATTTGGTAAATCACTGTGGTGGACAGTAAAATTGTAAATCATCCACCTGGCGACTCCACAATTCCTGAATGATTAAAAGACTCCACTGGTGATCAGTAGGCTGTTGATTATCTTTGGTTTCATAAGACTCCACTGGGAGACCAGTCGCATTACAACATCATCCACGCTGAAGGCCAAGTCACTTCACCAAGGGAAGACTCTGAGCGGTTTGGAGAAATGCATCCAAGTTTCATACCAGAGTGTCGAGATGTAATGTCACGTGACTTGGCAGAACTGAAAGTGGAGGACCTTCCAGGGGCTATTCTTCTTAGCTCAAGTTTCAAAGTCGTGCTTAGGAAAATTTTCTTATAATTGGTGGTTGAAAGATATGAAGCTGAGATTGAACTTCTGAACTCACAAGAGAAATCATATCAGTTCAGAGACCCGAGAGCCTTTTTGGAAAGTCTCCCTCCCCCTAAGAAAGAAGAGATTCCACTACCTATTGAAATAAAAGAAGAAGATGATCGGGCTTTCAAGAGCCACACTGAAGATGCAGTGGAAGATACAGTAATAAAAGCTGCCCAGGATGAAGACAGCCTACCAGTCATGGCAGGCCTGAAAGAAGAAAGTGTGCATCATATGTTCATTGATCCTGTGGCAGAGTACACGGAGGCCCTGATTAGCTCGAACTCTCCAGCATTGATCCTTCGCCAGGGCCAGATTCATCAGGAGTGGTCACCACCGATGGTGACCTCAGTTTTGAAGAAATACAGGCAGAGCACCCTATGGTTGTCTCTGATGAGCAGTCAGTCCTTCTGCCCTTTTTTGCTACTGCTTGACTGGCTGCATTGGCATTATTGTATCACATAGAGCATCAGAGAGTTCCAAGTAGAGTAGAGTAGGTAGGAAATCTCAATAAAGCTCAGTCTGTGAGCATGTAGTTAGTTGTTTTTAATTTTTGCAAAGTCCAGCAAGTCAAGCAGTCTAATCCTAGCTTGATTGTTTTTCAATTTATGTCTTAGAATGTAGAGAAGAAATATGCTAGACAGTTTAATCCTAGCAGATATTAGATTAGGTAGAGAAACGATGAGGCCAACAGTTTAATCTGGTCTCATAGAGTAATAAGGGTAGAAGTAGAATAGGTTTATTTTCCTGTATTGCAAAAAATTGATGATGTAAGGGTCTGCAAGTCCAAATGCACCCAGAAGAAAAAATGTTAGGACTATAGGATGGGTAGGTAGATTGTTTGGGAATGTTTCTACTGATTTATTATGTTTGTAACAGCTGAAATCAAAGAAGAAATATGGCTCAAAGATCAGGCATCTGGGCTACTCCAAAGATTTATCTTCTGAATTCTTGGCTCCTTCAAGAATAAGCCATCCCCATGTGGAGCCACTGTTAGCCCCCTATAAAAATTTTGACAAGCAAACAGGGGGCTAAATTGTTTTTGAGCCTTCAAGGAATGCATTACCCCTGAAAACACATCATCCTTGAAGCCTCCTCGTGCCTTTATCCTTTGATGAATCCTCACTGTTGTTTCCAGTTAAAAATCCTCTCTGTTGTGAAGAAGAATGCCCAAAAAGGCCTTTTCCCTCTTATCTCATCCCCACTAGACCTTTGTTTTCCTCATCTTTTTCCCCCCCTAAATTCCTCACTAACCCTCTAAACCATCTTAAGTCCCCTTTTAAACCCTTCAAATACTCTTTTTTTGGTTTAATAAACCCTTTTCCTCTCTACCGTTGCCCCTTTTTGGCCTCAAAAAGCATTAAAATAGGCCAAAAAACCCACTTCTTAACTTATATCAGGCCTAGCCCCTTTCGGCCCAGCCCTAACCACTTCCCCACCATGTAACCGAGCACCGGAACCAAGCGTTTAAGCTCCGGGCGCTTATCGCAATCGGAAGAGCGGGTGAGCGCATTTCCTTTGTCACTCCGAAAATTTCCGATGCGATTGACTTTCCTCTTCTGTGTTCCCGCTGCGATACCAGCCGTTGATCTTGAAAAGATCCGACGGCCCGGCGCTAATCGCATCGCGCCCATCGCTTCTCCCCTTTCCTCCCTCCGATTGCCTGTCGACTGACGATCTACTACCTTGATCCGACGGTTATCGCGCAATCGGAGCATCGCCGATCACAAGTTTTTAATGTGTCACCCCCCTGTCTCTCCCGATTGCGATCCTCCGATCAAATCATGACCGTCGATCGCACCTCAATCCAATGGTCCAGCGCTAATCGCAACTCAAACCATCATAGTTTCGGCCCTCGCTTTGCTCTGATGCGATTAGATCGCAGCTGTTGATCCCCCACGCGCGATCCAACGGTTGGCACTTGATCGTTGATCGCCAATAGGAAGTTCCTTAAGGTATCACCTTCTGACTCTCCTGATTGCGATCTGCCGATGCAATTGTGGTCGTCCGTTCAATCCAAGATCGACGGCCTACATTGCATCGCACCCTCCACCATATTTCTTCATCGGAGCCTCTATTAACTTCAACTTTCAATCTCCGCCATTGATCTCCTCTTGAGATCCAACGGCTCACAGTTAATCGCCTTCCACCCACGCCGGGTCCCACATCATAGGCTCCGCTTCATGTGTTTCCCATTGATTTCCTTTGTAATTTGCCCAAGCATTAATCTTTGGAATTCTACACTAAGCATCATTTCTTCGTCTGTTTTTAACCATTCTTTCACTACAGCCACTATTTCCACACTCGCGCCACCATTCCTCCAGGCCTTCACAACATTTCTTCTGTCGCCCCTGGTTTTATAATTGGTTTATTTCATTGATTGCAGGGTTTACAGAGTGGAAATTTCACTCTGCTGCCGTGATCACAGTCACTGTGTTTCACAATACAGAGGTGCCACTACAGTAGCAGCAGAGTGTATCAACAGCAAAGATTAAGGGGGTTAAAGACTGTTCTTGAATATTCAACCCTTTAATCCCATGTTCAAATAAATAAGGTACAATTGGAAGACTAAAGAGCGCACCAGCAAGTCATATCAGCGCTACATAACAGCAGAACGTGTTTTCTCCAGAGGTACACCTTCCTACAGCAGTCTCCATGCCTCGAGCCCAGAAACAGTTAATTACTCTGACAAAAACTTCTTAAAGATTGTCAGGACAGCAGTTATGGAAGCATGGAGACCTGAAGACCTTTCAGTCACCTTACTTGCTTCAGAAGACAGAACAGAGGGCCTTATAGCCAGAAAGGACTCCAAAGAAACATCGGAGGTCAAATATCGACCTGACAGAGACTCTGAACCAAACTACAGAGTACAGAACTGCAGAACCATTAAGCAGAGTGGGCTCGAACACTTCCTCCACTCTGTCTTAATGAATCAAATTAAATGAACATCTACTCCTGCTATTATTCATTCTCCTATAAGAATTCCTGAAGAACACATTGTAAAGGGTTCGGTTGTTGCTGTTGTAGTTAGAGGGATTCATTTTGACTGTTAGAACAGTCTTGGGAGGGAGTAGCAGAGTAGTTTTTAATGTAGTAGGGTGGGAGTTTTTAATGTAGTAGTGTATGTGACTGGTTTTGCATCAATTAATCAAGCAAATTTCACAGGATCCTGGTCTATTACTATTGGTGATGTTTTCTCTAACACTGTTTATTACATTTTTCATGTTGTTCATTGGTCTTCTGGTATGCATTAGAAATATAGCATAGGATTTACCCTCGCATGGTACCCTCTGTTTCTACTCTCCCTACCTTCAATGTTTTCCGCTGATTGTGAATCTAAGAGTAAATTCATGTGGTTTAACCAGTGTAGGAGATGTTATTTCCTGCTAGCTTATGTGTGAATTCGGGGTTTGATGCTTGGATGTTTCTTGTTGGTGTCAAAGCATTGAAGGTTCATAGTCCTTCTCTGATCTATAGACCCTGGCTCTGTTTAAACTTATCTATGTTTTTCCCTTCGAGCATGCTAAAGCAGACCTGGAGTTAAATGACCTCTGGTCCGATCTATAAGCTGCCCCCTTGTGACTTCATTGAAAGCTGCCTTTGAGTATGTCCAAGCAGGTCTGGAGTTAAATGACCTCTGACCTGATCTATAGGCAGAAATTGGGTGTCTTTCCTTCTTTCACCTTCTTTCCTTATTGTTCCATTCCATCATCTATCGAAAAGATCCTTTAGTATAGATTACTTGCCCTCTGAAAGCCTTGGCTAGTTGTTTGCAAGTAATCCCCTTTCATGACTCCATAGCCCAATCGATGGCACATTCCTGACTCATTCTCTTTTGCTGAAATGTCCTACTGCTCTGCTCCTTTCTTCCCATTGCCTTCTCAGTCTATGATCTCATGACACAACCAATAGCCGACCCAACCAATTTAAACCCCATCTGTGCTTCATAGCTAGCCTAATACCTCATTTGAGCTTCAAAGATATATATCATTCTTTGTTTTATGGAGAGATCCCTCTCCAGATCCAGGAGGGCTAGATCCTAAGATCCCAAAGTGGTTTGATGTTGTCTTATCTTTTGGTATTTCCAAATCTGCCAAAACATAGGAACCCCAACAGTTTGAAGGATCAAATAATAGCTAATATGGACAATAAATTATTGGAAGATCAAATTTAGCATCAACAACAATTTCTCCAACTCTCAAAGGATAACCTAACTTTGGTGCAAATCTAATGAAACAACAGGAAGATCAACATCACATCGAAATAAGTTCTGATGCAGTCACAGAAACAAGAACTCGACAAGTACGATCAATTTCAGAGTGCCTCAGCAAGTGGAAGAACTTTCCTATAGAAGATTCCACATGGGAGGATGAGAATTTTATACAGAAGCATGAAGAAATAATCAAGTGTTGAGGACAACACTTGTTTGAAGGAGAGGGCATGTTAAGTCCCTGTATTAATAGTGTACTCCCTTATTATGTTAGTGTAACCCCCCTTATTGTTATCGTTGTACCCCTGTAACACTCATATTTTTATTATTGTGCCCTTACATTATTATTGTTAGGTCGGCTAGGATTACATTTTGGCCCTTCTAGGATTACATTGTGACCCCATGGACTCCTATAACACATATTTCATTAAATTTGGAAGTATTCTATTACAAGGCCTTCAACAACGTTCATTCTTTTGTAAATCGCCATATTAACTTAATTTAAGATAAAAATAATTTTAGGAATGTCAAACCAATTAGAGACCATGAATAGGTCAAACATGGGGTTGTTAGGTAGAATAGTATCAATGCACAATATGAGTGTGAAAGAAAACTCTTAGAAACAATTTATTTAAGGTAAATCATATTAGTATGTCTAACATCCAAGAAAGATATTATAGTTATGGATAACATACAAGAGTCATCAATGTTTGATTTTTGTGTTAGACGACTCTAACCCCATTTCCCACAACCTGCAAGAGAGTTGTTGATTGAATAGTGGTGATGTGAGGATCTTAGTGTAAGTGGAAATGAGGTGCCTCACTTGCATTGCTTTGAAACTATTCTACTAGAAACTTAGTAAAATGTTTTTGTGCTAAATTTTCTACCCCTTCATGCCTTTAAGTAACGTGACTACTGAGGAGGTGATAATTCTTCTTTACAGCATCCATGCATCCACTATAAAAGCTAGGCACTATTGATCTAGGTATTTCAAGAAGGTTGGGTATCATTGATCTATCTACACTCAAATCCAGGGACATTTAATGAGATTTATTAAATGGGTATTCAAATAATTCCATTATGATGGACACTGTCACAAATTGAAGTAAACAAGAATTAGTGGTTGTTGAGAACCAATATACATAGACAAGTAAGTAGTGGAAGCAAGGGTTTTCAAAAAAATAATACACTTAATGGCAATCCGGATATTTATCTCTCCTTGTCAACATTGTCAAAAACTAAGAATAGTCCTAATGTAATAGTTCCAACCTATTGTACGAAAAACCATAATTGACCATTACTTTCACCAAGAGGAGAAAATGATAAGAATTGTTAATGGGGAATAAATAAATGTGAAACACAACTTATGGATTTTAGTTGAAATTTACATAAGTCCTAATGCTCTTTCATTATTAAATACTTAATGTAACTACTAATAAATTATCATTAAAATATTAATTTTGAATATTAAATATGTTTTAAAAACCATTTATCTATTACACATGATTTTCCATGTGGTCTGAATAAACCACTTAAAACCCATTATCAATAAATTCTAATTAGTTTTGTAAAAGATGTATCTTTACTTACATCAAGGGATTTATTTCAAAAATATATTGTATTTAAAAACTTGTATCAATACATATAACTAAATGGAATACAATAAACAGCTTCAGGCCTTCTTAGCTTATATGAGATTATTTTAATTACAAATAGTTTATTTAATAATTGAATTTTACAAAATCTTAATCTTGATGGGAAAATCATGTCATATGGTGAAAAAAAGTTTAAAGATGTCCATTTGTGACGCAACTCTTGAATGAGCGTGAATAATCTACTTAATGCTCATTATGAATTAATTAATCCATGTTTTATTAGAAAATATTTTTTGACATAGAGCTTTCTTTTAGAAATAACAATGTCACATTTATACATTCATATTAAACCACATGCTAGGTAAATAAAAATCAATCAATTGTTTCTTGACTTATATGGCATGATTGTATATAAAGTAATTGATTTTAAAATGTGTAGTTAGAAAAAGTTATCGATTTAAAATAGAATAAACTACTTAGAACTCATCAACGATTGATTTTAAATTATTATTTTTTCTAAAAAATGAATCTTTAATTACATTAAGAGCCTTATTTCAAAAATATAATACATTTATAACCTTGTATCAATGCATATAACTAAATAGAATTTAATATGTCATTCTTTATGTCTAGTAGGATTTTATTATTTCAAATAGAAATGATTTATTTACGAATTTAAATTTACAAAATGTTAATAAGGATGGGAAAATCAAATGGTGTATGTTGTAAAAAGTTGAAATACATTTATTTATGACCTATATCTTAAGAGAACTTGAGGAATCTACTTACTTTTCATTATCAATTAATTATTTCATATTTTGTTAGGAAAAACATTTCACTTTACATGGACTTTTATTTTAAAAAAACAATGTCGCATTTATACACTTATATTGAACTTCATGATAAGCAAATAAAAGTTGATATATGGCTTTATATAGACCACTTATAACTTATTATCCATTACTTCTAATTTGTTTATAAAAATATATATTTTTTACATTAGGAGCTACATTTCAAAAATATATCACATTTATAAACTTCCATTAATGCATATAACCAAATAGAATACAATAAATAGCTTCGAGCCATGGTGGATTCTATGAGATTGTTTAAATTACAAGTAAATTATTTAAGAATGGAAAATGAAAAAATGTTAAAATGGATGGAAAAATAAATGTCTTATGGTGCAAAAAATTTAAATACAACCATTTATCATCTATCTTTTTAATTAATCTAGATGGCCCACTTAAACACGTTTTTAATTAATTTTTCCATATTTTATTAAGAAGAACATTTTGTTTTACGTGGAGTTTTATTTCAAAAAAATAGAATATGAAATTAATGCTCATATTAAACTACGTGGTAGACAAATAAAGGTCAATAAATGGATTCATTATTAACTTATATGGGATAAGATGATTACATACACAAATAGTTGATGTAAAAAAAAAAAAAAATTATGAATAAAAAATCGAATGCCTTACAATTTAAGGAGTTTGAAGTATTAACCTATGACCCATCACTGATTAGCTTAAATAGTCCACTTAATACTTATTGTCAAGAAATTATTAGACTTATTTTTGGAAAAAATGTCTTGTAGTATATGGTTATTATATATCACATTTATACACTCATATTAATGGATATAACTAAGTAAAAATCAATAATATAATTATGGCTCGTATGATATGATTTTAATTTATTTAATATACAATTTTACAACAACAACAACAACAAAAAACTTCAAATAAATTTCAAAGACAATATTTATCTATGATAGAATCCAATCAAACCTTGATAGTCCACTTAGCAATCACTATCATTAATTATATGTTTTTTCTTTTTTTTAAATGCAAAATTATTTATAATAAATTTTTATCTCAAAAACTAAATATCACATTTATGAACTCCTATTAATGCATTTTATAGATAAAAGGTCAATAACTAACTTGAGTGTTGTTGATTTTCAATATGATATCATTTTAATTACAACCAATAATTGATTGAAGTATATAAATTTATGTAAAATATGGATTGAGAAATCACATATCTTATGCTTCAAAAAGTTCAAATAATTTTCCTATGACACATTTCCCATTAGCCTGAATAGCCAATAGTGCATGACATAGCATTTATCAAGTAAATTATTATAATTTCTTCAATACGAATTGCATTTTTGTTTGCAATGAACTCTATTTCAAAACTTATATTTCACATTTATATATGAATATTATGCATATAAGTAGATAGAAGTCAATAAAAATACAAGAATGTCTTGATGGTTCGTGTAAGATGATTTCAATGGCAAATAATTCATTTAAGAACACACATACACACACATATTAGCAAAAAAAAAAGTGATACAACAAATTCATTGCAAAAATCATTATAAATAATAATAGAAATATTTAATAATATAATTGACTATTCCCATTGTAATTTTTTTTTTAATTAATAGAAAGTTTTGATTTAAAATTTAACCCCAAAAAAAAAAAAAAAAAAAAAAAAAATTCTCATATAATAATCCAAAAGATATAAAATCATACAAATTGATTCAGAAAAAACTATGTTCAAATTGCATTCAAAAATTGGAATGTACTTGTGAACAAATTTATAAAGAAAATTATCTTCGTCCACCACAATGAAGTACATGTTCTATTGAACATTTGAATGTACTCACATTTCTCTTTCATACGATGAAGTGTCTTAAGAAAGGGGAATAAAACCTGCATAAGCCAAGTATCTTGCTCTTTTCCTGTATAGGCTTTTATCAAGATGTGGTTTGATCGATATCCGATGAATTGAGAAGTATGCTTTGTTGTACCTATTAGCAATAAATTTGATTCTTCATAATTATCGCTATATTGGGACCACACATCAATCAACCTTTTCTCATAAAATTGTATTGTTCTCCCCGCTTTTAATTTTTCTTCCAAATGACAATGAGACCTGTTCCATGCGAATTTAAGGTCCTCTATATCAATATTTGATATTTCAGGTACTTGTCGGATGTACTTGTCAGTGACATTTAATGTCCATATTGCAACATCATAATTATTAAAGCAATACTTTAACAGTTCTGAGTGAAAAGGCCTTAGAAAAATAGGACCTATCACCGAACTGTCAATCTGGCTCTCTTTGAATATAACAATTTTGTTCATCTTTGGTGTATGATTGGAATAAAGCTCCTTCCATTTCAAATATAAACAACACCTTTTGACTTATAGTGATGCCCATTTGCGTCTGCAACTGCACTGCAATCACATGTATGATATTAACATATCTCCACTTCAACACTTTATTGCTTAGTAATATTAAAACCTAGCATTTCAAAATTGATGTTAGTATTTATTATGAATTAATGGTAATTACAAATTATAATTACAATGGCCCCAGTAAAGTGAACAAACTAATGATATGTTTACTTCATACATACAACCTAATACCTTTATTTAATTTGTATGGAATAAGCAAGTCTTATAGGATCACATTGACCCACCATTTAAATCATTGATTTTAAGACTTATAATGATTTGTTTAATCTGAATTTAAAGATTTAAATTACAATGGTTGCAATTAAACATACTAATTATATATTATTTTCCACATGTAATATAACACAATTTTTAAATTTCAAACCTACTTAATTATACGCTAATTTCTAGAGTCTCTACTTTAGTTTCTTCTGGAGCTTATTTTAGTAAATATTCTATGTCTATTGTTGGTGCTACATACATCCTAATATAGTTTTTCAGCTTATATGAAATAAAAAAAAGTTTATAGGAATGCAGTGAACCATCATTTGCATTAATAATTTCTATGATAACTTAAACCACAATTGAAAAAAATAATTATAATGATTCAATTCAAACAAATAGACCAATTATCTATTAATGTTTACATATAATCTAATCCATCATAAAAAATTCTACAGCGTGGGAAATTTTGATACGACAACATTAAACAACCATTCAAAACAATAATTGTTATTCAATACAATATTATCTCACAAAAATAAAATAAAAACATTATATTATTTTATTCTACTTATGACAAACCAAATCAACAATTCTTTTAATAGTATTGTGGAATAGAAATCAACTTAAATTTAAAAGGGCTACAAAATATAGTAATAATTCATGATGTCATACATATTATGACATGAAATAAACACCAATCATCTTAAGGTACTATTAGATGTGATTGAACATCCTTCAAAATAGCTCGCACATATGTTGCCTTGTTGTGTTTAATAAACATTCTCCATAGCTCATCGATCAACCAATTATCCTCTTGAGTTGTTCCAATGAAATGAGGGGCAAGAATTACATTTTCTTATGGATTTCCTTCCATTCACTCAAGTGAACAATCCACTATAATAGTATTGGTTGCATCATATTAGGTATGCATTTCCCACACTTTTTTCAATTATTTAGTGTGTATACCTTTTGTTGGATTGTCAATGGCCTTATGTCTCTTTTTTGGTTTACACTCTGAAGCAGTCCACATAAACACAAGTTTGTCTTGCAATTTTTCTGAAACCAACGTTTTTAGAACTCTTGTGGTGCTTTGTTTTGAAGCTATCGTCCAGCTTGCAATTTCAAAATATTCATTTTTGCAACACATTTCAAAAAATGCTTTTGCATGTGGCTGAAACCAAAATAACTTTTTCTCTATTGTGTAATCTGCATCAGTTCCCATTTTCTCAATGACTTTTATTTGTTGCTTCACCATCGATGCTATGATAAAAAATGTCCTTTAATTCAAGAATAACTGATTTCTTTTCAATTATTTGGGCTGCAATACAATACAAAATAGTCTAGTCAAACCATTTTATTCTTGTTACAAAAATTACTAAAAAAAATCGAAACAATATACTTACCATGATTGTTTTTTCGACTTTTTATAGATGAAACAATCTTGTATTTTATCATCTTCACAGAACCTGGAATTAAAAATATTAAACCTTCAATTAAATATGATCAAATTATGTAATAAAATATATATTCAATACAAAATTCACAATTAAAGAAAAGCATTAGCAATGTAACCTATGAAATACACACACACACACACACTTTTAACATTATTTTGATTATTAGTTCTGTTATTTTTATTTGTTCCTATAATAAGAATATACAATGTTATGGTATTAGAAGCATTAAATTTGAAAAATAATAAGAAAAAGAAAAAAGACATGTACTAAGTACCTGATATTGCATTATCTTCATAATTATAACTTTGCACCTCATCATCATTTTTGTTCTCTTTATTTGTCTCTACATTAAACATATAAAATAGTTTGAATTGTGAAAATGAATAAAAACCATTAAATAATAAGGGAAACAAGTGGACAAATTATAAGTGTCTGATATTATATTTTGTTCTTGATTATAACTTTGTTTGTCAATCTTCGGATTATTGTCTTTGTTCTCATTATTTGTCTCTAGAATGTACAGTGAATATGTTATAAATTATGACAATGATTAATTGAATAAAAAAACAAATAAAAGAATAAACAACAAAGTTCATGTTAACTACCTAATATGATATCATTTGCTTGATTATAGCTTTGTTTCACATGCATTTGATCAATGTCTTTGTTCTCCTCGCTTGTCACTATAATAAACATAGAAAAATGTTATAAATTGTGACAATGAATAAAAGCATTAAACAACTATATAAACAACGAATCATCTTTAATCATCCATATAATATTTTGGTCTTGGTTGTTGTTTTGTGGGACATTCCCTTGGTCATTATATACTTTCTCTTTAAATAATTTAGAATATATATATATATATATATATATAAAGAGAGAGAGACTAATACCCATTTCTATCTCCATCATTTCATGGTAATTGTCTTGATTAATTCCTTTCTTCTCATAATTCCCTATAATAAACATCTGAAAATGTTATAAATATGAAAATTAAATAAATTTAAACAATAACAAAAGCAATAACCAAACAAATTATGTACCTGGTGTTGATCGTGTCAGCCCTCTATTAAATTTTGACAAGCAATCCCCTTCAAAGCCCTTTAAACCCCCTTTGTTTGGCCTAAAAAATCCTTTTTCCACCTATCGTTCCCCTCATCTGAACTCAAAATCGCATAAAAAGGGCTGAAATCACACATTTTAACATATTTAAGGCCTAGCACCTTTCGGCCCTAGCCCCTTCAATATTTTTTTCCACGTGACTTGGGCGCTAGACCAAGTGCTAGCCTGGAGAGCGCTTATCGCAGGTGGATACCGGGCGCAGTATTATCCGTCGATCTGTACAGATCATACGGCCTTCATAGATCAGCGTCACGCCCATGGCCCAACTCGTTCACCGCTTCGATCACCTGTCCACCGTCCGATCAACCTGCAAATCAACGGTCAGCGGCTCACCCGCCCTTGTGGTCCCCGCGCCCAAAAGCACTGATCAAAACCCGCTAGTTTCCATCGCACCACCTTTCGAGGGGTAGGCAGTATTTCTCGTTTCGGAGCAATTCCACTCATCGCATGACACGTGGCTCCGCGCACTATTCATAAACCGCCCTTCGTCGCGCATTAACGTTCGTCCACAAACCTGGCGCGATATCGTTGTGCACCATCCGATCTGGGGCGGGCCATCCGACGGTGATCGCGCCGCTGAGATGCTCGAGCGATAAACCCGACAAACAGCGCCCCTGGCCCACCTTCTGTCGCTCTCCAACGTGCTCTCAGTCGTCGATCTCCTCCTGAGATTGGACGGTCCAGATTACTTGCCTGCCTGCCATCGACACGTGCCTTTCGCCCCGTCATCCGTCCACAAGTTTTGTCACATTTTCCTCCGCCCCTCATTTATTTCCATTTGAAGGTCAAATGTCCATCGTTTGCGTTTAAATTTTCTGCATCCCTCCAACCTTCACCAGGCCATTTTTCCACCATTTTACCATGCTGCGCTGTCATCCTCGCTATCCCCGCTGCATCCACCTTCCCATGCATTTGTTTTCTTGACGATTTTGTGTGTTTTGCAGGGTACGGGCGACGGTAAACCGCCATGATTCACAGTCTCAATTACAGTGATAGAGAACACTGAAAAGGACCATTTTTCAGAGGCTAGAATTATGGAGGAAGGCCTGGGAAGCTGTTACGACATGACCTCCATTAAAGAAGCAGGGTTAAACTCTGTCAAACCCTCCAGAGTCATTCAAAGCGCAGATTTCGCGATCGGAGACATTAATATTGCAGACAAAGAGTATCAGTGAAAGGTAGAGAATTAAAGGCGTGTAGTTGAAGATTTTTGAGCCTTAACCTAACCATTTGAAGGCAGAATACCAGATCGAAAACCTCGTAGATCACTCAGAAGGTCCAATGCACATAAAACAACACCCTCAAGGTTTCATTTCAGCAGAATTTTCTTTCCAGGAAAGGACAGACTGCCCATGTGGTTTTTATTTCTCTACCGTGTTCCTGAAGAGACTTCCACCCAGTGCATTTATTTCATAAATAAATTAAATTAAATGTTCGTCATCCACTTCCTTTACTAAGTTTTCTTTTTCTCCTATAAAACTCCCTAAGAACAGATTATTGAGGGTTCCAGATTTATCAAAAAATTGTGCGGTGAGAGAATTTTTGTATGCATTTTGTAAGAACTCTTATATGAATGTACAGAGCCCGTTGGGTTTCAGTGAGGAGGAGTTCCATCTTTAAAGAGGATTCTGGTCTTTGGTGTCTCACAGTTTGTAACTTTCTTGTATATGTGCTAATTTAATTGTTCATTTCGTTTCATCCGCCTTTCTTGTATCATGTTTCTGGAATGCGAGTGGTTCACTGGTTTTTGGTATGGATTTATCCTAGTTGATACCCATGCTTGAATTAGTCAAGCGCTTTAAATATGGCTCAGGCATGATATACTGTTTCACTTTTCACTTCAACCATATTTCTGCTATATTAGCTTCTTTGGGAGGTTATTTTTAAAACGCTATTGTCATGTATGGATTCTTAAATTGGTAAGCCCATTACATGGTGATATTGTGTATCTGGATATTCATCTCAATGACAGTTAGTATCATCTTACATCTTGCTTACGCAGTAAACACCTTCTGATTATTTATTTCTGTGAGGTATTTTTGAATTGGCCCTCTTTACAGTAAGTTGTCTCTGAATTGTCTGATGCATTTGTATTAGAATTCCGCACCTTTCCTCTGCAGTATTTCTTTCCCTGCATCCCTTTCCTGAAAGTTTTGGTCCCATTAAAGTTAACCTCCCTGTTTACAGGAGATAGCATGAGAGCCTTTTGTTGATAACTCCCCCTGTTATATCACACGCTCCTTGCTATATAAGATGTCCTAGGCACTGGTCTTTCACAACTCAAGGTTATCTCTAGGAGCGACAACACCTAGTATGATAACATCTTCTCCTCAAATTTCCATCTCTAAAATTGTTTCATCATCATGCCCACTATATTGATTATTTGTTTGCTTCCTACTTTCATCATTCCCTATTTTAGAATCTTCACCATTAGTCATTGTAGTAAACATTTTGACAATTATTAATAAATTTGAAAAAAATAGTATCCAAAGTATTATAAGAGAAATAACAAAGAAACTATAGTACCTGAAGTTTCCAAGAAGCTAATGGATCCAAGGTTTGATAGTTGAAAACATTTGTAACTATTCAACATTGTTGTTCTTTCTGACTCTGTTTGCACAACACATGCAATTCTTCTTTTATATGTACAACAAGTCTTGATTAAATTTTCCCCCGCATAAAGAGAAATAGCCACTTTTGCATCACTACATTGTTGATGTTTTCCCAATAAATCCATCCAGAAATCATAATGTCTCTCCTTTTCATCAGGTGTGTCCTCGAATGTGTGAGTATTTTGAAGCCTCAAACATTTTTAATTCTGAGTATAGAAATGTATAGTCAAAACTATATCATAACTATAACTATTTTGGGACTTATATTCATAAATTC
The DNA here is from genome assembly GCA_034641835.2 of Pinus albicaulis. NCBI lineage: Eukaryota > Viridiplantae > Streptophyta > Pinopsida > Pinales > Pinaceae > Pinus > Pinus albicaulis. The sequence goes on from CM076569.1 coordinate 357,388,912, forward strand.
CACTAGTCATTTTATATTTGAACTTGGAGTTCTTTATGGCAATTTCCAAAGTTTGACGTACATCTTTACAAAACGAAAGTTCTACTAAGACAACTGTATTAAAGTCATTCAACTCATTTTTTTCGATAAGAAATCGAAAAAATTCAATATAATAGCTCTTGTGGAATGGTTATTTTTTCAAAGCCAATGTATCCCGTACAACAAGGTCAGTATGTAAAACTGGCTGCCATTGACATGGAAAAGTGTTGACAAAAGATCAAGCCCCCCAAAATGACAACCAAATTCAAAATTGTTGTCAACTTGTTGAATGTTTGTTGATCCATTTATCATTCTGTCAATGACTCCACATGCTTGTTTAGAAAGGGAATCTATCTTTGTATTTTGTGTTCCTTTTACATAAGTAGACCCCTCCACTATGTTGCAAAAATTGGAAAATATGATATCGTTAATTTCATAATTCTCAAGAATATTGAATGTGGTAAGAGTCTTATCATTCAATTTCTCATTGTGACTTTGACAATATGTAACCATTGCATCCAATATTGTTCTGTTGGTTTTGAATTTAGAACAATAATCTTTTAATTTTATCACATTTGTTGGATGATTAGGTGGAATAGAAAACCAAATGGTTCCATACAATAACTTATCTGCTACAGAAGCAATTTCTTCTATGGTTAATCCCTGAAGGGAATGAAAAGTAATCATTATCAAACTATGTAGACTATTCTTCTTGTAGTTCTCAAAATAAGGTTGGCTTCGAGAACACTTTAACGTGCCAAGTTGGTAATAATTAAATACAGTGTCCCACTTATCCCAAATATCTTGATTAAGATATAAGAGAATTTTTTTATCAGAAAAAATTGTAATTGGACAGTCAAAGGAGCACAACATTTCATCATCAACCTGATAAAATCATACATATAAACTAATAAAAGTTCAATGTAGAGATGAAATTAAAGAAAAAAAGGTATAAACTAATGAGAATTCATTACAAATATGAGAAAATATGACACTTATTATCGATTTTAATCATTAATCTAAAATAAAAAGAGATACAATAACAAAATGTTAAAAGAAAAAACAATAAAATAACATACCTTGTCTTCAGTCGTCTTAGAACATCCAATCCTCGTTTTTCTTTAGTTTTTCAATAGCAATTAAGAAATGTCTAGCTGAGCTAACACAAACAATAAATGGAGTTTTGTAGAATGCCTAATTAGCATAATTTAGTTGACAACAAATGTAAATCACCTCAATGGGTTCAATTGATGGATGCAAGAATCGATCGAGCATTAAATTTTTTATAATTTTGTTTCGCCTCCATAGATACATTATATTTAGGATTTGTTAAAATTTCTCTCTGCTTAAATGTTGTGTTGACCATCAACTATCCAAAAGCTGATATTCTTAGCATCTAGATCTGTCTCATTTATAATTTTGATAGAGTTCAACAATGGATCAGACTCATTGATGTCAAATTGAATCAGAAGAGCATCAGGCAATGAGGTTTCTAAATTCTCTACGAATGATTTCACTAATACTTGAACATTTAAATCATCTCGTGATCTTAATTTAAACACTTTGGGGGCTTCTATACATCTTACAACATCCACCTTTCTACTAAAGGTGTTTGAAAATAAATAGCAATGCTTGAAACCTTCATGAATTTCATCACATTAATCTGCAATTTTTGTTGTCTCAAATTCAATTTTCCTAGCTTTTTGAAATTCTATAGTAGGTTTGAAATCACTTTCAGTAATGTTCTCTTCTAATTCAAATAAATATAGTCTTCTCAAAGTAAGTAAATGACAACCGAGTTTATCATTTGGTATTTTGTTAAGAAGTTTGCCTTTCTATTGTAAATAAAGAAGTACAGATGATGTTTTTTTTACATCTTACATAGTGCTATCTTAGAATGGTAGCGATGTGTTTTAAAAGATCTATGCAACTATTCAATCCAAATGTAGCAAAACTCTCATAGTTATCCAACTTAAATATTGAATTCTTAATCATATCTGGTGAATCGTGACTTGAAGCTTCAATCAAATCTGGTCTAGGAGATTATTCAATAATAAATCAAAATTCATTAAGTTGTAAATTGCATACTTGAATTTTGTCAAATTATTTAAAAATGAATATAAAATAGAGTTTTAGAATCTCACAATTTGTACCATAGGTACCATAGTTCTTAGCATCTGCAAACATTTGTAAGAATTTATAGTGGTAAAATTTTAAATGAATTAAAAAACAATATGAATTCATCTTCTATAACATCTCATTTCATACATATGCACAAAAGCAAAGAAGCTCAAAGCATATTCAAGTTTTCTTAAAAATTAAAGATAACATGAACTTCGTTAATCAACAATCATTTATTAGCAACCATTGTAACAAAGTACAAACCAATTTTAAAATTGTCATACCATTTAAAGATTTTGGTGTTGTATTTGGTGAACTTCCTTTTTCCTTGGATGGTTCCTTTGAATTCCCACTAGATTCATGGTCCATGGTTTCTGAAAATAAAGTAAGAAACTATTATCATAGTTTCAAATTATCGAAGAAAATATGAATTTATAAATGCTACCACCGCTAGCATCATTGTATGTGTAACAAAATGAACAAGAACAATAACAAGTGTAGAACTCACAATAATAGCTAATCATGGTGTTGATTAGAAAATGGGCACCACCCCTAAATAAATTATTATGTTCTTTTAATTGTGTCTCTAAGAAAGCTAGCACCTGCTAGCTTTCCTTTTAGCACAATCATAAGCACGTTACTAAAAGACAAGATTACACTGTGAATAAATAACAACAATAGTAGATACTACAACAAGAGACCATAAAAAGGCAAACACATTGAAGAATGTTTTCTATCACATACAAGAGATTGACAACAACATTGCATTGTAAAGTAAATCTAGTGCATGATGAAATTCCTTCTATCACAAACACAAACACATTGTCAAAAAATAACATTGCAACAATAATCTTTCCTATGACATCTCCATGCTTGCGAAATTTGTCCTTACTTTTTGAAGACAGTGAGGTTTTAGTCCATGTCTATGTAGATCGCTTTTACAATATAAGAAATGTTAAACCCTCAAATGATTAGAAGGCCATTTGTATGGAATATGTGGTCTAAGGATGAAATATGGGACAAATAGAAACATGTCTCCAACAACAACATTGCATCGTGAAAAAAATCATTCTATATTACCCTCTATCACAAACACAAGCAGATTGTCAATAAAAACGTTGCAAAGTGAAAGAAATCTAACGCGTGTTAAATTTCATTTTAGCATAAAAGTAAACACATAACAACATTGTACGGTAAAATATATCTAGCATGTGGTAGAATTACTTCTTGAAAAAACACAAACACATTTCCAACAACAATATTGAAAACAAAATTAAAAGCACATGCTAGATTTGTTTTTAATCAAGACATGAGCACATTGCCAATAACAACATTGGAAGGTGAAAGAACTTTAAGCATGCCACATTTCCTTCTAGAAGAAATAAAATCTCATGTCAACATTGCAAGGTGAAAGAAATTTAGCGTGTGTTAGATTTACTTCTAGCACAAACATAAGCATCTTGCCAACAACAACATTGCAGCAGGTAAAAGGAAATCTAACACGTGCAACATATACTTACAGCACAAACATAAGAAAATAACAACATTGTACGGTTAAAGAAACCTAATACATGTTGGATTTACTTCTAGCATAAACACAGGGATATTAACAATAGCTTCATTGTAAGGAAAAATAAATCTAACACCCACAATATTTTCTTCTAGCACAAACAAAATCACGTTGCCAATAATAACATTGTAAGGTGAAAGAAATCTAACGCACGTTATATTTCATTCTATCATAAACAAAAGCACATAACAAAATTGCAAGGTGAACCCGGATGCGAGTGACACGCCCCAATCGTGCGAGGACATATTCTCCCATGCTCACGCTGGCAACGCCAACTTTAACTTGATGCAGAAACTCAATTCATCAATCATTCATAATGGTGCTCTGTCACACCTGATATCTTGCCATAATCTAAATCACATGGAGTCACACTTGCACTGTCCCTCATCACATCTGTGAGCGTGCCACAACCCCTCACCGCATCTATGCTCATGCCACAGGTCTTCAAAAGGCTCTGAATCTCCTCATTCTGCCATCTTTGTTGCTCCAGATGGTCTCTAGAGCCATTTATGTTATTCCCCTTGCCATCACGTTGCTGCTCCAGCTTCCCTGCGCGCTCCCCCTGTTGCGCATGCCCCCTGTCGCGCGCCCTCCTACAGCGTGCTCCTCCCTCTAAAATCCTCCTGCCTGCACACCCCCTATTGTGTGCCCCCTGGTTGTGCACATCCCTGTGGAAAGCCCCTCCTCTTGTGCCTCTCCCCGCTGTGAGCTATCTTTGATGGACTCCCCTGTTGCGTGACCCCCTATTGCGCGTCCCCCCCACCACGCACCTCTGTTGTGCGAATCACTACTGTGCATCTCACTGCTCTGAGCCCGGCATCCCTAACTCTGCTCGTCAGCTTCCCCACGGCCCCCCGACAATGTCAAAAGCCCATCAAGGGTAGCCAAAGAGTGCATTCTTGGGGCATTATCACCGCGGTCAAGATCAGCGTCTGGAATCCATTGAGGGTTCCTCTTTAAGCAGCCATGATAGGGAGGCTACTCAAATGCCTTAGCGCACCCAAGAAGAGATTTCCTTAACTCCGGAGAATCCGAGGGGTAAAAGAGGCCCCAGGAAGTCCACCATAGCGCACTCTAAGCTGCCCACTCCTCGAAAAACCGAGCTGCTCCCTGTTCACAAGCCAGCGGAGGAGACGACAGAGGTTTGGATTATGGATTCGGATGGAGTACGGACCAGAGTTCTAGATGCATAGTACCATGTTGCTCCAATCATCCATGCATCCCCCCCTAAGCCCCCGCACGAGCCAATGGCTGAGGAGGAGGCCATTGCACATGAATATGGATGCCTCATCGAGGAGGACCCCGCAACAAAGAATGATGAAGGAACACCATGATTACGTGGTAGCTCGATTCATCTATGTTTTTTGTCAACTCAAGACATACTATAGTTATTTTATTTTTATATGTGTTACAGAACATTTTGTAAAACATGATTGTTTGACTCTATTAAGGAGCTAGTTTCCTCCTAAGAGGCAGCCCCAAACCTGCTTTATTTTGAAAGCTACCAAGGTTGGGATTGGCTAAGCATTGCTTGCCATCTCAACCCAATGCCTATGTAAAGTTTCTTTTATGATCTAAAAAATGTAGCATAACTTACAAAAAAAAAAAAACATTGCGAGGTGAAATAAATGTAGCATATGTTAGATTTACTTCTATCACAAACAAAAGCATAATTTGAACAATGCAAAGCGTTAGATTTCCTTCCAACATAAATAACTAGATTGTCAAAAATAAGATGGCATTGTGAAGAAAATATAGCACATACTAGATTTCCTTCTAGTACAAATTCACAAACATATTGTCAACAAAAACATTGTTGGGCAAAACAAATCTAACACATGTTAGATTTCTTCATATCATTAGCAAAAGCACATTGAAAATAATAACATTGCAAGGTGAAAAAAATCTAATGCATACTAGATTTCCTTCTAATGGAAACATTATCACATAACATTGTAGGTTGAGAAAAATTTAGCTTGTGTTATATTTACTTCTGACACAAACATATAAATATTTCTAACAACAACAATGCATGACCAAAAAAAATCTAGCACATGTCAGATTTCCTTTTAGTCTAAACACAAATGTTACTAATAACAATATTGCAAGGTAAAAGAAATCTAACATGTGCTAGATTTTCTTTTAGCGCAAACACAAGCACATAGCAACATTGTAGAGTGAAAGAAATTTAGCAAGTGCTAGATTTATGTCTACCACAAATACAAGCCTGTTTCCAACAACATCATTGTAGAGTACAAGAAATCTAGCATGTGATCAATTTTCTTCCAACACAAACACAAACACACTTCAAATTGAAATAAATCTAACACGTGCTATATTTCCTTCTAGCACATAACAACATTGTAGGACTGAAGAAATCTAGTGCATGTTATAGATTTATTTCTATCACAAACACAAGCACATCCGAAGGTGAGGGAAACATAACGTGTGCTATATTTCCTTCTAGCCCAAACATAAGCGCGTTGCCAATAACAAAATTATAAGGTGAAATAAATCTAATGTGTGTAATATTTCCTTCTAGCATAAACACAAGCAGACAAGCACATCATAAGGTGAAAGAATTTGGTGCATGCTAGATTTACTTCTAGCACAAAAACAAGCATGTTGAGAAAAACAACATTATAGGGCAAAGGAAATCTAACATGCGCTAGATTTCCTTACAACACAACTCAAGCACATTATAAAATGAAACAAATCTATCACGTACTATATTTCCTTCTAGCACACACATAAGAACATAACAACATTGTAGGGTTAAATAAATCTAACACATGCTAAATTTACTTCTAGCACAAGCTAAAGCATATTGCCAATAACAACATTGCAAGAAAAGAAATGTAACATGTGCATATTCTAATAACAACATCACAAGGTCAAAGAATATAGCATATTTCCTTCTAGCACAAACAACCAGATTGCTAACCACAACACGGCATTATGAAACAAATCTAGTGCAAGCTAAATTTCCTTCTAGCTCAAACACAAACAAATTGTCAATAAAAATGTGTTATATTTCCTTTTAGAAAAAACTCAAGCCTATTTCCAACAACAACATTATCAAGCAAAAGAAATCTAGCACGTGCAAGATTTCATTCTATCATAAACGAAAATTGCTAATAACAACATTGTAAGATGAAAAAAAATATAAAAAGTGATATATTTCCTTCTAGCATAAATAAGCGCACATTGTCAATAACACCATTTCAAGGTGAAGGAAATCTAACCCATGCTAAATTTTCCTATAGCAGAAACATAAACACATAACAACATGGCAGGGATAAAGAAATCTAGCTCGTGCTAGATTTACTTTTAGCACAAACACAAGTATGTTGCCAAAAGCAATATTGCAGGGCAAAAAGAAATCTATTTTGTGCTAGATTTTCTTCTATCACAGATACAAGGCATTCTAAATAGCAGCATTGAAAGGTGAAAGAAATCTAACATGTGCTAGATTTACGTTTAGTAGAAAGACAATCATATTGCCAGCAACAAAGGTGCATGCCAAAAGAAAACTAGGACCTGTTAAATTTTCTTCTAGGACAAACACAAACACAATGGAAATAATGTCATTTCAAGGGGAATGAAATCTAACGTGTGCTACATTTCCTTTTAGCACAAACAACCAGATTGTCAACAACAAACTAAAATTATAAAACTTTTCAGGCTTTGTGGGTTTTTCTCCATGAAGCTACATAGAAAATGCAGTAACAACTATTTTGAACAAGCAACCAACCATGCCAATTTACTCGTATGTAACTCGAGGTTGGGTTCTAGTAGCTTGGTAGAACACTAACTCGTTTAACACAGGGGTCTAGCTAGATAATGTTGGACACTTTCATGGATCTCTAAATCTGATCTTGAGAGGAAAATGTAAATATTCTGCATTTAGTAAATATTTTGAACCAACATAATATAAAGTTGGAGCAAATGCTTGTATATTTAACACTGGTTTTGTTGGGTAGCAGTGTAGTGCAAATAAGCCCTTGTTAATATCGCTTATTTGAGTACGCAGATTTATTGCTTTTCCATTTTGGCTCAGTGCATCTCAAATTCCAGAGAGGTGAATACGTTTTAGTTATGGGAAGGGGTGGATGCAGAGGAAGAAGGGTAAGCATGTCGATATATTGGTCTTACAGTATTGTTGCATACAATGGTACTTTGATACCTATCATACTAATGGCCCAAATGATATTTCAGCTACTTCAAATAATTAGTAACTACTAGGTGGCATGGGCAACCCCTACAAAAGAAGATGAGACTCCCTTCTCATTCTCGTTTATGTTGCTTTGAAATTAAACAACTCTTTGTGCGTTCTTGTGAGCCCTATGCTTCTTTCAATGGTTGGAATTAAAACTGGCAATCAACTTCTCAGCAATCTGCACAGGTGTATATTTCGTGCACCAATGTCCTTTGATGCAACTCCATTTGGGTCAATACTGAATCATGCATCAATTGATCAAAGTGCAGTGGACACATTAACTTTTGGAGAATCAATCTCTGGAGCAGCGACTATTATAAATTTTGACCAGGAGTCTTGGTTCATGGAGAGAAATCTCTAGTTGATTGATATGTATACTAGACCTAGTCTCCATAATGTTGGAGCCAATGCATGGCTTAGTACTTTGATGGACTTTCTATCAAATCTTGTGTTTGCATTCTCTGTAATATTCCTAATGGAAATTTACAATGATAAGCAAAGCAAGCATAGTACAAAAAACAAACACAAAATTTACAACATATTAAACACCCAGAAATCTCCATAAACTGTGTTGAGCTTAGCCATTCTATTAATATAAATGTTGGGTACGAAGGTAAGATCAAAAAACATGCACCTGGGCTTGCCCAAGGCAAGCTAACAATGCCCAGGTGATGAAATCGACTACACTAACATGAAATGTGGTTGTCCCCAACAATCTCTCCGCTAACCCAGTGAAAAATTGCATTGTTGGCTGCAAACAATGGTTGTTAGGGTCTCCTCTGGTGCTCAGAAAATTCTGGGAAATTATCCTCGGACTCTCCTACAATAACCCAAAAAAACCCACGAAAGAATCAGCCAAATGTTGACCTTAGAATTTCGGCACAATTTCCCCCTAGCATCTCCAGTTGTTGGCTGAGTTGGGGCCCCCATTTGAACCCTCAAATATGCCCAAAAAATTCTGCCAAATTATTTCTGAGATTCTTTTCAAAAACCCAGAAAGGGCTTACTCTAGTTTTGACACTCCAAATTTGACCTCAAAATGCTTGGCCCTCCTCCACAAGCAAAAATTGTAACCTATAGCATATGTTGGACTTGTTGCTCCACCAAGATGCTAGAAAATCCCCCACGATTTCCCCCAATCTAATCTCAAACAACCCTGCTCCTCAATCCCTTTCACAAGCCAATTGTTGGCTTTGCCTTATCAACTCCTCCAAGAGCCCTTTTTGTACTTTCCCCTTTTTGCATCATTGAAGTGTCTATAAGCTCACCAATCACTGTGCATGCGAGTCTAACACCTTCATGATCTTGCTAGCTTCCCCACAGCTGGCCAAGATCATGCTTTGGTACCATTGTAATATTCCTAATAGAGATTTACAATGATAAACAAAGCAAGCATTGTATAAAAAACAACACATTAAACACTAAGAAATCTCCATTAACTACGTTGAGCTGAGCCATTTTATTAATATAAATGTTGGGTACAAAGGTAAGATCTGAAAGCATGTACTTGGGCTTGCCCAAGGCAACCTAGCAATGCCCAGGTGATGAAATCAACTACTCTAACATGCAATGTGAAAAACTACACTGCTAACTGTGAACAATGGTTGTTAGGGCCTCATCCGGTGCCCAGAAAAATCCGGGAAATTAACCTTGGGTTCTCCTCCAATAACCCACAAAAACCCACGAAGGAATAGGCCAAATGTTGATCTCAGAATTTTGGCCCAATTTCCCCCTATCTCCTCCAGCTGCTAGCTAAGTTGGCACCAAAATGCTAGAAAATCCCCCACAATTTCCTTTCCTGCTCCTTTCCTGCATCCCAGCTGAAGCAGAAAAGCGTGGTATGCTCTCAGCTACCAAAGATGAGTAGAATTTGCCTCCCTAGGGTGGCACTCATGGTCCACCGCAGAAGAGGGTGACTTGGCCCCCATGAATGACTACGTAGTTCCTGAGCAAGATGACGTAGGCCCCTACTCCAGAAATTTGTACTGTTGTGGAAATACCCCCCTACTCTTGTACCACAAACGAGGAAGTCTCGTACACCAATTTGGTGTCTGGCTTAGTCATGACCTTAAAATTGGATAATAATAATAATAATTTACATGTTTCAAATCATCGATTCAGCCAATATAATTTTCATGAACACATGAAAAATCTAATCGACTCTTACATAAATCCATTAGAAGCACCCCCTCTTCCAAAAACAAACTTTGCTATTCATCCATCTATAAAATTCAAATCCACGGGGTTTAATCCATTGCAATTGAAATATCTCAACAAGATGTTACAACATTGGACGTGCTTTACAACATGATATGTTTATCCATCCCCACAAGAACTTTTGTAAACTCTATGACACCATAAATGTCTTCTCCAACCATCTCTAGAAATTCTCCTTTTTGGTTACTTAGAGGACACAATATTGTTTCAAATGCTATTGCAATTACATTTTTGAAAACTATCTGGATTTGTTTGTGGTATGGGAGGCAAGTGATGCTTAATTCATAGGTTGAATAAATGACATGCATTCATCCTCAAATCCCGCAAGGACTATTCTCATCCTTCTTGCAAAATGGTGTTGTATTAGATGGTCGTGCTTTAATTGTGGGGAAAAAATTATTTATAAAAATGAATCTTTAAAGCCTGTGTGTGCTAATATACATCCAATGTTGATGTTGGAAGAATTGATTGCATACCTTATTCACCACACTATATACCTATGACTTCAGCCTTTTTACAAACTCGCATTCCAAACTCTTTCTACTAGCAATTTGCAGGACAAGACCAAATGATTATGGCCATCCATAATAGGCACATTGGTCAATATCTCTAGCCTAGCTTCAGATAAATTTTTCTTTGACTTCTGAATCCATGTGATATCCAAAATAAATTCATCATGTCATTGCCAATAACTCTTCATTCGATTCATCCTAATATGCATGTGATCTCCAACATACTAAATATAGGGAAAGGCCTATAACTAAAGCCTACCAAGATCTATCTGCAAATCTGAAACACTTTCAGCAACCTCCTTCAATACCTTCAGCATGTTTTGATCAAACAAAAGATGTGATTAGTTGGTAGATTTACTGCAACAAGGGCAACGCCATAAAGGCCACCTCAAATTAATTTCCTCTAGGTTCTATAATTCTGCTTTTGACACATTAAATTTGTTGCCATTCTTGTTTAATTGTTGTTGAGAAAGGAACTGCCTCTATAGTTATTTCTTGTCTTCCTTAGCAAACTCACAGCAATATCCATATTTATGCACCTTATCAAACAATGGAAATCCAGGATGATGTGGGATGGGGAACTTGTCCATCATTTCTCAACACCCGTAAAACATTTTTAGTTTGCAATTCTTCTAAAGGATGCACATCATTGAATAGCATGCAACCACTTGTGAGGCAACACTTATTGTACATGCATAAGCAAGTATTATAAAGTATATAGGACCGGTTGAGATGAATTGATAGATTACCCATGAATATCAAAGGCTATCATTTGATTAGATATTCTCTTCCAGGTTTCCATCTTCTAGTTGACATCAAACAAATTGGCTTATGATCATACGCAAATCAGCCTACCCTTAACTTATTTACTTCTGAGAATGTTTCTTTTCTACTACCACTATACTTGAATAACATGCAAAACGCCCTCCCCTCTCAGGGGAGTCAATGCCAGTAGCAACTTCTCTTTCAAGCCCTTTTTCTTTTCCCAACTCATTGCCAGCAAAAGAAGTCAATGCATCTTTAATTGTCTTTGTGCTCTTTACAAGGCTTATTCCCATAACATGGACCTTCATGTTGTCCAATAGTATTTAAAGTTTCTGTGATGCCAGCAACTTTAGGTTCAGGGCTTGTTTTAGGTGCTAAATGAGCATTGGCATGGTTATCAGACCCACTGCACATAAATATTTTTGGGCTTCTGAGTTGCTTTGGTCTGAGAGAGATTGATCAAATACACTAATATCACACATGAATTTTTCAACAACAAAGTGAATATATTGCTCTTCCAGCAAGCACCAAAAGCGCTTGTATTTGTGATATCATTTGGTATATAATCTAACAAGTTCCCTACTTCCCAGTGCTAATGGTGCTTCTCATTACTCATAAGTAAAACAAGAGAGCGAGGGATATTTTTTTTTGGAATGCCTTAATGCCCTCTCTAGATCACATATATTTTACTTGGTATCCAATTCCTTCCCCATCCTGTTCCTAGACATGTGGTATCCAATTCCTTCCCCTTCCCCTTCCCATTCTTGGACATCTGAATAGCTTAGTATTCGTTTAACATCAAAGGTATTGTCTAATCATATAAAATATCAGGTGCCAAAGTTATAGTGGTTGAGAGATTGAATCCAATTTGCATATGTAATGAAATCGGTTGAGGGATTGAATCCACTGAAGGAGTAGATTCGCCTCCATAGGAGGAGTGTTCTTGCCACCGGAAGCGTTGGTTCTCTACTTTTTGGAAAAGAGGAAAAATAAAATGACCGTTGCTTGATCAACAAAAGCGTATGACAAAAAAAGTAATCTATAGAGGGTTTTAAGGGGTTTTACTCGTGGCATATGATTTCGAGGAGTACCAGGCAAGATTGAAAGGGAGGAAGGGACGTTGTGTGTGTCGGGGGATATCGAAGGTATGGAAAGAAAAACAACATTGATGTGGGCATGCAGAGTTCTGCATAGAGGTTTTGGCGTTGCTGCTGCTAAGCACATTGTAGGGAAGGCGCAGTGGTCAAGAAAAATAGGAAGAATAAGAGGACATTGTTGGATGCAGCCAAGCCCCTCCCCAATTGGGGAATTGGCTCCAAATTGGCTACAATATATTGGCAACACAAGAATTTCTACAAAATCACAAGCATCAAGCTCAAAATAGATTGTTTTCATGGAAAGGCGTGGGGGATTTTCCGTAGAAATGGTGAACCAACAACAAAGAACCCTGTAAGGATTAATGGTGCAAACAAACCTGTGTGGAAATTAATTAATGATGTCCCTAAGAAGACTTTTGAGACTACACTGAAATGTAGATTAGTGATCTGAACATGTATGTCAGATCAGCGAATCTTCATTAACCTGATGATGAACTACAGTTGGTAGTTCGAAACGCGTCGGTTCCAAAATATCTTATGTGATTTCCCAGAAGATTTATAATTAAAACATGTGAAATCAATGCTAAAGTAATGTTCATTTGTTCCATTGGTTTTTATCAAACTCGATTTGCAGGCTTGGGAGACAAGATTTATTTGGAAGCTAGAAATTTTGAGACAGGAATAATGTAGTTGGCTAAAAATATATGTTTATGTGTCAGCTATCACAACATTTGTTTTGTCTGTTGCACCCACATTTGTCTCTGTTTCTACTTTTGGTACATGTATGTTTATAAGAGTGCTTTGATAGCGGGGAGAATTCTTTCTGCACTTGAAACCTTTGAGAATTCTTGATTTGACTAATATGTATGCGAGATATAGTTAGATATGTATAATTCAGAAAGCTACAAAAAGAAATATACTTCCAAAAGCTACAGAAATAATTCTCCCTGCTGAATTGACTGACATGTATAGTAGATCTACTCTCCACAATGTTGGTGCAATCTGTGCCTCCTCCTTGTAGAGTTATATAAAGTGTTGTAAAACCTTTCTCATAATTCAACCTAGCTAGTTGTCTGCCACTGCATTTTTTACCTCAGTATATGGAAATGGCTCTAAGGTGTGCATAAAATTATGAACCCATATTTAAATAGGAACCTCCTATATATCCTAATGACTTTGCAATGATACATGTGGCCCATTGGATTGGAAGTACCACCGAATTGTAGGGTCTGGTTGACAGAACTGCATTCCAAAATGTCATTAGCTAGTGGAGCCCCAATTTCTGGTAGGACTTTCGCATTTAGTGCCTCTATCATATCATGCCATGAATGCAACATGATTTGATGTGCTTACCCACCATCTACTCCACCACTTGTTCCAAATCTTCTTTCATAAACTCAATATGTTCTTATGCTCTACACTAATCCACCTAACTATTTTCAACATCATGTAATGACAATCATTTTTTGCAATCTATTCAAGAGTGATTAAAATTGACCACCTGTTTTTATTTAATGAATCAGTTAATACATTATCAATAAAAGTCAGCTTTGTTTCAATTGCCCATCGAATGGCCCTTTTCAAATTAATAATGAACATAACACTAGATAATTTGAAAGCAAAAATTCTACATATAAGATAAGACTGTCGATTTATATTTCTTCATTCCATGGATCCATACTTGGATATATTGCCCTCAGCACAGTAAAGCAGTTGTATTAGTCATAGAATTAAAACATTTAAGAATAAAAATATTTAACGATATTTGAAAGCAGAAAGAAATTAAAATTGTGGATAAACTATTCCTATAAAACATGAATGGGTGAAGATACAGAAAACACTTCATGGGGAAATGATGCTTAGAATACAAAAACGTTTTCCTATCAAATAGTTACAACCCTGTGAGCTTAAACTTTGAAATATGCATATGCATTGATATTTGTGCAATTAAGGTGAACACAAAACATCTTGTACTCCTTTCAATACTAGGGTAGTGACCATAGCCCATAACTTGCAATGACTACCATGCTGAATTAGTTATAGGAAAAGACGTGTTTTTCCAATTATACCTAGGCACAGATGGTATGATGATGAGAGTCGTGGGATATTATCCTTTGGCTGCCTTAGACGCTTTTATGTTAAGTGATTGGGAGTATTAAGACTCCTCCATTCATTATTTAAATCATGGAAATGATACTAGTAGATCTGAGTGAGATTCTGGGTGAGATTTTGTAAATTAGACCTTCTTAACCAGCTGAATATGCTATTATTTATTCTCGAGCACCTGAGTATCAGTGTTCAAAATTGAACACGTTAGAGCCCGTCAAGAGGCCTCTAGCACATCAAAGAAGCACTCAGTGAAATTTACCAGTCAAAAATAACTTAAAATTTGATTTTTACAGGGTTTAAAAATAATTGAATAGTATTATAAAATTCTCTAGGAAGGGTTGGCAGTCCACTGAGCATTTTTCAAAATTGTGACTTTATCTATAATCTATTACCAATTTTCCGAGCCTTGGTTACAGCTTGTAGACTGCGGAGTCCAAACTGCACTGTGCATTTCAAGTTGCCTTGTTCTATAACTGAAGTCCAAAGTGTCATGTTACACTTATAGACTCTAAATTCAATGCCTAGGGTAGACCAAGTTGTTGCAACATTGACCTGAGTCTAGGTTGTTACTACTTGCAACATTAACCAGAGTCTAGGTTGTTGCAGCATTAAAGAAGGTTAATGGTAAGGGAGCCGGAGGTTGTTGCATTGCAATTTTCCACTGCCAAGCCAACAATCATAATGGCAGCCCAACACTGATATTCTTCCCTGCCAGTGCCGAGGATTTATTCTGCCAAAGAGCCATTTTTGCAGTGAACAAGCCATTTTTACTTCTTTTCATAGATGGACAGAGATATACTCTGGCTTCATGTGCTATACCGCGATAAAACTCACACTAAATTCTGTTTTCCTACTAGCGTGCATAATAAAATACAGAGTAAGAGTTTGAAATTAATTGAGAAATACTGTCAACTGATTCTTGTGAGGGTGAATTCACTGTAGTCTGTAACTCTATATTGTATCTATTTTTAGGTTAGCACTTTGAGCGATTCAAGATTATCTATTTATAGGTTAGCAATTTGAGAAATTCGAGAACCATTAGCATGTTACCTCAGGCTGCCTCCTATTCTTATATTCATACATCCTAGTAAACAAATGAGTAAGCTCAGCCAACTTATGAGACAGACCTGAAACCAGAGCTGCTGTGGATGGATTCTGAGACAAAACAATCTCATACCCATCTCCATATGAGCTCATTCCTTCTGCAATGAGTTGCCAGAACATGGCTCCCCTACCTGCTCTTCTCCATCTAGCAAGATGCATATACATGCTTATAAACACACCAAGTAAATGTCTCTCTTGCCCATGTGAAACACTGGGTTTTTGTAAAATTTCCCAAACTCTGCAAACAAAACTGGTTTTCTCAATATCCTGCTTCCATCTTCCAGATGGCTCTTTATCCAACTCTGCAAAAATGAAAGTTGGGTCTCCTCATCTGCTCCAGCAAGCCTTTAATTTTCAAATCACAGTTCAATATGTTAGTGTAAACTCAACATTATCATTGAGAAATGAACAACTGTTACTATACTAATGGACTTCCTGCCCACAAGATCGTTTCGCCTTCTTTGTTGCAGTGGTTAAGATGATGGAGAGGAAGGAGGCCTTTGATTCGGCCAAAAGAGCTGTCATGTAAAGATGGTTTTTAGCACACGTGTCATTTATAATCATGACGTTTGCTGGTGGAAATTATATGTTTGGGTCCTACTCAGAAGCAATAAAAACTTCCCTGGAATATGATCAGAGCACGTTGAATACCTTGTCATTTTTCAAGGATCTGGGTACTAATGTCGGTGTTCATAATCCTCTAGGGCTTCAACCCACTACTTCAAATCTTCAATACGAATTCAAGTCTAATGCCCAAATATGATGCCCACCAAACAGATCCGAAAAGATAAGCTCCACAAACCACTGTCCTCTCTGCCCTCCAAAATTCAAAGAGTCTTCAACAATGCTTGCTGATGTGTCAAGAAACTCCAAACTATCTTTAATGATGCCTCAAGGTCTTCAATGAATTTCCAAATTCTGCACTGTTCAATGCTTCAATTTTCTCCGAAAATATTAAGTGCTTCCCAGTCCAATTTTCTTCAAATTTCAGGTCTCCATCATTGACTGCACATGCCTGAATGATGCCTCCACAGTTTCTTCTAGGTGTTGGACTGTATATAAGTGTTATTCTTACAACCTTATGACTCCATCACACATTATCACAAAAGATTAAAAAACTGTCATAACGTGTTCATGTCACTGTGTGCATATGTAGGTACTAGATCCTTCAACTGGTCTTTCCACAGGAAAGGTTGTCCTCCACTAAGCCACAAACAAGTGTGTTAGGTCACAGATCTAAAGCTGCTCACCAATTAACTGTTCACACTCTTCAAAATGTAACTGCTACCTTTGATACAAGCTCCACAGATTTATAGTTTCATCAATCCTCAACTGTTGTATTACCACAGAAATGCCCTTCAAGATTCCAAACTATGGTTGTATTATTATCACAGTCTCAAGATGTAGCACCACAGTTCTGAAGTTACTCGACCAAGGTTCAAGTGCCTTTCCAGCAATCCAACAAATCCAAGACACAGTTGAATTACAACTACTCCACAGTAGCTGTCAAGTGACTGTCCAGGTCCGAGGCCTAATTCTGGACTGCAACCGAGATCTAATTCTGGGCTGCAACAGGGATCTGAGCCCTAATTCTGGTCTGCAACAGAGATCTGAACCCTAATTCTGGGCTGCAATAAAGATCCGAGCCCTAATTTTGGGCTGCAATAGGCCAGAGGGTTTTTTTCTGATGTTACAGCTCCTTGTCACAGATTTTTAACCCATACAATAATCCTTCAAACAATCTTCGATGTCCTGCATTGTCTTCTATTACCTCAGATTTGAGTTCTGTGTTTTTCTCTGAATTAATTACCAGATTTATCTTTGAAAATGGACAGTCCAGCGTTGTATTTATACAAATTTTGGCTTTAAAGTGAATGGACACGTCTTATGGAGGGAGGCCAACATGAGTGACTGAGTGTAGGTCGGCTAGGCTAAAATAATTTGATATGCTATCTTAAAATATTTGGAGTTAGGGGCTGAGTGAGGGCTTGTTGGAAAGAGAAAGATTTCTCTTTAAGATGGTGAAGGAGCCAAGTTGATAGGATGCCTCTAAGGTGACAAAAAAATGATTTTCTTTATGACTGTTCTGAATTTTTTTTATGTATAAGGTGTTTGGGCAAAATGAAGTCATTAGGGCATTAAGTAAGCTCTCCACTTGTTATTTAATCATCATATGTCATCAAGTGATCTCCAATTCCTTCATTGTCCATGTCATCACCATATATGTTATCATGTGTGCGATCAATGCCACCATGACATCAAGATTGTGCAGTGATATGTCATTAACCATATGTAGCATGCATCAATTTGTTAGAGTACAGGCTAGATCATCACAAGGAGAGCTTCTTCATCAAGATTCACTATGAGCATCAATAAGGACTCCTTTATCAAGAGTAAGGACATCATCATGATTTCTAGGGAATCTTCATCAAGAGAAAGGATACAGGGTGTTATGACATCACAAGAATATTTGCCATCCAATAATGCCATATTGACATCAATGACAACCTTGTCTAACAGTCGGGACTTGGGAATCAAGACCAGTGCTCTTAAAAAGCCAGTTTATGTATAATAGAAGGTTTCAACTATTCTTACAACCTAATGAGCCAGGTCTGAAAGACCTTATCTAACAACGCTTCTAAGAGGTAAGTACCAACTCTTTTAGCCCATGTCCAAGTCTGCAAAGGTCTTAAGGTCTCACCTGACCTTGAAGGGTTGGCTATCCTAACCCAGTAATACCTTTATGGAGCTAGTGAACATCAGAATGTCATTCAATTTTTGGTTTTGAGCTAGTCTGAGCCAGGCCTTGGCCACATTCTCCCTGTGGCTTGGCAGGTCTGAGCGGGTCATTTGTACTAGAAACATGGCATTCTTCAATTAGCCTCCTTGCTATCAGGACCCCCTATGTTAATCAACTGAAAGTCCATCCATCACATAACAAAAGGTTGAGCATATATTGTTTTCCAAATATGAAAACAATGTAATGAGAACATCTTCAGAGACTATTCTGCAACTTCCCAAGCCAACATGGGTAATTAATAAAAGTGGACTAAGTTTGAACCCTCGTCTTTCTCAACTTAAAATGTGAAATAAAGTCCAAAAAACTATCAAATCCTTGTTGCCTAATTTTGGGAGGCCATATCTATTATAGTAAGGACTCCAATGGAACAATAAAGAGAAGCATTCTGAAAATTTCTAATATGCATAACTCTCTTGGACATAGTTCTGTCTTCACTTTGGGCTTATTAGATTCACTGTTCTCAGACCTTAAAATCACAGGTTATATTCCAGAGAGTCCAAGTACCTTCTCATCATTGCCGAGGTTGCAGACATAATCTAGCAGTGGCTCTGCATAGTGTGCAATTGAATTGACTTGATCTGTAGAGGCTGCCCTGTTTATCCCATTGGAAGTGAGATCCAGGGCAGCCACTTTGTAACCCCTCTGCTTAAGCAGAGTTAAAACCTTATACCAACACCATGCTCCATGGCCGCCAAGTTCATGAACCAAAACAAAATGATGTTGTCTTCCTTCTCCCTCCTGATTCATTTCAATTAAGACAAACCTCAGATCAGCTCATCCTGGGGTTGCATTATTCAATCCTGCAATTTGGAAACCGAAATAAAACAGACAGAAGAGGTTGCTGGAGTTTTAGGATTCGATTACCTTCACATGAATAGAAATAAGGAGCAGTATGACACCAAGGCACCAAACAGTCCTACTCCATTGCAGCACCATCATAAAAGTGGAGCAAAACAGAGACTCCAGTGTCTAACTTGTTCAGAGGCAAACATCTGAGAATTTGATTGACGTTCTCTACAAGGAAGCATTAGGTCCCTTGATATATCTGGTCAAGGAGATGAGGGCTAGGAGCTCTTTTCCCTAAGTATCTAAAAACAATTAGTCACATGGATGATGGATGTGAGTATTGCAGAAAATCATTGAAGGATGAGATCGATGTCTTTAAGGTTGCCTACCTATTTCAATTCCTCATTTGTTCATTATTCCGCAGAATAGATGCTTTTGAGATTTTTTGGCAAAATAATTTTCAAGATTCACCACGTTTCTTGTGGGGCTTCTTCAATGGGTTGTTATTCACCAACAACAGGATTGATTCTTTTTTGGGATCACGTCTTCAACTTTTCATACTGATAATGAAGATATAATGGAATTTCAGAGGAGATTGTCAACATATGCATATGCATGCATCATCTGGTGAATGACGGTGGCTGTAATAAAGACCAAACACATGGATTCATTTCACTAACATAGGGTTACTTAAATATGGGGACAATCTTTAGATTGTCCATCAATACTTTCCAGCAATAAATTATGAATAACACGGCCAAATTCAGTATTAAAATAAATTTAATAGAAAAGAATGATTGATAAACTACATAGCAATTTACAGCCATCTCCAAATACTAACATGACTGAACTAAAACATTTTAAATAATATGGCTAATCTTAAGCTAAGTAAAACCACACAGCTAGTCCTAAAACCGATAGTATCTTTTACTTGAACAAACTCTACCAAGATATCATTTATGTGAAGAACTTTGAGAATGTGATACAATCATAGTGGTCTCAGTCTACCATAACCCAAATTAACACTTGAGTGAAAATTTATCTGATTAATAAACATTAAAAGTTTTCATAGATTGATTTCAACCATGTCTACTTTGAGGGTCAAGTGAGTGTCCCCACCAGGTTCGATTACATTACAGACGACTCTCTAGCTATAGATATAAATTTTGTTACTTGTGAGAATATACCCAATCAATGACGCGTACAGGGCACTTGGTATGGCACAAAAAATCTTTAGGAAAGTAGTATGTCGCTCATAAAGCCCTCAGAGAACCTCACCTGTGTTGAAGCTCTCCTCAGCGAAAACAATCTTTCTTTAAATCTCATGTACTCCGGCGTTTCAATAACTGGGTATCTTGGTCGTTGAAATTCCATGATTTTAAGGGCAGGACTGCTCTGAACACGTCAAAATGTCCACCAATCAACGAATTGTAGGTGAAATTGTTAGGGAAAATGTGCTTATTTTTTTAATTTCCATGAAGTGTACATGGGCCTCCTACATGTTGCTTTGCTTGCAAAGCCCATTGATGAAAGCAGGGTAGACAGAGACATCAGGAAAATGTAGTTTTTCTTCCATTTCAGCCCATAGCTTGAAAGTTGGTCATATATATCCTTTCTTAAAATGCCCATCAATTAGTTCAGGAGGCATGTATGTATTCGGTTTCTTGGAAATACCTGCCACTAATATATTCCAAATACGAGTATTTGGAGTAAGAACTTCATTCCTCAATGCTTCAAGAATAGTTGTAGCTTCTGCAATGTTTGCTTGCTTACAAAGACCATATATTAATGTAGTATAAATAATTATGTATGGGTTCTAAAAAAATTCTCACCAATTTATCAATGAACTCAAGTCTCCATGGTCTGCTCCCTTTGCAAGTCTGAAGGTCCTAGCAAATCTGAGGCAAGGACATATGTGGGAAATGAAGTGAGGCTTAAGGGCAAGTCTAGGACAGAATTTGGTGCGGATTTCTTGCTGTCTTAGGCTGCTTGTGCAAAGGTAAGTAATGATGTTTCTGTGAATATTTTGATATGGTTTGGATCTATGTTCAGTACCACAGAAAATGCAGCCACTCAGATTGTTAGCACATGTAAACAAGGGTGTTTTCTAGTGCTGATGTGGACAGAATGTTGATGGTCTGATCTGAGAGTGTCCAAGGCCTACAAAATGAATATCTTGGTCTCCCAGGAAACATCAGATAGCAGAAAGTACAGTTCTGGAGTTTATGTAATCTCAATAGTGAGATTAGAAGTCATCCTGTGGAGATTACTCAAATCTCAGAGGTCTTCGTCTTTGAAAGAAGAAGTTGCAGCCATAAAATAACTTATATTCAGCACCTGGTCAATCATTTAAGAAGCCAACCTTGTAACAGCTAGTATGAGCATATATATTCTCCAAGTCTAGTCAATACGACTAAAATTTATAGTCTTCGCCTGTGTAAGGATATTTTGAGCATAACACTGTACATGATCTTAAAGGCGAAGTCAGGGTTACTCTTCAAAATTCAGATCGATCAAGTAAAGGCTAGAAAAGAAGAAGACTGGTCCTTCCATAGTTCTGAGCACAATTACTTAATTCAGACCCCTATCTCAAAAGAAGAGAAATCAAGACTCCTATCTCGTTTCTATGCTCAACTCATATATACTCATAGCCTAAAATTCAATTGAGCCGACCTATAGACAGTGGTTGAAGCATTAAGGCTCAGAATTATGGTATGGATTAGCCCTTAACTAAGACAATCTTCTGGAGCATTCCATATTTTAAATGAGTAAGAGACATTGTGAATCTGTGGACTCCTTGTCACAGCAGGGCTTGAATACTTGATTGGAGAAATACACACTATTTGATCAACAAATCTTGGTCCATAATTGCCATCCGAATTTCTGAAGCATGCATCACCAGGTATGTGTCTGAAATTAAAGTTTCTGGTTGAAGAATAAAACTTTGTCCTGAGATTGTTGTCACTACTCTAAGGAGGCACGTGAAGGCAGTGTCACAATAAGCCCAAAATCTTGTGACAGTCTGGTTACTCAAGTTTTTATAATTCTTATAGCTGCAGTCACCATTTTATTCCGAACACTACCATCTCACAGTCCTGAACATGAATCTCTTGCAATCGAGGCCAGAGTTCAGTACAGGTATGTTTCATTATGGTACGATATATTGAAGCTTCCTAAGAAAAGAATCAACTATGAAAGGGTAACTCAAAGATTGGAAGTATGTAATCAAGTCCGATTCAAAGGCAATAAAATTCTGAGTATATTGACAATAATGGTGAAATGCAGGACAGTGGACAACATACCTTAAATTATAGTTTTGGCACTTATGTCATGCTTCTATAGTTAAGCAGAGATGTGTGCATTAACTCCTGAAAGGACAAGTCTGGACTCTAGAGCATTGCCCTATCATCATCTTGAGGGGGGTTTGTTGGTGTAATCATGAAATACCCAGTTATAATGACAGTGGAAGATATTGTTTTAAAGCTATGTTGCACTGCCTGTGGGGACGGGGGGACAGCGGGGACGGGGGGACGAGTTTCCGGGACGGCTAGAGCGCACCCTCAAATTTTCAAGGGACGGCGGGTTGGGGACGGCAAGTGAGGCAACTATTTATTATATTTATTATTTATTATTTAATATTTAAAATTTATTAAAAAAAATTAAAATTAAACATGAATGAACATTGAAAATAAATAAAATTAAAAATACTAAAATCATAAATCATAAACCATAAATCTAAAGACAAATTTTGAGAATTGTACATCAAAAAAACAAATTTCGTCATCATTGCATAACTTAAACTTTAAAGGCATAAAAGCTGAATCATTTCATTATTCATACAACTTACAACCTACAAATTACAATCTAGTAATCTACTAGACTACTACTGTCTAAAGACTAATATCTACATAATCAATGATCTTTCTATGATGAATCATTTCAAACTTTAAATAGCAGCTAAAGCGTAAATACTAAAAGTGGTTAAGCTCTCAGCGCTGCCAGGAGTGTGGTGGAGATGGCAGGAGTTTGCGTGATGGAGGATGCCTAGAGTTGTCGGACTGTCGGGCTCTTTGCTGGAGTCTGTTGCCGTGAGTCTGCGGGCTGTCGGGCTCTTTGCTGCCGGCAGAAAGCTCTTGGTGGAGCTGCTGGAGTATGCGGGGGGAAAGCTCTTCAAACTGCTGGCTGAAAGCTCTTCAAGGTGCGGGCAGAGAGCTCTATGCTCGGGCGGCGGCAGAATAGTCGGGACTCAGCAAAATGCAAAATGCATATGCGTTGGGTTTAGAATTAGGCTTTAGGTTAGAAGTTAGAACTTAGGTATATTAATGAATTAAAATTAAAAATTAAAAATTAAAAATTATTAATTTGTAATGCGTTAGGTTTACCGTTTTACTATTTAGAAATACATTGTTTTGCTTTTTATTTTATTTAAAATTTTACATTTATTATTTATAAAAATGATGTTTTAATTAACCTAAAAAAAAAATGATTTTTTTAATTCATAATGTTTCATTTTTTTGGGGACGTCCAGAAGTCCCCGATTTATCGAGGGACGTCTTGGAAGTCCCCGAAAAGTCCCCGAATTTTCGAGGGACGGCTAGGGGATGGCCTTGAAGTCCCCAAGTCCCCGGGGACATCCCCGGCAAATCTGAAATGTTTCCGAGGAGTTCCAAAGTCCCCGGAACGCCGGAACGGAGGGAATGGCATGAAATATAGGCGGGGACGGGTCCCCGTGCAACATAGTTTTAAAGCGAATCTCCAGTTTGTCACTTCAAGTTATTCAGAATATAACCATAAGGCATTTCCTGATTATAATAGCATCTATGTCCTGAAATATATAATTGGAAGTAGACTGGCATGACTCCTCACTGATATTGTCAAGCACTCTCAGTATCAAAAGAAATATTTCCTGACATCTCTAAGTCTTACAATGACTGAATTCTGTGCATCAATCTCCATGATAGAATGTGGCCTATCAGTCAGCTATAACTTTGTCGCATTGTTCCTGTGTGCACAAGCTATTACAGTACCTTTGACCTTGTCATCTTGGATAAGAGATGAAGTACATTTGGAAACTTCATTCTTAAATATCAGTTACAAGGTCTTGGCATCCCATTGCTGGCCTTTCATCATGAAGTACAGAGGCGGATGTGATGGCAAAGACACATGGGAGGATTTCTAGTCAAATATGGGGATGTGCATCTTGATTGCAATAGTTCAATCCATGATAGCAAGGAAGTACCTCACCATCTGGTGGATGAATCTGTACCCTAGTCTCTGGAGGAATTCAAAGTAAAAACTGGATCAATAAAGGGATATTTTGCTACAACAGCTTCTGTCTGAGCTAGCACCATTTTTATTATCTCCATAATAATAGTTAAGCATGACTACAATACCCCTGTTCTCTCTGTGTGCTTGAACCTGAGCAGTAGTTGATGTCAAACTTCCTTCAGCCCTTCCCAGCCCAATCATCGAAATCTTCGTTAAGATATTTAGAGGGAGTTGATTTCTCCCTTAACTTAAAAGTTTGATGTGATGGAGAAGTTTTTGGTCTGCTGGTCTACATCCTTGGTGTTCTTGATAAACATCCTATCAGTCATACGCCTCGCTATGAAGTCTCCAAGTCAATCTATGGAAGAACCCCATATTTTGCATAGCTGCTTATTGAGATATCTCTGAAATCTAAGATTCCTTGAATATTCTGAAGTTGGCTTGGTTGGCAGTGTGATGGATGGAAAGAGCACATATAGTGCTATACCTCTTGGTTTGGTTGCTCTAGAAGAATTATTGAGGCTGAATGTATATAGCAGCAAGTATGGCTTATTATGAAACCAGTTGGTTAAGGAAGCTCTTCCATAATCCATTTGTGCACATGATGGAAATCACCGTTGTGTATTGCAATAATGAAAGTAGGATTCACCGTTCAGAGAATCCATGATCGGCTACATGTACCACTTTATTTAGAATATGGTACAGTCAAGCTCCATCATTTCAGGATGGGTGTGCAGGTTACCAACATCCTCTCAAAGCCTCTTGGTAAGGTCAAAATTTATCCTCATTCAAAAAGAGGATGGGAGTCATGGAAAGTCCCTTCTATGATGGTCATGGTTGAAGACTGAGCTCTGAGAGCTCCTGGGGGCTTGGGGTACTTATTGAGCTATGAAAAACCATAAGGTGAGTGGTTCACAACTTCACCTTCCCCTAGTGGTGCGTTTTGTACAGGGTGAGTGATTCACCTTCCCCTGTGATAGCCCATGATGGCTGACATGTGTGTAGGGTGAGTGGTTCACCGTACCCTACGATTGCGGACACATGTTTGTAGGGTGAATGGTGGCTTTCACTGTTTTTTGAGGCCGAGTTTGACTAGATTTGAACGAGCTCCATTGGAGGAGGTATATTGCTAGTTTGACCAATGTTGACTTTGCTGGCTAGGGCATCCTGTTGACTACTGTAAATTGTACTTTCTCTCTCTGCTGAATTTGAAGAATAACAAGAAGATTTTATCAAAGAGTTTTCCCCACATTTGGGTTTATCCCTACCATCCACCAAATTTTGTGTTCTCTTGTCTTGGCTTGTCTTCTGGTTATTTGTTTATGTTCTATCAGCATTTATTGTCAATGTTAATGTGATTGCTAAACAGGAAACTGAATTGGCCTAATAATAAATACTGAAGTAAATTGCTCTAAGCATAGAACATACCATCATTAACTAAAATTAACATGGTATCAAAGTTGAGGCGAAGACAAAGACCAAGCAAGAGTGAGAAGAGAAATCATTGAAAGTTGATTAGACAAGGACAAGGGTCAATGGCTTCCTCATCATACTTCAAATCTGAGGATGTTAAATTTAAATAGACATGGTATGCTCTATGCTTAATGCAATTTTACTTCAATCTTTCTTAGGCCCGATTCAATTTAGCAATTACATAAACATGAAAGTAAAAAGTTGATAGAACACAATAATAAATCAACAGAAGACAAGCCAATAACATAGATCAGATTTTACAATTCTTCTTGTCCAACAAAGATATAGGATAGTGTGCCGGCAGTCAACAGGATGCATCAGCCAGCAAAATCTTTCTCAACATCAGATCAGCCAACCCTCCAAGTGTCACACACACCCCTCGAAAATAGCTCCTCAAAATTCAACGTTGGTCAACAAAAAGTCAACGTTGCAATTTTAGGGCTTCGGTCAACAAGCTCCTTTTTCCTCGATCTTTATGCACTCAAATGTGGCCTCACAAGAACGAAATTTCTACACAATTTGGAGGTCAAAACACCAAGGTTTGACCATGGTCAACGCTGGTCAACACACCAGAAATCAGCCCTAAAATAGTCCGCAAATTTACCTAGCTTCAGCTCCGCACGTGTGAGAGAAAGAGGCCTCCAAAGGCTGATCGAACCAATCAAATCACAAGAGAGAATGTGTGATGAGTTGATGAGCAAATGATCTCCAAGTCTCTCCAATTTATATCAGTTAGTGAGGGTGTGTGACACATCTATTAGGCTTGTGAGCCTACATAACAAATCTGGCCGACCTTGCACATGTGTGGAAAATAAAATCAAAATATATGTTCTGCTCATCCAAACAAGATGATCCTTGGATCAATCCTGCACCTCTTCGAAAGAGGAATCCAACAAAAATATAATCATCATCATCTAGTTGCCCAAAATTAACAGAGGACAAGCTCAGTGATAAGTCTGATTATCATGCTTGGAAAATGTCCTTATGTCTGATATTGGAGGAACAAGATGTTATGGTATATCTCCCAAACCGTAACATATTTTTTTTGGGTATACTTTGTTTTTTGAGCCCCAAGGACATCAAGTTGTTTTTTGTCATTCTCTTTATATCTGCCCTCTCTGCTGCATCTCCTCCTGACACCCTGGATAACTAGTTGATTGATAGTGGTGCCTCAAGGCACTTCACTAGATATAAAGAGGCCCTCTCTAATTAGTAATTTCAATGAAAAGGATACTAATTTGGAAATTACCCTTGGAGATAATTCCACCTATCCCGTGAAAGGGACAGGTACTATGACCCTTCATCTAAATTTTTATTCCCAAACTGTGTGACCCAGACTGGATTTATTCCAAAATCTTCTTCATTATTTCTTCGTGATTCAACAGAGCAAAGCCGACAGATTACACGGACAGCGTGATGACACAGGATGACAGATGGTACATGATGGTACAGGATGACAGGATTGCACATGTTGACAGATGGATTGACGGGTGGAGTTCTCCCTAGTTGAGAGGGAGTGTTAAATTTGGAAACTAGGGATATTTTGAGGAGATGATATTTTTGTTGGATTCCTCTTTCCGAGAGGTGCAAGATTGATCTAAATATCATCTTGTTTGGATGAGCAGAAGTTGGATTTTGAATTTATTCTCTCACACATGTGCAAATTGTCAAGGTCGGCTAGAATTGTAATGTAGGCTCACAAACCCCAAAATATGTGTCACCACCCCTCTTTGATGAATGTAAAAAGGAGAGACTCAAACCTCATTTGGACGTCATCTTAACATCACATCTCTCTCCTCTCTCATTGGTTCGTACAAGCTCAAGAAGGCCTTCTCTCTCCTCCACATGTGTGAAAGGGCAGCTTCAATTTTTGGATTGTTTTAGGGCTTCTGCAACAACGTTGACCTTGGGTCAAATCTCACACTTCGACATCGATTTTTGGAGGCCGAGTTTGGTGGCACAAAATCCGAGGAAATCTAGATTGTTTGACTGCAGGGTTGACCACATCTTTGACCGCATGTTTGACTAGGTTTGATCGAGAATTTCAAGACTGTTTGACCGAGAATTTCAAGACTATTTGACCAGGTTTGACCAAGAATTTCAAGAGAAATCCTTGAATGGTCAAAATGCCCTAGACAGTTCATTTCGGAAGTCTTCCACGATGAAATGGATCTGATCATGATGGAACTCCACTAGCCATTTAGCTTTATGAATACAATTGTGTGTGATGATTATCAGCAACAATCATTGCTTAGCCATTTCATGGACCACATTCCTCTATGGATGATCATCAAAGCTTGGATGCAAGAGGTAGAGGAGTCTCAGATGGCTTTGGAAAACTATTGGTAGCTTGACCATGGGCTTCTTTTTTGTTTTATTTTTCAAATAAAGTCGTATTTGATGAAATTCTTTGCAGCATTCCTCGGTACATATAAACACCTTAGTTGTCTTCTCCCGGTGGTATGAAAAACTCTCAGCAAAGAGAAATGCACAGTTATTTTTCCTTGTGTGCATCAAGTTCCCCGAGATAGCCATGCAATATTGGCCTTTCCACAAACATATTTCTTATTCTCTCACTCACTTTATATATCATAGGCCTGACTCCTGAGAAACTTTACAACCCTCGGGGGCCAAAAAGGCATGTATGAAGTTTAGCTTGTCCAAAGACCTTAAAGAATAAGTTTTGATTGGGGTTGGAAAAAATATGTTTATATAACTTGTGAGGTACCTCTCTCCTTAGAGCCTATGGGAGGAAAATTTGCTTCCATCCAAATAAAATGTAAATCTTATCAAAGAATAAGGGAATCTATAAGACAATGCCTCCAAAATATCCTTTTCAATGAAGCACTTCAAGTCAGGGTGGCCACACTCAGTAATCATCTGAAAGTTGTCAAGATTAAAAGTGCCAAAGGGGCACAATTGCAGGGCCATCATCCATTGTCTTAAAATACATGATAGGCCTACAAAAGGATTTTTTGGGGCCCTATATTCAAAATAAGGCTTGAAAAGAGAATCTCCACTATCAAATCAACCAATGGTAGGCTTAAAAGATGAAATTGAGAAACAATTTAATTCTCAATTCTCCCTACAAAAGAATTTTCAATTGCAAATACTAAGTGAGGAACATCAATGCAACCCTGTTTTGGAGTCATTTCACAAACTTTATGAAGCGCAAAGAAGACCGTGTGACTAGTCGTTGACTTTGGGTAAGCTAGCTGCTACCCTCTCAAACATGAACAATGATGATGGTAAGTCCTGGGATTAGACAGATTCCACCTTGAATTTTATAATGCTACCTAGTATTTTGTCAATCCAGACATTTTGCAGAGGCTTACAAAGAATCCATCACAGAGAAATCATTGAGAACCAACTTAAACAAAGGTATTAACAAGTTTATACCCAAGGTCAATGATTCCAAAGTGACTATGAGTTGGAAGCCTAGTCTTACCAAAGCTCAACACTCATAATCAAGCATATTCTCATGATTATTAACAAACCTAGGCAGACTTGTTTCATCAAAGGGCAATTCATCATCGATAATGTTATTGCAGCCCGTAAGGGCATGGAATGGCCCAGTAATTGAAAGCAAGGCATGTAGTCTAAATGCAGAAATTCAAATGATCCATATGATATCTACAATGATAATGCCACCTTTCTTTCTGGTGGAGTCGAAAGTTTGAAGCCAAGTCACATATCAAAAACATCTTGGAACTTGTTAAAGAGTTTTTGTAAATCTGAGTAGTTGTTGGAAGGCCAGATGTGTACGCTAAGTCATCTGTTCTGGTCTTCAATGTTTAAATATTTTCATTTCTGAAATAGGAGACCTGGCTATGGAATCCTATTATATTTATGCACTTTATGCATCACCTTCATTAATCAAACAAAGTAAAGAGTTTTTCTCCAAAAAAATAGTCCCCAATATTGTTGGTAACGACCAAATAAACAGTCTACAAAGATATTCTCTACTCTGCTAAGCTATGTTATGGACGCATCCAATGTTTTTTTAATTGCATTCTGTAGGTTGCATGCTGCTTTGTTTTGAGATGATAGTTTATTTCATTAATTAAGCAAAGTAAAGAGTTTTTCTCCAAAAACATAATCTCCAATATGGTTGGTAACGACCAAATAAACTGTCTACACAGATATTCTCTACCCTGCTAAGCTATGTTATGGATGCATCCAATGTTTTTTTAATTCCATTCTGTGAGTTGAATGCTTATTCGTTTTGAGATGACAGTTTATTTCATTAATTAAACAAAGTAAAAAGTTTAAAAAAAAAAAAAAAAAATAATCCCCAATATTGTTGGTAACGACCAAATAAACAGTCTACATAGATATTCTCTAGTCTGCTAAGCTATTTTATGGACACATCCAATGTTTTTTTTAATTGCATTCAGTGGGTTGCATGCTTCTTTGTTTTGAGATGATAGTTTATTTGGCGTTTTTCATTATTTTTGAATTTATTTTTGGAAAAATGTGCCCTGTCCCCTATGCTATTGAACCTATATCTTCATGAATTCGATTCGGGGACCCTCCTTGCTGGCTTTTACTCGCTTTTAGTTACTTGCTGGCTGGATTCCTTACATCTCATCAGGCAGGTGCCTAAGCTTAAGCTTAAGCCGTGGGTGGTTTCAATAAAACCCTATTCCTCAACAGAAATGCCATTTTAGCATGCTTCCAACCCACTTTAAACAAAGAGGGAAGTCTGTAAACCAAAACAAAAAACAACTATCTCTCAACAAAATCTGAAAAATATGCAATATGAATAACTCAGCAACAACGCTCACTCGACGCAGCAACAACATAAAATTAACGGATACCGAATTCAGAAAGATATGCAACTCCATATTGAATTCTAACAAATGTAGATGGGGTTCAAAATTTCTCACCTGGAAAAACTGCCACTTGGTGGGGGCTTAGGTGATGAAAATTATTGTCGTTGCCATTGCCTCCCTACAGAAAATCCTCTGCTATCTAGTTTCTGCCCTGTGTTCAACGATGTTGGGAACTGCGACTTACTACTACACCTGCCAATTTGGTCTCTCTGTACCTTCTCCAGCTTTAAAAGCCTGCTAAAACCTACCTCAGTATTAGAGGAAAATATTCCTTGTAGAAACCATAACACCGAGGATTTAATGGTATCCAAATCCTGCAAAGGAAAGAACCACGGATAGCGGAGGAGGCAAGCTCGAAGCTGTGAATGGATTCGAATGGCCTGAACGAATTTCCACAATAATGAAGCTCGCAAGTGGCCGACTGAGAAAAGTGGGTTAATAATCGTTAAGAGATCTCTGAGATTGTTTGTTTAAGTTTTTTCAATTTTATCAAATTAAACAAATTTAACGGCATGGCGGAATTAATGTTTTGGTTCAAATTTCATGTGAGAAATTAATTTTATTTTTTTTATGGGTATTTTAATAGGTTTGAAAATCTCTCCTCGAATTGAATGAAGATATGTTCAATTCTCTTCAACGTTTTTTGAAATGGGTATTATGGGTATTATTGTATAGAAGAGGTATGTAAATTGGATTATGGTGAGATAGGTTTAATTTTCTTTAACTCTTTTTGAAAAAGGATATTATTGTATAGAAGAGGTATGCAAATTTTTTTGAGATTAATTTTGTTTATTTATATATTAATTTTGTTTATTTATATATTATTGATTAAGTAATATGAAAAGCTTTTAAAAATTGAAAATATTTTAAAGATATTAAGAGGTGTTTTGTCATTCAAGTTAACAACATTGTTCATTATTATATATGGTAATTTTATGTATCCACTTTGAGCTAACTAATTTGTACTAGGGGAATAAACTATTGGTGAGGGAATATCACCACCTTCACTTCACTAATAATCAAGGCCCATTAACTATATGTATATGTTATCTATAGTGATAGTTAAGGAAATAACTATAATAATAAAAAGTGAAAAATTATGTCAATCATGTTTTGTATTAACACCTAAGTTGTTTTAGTACACGCACTGTAATTCATAGGTTAGGGTTGAGATCCATGTTTGTTTTTAAGTATAGATATCTACTTGTCATTGATGACAAACCATTATGCTAATGATCAAGAATTATTAGTGTTCATGATGCATTGGATTAACCCACGCGTATTCCACATCATCTAATTTATTCTCACTAAGTTAATAATGGTCCTAAGTCGCTCGGGGAGGAACTGATTAAGGAAGAAACGAGGCGATGGTTGCTCTGCTAGGGTTCCCGCTCAAACCCTGCGACTGTAACGTATGACACTCTGTGACCACTGCTTTACTCTGGCTCTTCCATTCTAGAACACCACGGATTGGCAAGGAATCAACGGCAATGGCAGGCCCTTCGGGGGGGGATGCACGGTCCTCCCCCACAAATAACGACAAGCAAGCCAAGAAGATACCCTCGCAGAATGCGGACTTGAATCAGTCGGATCCAGGGGACAAGGATGCCCAGCTGCCCGACACGACAAACACCTCAACAGAACGGAGCACTGTAGAACAGGACGAAGAAGCTGGGAAAACAGAAAAGCCCATGGTGACATCAACAACCTGCAAACCAATAGCGGCTGAGAGGCCTAAAATCGAACTCCCAAGTCACAGAATCAACGGTCAAATCCAGTACATGAGAGATCATGCCCTCATTGGCAAATTCATTGGCTTCTGGCCAACTGAAAAAGATCTGCAAGGGTGGATCTCGGCCAAATGGAAACCTAAAGGGCATGTCACCCTTCAGCTGGGACCTAAGGGATTTTTCACTGCCATCTTTAACTGTATTGAAGATCGTAATAGGGTTTTAGATGAAGGCCCTTATTTCTTTAACTCAGCGGGCCTATACCTAAGGGACTGGGTGGAACGGTTCAACCCTGACAAGGAGGACTTCAGTTGGGCTCTAGTTTGGATCAGGCTGTACTCGCTCCCCTTGGAATACTGGGATGAAGAATCATTAAAAGATATAGGCAAGGGGCTAGGGGAGTTCATCAAAATTGCAGAGGAAGCAAAGCTGCGTCGATATACTTCTTATGCACGTATTTGCGTCTACATGCGCCTGGATAAAGCCCTCCATGATTCGGTAAGCATCTTTCATGATGATTTTGAGTGGATTCAACCCTTAGACTTTGAACATGTACCCTTCCGCTGCCGTAGATGCCACATTCATGGCCATCTTTTTAAATACTGTTCGCTCAATGTCAAGCCCCAAGCCTCTGATATCCCAGGCTCTTCTGCTCCAGAAGGATTCACTAAAGTTACCAGTAGAAAGAAAGCTCATAAGAAACCTTCGAATGGGAAAAAATCCATTCCAGTCACCTCTTCCAACCCCTCCACCAACAACAGCTTTGAAGCTCTGGCTACTGCTGTCGACTCCACCCCTCAAGCCCACACATTGGACTCTTAAGCTGTCAAACATACCTCGCCTCCCCCACCGCTCGATTCTTCCACCCTGCCTCCTTCCCTGGAGGCTCAGCTCGGGCTTCCTGATACTCCGATGAAAGATCCAGATTGGAAATCGAACGGTATGGATGTCGAATGTATTCCTAGCCAATCCACAGCAGAAACCAACCAAGCTCAGAATATGGAGGAGGAACCGGAAAGCATCGACCTCAGCGGGCTAGACATCTTTCAGCTCGAACAGGCCTGCAGAAGGAAAGAGTTTGACAAGATACAAGAACATCAGCTCGATACACTGGAAGTTATTATTTCCAGAGCCTTTAGGTAGAAAGATCTGGGAATACAGCTAGGCAGTCGATGGGATGGCAACCAGATCCCTAAAGACTCCAAGAAACGCGAGAGGAAAACAGATCTAGAAAGGACTATCACAATAGGTAAAATCCTGGTTGACTCAGGTATATATGCTAAGCTGACAAAGTACTACAAGCCTCTCCCAAATAGTGAATCATGAAGCTCACTTCATGGAATGTAAGAGGACTTAACAGTCCCGAGAAACTAAGAATGATCAAAAACATGATAAAGCAGGAGCAGCCTCAAATATTCTTCATGCAAGAAACAGAATGTAGCAATAGTACTCTTGGTAACATTCTCTCCAAAGCTTGGCCTGGATGTCACTCTGTTGTTGTTGACGCCTCGGGCGCCTCTGGAGGGTTAGCCATTGCATGGAACACACAGGCCATCTCTCTCACAGATTTCCATGCGTCACACCACATCATTCAAGCAACCTTCCACATCATAGGAAACAACATGCATGGACACCTGACCAATGTCTATTTCCCTCGGGAAGTGGGCAGCAAAATTGCTCTTATGGATACCATAGAGGCTCTTAATCTTAACAGGATCCATCCTCTCTGGATCCTAGGGGGTGACTTTAACATGATCACCAAGCTGGAGGAAAAAAAGGGAGGCAAAACCAGACTGGAGCAAGAATCTGGCCACTTCAAAGACTTCATAGAAAACAACCAATTGATTGATTTGCAATTCTGCAATGGCATCCACACTTGGAGCAATCGAAGAGCTGGTCGACAACTTATTGCCTCCAAGCTTGATAGATTTCTTAACTCTGACAATGCTTTCCATCTGGGTGGAGACATTTCAACCTCCATTATCCCATACATGGGCTCTGACCATTGGCCGATTTCCCTTCAATGGCAAAGACCGGGGAACTCCACGTGATGTCCATTCTGCTTCGAGGCCTTCTGGCTCCATCATCCCGCTTTCAATGACCTCATCAGCTCTTTTTGGAAGAACTTCAGGCCACCAGAAGGGTCAAAAATGTTTCAGTTCCAACAGAAACTGAAGCACCTTAAGGCCCATATCAAGCGCTGGAATCACACCACTTTTGGCAATATCTTCCAGGCTCAGCAGGACCTCAGCAAAGAAATGAAGGATCTCCAACAACAAATCATCTCAAATGGCTATACAGAAATATCTCTGGAACAGAAAAAAACTTCTCCACTCACAATTAGAGGAAAGAGCTAAGCAAGAAGAAATTCTATGGAGACAGAAATCTAGGATTAGATGGCTGAGGGAGGGAGAAAGAAATACCAAATTTTTTCACAGAACAACCATTCAAAGGCGAATGCATAATACAATTACCTTCATCAAGAATCAGGATGGGGAAAGACTGGAAGACCACACCGAGATCGAAATGGAGTTCATACGCCACTTCCAAGATGTGCATCAAGAGCCCCTAGTGGACAGACAGGCCGCCATAAACAAACTAACACAAAACATTCCTAAGATAATCACGGAAGAGCACAATGAACTCCTTCTTCGCCCGGTTTCGATTTTAGAAGTGGACATGGCCATGAAGCAGCTTAAAGAGGGAAAAGCTCCAGGGCCGGATGGCTTCATGACCACATTCTTTCACAAATTATGGGATCTTGTCAAAGATGAGGTTTGGTCATTGGTGGAGGAATCATGATCTATGCGCTGGCTTCTCCCCTCTTTGAATGCGACCTTCATCGCTCTTATCCCCAAGGACGAAAATACCAGCACGACAGACAAATTTCGACCAATTGCTCTATGCAATGTCATCTATAAAGTTATTTCTAAATTCATTGCTAACAGATTGAAACCGCTTTTTCCTATGCTCATCTCGTCAGAACATTCCGGATATGTGGAAGGCAGGCAAATTCTGGATGGCATTATCCTCACTCACGAGATCATACACTCCCTCAAGAACTCCAAACAAGCATGTATGATTCTCAAGAT
This sequence comes from Pinus albicaulis, assembly GCA_034641835.2. Classification (NCBI taxonomy): domain Eukaryota; kingdom Viridiplantae; phylum Streptophyta; class Pinopsida; order Pinales; family Pinaceae; genus Pinus; species Pinus albicaulis. The sequence continues at coordinate 357,424,628 of CM076569.1, forward strand.
TGATCTTTCCAACGCCTTTGATAAATTAAGCCGGACTTACATTCAAAAAATGTTATTTGCTTTTGGTTTCTCTCCCACTTGGATTCGCTGGGTCTCGAGTCTTATATCCTCCTCTTTCTTCTCCATTCTCATTAATGGAATTCCCTCTCGTCCTTTCTGTCCCTCTCGTGGCATCAGACAGGGGGACCCTCTGTCTCCTTTCCTCTTTGTCTTAATGGCTGAAGGCCTAGGTCACCACCTTAAAAATGCCCTTAGATCCCATCTACTACAAGGGATCTTTGTCCACAACTCCCCAGCTCTCACTCACCAGCAGTTCGTGGATGACAACATGTTGTTTGGCTACCCTTCTGTTCAGGAAGCCTCCCATCTCGAGTCCCTCCTGAATGACTTCTCGGCTGCCTCGGGAGCAAGCATCAACACCGCCAAATCCCATATATTCTTCTTTCATACCCCTCCCATCACTCAATCTGCTATTGCCCACATTCTTGGCTTCTCCATTGCTTCACTCCCTTCCACTTACTTGGGGGCTCCCTTAATTGATTCAGCCCTAGCACACGCCTCCTGACAAGGGCTCCTCGAAAAACTTGAAGCCCGTCTCTCTTCTTGGACTCACATAACTCTAAACATTGCTAGCAGATTAGTACTAATAAAAGCTGTGCTACAGGCGATGCCTCTGTATCTTTTTTCCATCTTGGAAGCACCAAAATGGGTACTCAAAAGGATCAAAGCCCTACAGCGGAACTTCTTATGGGGATCACATGGTACCAACCATAAATGGGCTCTGGTTAAATGGTCTACGGTCTGCAAACCAAAGGAACAAGGATGAATCGGACTGCGGGATCCTAATCACAGCAATGCCATCATGAGTGCAAAAATTTGGTGGAATTGGCTCAAATCCCCCAAGAATCCATGGGCTATCATTTGGACAGCCAAGTATGCAAACCACAGACCACAAGAAGAACTAATAAGATTCACTCCGATGGAGAAAGGCTCTCTCGTATGGAACGCAGCTAAACAACATTTCCTACTCATCCAACAACACAGATTTTGGGAGATAAGAGATGGAAGCTCTACCAGATTTTGGACGGACTCTTGGGATCAATTCCAAAAACTCACCAACTTATACAGACCGCCTCCAGGCCCAGAATGGGATATGTAGCAACTGGAAACTGTTCAGCAACAATGGACAGACAATACCAAGCAGGGCTATAGGCAGTGGAAACATGCAGAAAGGATAATAGGGAACAATGATGAGCAGACAAAGGGAGCTTTAAACATGTAACTTCAAACCAGATGCATCAGGACTTCAAACAGCAGAGACATACTCAGATGGGGATACTCCCCTAAGGGATCCTACTCCACCAAGGAAGCCTATAAAATCTTGTGCAGGGATCCTATGCCTAAAGATCCTCTATGGGGCAAAATCTGGAGCTCTGGAGTATGGCCTAAAGTCTCATTATTCCTATGGCTATTTGGACATCAAAGAATCCTCACCTGGGATAACTTAAGGAAGAGAAGATTCCATGGTCCTTCAATCTGTCCAAATTGCAACTATCAGGAGGAAACACAGCAGCATCTCCTAAATTCCTGTTCGCTGGCGACTAATTTATGGGAGAAAGTCAGTTTTCGATGCCAACAGAATTGTAGGCCCTCTGCGAACATACTCAACTGCATTCGAAATTGGCACCATAAACCTTATAAAAGCGAACTTCTAAACCAACTTTGGAGAATAATCCCAGGGCTCCTTCTATGGACCATAGGGAAAGAGCGAAATAGGCGCATTTTCAAGGATCAAAAAACTCCTACAGATATCATCTGGAGGAACTTCTATCTCAACCTTACTGAAACCTTGAACCTGCAATCCTGGGCTACTGAAGACTATCCATATTTGGCCAAAGAAAAGGCCATTTGGGACAATTGGGATATTCAACTACACAATGGTGATTTGGGGCACAGAAGTCCTATAACTTCAAACATTGCCACAAATGCATGGATACCTCCTCCCATGAAAACCTTCAAACTCAATTTCGATGGTGCCTCTAAAGGGAATCCTAGAAAAGCAGGATATGGAGGCATCTTCAGAGATCACGCTGGCAACCCCATTGTTATCTATCTCGGAAATCTAGGCTGGGACACGAACAATTCGACCGAGATGGAAGGTCTTTGGCAGGGACTGCTTCTCTCTCAACGTCTTCAGCTGCACCCTTTGGAGGTGGAAGGGGATTCCCAAATTCTTATCAACATGGCCACTCAACTCCTAAATGGGGCTCATGCGCACAAAATTGCCAATAGCTGGAGACTGGAAGCGCGTCTGGAGGATATTGAATGGTGGCTCCACCACAACAGAGCTCTTCTCTTCAAGCGCACTAAAAGGGAGAGCAACAAAGTTGCGGATCTACTTGCAAACTTAGGAGTTGACAATGAGCATAATATTCTCACAGGTACTATAGACATCATCCAGAACTATGATCAGTAAAAGGAATGCAGAAAGCTGGTCCAGAGTGATGCAGAACTCCCGGATGCGGGTGCCGATGTAAGAGATTAATATGACGGGATGGGGGTGCGGCAGGACGGTAAGCCACATGCCCAACCGCGAGGAAACTGTCATAGCTCACTTAAACAGGACTGCCTGGAGTTTAATGGCATTAATGCCTGTCGCTCGTCTCGAACTCCGTTTCGATCTCCGATATGATACTGCTCATTGCGGGATGGCTCGTCCTTCAACTCAATTTACTGCTGGTTTATTGCTGGTGTACCGTTGCATTGTCATTTGGATTCATACAATGGAGAGATGCTCTGGCCTGAAGAATTCTCTTGTGCCTATTGCTCATAGATGCTCCCTGGATGCAGGCCTCTCTAGCTTGCGCACATCCTCTGGTAAGAGGTGCAGGCTCAATTGTTGCCTTGACCTTGGAGAAAATCTTCATCTTTTGCTCGCAGGTGTCTGTTTTCTTGCCACCTTCTCCCTTCATTCTCATGCTCCTCAATCCTCTGTAAGCTTGGCCAATCCTTTGCATCCTGGTTCCTCCCCCGCGCCGGAAATCATGTCGCGTCTTCGACATCGGATGCGATGCCGCAGAGGCTCCACTCGTCGCCAACTCCGACGCTCACCCTCTTCCTCCTCTGTGTCTTCTACTCACTCTGACAGTCATACCAGTCCCCCACGAGGAAGTCGGCTCCACTCTGGACATCGCATTGATTCTCCCATCCCTCTTTCCATCCCTGCTCAGACTCACACTGCGCATTTCTCCTTCGACTGTTCTCTCAATCGTCCTCGAGTTACTGCCTCCATCACTATTGCCTTCTGTGAAGAACCACGTGAGGCTGCCCCCAACTCTGACTTTGCTGGGAAAAGCAACACTATCGCTTTTTCCTCGGATATGCACCCTGGGTTGCTTCCCACTGTGAATGTGGGCTTGCAGGGGATGGAAAGCACAGCTACGCAGACTTCGGAACGCAAGGGCGTGCAGGAACTTTCTGTGGCGCAGGAAGGCTTGGAGCACACGCGCGAGGTGTTGAAGGATGATGATCAAGCGAGCGATGAGAAGGACAAAGTTCAAATGAGCGCGCAGCAGCTCCCTTCTACCTCCAGGCAGGTGGTCAAATCAATTGCGGACCTGTACACGAAGGATGGGATGCCGGATGAATGGTGGTGCAGGGTCATAGAAGAAACTCCTAATGAGTAGCACTACTTCCCTTATCTGGTTTTCTTGTGCAGTTTCTGCCCTTACTTTTGGGCTTGTCTCTGTTTTTCTCTGTTGTCTCTGTTTTCAGGTCACAGTTTTTTGCCAACTTGGTTATCCAATTTCTGAACTCTATGACTCCCCTGCGTGGGTTTTTTGTAGTTATCTATTTCACACTGGTTTCCCTCCTGTAAGGCAGTGTTCATCTCTGGTTTTTCCTGTTAAACATGCCACAACTCTAGGCAATGTTATGGCTATGGCCTGTTGTACATAATTTTTCACTGTTAATAGATTACTTTTACTTAGAAAAAAAAAATGGTCCTAAGCCAAAACCGTTATAGATAATTGACTTGATCTCTAGGTGTCTTCCTCCTATACTAGTTGGTTTGTCGGCAAATATGATCCCCTTGTAGGTTTTAACCCTGAACAGAAATTATCTACAAACGAATCTTATAACAGAAAATAAATAATAGCAAGGGCATAAAACATAAAATAGATAAACACAGAGATTTTCCCCTGGATCCCAAATCGGGACGACCAGCTTGATTTTTCATTATATTCCTTTTAGTGTTACAACACATATATATACATGCCGGAGCATACATAAACCCCAATCCATTAACCCTGGATTAGAACATAGCCGTAGTTCCCTTGACCGGATCTACAAAAATACCAGGGGCCGAAAACCATCGAACCCCAAAACCATGTGCAAAACCATGCACAAAACCATGGGCGGATCCGCCTATGAGTGGGTCCGCACAAAAACCACTTTTGGGGACCCCAACGGTGGGGACTGCTTTGCCCCTCGTGACCCCCCAGCTACGCCCGACGCAACATACAGCGCGTGGGGCTAATCGTGGAAAGAATATAACACATACCCAACACCCCTATTATATGGTTGGGCTTATATCCCCTGACCTTATGCTAGTTATTGTGCTCAAATTTATAAGTACCACAATGAATAAAAATAAAATATTGTGCATAGACAAATGCATTATGAGTATATTGTTTTGGATTAAATATTCCTCTATGTGTTTCAGTATAGAAGTAGATATGCCCCTCCAAAGTTGATCAAGTGTCTACTAAAAAAGGGCCCATAGCTTATCCTAATTCATAGAACAATGTAGTAATCAACCTTAAGCACAATGCTAAATTAAGTTCAATTGTTAGGAATTACCTTAGACAATATACCCTAACTAACTACTTGAAACTCCTTAACCTACAAATAAATGACTTAACACAGTAAATAGATTTAAATGTATATGAAATATTTAACAAGTACATAGAATACACACACAGTTATCATTATTCACGTCCTCACTCTTTTCTCCAAAATATGTACCCATTCTAAATGTAGCTCAAATGATCCCTTCACATGCTTCTTCCCACACTTGTCATTTTGTCTACAATGAATACAAACTTCTCTTTTTTGGGGGGGTTTCTTTGATCTTCTATATTATGTTGTTTCTTTAATTTCCACCATGTTTTGTCTTCTTCAAAATTTTATACCTAAATAAATGAATCAGTGCAAAACTACGCACCTCGAAAATGTGCAACCAAACATTGCACATCTCTGAATTATGCACTAGATGTGAACAAGAAGGGCCACCCTATTTATATAACCAACATAAATCCATATTGACTTTGTATATATCATGCTTTGAGAGGGAACGGTGACAAGGTCAAGCATTTCAAAAGAGACTACAAGGAATAGAAAAATAAGAATAAGAGGGATAATAATTATTTTCATGCCACTTCTAAAAAAGTATTATTGCAATGATGAAGAATATTCCTTTATTGTAGCTCTAACAGCTCCTAAGCTAGAGTATGTAAATAATATAACCAATATATTCCTTCCATATGACATCCCATTGGGAGTGGTTTTTAGTGTTTTTTAGAAAGGAGGACTATGTTCTTCTTCTTAACACTACGATTTCTTTTCCTAGACTTCCTTGCTTTCTCAGACTCCTTCTAAATCACAGCTCCTTTTTCACAAGAGTGTTTATCCCTAAAAACCCCAACAATGTTCTCAACATCAATTCAACCTTCTTCCATCATCAGGGCAAGGGTCTCCTTCACCTGAAGCAAACGAGGTCCTCAAACCTTTAATCGATAAAGAATAGTGGTTTTGATGATCTAATCCAAGAGGTGCATCTTGGGCATGATATCGCGGAAGTGACTTTGAAAGTGTAAGTTTTTTATTTATGATTAGTGCCTAAGCTAAGAGGAGTGCGTTATGATTCCACCTTGGCACAACCTATTTGATGGAGATGATGATTGAATTAAATTCCTCTTTTCGAGAGGACCAAAATTGATATAAATATCATCTAATTTGGACAAGCAGAAGTGTAATTTTGAATTTATGCCCACACATGTGCAAATTGTTTAGGTCAACCTCATTGTCATGTAGGCTCACGAAACCCAATGGACGTGTCACTTCACCCTCATTGACTTGTATAAATACAAGTGGCCTCTCACCTCATTTGGCATAATCATCACTCATACATTCTCTCTCGTTGGTTCGTACAACTATTGGGCATTCTATCTCTCACACAAGTGGCACAAGGAGGTCGAATTTATGGACAAAATTACAGGGCCAAAATTTTCAGTCTTTCTGCAGTTTGACCAACTTTGAATTTGAATTTGATTTTTAGAGTGAATTTTTTTTCAACATGGCATTTTTGGGCACATAAACATGTTTATTGCATCGGGCTTTCTAGCCACATAGCATAAAAACACATACACGCGGGCACACTGACCCCAACACATAAACACACATACACGTGGCGTATTTCCCTAGAAGCAACTCTTAATGCACCAACCTAATAATCACGGTCCTTAAACCCATTACACAGGCATGCCAACCTTAACCATATTCATAACTCGTCCCACTGGCCTAACATTTAGATATGCATAGAGGCATGTCAGCCTTAATTAGTTTCAGACTCACCAACCTATTCGACATGTACATGATGATTACAAGACAAGGGTCAAATAAGGGGTGTTACAACCCTTCTCTGCGCTCATTTAGCACTCTCGTGGCAAGTCCCTGGGGCCCTCCATGCACTTCCAACCACAAACAATAAAATAATGTAACACCCTCTTCCCACATCTCCCTGAGTAACCAGAAAACCTGGGTAAACATGTGACGAGAGGCTACTAATATGAGATTATACCTCCTAGATGAATTTGAGGAAATGGAACCGACAGAAACATGACAAAGAGACCTTACACTGCATCATTAACATCCCCATGAGGTAACCCAACCTTCCAGGGCCCTATTCCCTAAGGGGGAACTAATTTTTGACCCATTTGAGGGTTAGTCGCGTGCATTTAAGGGAAAGGGAGCAATTTAAGACCCTTAGACGCAGGCTTTCCTTGTCAAGGTAGCAGCTAAGGCCCCAAAATGTCAATTATGTGCCTGCAGCTTCAGGATTTGTGCCACATTTTCAGCCCCTGAGCCCAGGTCACTGCACAAAAATTCCTGTAATGTCAGGAGACGATAAATAACATTAAAACAAATACATGGAAGCAATCTCATTTTCAGCAACTCATCTAACCCCACCCAACCATGATAGGATTTTCGTCAAACATGTCACAAACATTGCATCTACAGGTGTAAACAACATAATTAAACATAGGGGTCTAATACTTATCTGAGAATCGCTAAGAAGCATTTTTCCCTTACATCATAAGCTGCAATACATTCTATTTGACCATGGATACATTTTATATTCATTTACAGGCAAAAGCATAAATAGAGTCATACATCATCACTAATAAAATACAAGCTTATAACCAACATAATAATAACATAAATACCATGGATATAACATCAATGAAATCCACATAATAACGAGTACATTTGCATACCAAGTACCAAAGGAATGAACTTCCCATTAATGAGTGTAAAAACCAATTGGAGATGGGGCTTCCACATTCCACCCGACCATAGATTGGTTGAGCCAAATCTACTTCAGCCAATCACCCCCATGCCATATTCATGGGACTCAAACTAAAAAACCAACCAGGGCATCCTGAGGCTAAACCACCTCACCCTCATCAATCATAAACCAGGATTTATCGTGATCTACACCTAATCACTAGGCCAACACAAGCATGGATATCACTGGATTCTCTCAGCCTAAACCATGAGGAATTTTCCTGTCTCCTAGTCTCCCAGGCTTTACCGCAACCCACAGTCTGAATCACGGGTCACTAGGTCCTAAATCCATACATACTCTCTTGGATTTACCGCAATCCCAAACCCAGGATTCCTAGGCCTAAAATGGAGAGTAAACCACCACCTCTCAGGCTTTACTGCAACCCACAATCCAAATTATGGGCCACTAGGTCCTAAACCGAGGAAACAAATGAATTGGTTTTATAATCATTCAGAGATCCACCTCACTCAGCTTTGAATCCATCCAGTAATCCAGCTAAACCAAAACATGATAACACCACAACACCATGGTTATTGGGAAATGGCAAGGTTAGGTTGAATACACTGTCACACCTTGAAAACCCCATGCCAAGACAACAAAGAACCACATGAAATACCATGCATGTCAATTCTAGCAAGGAAATCATACATCCAAATCAATACCTGCAAAGAATCTTGTTGTGGTTGCTTGATTCCTGCTCCTCCTTACTTGCTTCCTCATTTTTCTTGCTTTCTTGCCTTTCTTGCTCAAAATGGTAAAGTGCTCCAAAAACTCCAAGTGTCCAAGAGTGAGAGAGAGAGAGAATAATGAGAGAGCTCCAAAATTGAATTGACAAAAGGTACCAACTGATACTCATAAGCTGTTCTATAGAAGAGACCTCTATTTTCTTCATTTTCCATTATTTTCCTTCAATTTTCTCCTCACGTTCAACCTATGACCTTTCATCTCCCTTTTCTCCTAATTTCCAATATTTTCATAAATAATTGTGCCAACAATGCCATTTTTCCTCTCCAAAGCCTTTACCTTCGCCAGTTTCCTTGGCCATAATAAACCAAATTAACACCCCCTAGGATGTTTTGCCCAACATTCATCTTGGAATAAGTGTTTCATCAACCGTGGTTATTATTTTTTACTTTTATTACATGGAATTTTCACCAGGGCTATTACAAATAATACATATATAGATAACTAGGCAAATTGATGGTTATCCGAGGGTGGGTTAATCCAATGGCGAAGGGAAATAATGTCCCCCCCACCCCATGATGGTAGTAAGGGGAGGGTCCGCTATTTTGGCTCCAACACAGGGTTCCAACCCCTCCATCAAACGATGGTCATTTAACGAGTTGAATTGATGACCTATAGCAATTTGGGCTCCAACATTGCATAGTCGTTAGGATGGAGCTATACCCCAATGAGATCAAATAACTCCAATACATCTTGATTGATGGTTGTGATAACCATCAACCTCCAACTTGCCCGACCATTAACAGACCTCCTACAATCTGATGGGATCCAACCACACTTCCACCACTTACGACTTCCAATGGTTCCGCCTGTATAACCTTTCAACATACTCCGCTAACGGACTTAATGGAACAATGCTACAACACACTCAACGAGGTAGGCAAGGGTTCCATTCTTGAACCTTACCCCCAATTAACAAAATAAACCCCATTGTATCATAATTAACAACCCGCGCACAAATTTTAGTCCTTTGAAACTAAATTTGGCCATTTTTCGACAAATTTCTTTCTCCTCTTGCATTGATTATGTCTTTTTGAACCTCTTCAGGCACATGTGCCCTTTTCCGAGGTGGATTTTAATCATTCTCACCATTGTGATTTTCATCAAACAATTGGTGGAAAACCTGAAATTTTCTCAATCTAGCCCAATTAGGCTTAGTGTTGAAAATTTGACTCTAATATCACCACCTTGTAACTTCCCCAACCCCCTGTCAGGCAACTCTACTAACCCAAAAATCAAAAGATCACCAAATGTGCTAGCATAAGCACATAATTCTTGGTTCTAGTTATTAAACCCCAATTCACTGCCAATGCCCTTATAATTTTGTGCAAACCCTGCTTTAATTATGTCACCTCGGTATTAACCCTAGCTTTGACACCAATAAAATGTGTATAAGTAACAAATGTATAATGCGGTGTTTTAGCCATTAACATTCACACATTAATTAGGGTTTACACACAACAATTTAGTGTTAGGCACGACAATTATTTTAAATATTCGTAACAAAAAAAACCACCTTGTAACAACCCAACCCCTATTCGCGCAACACTACATAACGAGAACCCAAGCTTCACCAACATTCCTTGCAAAAGCACATAGTTTATGGTTTAAAATATTAATTCCCTAGTTCAATTCTTGAACTCTAGCACATTCTAGAACCCCTGTAACCATACCAATACACGACTGATACTTAGTAACCACTTAGTGCACTATATAGCTATCAATTTGGTTTTACCAATTTTATCAAGGTGAATGCACCTATACTTGGTTTTAATTATAAACTACAAATTAACATGCATAATGTCATGCAATACCCAACTGTCTGTACCATGCAATAATTATCCATTTATTTACACATTTAATAAACAATTATACTCATATCAGATAAACCATCCACAACAAAAATACAAGATAATTAAAGACATTAAACACAAAATCATAAAATTAAGGTTCCACCATAAATTCATTATTCAACACAGAAAAAACTCTAATCAACCAATGTAGTTACTTAGGTTACATTGTCCAAGGTGATTCCTAACAATTAACCTTGAGCATTGTGCTCAAGGTTGATTACTACCTTGTTCCATGATATAGGATCAACATTGGGTCTTCTTTCAGTAGACTAGATCAACTTTGGAGGGACATATATATTTTTATAGTGAAACGTGCAGAGGACTCTTTAATCCAAAACAATATGCTCCAAATGCATTAGAATTTATTGCTTAATTCATTTTTCTATGCTCAACATTGTCATTTTGTTCGTCGTGGTATTTACAAATTTGAGTCCTAGAGGAAGCACGAGGTTAGGGGATATCAACCTAGCCATATATAAGGGATATTGGCCCACAAACTGACTAGCATAGGTGGAAGACACCTAGTGATCAAGTCAATTTTGAATAATGGTTTTGGCTTAGGACCATTATTAACTTAGTGAGAATAAATTAAATGACATGGCATATGTGTGGGTTGACAAAATTCATTATGGGCACTAATAAGTCTTTATTGTTGGCATGATTATTTGTCATCATGGTCGAGTAGAGGTCTATGCTTAAACATAAGTGTGAAGCTCAACACTAGTGTAGGAATTATGTACTAAAATAACTTTGAATAGAGAGACAGAGAGAGGGAGTGAATGAGAGGGAGAAGGATATGTAGAGAGAGAGAGAGAGAGAGAGAGAGAGGGTGGGAGGGAGAGGGAGAAGGAGAGAGTTAGAGAGTGGGAAAAAGTGGGAGCGAGATGGAGAGTGAGAAGTGTAGGCTGCTTAGATATATTTGAGGTCATCACACAAGATCACATCTAGCATATTCTTTATGCCACTCACATAAGTGTACCTTCCATCATTGTCTAGCCACTTATATCCATGTTTCTCTCTCTTCATTTTTGTCTTTTTTAACAATACTTTTTGAGCTTTTTATTTTGTAGTATGCTCTATTCATTCAATTTGTTTTTTATTAATGTAAAGTTATTATTGAAAGGAATTTCTTGTGATAAACAAATACTTTAGAGGTGGAAATATATCGTAGGCTTTAGAGCTAAATTTGTTCCAACTTAGCTATATCTTGAACCACAAATTATTGTTGACCTCGTGGATATGATAGAAATTTAGTGGCTTATAGGGTAGTCTTGTCACGAAAAACATAAAGATACTAGATAGGTACGAGGAAACATTTTGGTGGAACTTGGTCATAAAAGGGACATTTATCTTTGCATAGTTTTTTAAGAGCAAATACACTCAATGAATTATGATTGCAGGGACATCACTTTAGGATCTATGCTAGTGTGCTAACACTAACCAAAGGGTGATTAATGAACCCCACATAAGTATCATATGTGCTTCTAGATAAGTATGGGTTCTTGTGCTCTCATTAGCTAGGTAGGGCCAATGAAGATAGAGTAAGAGAAGAATTTGACCACCTGCTTTTCCTATAATTTTGGTCCCATTTTTTAGCATCACCCTTCTTAAGATTGTTGTACATTTAGAATCGAGAAGGCAAACATGAAATTAAGATAGGGTTTGATGGATCCTTTTAGTCAATAACTACTACTAAGAGTAGATATCAAACATGTTTTAGGAAGAGTATCTAGTAATGTGGCTACGATAAGAGTTATGAGTGCCTAAAATTGTATGCTACACCTCATGTATAATATTTCCCCATGGTTATTCGAGTTATCATTTTGTGCAATTGCAATGCAAAACCAAGCGAATATTAGAGGTCTTTTTAGGTATGCTAGTCTTAGCATAATAAAGTCACATATCCAAAGCCTGTTAAAAAAAAAAGCTTATCTACTTAGGATCATCGTAATCCAATATCTAGACAAGGGGAACTATCATAGGTGTTACACAGTAATTTGTCATCGTCCTTGCAATCCCTCGTCCCGTACATTGGAGGGCCTTTCCCGTGACCTGTGAGTAGTGACATGACATGAAACCACTTTCATGGCATCCCCCTTTACAAGGACAATCATTCCTCTGAAGCAAGTTTCCTTGGAAAAACCCTAAAAACTGATCTTTTGGCATTGGCGCAACTAGCCAGTTCAACCCTCGTGCCAATGGGGAAAATCCACCAAAGAAGGCGCGCCAACTGGCGCTCTGTCCCAGTGTATTGTCCGCGCCAAGCTTAATAAAGATTGTTTTTTAAAAATAAATGGCGGAAGTTTGATTCCAACCAACTCCGGAACTGGTCTCTAAAATGAGCTGGGAGGTTTGGCTCCGGATGTCCATGTAGGGCAAGTGGTTTTCCACCTACCATGGAAGCTTCCTTAAGGATAGGGCCAATCCCATGATTGTAGGTATCCCAACTCCCCTTCCACCATCTATATAAGCTTGCCATATTCCCTTAGCAAGCTAGCCTGAATGGTCATAGAAGCAAGAGTTGAATTTATAGCGAGGAGACTATCGCCAGACAGCCTTTGAGAGCCTAGCCAAAAAGACAGAGAGCTTTGTCCCATTTCCTGACGAGCTTCACCGAGACGTGCTCCGCTGTCGACCCGCCGAAGGAAGATCCGACATCAGAGCTTGGGTTGTATATTTCTTTCGTTCCTATTATAATAAGCGACTATGATTATAGTTCCACTCATGTGTTCATATTTTATGATACGAGTTATATCTTCTCTGACTGATATATAGTTACAGGCTTCGGATTTTACATTTGTTGTTGTTTCTTCGTTACGTGTTGGTGTTCGAACGTGCTCAGCGAGAGGATTGTGATATGCCAAAGCGAGGGATGAGAAGCGTCATCTTCTCTGCAACGACAATTGCGCAGGATTTGAGGTAGGCCTCCTGTCACATCTTGGTCTTTCTATAACTAGGAACCTGCGTCTTTGCGTGACTTGATTGTTGCTAGACTCGATCTAGGCTAGTAGGGATCACCTCTGTCTGCAGAGGGGATTTACCTCTCCAATAATAGGTAACAATCCATACTTAGTAGGTGCAAATTTGATGTGTGCTACAATTTTTACCTTAGGAAAGATGAATTTGTCACTAAGTCATGATGGTAATTGGAGTAGTTAAAGAATACTCAAGTATTGTCTAAAGGATAGTGTGTAGTTAGCCGTATTGGGGTACTCAGCTCCCATTACTAAGCTTGACATTGTAATTTGGAATAAAGGTGGTGTTGTACGCCAAAGACCTTACAATTATAAAAGTATCGGACTTTGATATTAGAACAATTAATGACATTGTTGGGTAGAATATACTTTTTGAGTGAATTTTAAAAATCCTATGTCCTAATTGAGATAAATCCTTTCTTGGAGAGAAAGATATATTTAAAGATGTCCACCCTAAAGATGAAAATAAAACTTTTTGTATAATTTCCCCTAGACTATATTTGTAATTGGAAGAAATAGTCTATACCTATTTTCTAATGTTCATCAAAATGGTTATATATCATGATAAAAACATATTAATAACTAATAAATCCATCTCTATTTTAAAGATTGATTTTATGAAAATAATGCAAGATTGATTTTATGAAAATAATGAATTTGAATTATATATATATAAATATATATAATTTTTATTTATTTATACTTTATATATATTTTTTATATTAGTGGGGAATAATGCATGTAGTTGAATATAGATATATAATTTATTAAATTTTATGAATGTTGGTTTTATTCATTCCAGGTCTCATCGGATATGGGATTTTCATGAAACCAAAATAAAAATTGTTCATTTTCCCGGGCTTACAGGGTTTGTCCGCTGAAGGAGGAGGATTGGCGCGGCCATGCCGTTCATTTTCCCGGGGTTACAGGGTTTGTCCGCTGAAGGAGAAGGAATGGCGCGGCCATGCCGTGGCAGGTGCAGGTCTGATACCATACATTTGGTTGAATTCAAGAAATTAGATTTCCGGTGTCTTGAATCATGGTGATTCTATTAATCTGCACCAGGTTGGCGATGGCCCTCCATCTCTGTTAGCAACTTTAAAATACTTCTAGAGAAGCGCAACAAGGCACTCAAGGGGCTGTATGTTCAGGATTTCACAGAGGTTGACGAAGCTGAATGGATGGCCAATAATGGGCAGACAACTGTATTGCTATTTTATCTGAGAAGACGACGATTTTTAAACTTGTAGCGGAATCTTAGTAATGAAGAAGAAAGGAAGAAAAGAGGTCAGATGGTTGTCCTGTCATCTGCAATGCATGTTTCTGTCCCTTTTGAAGAAAAACTACAGTTATGGATCTCTTACAAGGTAGGTTGGCCGTAATTGTTATGATGATTTAGAAGAAGGAGAGCTGGAGGATTCCTGCATTCCAAGTCCATGTTCACACAATCTACATCACGTGCCTAAACCAACAGAGTCTTTGTAGGTTCAGTTCTTGGCTGCCCACCAAATAGCTTGAGGATATCTTTTATCTGTAGAAATATCTGTTGTCGACTTACATTGTGAGTGCATTTATAGAGGTAATGGGATGCATATGAAAATAAGGCTCAGAATTATCACACTGATACCATGTTTAATGGGAAATGGATGTTGTTAGAAGAAAATATCCCTGCTTAATATGTCGGATATGGTTGGTTTGGGAAGTTTTGAAACTGCACTTTATATGTGTTTTTTTTTTTTTTTTTCTTCTTCTTCTTCTTCTGATAAGCTTTTCATACACATCAAGGTGAATGACCCAGCTTAGCCAACAATAAGTGCAATAGTCTTTGGATTTGCCAGTTCTATGTAGCCTAGGAGAGCCTTACCAGAACAGAGTTGCACAATTTGTTTTGTGTGCTGTCACAATCTTTATGTTATTCAGTGCTATCTACTGTTAACCGGATGAATAAATGTGCACCACTGTTGTATAATCCCTTTTTGAAAAACCCAACACATAGAACCCTAAGGGCAAAAATTACCCTGGGGTTCTATAGGAGACTTCTTTTTCTCAAAGTATTTTCATCAACTCCATGAGAGGCATGAGAAATTTACCTTTTTCTGCTCATGCACCAAATCAAAAGCCATCGTTGATGCATTGGGAATAACCTGAGGAATGGGATCAGCTTCCAATCAAGAAAGTTACCAAGTGGCTGAATTGGTACTTGTTTATGTGATGTAGAGACCTACTAATTGTTGTTATTTTCATATATTTTGAATAGCAGTCAGAGTAGTTTATTATCAGGCAATATAACATGATTAGGAAGTAAATTAATCACAATTTCCGCCCAGATCATACCTTTTCCAATGCTGCCATCTGCTGATTTGACATAGGAAAAACTGGTTTCTGCTGCTCTGATTAAGGAAAAATCTGTGTGATCAGCAAGAACTTCAACACTCACATTGTCTTCTTTTTGTATCCAAAGTGTATTCTTCATTTCCGGTGGGAATTCTTGCTAACTAGACCCTGCAATATACATTTCTTCTATCCTGAAAATATTGACACCTATACTCACCAATGTGATGCTTTGCATGGTCTGCACCAATATTGCTCAACAACATTATTAGAGGCAACTGGATAGGGAAGCCTTTCTACGTTTGTGCAGCACAAATCTCTTTTTCAACAGAAAAAATCCGTCAAGAGACTAGGAATTTTGATAATTCCTTTGCAACCCAATGCACTGAATGCTAAGGATTTGCAGGGATCCTCTCATTGCCATCATCTGCTCTGAAGATTTAGCAATTGCATCATTACTTTTCCCTGCATAATTAGACTCGTGGCTCCTTTTTTTCATGATAGGGGCTTTGAACCTCCCTCTTGGTTGGCTCAAACGAAGTAGACTTTCCAGCTACAAAACAAATCTCATTTAATTCTAGCATCGCTCTTATAGTGGCTGCCAAACCGTTCAAGTTTTTCACTGTCAACATTAAATTGAAATCAGCACAAAAAGGCCCAGGTACATAGCAAAAGAAACTTATCACTAGGTCTAGCATCTACATGCATTTTCTTGTAAACCCTTTCAAACCCTTCATTAAATTTTGTTGAAATGGCATCAGTGCCACTGAACTTGGGAAGATGTTTACATGAGCCATTAGGCATATCATAGGGGTAGACTTGTTTGCCAGCCAAATACAATGGAGGCTATTGAGCCATTTAATTTGCAGAAATCACTGAAAATAATTATGAAACTGATGAAGATCTCAATACAGGAATAAAAGAAAATATAGTCTTGCCAACTAAAGAACCCCACTGTGTAGATACGATCCATGAATATCAAAACCACTGTTCAGGGTTGTTGATAATCAGTAAGAGTGATGTATCGGGATTAAACTGGATGATCTCCTTGGTGATTTCAGTGGACTTCCCAGATGAACAATCTGCAAGAATACAAACCATCCACCCAGTGTGGTGTAACCCCCTAGCTAAAGATCTCAGAAATCTAGACCCCGCAGCTCAGCAATGGCACCAAAAATGTTAGCACTCAAAATTGTCCTTTTGATACACCAAAAGATAAAGAAGGGAATTTAGACTATAACAACAAGAAGCCAACAAGAAGTGGTGTTTGATCCAGGAGGATGAGTGCTTGCAGGACTGAGCCAATGGAGATCGTGTAGGCTCAGAGGGAGTCTAGCCTCAAAGGGAGAAGCCTCATGGAGGATTGGATCTTCAGGTTCAAATATGATGAGGCAGAGGCATTACTGAGATTGTCGGGTTCATTCCACAGGGTATGTTGCAGTGATTGATACCAAATGGGCTAGTGTTGTTGGTGGTAATATTGATGGAGATTTCTCAGTCTTGGAATTACTTCCCTTGCTAAGAGGGAGTGTTGCTTTTTGTAGCTTGGGAGGTACTCCAAGCCTCGAGGATCGAAGGATTGGAGGAAGGAGTTCGACAAGTGGCCTTGTGGGCTTGAAACCCATGCTTGGGGTTTTGCACCCATCGATGTTTGGGTCAAAATTGTGATGAAATTATGACATGTGACAGATGAGGATGATAGTAGATGATGAGACGAATCCAACGCATCAGGAATCACCCAAGTCTTAGTTGTCGTTGAAGAGATATTAATTTTTGAAGATATGATGGGTAAATTTGTCTAGTTGGGCAAGTCAACTTGAGGTCAAAATGGTGCCTAAAGACAAATGCGTTGGATCCACTTCATGCATATAAATTTAGGTCAAGTGTGAGGCATTTAGACATATCTAAGGAGCATTCATCATCCAAGAAACCTTTGCAATTTGGTGCGGATTTGAGGTAGCGAGCAAGGGAAGGAAGAAGCACGTGTATGGAGAGGAGTAGCTCTGTTTTTAGGGTGTGGATTTCTTCATAAAGAGGCCATAGATGTCAGAGGCTTGAAGGTGACAACGTGGAAGATTGGAGGCCTAACTCAAGGCCAACATGACAACAGGATTCCTGCTAGATCAGACCATAAGACTGAGGTAAGTATTGAAGACTGTTTGGTGTATTTGTGTGTGGGTGTTGGCATTGTTTTCGCCTGCAGGGATAGGCTGCTACAACAACACATTTATGAGTTTTGTGAGAGGGATAGAGATACCTTCTCTCCTTTGTGTGTGGGTGTTGGCATTGTTTTCACCTGCAGGGATAGGCTGCTACAACAACACATTTATGAGGTTTGTGAGAGGGATAGAGATACCTTCTCTCCTAGCTGTAGACTTCTAAAGGAGGTCACAACCCAAGCAATGGTATCTTGTTGTGCTATGGGACTTTTTATGTTGTTGTTTTGGGCAGAGTACAGGAGGGTGTCTTGTGAAGTTTTCCAAGGCCAAGTACAATGCTTAAGGAGCCATATATGGACAACATAGGTAGCAACCAAATTGGAGAAGGAGATACAATGATTTGTGTAGGGATTTGGGGTTGTTGGGTATGCCCTAACCAAATTGCTACATACATAGATCCCAAGGCAAGGTGGAAGCAACAGGGAGTTGTAGATGTCATCTTGGTTGATGGTTGGATGCTAGTGGATGGGTGTCCTAGGAGAGGACTGATTGAGTTTTTTGTTAACAACCACGTGGAAGGGTTCCCATAGGTGTTGGAAGCCCTAAATAGGAGCAAATGCTACAATAGGATTGGTCACTCTCGGTTTGTTAGAGGGTAGCGTGAGAGTGGACCAAGTGTGGACATTGGATTGGGCATTTATGGCCTAGTGGAGGATAATGTGATAGTGCCCAAGTTGGAGCCCGATGTGCACTATCTTCATGGACCTAGGTGGTTGCTAGAGTGGCAGTTGTTGAGCTCACGGGTCTGATCAACCAAGAGCGGTTTGTGCGGCCCTAGACTTGTGTGTGGAGAAGCACTTTTACAATAGATGATGGACATACCTCCTAGCCCATGTTCATTGTGGGAAATGGACATCTTATAGTGATAGGTGGTAGCCCTCCGTGTCTTATGTTGGTCTTCATTGGAGCAGCGCCGGAAGACCATAGTGGGTTGAAGTCCCTGAGTAGGATCGGGCAGGTACAAGGTATGACCAAGAGGAGCTAAGAGAGTCGACTACATCAGTCAGATGGTCAGATTATCTTGTCGAGGGCAGATTGGTTGTTGATGGAATGACACCAAGCCCTAGTGTTGTATTCTTGTACTAGTGGATGTATGAGGGCTATTATCCCTGGTACGGGAGCCCTAGACTATTGCATTATTTAGTTTGATTAATATAACGAAGTTGGGTTGAAATTGTAAAATGATGTCCATATTTTGTGCACTAGTAGATTTGCTACTGTTTATACTCCGTTGTGCAAAGTAGTATCATTGTGATTCTTGGTTTGGTAGCGTCAGAGATTCTAAGATTCTATCCTAGACCCAAGATCGTGGAAAAGCAACAAGGAGTTCATACGAACCAAGGCATATCGGATGGAAAGACTTGTAGGAGAACCGAACTCGTGGTTTCTGTGGCATATCGTTCTTCATTGGAAGTCTTTGTAGTATTTTCTGAAGCTGAAAATCCACGATCCAGAACCCTTGATGGAAGGTGTGGATCTGTAACAAAATAATAAAGATTCGTGGAAGCACAAAGGATAGATCCCAATGCGGACCTGCAACAATGCAATAGGGAATTTGTGGAGGCACGTATGGTATTTTTGCAGCAGACCCAAGCTTATTGGAGTGCGGACCTGAGCCACTTAGGAAGCTGTGTATTAAATCGAATTTCTGTTATCAACTGAACTGGTTGATGGGACGTTCGCTTGGGTTTATTCTAGATAGTGGTAATAGAATAGTTTCAAATTGTGGACCAATATAGTTCGATTTTATGTGCACAGTATTTGAGACTGTGGAACTCATTGTACCGAAGTTGTGAACCTGGATGGTATTGGCATTTTTGGACTGTTGCAATATTGTTGAATGTTATTGTGAAATAATGGTATTGTTTTAGTATATTGTACCACTGATTGGATTATTTGTTTAATAAAAAAAATTGAAACCCTAGTTATCTGAAAGCCCTAATAGAAAATTTCCCTAGTATATTACAACAAGATATCATTTCCAGCAATAAAAATACTAGGCACTCTATCATAATACCATAAGCATAACCACTCTATCATATTACCATAAGCATACAAAAGAAAAGAGAGGGATGTTGGAAGCCTCACATATACTTTCTTGTACCTTCACTTTCTCCTCTTAAAGATGTTCAATTAGGATTAGAGGGGTTTCCTTATCAATTCAACCATGAATAACAATGGAGGGAGAAAATCATTAGATTGATTTGAGCTCCATTTTATTTGCAATAGTATATCATTTAGCGAGCTCCATATTATTTTCAATAGAATATCATTTATTGGAATCTATGATTACTTGGAAAATATCTTTAACTTCAACTTCTTCCACAACATCATCCAAAGATGAATATATCATATTTGCATCCTTTACATGCGAGGATGCATCGATGGATTGCAAGAACAAGGTTCCTTCAGGGCAATCCACAATAAAGTTGTTGATATTTCTACTCCTCTAATCTGTCCATCTATCTGACAGCCTTGAGGAGTTTCAGAGGAGTCTGGGGGAGTGGGGAGTGTTACAGAAGAGTCTGCAGGAGTAACTTTTTTACAATGGTGATTTGGCAAGACTCATGAGTCTGAAAAGAGTGTGATGACAGTGATGGCACTGATCTGCAGTCCTCCAAAGAGCCAAAACACCCTTGTAATTCAGTCGCTGAGAATAAATCCTGAGCAAAGCCATTTTATGCTGGAGCTTTTCCGTTGCGTTTTTCTAGGGAAAATTCTGTTATCTGTTATCCCCAACAACTGCCCAAGGCTGAGAATGGTGGTCGAATGAGGTAACCTCAAACCGCTTCTAGGTTGGTAACTTGCCACTTCCAACCTAAGAGAGGGTTCTCTCTGGATCAAATACTAGATCTGACCTCTATTTGACTCAGGGGCTAGATTAGGGATTTAAAAAGTAAAATGATTGAACCTGGTTTCTTGCAACACAGGCCAAGATATCCATTGGGTATGGAGTCAAGAGGTCTGAAATGAAAAGAAATCTGGGAAATCCTCTCTGGAATTCGTCAACAGAGGCAGGATAAACATATGGACTGTGCCAAAATCAGTGGGTTGTCGTTGCAGTGGAATGGAAAGAGAAACATTCAGTGGGGCATCAAGGTCTCAGCTGTAGAATACCTTGAAACCATGCAGAAAACTTTACAGACAGATGTTAGACAGATGTTAGAAGGCATAAATCAGAGCATTCTGAGAATGAATTCTCACACATTTATCAATCTAAACATCTAAATAGATATGAAAGACTTGGAAAATAAAGAAATACATACTCAGAGAAGACAAACACCAACCAATACGTCACAGGAATCTCTGCAGATTGAATCCAAACTTGCAAAACCCAATTTTATTGAAATTTCAGGAAAAGGATTACAGCAGCTCGAGGAGCTCAGAACATTGCTACAATTTACCAAAATCCAAGCCTTACACATTAAAATTACAATAATATATAGGAAATAATTTTTCCCCAGGCTCAAGGGGTCGAATCAAGCCAAATTTCCAAAAATATCAGCAGCTACATTTAAGTTTGGAACTGTCTGCCATGAAAAATGGACCAGACTGCTGAAAACTAGGGCTGCAATTACGAGTTCCTATCTCCTAAATTACGACAGCTGTGTACAATTTGGAGGAGGTTTTTGTAGATCAGCTTGTTCTGAGCAATAACCTCTCTCGGTTTTTTGAGATTCGTCTCTATTTACCCGGGATCCGTATTTGAAAAATATGTGTTAAACAAGAAAATTCTCACGTCCTAAAAATAGAGCTCAAAGATGCATTCGATTCTCCCAATTTGTGAGACCTGTAGGAAAACTGAAAGAGGTTATTTTTCCTTGGTCCGTGCTTTGGAAGAACCTCCTTCGGATTTTTAAAATTCGTCCTCATTTGCCGGTAAACTGCCTTGGAAGACGACTGTCAAACTGCAGAAACACCTCCCAAAAATGAAACACTGCTTGCTGCTTTGAATCTGGGACATTCAATTCCTCAAATGTGACTGTCCCACTGTTATCAGTGTCAGTACTCTTGAACGTCTCCTTCAAACCCTTTATTTCCTCTTCTAATAGACTTTCAGCAATCACCTTCAGAGCAACTTTTTTAAGCTTGTTCATTGCCCTGAATTGCTTCATCCTAACTAATACAGCACTGTCAAATGATTTGTCTGGTGCCCCACCATCTTCTCTCATCCATGGATGGCTTAAAACATCAGGAGCTGTAAGATGTTTCTTAGGATTGTGTTCAAGCATCCCTTTGACCAGGTCTTTTGCACCGGAAGGGCAATATCAGCAGCTTCTACAGCTTGTTTTTGCTTCTGTTGCCCATAAATTTGACATGTCACAACATAGGTAAATTTGAAAATTTCAGATCTGCTTGAGCTCGCACTTCACGAGATAGCTCATATCCATGTGTATTTGTCAAATCAACTCCAGACATACCATCCTCAATGTCCCCAAAGACTTGCTTCTCCACATAGCTTTGTAGCATTAGAGCTTTCCTGTAGTACATCTTACCTCGAACAGTTTTTTGCTAATGTTTGGCCACTATATGAAGCCCATAAGCGCAACTCCAAGAGATCACTGGAATTGTCCTGAAGCTCTGAATCCAGTGTAGTTTCATCTCGACCAATACGTTCTAGAAAAAATTTCCATTCATCTGGGAAAATCTTTTGAAGCTAAAAAAAAATAGAAATTCCATCTTCGTTTTCCTTCCGTAATTCAGACATGCTGTACATTACTGTCTCACTGTAGTATGGAGTAAAGACACTAAAAGGCATCACCTCTCGCACAGGCTTTGTTGGTTCCATTTTCATGAACAATGAATTTGTAAACAATTCTAACCGACATCTTGCCTCAATGTTTTTTTTGGATATTCACAGCATAGTCCTTGATAGTAAGAAGCGAGTGAAACCTCTTGATCTGTTCCTTATGATCTTTAGGCCATTCCATCTGTGAGAAGTTATGTCCTTCGATCCTTGCTTTTATGAGAATTCCCCGAGTGTCGTAAATATCTCTTAGATTGGGAGACAAGATATCATGATTCATGAGTGACTACATCATAAAGATTTTGCATAGCTTTCGTAGCCCGCTTTGCTAGATGAGGTGGCTGTTCATGTACTAGAAGACCTGTCAGTGCTGTTATTCTTGATAGCAGAAGAGCCAGCTTATTTATTTGGAAATTGACAAGAACAGATTGATCTTGTATGCTATCATTTACATCACGAAACAATATTTCAGCCCATAGCCTGCCTTCATTTTCAAGCAATGATTTTAATATTTTCTCCATATTGTAGTAGCATTCGACAACAACATAGCACATATATTCGTCTCTCATAATTCTGTCCCACAATTCCTTTTGTGTGTCTCTGCACTCCACCGACAGGTCTATGGCCAGAAAAATCTTACTGGAGAGAAGAAATAGTGGCCATTGTACTGAATTTAAGCTCCCACATTGGAGGCTCCTTGCACTTTTTCTTCATAATAAGAGTGATCAAACAATGAAACATAACCTTCCTTGCATGATATCTTTACAACATACTTGTGAAATATATCAAACTCACAAGCCAATCTTTTACACATATAAACTTTTACCCCTTTCTTCCCCGAGTGAAACATGAAAATGATAGGCTTACCAAACCAAAAGAGGGCAAAGACCAATGACACATTTTTCGACACTTGACACCCAGAGCATTGAAATAAATTACATAGCATTGTTGACTGGCATCTAGCCCGTTCTTTCAATTGTAGATCACTGGTCTTAATTCATTGCTTGTATATTGTGTAAATTACAAGAACCAGCCCAGAATTGCTTCGTTTTGTAGTCTCTGTTCACAGGAATTAGATACCGGTACAACATTCGCATATCTTTTAATTTGCTGGTGCTCTGTTTACACTGTATTAGCTTTGCACTGCACAATCTCTATACAAATGGTAGTGGGTACCTACAACCCCTTTTATGTTCTGTTTATGATCAAACGAGTCATCCTTGAGCACCAATTACACTGTGTATTATCTCAGTGCCAGCACTTACTATTATTATGCTCTTCTTATTATGAATATGTTAAGGTAGATAAGAAGTCATTTGAATCTCATTCCTCGGGGATGCCTGGGTAACTAGGACCAAGCACAAGAAAATATGATTATAGAAGTAATTCCTAGTAATTCATAGTCCTGATGATGAATCACACTGCTTGGTTCGAAACGCGTCGACCTCGTTCTTTTGCATGTGATTACTACCAAAAGAATTTCTACAAATTCCTATTATGTCGATGCCATGCCTGGGAGGTGCTTGGATGATTTACATCAACTATGTTCTCATTTATTCATTTATTATGGATACTATTGCACTAGATGAGTTATCATTTGGAGTTGATGCTTCAAGGGTGTTTAGGTAGCTACTATAATTCCCATGAAAGTACGATGATAGCTTTGATTCCTATGATTTGAATCTCATGCCTCATGGGTGTCTACTATCTTCTACCAAGTATGTTCTTATCTATTTTGTATATTCAATTAACTATTTGAATCTTGTGCCTTGAGAGTGCTTGGTTGCCTACTATCACGTATAATAAGGTTAGAATATTTGTGGTAATATGCCTATTGGCACAAGAATGTAGAGAGTGGGTTTTGAGTGGTCAATGTGGTCAATGAATGGTCATTCTCTGGCCTATGGGATCAATGAAATATATTAACTTGGTATTGTCAGTTGGAAAGTCCCCTTGGCTCTCTTCAAGACACTATTTTTTGTAGAGAGTTATTTAAGCTATATCTCGTACACCTAGCCAAAGTACATGGCTGACTGCTTTCGATGTACAGCCTAACCGAAGCTTCCAGACTTCAGTCTTATAAATTAAGATGAATTATAGATTTACTATTCATCATACTTGTGCTTCAGCAATTTTGATAGCGTACCTCAGAGTACCTGCAAAATGTCTGGATCAACAAATTCTGCTTAAAGCTAAAGAAAACATCAGCTCCCCCTGAATTATAGCTCCCTCAGAATATTTGAAAAGAGATCTTGCCCAATGAGACATCTGAAACTGGTTATCAGTCCTAATTACATGGACAGTTTTCTTAAAATAATCAATGGGCAAGAGGAGATATTAACTCGTTCAACTATTTCTGTATGAAGAGGAGTTGATATATAGCTTTTCCCAGTTTTCTGAAATACTTCTACTTCCTTTGAACTTTCAGAAGACTATCATCAACTATAGCTCAGGCTTAATAGCTGCAACCATCTCCTTTCCTTGGTGGAGCCTGCAAATGAAGGCTTGGACAGAATCATAACGACAGAAAAACATTTCTTAATTGATTCACTTCTTTTCTTTGTATCCTTTCAGAGATCCGGATATAGACATACCCACTTAGATGGAAAGAGTCTGAGGTGCACTTTTTTTTTGTTATATTCTTTTGTACTTCAGGCACAGTTCTCTGCTATATGCATCATTCTGTTTTCTTTATGAGATCTAAAGGTTGTATTCTAATCCGTTTGCTGGCTTCTCATCTTGTTATACACATCCACTCTCTGAAGGTTATTATGCCACATAATATTGACAAAGCCCTATTGTCATACTGGACACTATTCCTTAGTCAACATAGTCAAAAGGTTAACATGTCACTGCCTTGCCTTGCTATGCCCCAACGTCACTGTATTTAAGTCAAGAATACAGTCACTGCCTTATTTCCATATTACTGTCATCATGCCATCACTGTTTGCAAGATTGCTGCCAACCTTTATCTCAGATTCTTGCTCAGTCTTATATGACGTCATTCTCTTCCAATCATATAAAGCTCATCATGAGAAGTTCAGACTCTCAAAGAGTCATTTCAAATGGGCACTGTAAGAAACCAAATTTTCTTAATTCTTACACTCTGCTGTACTTTGTCAATCTGATTTCTGCTGCTTAAAACAACGCTTGATCACTATTTTAGTCAACAATACTTCTGTCCTCTGCAACCCTTTGCTTGTTTGGCAACTGAATCTTAATGAAAAAAAAATGTCACTGATACAACCTCAAGGATTGATGTGGTTGTAATAATTTCGTCCTTAAGATGTCACTTCATAGAAAAAGGATTCTCCAATGCCCATTGCTTCAATTTAGGATAGATTGTCAATCTTCGATCTGCTACAATCTTTAAAGTGTTGCTAAGTATAGTGACAAATCATTGTTGGAATACCACAGATTTTACCATGGAATGGTCTTCAAATAGTTGATTTGTGTACTGTCTGATTAGGCTCCAGCACAGGTCACCGATGCTTCAGGTCTATATTAAAACATACCTCAAATGCTGCTCCAGTTTTGTCCAGGAATAAACTGTTTCCACAAACTGTCTCAGGTCTGTAATAGAGTTTAGTGTCGGGAATTCTTAATGTCAAATTTCTTTGCAAGGAGATACATCTTGTGAGCATTACACAAGGAAGTTATTGGGGTTGAATCATGCTGGAACGATACCCTTACACACAACTTCAGATGTTCAAGAATTCTAATGCACTTTCGAAGGAGTAAAAAAACTTCAATCGTCAAAATACATCAGACCTGTTACAAAAATTTTCAAACTGTCCAATGGAGCTTATTTGAAGGATTTTGATGTCAGAATCCCAAGCCGCAGGTATTGAAGAAATCCTAAGCAGGTCCAAACCTTAGGTAGAAGGTAGTTCAATTATAGAGACACATGGATTCATCCACAAATGGAGTCATGTTGCCTGTAACTCGAACATTCTCAATTTATGCGCAGAAATGTGCCCCAACAAAAGGGTTGAGCCATAGCACAGAAAACAGTTTGTGTGTGCCCAGTAATGCTAATCGTAGCCCAGAAATACTCCTTCCTGCTCAGAATTTTAGATTCTGATAAACAATTGTTAAGGATCATTTGAGGACCACAGAGAAGTATAGGTGACTAGACATATAGTTTGGAGCATCCATAAAAATATTCCTGTCACCTGCAAAGGACAATAAATGCCCAGCGAGAACCCACAAGGAAAAGAATATAAGAAAACTTGTTCCCCAATCAGGTGAGTAATTCTGCTAGAGGATAGATGCAATATATAAGGTGAACACTGATATAAAGGTATAGATCCCAAAAGATTGTGGAAAAAAACTTCCATCAGGATAAATAATATTAGTTTCCCCTATTGAAATGCACTTCCACAAGAGTTGAAGAATATGGAGACACTGAATATGAAAACCATTTGACCATTGCAAGAATGTTAATCTTAAACTATTATTGATTGATGTTGATAATAGTGGATATACTAGATATGGCAACAATCTCAAATTAGTTGATATTACCAACTGCAGTAAAATAGCCCAAAACAAATGCTCATTACAGTGGACATATTTGAACATAGAAAATCATTATGAGTTACATAGTTTGTGCACTGGTCTTGAAGTTCAAGATATAAGAAGTGGAAATGGAAACAAAGAGTTAAAAGTTGTTGTTGTTTTCTGCAAAGGTTAAGCATAATGAGAGTAGAGCATGGAGAAGAAGAAGTTGAAGATGGTGAGCAAAGTTTAGTTTTTCATACAGGGATTTCTACCATAGCCAAGGTTGCTTCAATTTATATTTTTTTATTGTTTTTTACGTTACAAACATACACAACTTGGAATTGATGACCATTGAAAAATGTTGCAAAAAATATAAGGGACCTCTGTTTTGTTTTGTTGGATAAAAAATAACAAATCACTCATTTGCCACTTGATAATCGATTTATGTATCTATTACATGGTTGTGGAAAGTTGAACAGATTTGACTTGTACTTAAGGCCTAGGAAATTTACATATACAAGACTTGGTTATATTGGGAAAAAGAATGCAAAGAGAAGGTGTATTCTCTTAGGTTTTATGGAGAATATGACTAAGATTTCCTTGAACTTTCAAATGGATTATTAAAACTGGAAAGACTTGAAATGAGAGGTTTCCATTTCACCGAGTTTGCAATAGTGGTTGCAATGTTGAACCTAAACTCATTGAAGTATATCGGGGAGCAAGGATACAAAAAAATTAAAATAGGTGACAAATTTTTGTCTACATTATGACCATTTTGGAACGTAGAGTTTACAACACCTCTTAGAAAGACATGGGATGAACTTGATTGAAATGGAAGTAATGTTTGGAAACTGATCAATGCATATTTTGGCTTACTATTCTTTGGCTGGAAGAAGAATAGATAATCCAAGTTTGTAATCCTTCTATTGCCTCATTCTTGCTCAGTATCAACAAATTAAGTTGGTTTATACATTTCATGATTGTGACTTGGATTTATGTACAGTAAGTAGTAGGATATCATTCGTGTACCAATAAGTGTACCTTCCTAGCAATTTGGATACAAAAATATTTCCATTCATCGACCACATCCTCCTACTTCTATGTGCCAAATAAGGATTTGGGCGGATGAAACCCTTCCATTGTGCTTTTCTTCTACCTCATGAGGCTTCTAGAAAAATAATATCTGGCATTGAGGCTTGAAAATCGAAATGGAGTAGTGTTGCTAAAATGATTTTTGGTAATGCAACATTCAGTACTGAAAGACAAATATTAAGAAATGCACCATTCAGTGTTGAAGGATAGATCTCAAGAAACCCCACTTTAAAGGTTTATTATATTAATGAGAATATGCAGAGGCTTCTTCACGCTGAAGTTTGATGGAGCCTCAAAATACAGAAGGGAAATAAGTTGGGATGGGGATTTATTTACAACCATACAAAGTTGGTAATTCTTGGATGTTTGTTCATTTGCGACAACTCTTGAAAAATGTATCCAATTTCTAGTGCTGGTGCTGAAGATTTGTTTAAACAGAGACATGGCAACCGTGTTTATGGAATCTCGGAAAGAGACTCAAGTAAGGCGATTAAAATGGTGAAGGGAAATTGTATGTGAATATAAGAAGTTTAGGGGCTTCAAAACTTTTAAGAATATAATGATGGTACTGGAAGAAAATATTATGTTGTAGCAAGGTGTTTGATAACAAGTTTCATCTATAGTAGACAAAGAAATCAGAAGAATTTCAAACCTTTAGTTGAACAAATGTCTATGGAGCAGAGAATTTCAGTCCTCTCAATAGAGTTTACAAATTAAAGGACAAGGCTTTAATGAGATCACTTCCATTATGATGATGCCATGTTGAAGACATAGTAACCGAGGTTGAATTCGTATACGGATATAGTATGAGATGAAAAATTTTGGGTACAACAAAAAAATTGGGACTAAACATCTCTGTGATACAAAAGCAAATATGCTTTTTTTTTCTTCTAAATTTTAGAAGTCAAAGAATTGTAACTATCGTATCCTTTCAAAATGGATACGAATTGTGGCTTCCTTCTTCAATACTTAAGTTTTAAACACGATACTACTGGTGGCCGAACTCATTTATATCGTAGTTTTGCCTTCATCATGCTCTGAAAGGTTGACTTCTAAGTTCTCACCAAATCAAATCCAAAGGGAAACACTTTGAGAATAAGCAATAATCACAATCTTCATGAATCACTCCAATCCCTTCTCCATCCTTTGACCTCATTTGCGGCCATCCAATTTCATCCTGACCAAGTGCAATGAGTGCCCCCATGTTTTTCAGTGGACTCTGGCCAAAGCCAGCTCTGGCACAGGGCATGCTGATAATGATTCAACTTTGGAAACAAAGTGTGGTCGTCAAACGTGGAATCTAAATACTCAGCCAGCAACCGCGAGCTTTGAGATATGAGTTCGAGCACTGAGCAATATGAAAGAAAACTTCTCCATAACCTTTACGTATTTCTCACAGGCCTCCTTGTTTCACGAATCCATTATGGGATCTTTAAATATGGGTGCAACTTGTGACAAGCTTTGTGTCATACCTTTGTGTCATGTGAATTTGTCAATGTCTTGGTTAATTCAATGTTTCCAAAAACTTTGGAGTTATGAGTTCTTGCATCAACCTAATTCCTAGATCTCCTTGGGGAACATAAGTGTTGTTAGTTTCATACAACAATATGACTTCAGGACCAAGGTCCTTGAAGGATTCACG
Organism: Pinus albicaulis; assembly: GCA_034641835.2. Taxonomy (NCBI): domain Eukaryota; kingdom Viridiplantae; phylum Streptophyta; class Pinopsida; order Pinales; family Pinaceae; genus Pinus; species Pinus albicaulis. Next base: position 357,454,358 of record CM076569.1, read on the forward strand.
TTCCAGATACCTCTATGAGCTCTATCAGTGTTCTACTGTTGGTCCTAAGTTGAGGTCTCCAACATTACTACACATTATTTCATTGTCACAATTATGTTTTATATTAAAGTAAAAAAGTTGTGGCTTTGACATCCGGAGCACTGATTATCCCTTCAAAAAAAAAGGGAGGACAAAGTGCAAAATAGAATTATAAGTTCTAACATATTTCCAAAGGCCCTCTTCTATACCCACAAGAGTACTATTTTAAAAATTGATTACACAGAATTATGCAAAAGACAACGATAATTTTTGTCAGCTTCACTAGAGTTCTTGCATTGGAACAATTGGATGCCAGGGCTTGGGTTCAGAAGCTAGATACATACTTCCACCTGAACTCCATGCAGGAGACCGATGCTATTCGATTTGCTACCCTTCATCTGGAAGGGGATGCCTAAGAGTGGTGGTACCATGGGTTAATCATGTTGGGACATATTCACATCACTTCTTACACAGATTTCACCCGGACGCTGTTGGAGAGGTTTGAGAGGAAAGACCCAAATTTACATTTCAGGGAGTTAGCCCATCTGAGGCAAACTGGCAGTGCAAAGGCATACATTACAGAGTTTTAGGGACTAGGAGTGATGGTGACTAGCATTTTAGAGGTTCGGTTGATCATGCTATTTGTGGAGTGGTTAGCAGAGCCATTGCATGGTTGGGTGAGGGCCTACAAGTCCACATCTTTGACGGATGCTATCTCCAGGACCCCGGATATGATTGACGTTGTGCCCAAGACTCGAGCCTTTGTCCCCACTAGAACCATTGCACCATAGGGGAACTGAGACAATATACCACCCTAGAGAGATGGAGGACGTGGTCAGCTGGACGAGGAGACCTAAAGTGACCTTAGGAGGAGGAATTTGTGCTTTGCGTGCCAAGAACCCTAGGCACCTGGGCACAAGTGCACCAAGGGCAAGGCCCACTACATTGAGGTGTATTCAGATAGTGAGTCGGTTGAGGAGTTTGAGGTTCGAGTAGATTTGGAAGATGAGGGAGGACCATCATCAGGGGGAGCACCACCGCCACTACTACCACTTAGAGGGGTACCGTTTGCCCCATCAGGGGGAGTTCTTGCTTCATTTCGTTCGTGGAGTTTCGAAGTATTTGACACTCAGGATTAGGGGGACGGTACAGGGGCAATGAGTTTTAGTTTAGGTAGACAGTGGGGCCACCCACAACTTTATTGATTCCCAGATGGTGGAGTTTAGGGGCATCCACACAAAGACATTTGAGGAGTTCTTGTTGGTGCCAGGAGACCAGACCATGTAGTGCACAAAGTACACTCTCGGGTTGACTGTGATGATGGGGAACTACTTGGTTAATGATCACTTTTTGTAGTTGATATCCTAGAGACCAACGTGGTGTTTGGCTGTCCAGTGGTTATACTCATTTGGGAGGGTCACCATTGACTGGTAGAAGTTAGATATGGAGCTTATGGGGCCAGATGGGAAGCTAGTATTGTTGAGGGGGATGCACTCTTGCCCACCCTAGACAATTTCAACACACCAGATGGAGGTAGATCTACGCCATGGGGACATATAATGGGCGGTTGAGTTGAGGATTTAGGAGATAGGGGCCCAGCCACAGCCAATGCACCTAGACATACAAGCCTTATTGGAGAGGCATCATGGGGGTTTTGGGGATATCCTTCTAGGAAGGCCACCAAGCTGAGGGTTCAAACACACTATTGAGTTGGAGGAGGGAGTGCACGCAGTTATCATGACCCCGTATAGACATACCAAAGCTTATCGAGATGAGGTTGAGAGGGCCATTCAGGAGTTGCTAAGATTGGAGCACATCAAGCCTAATTCGAGTCCCTTCGCTTCTTCTGTGGTGTAGGTGAAGAAGAAGGATGGGACACTCCACATGTGCATTGACTACAAGGCCTTCAATAAGAAGACATTGAAGAACATGTACCCTATTTCGCGCATTGATGAGTTGATGGACGAGCTTAGAGGAGCGAAATACTTCTATAAGATAGATCTGCACTTGGTGTACCACCAGATTCGGGTGAGGGAGAAGGACATTCCTAAGATTGCCTTTCGTTGCCACTACGAACATTTTGAGTTCTCGGTGATGCCCTTTGGGCTAATCAACGCTCAAGCTACATTTAGTCTTGTATGAACCACATATTTCTTGGGCAGTTGTGGCGCTTTGTCCTTGTCTTCTTTGACAACATACTCATTTATAGCCGGACGTGGGAGGAGCACCTTCAACATTTGGAGGTAGTACTTCGCATACTAGAGGAGCAACAATTGTATGCGAAGATGTCCAAATGTGAGTTTGGATTGACAGAGATGTTGTACCTTGGGCATGTGATTGGCCTAGAGGACGGAGACCAGGAGAAGATTAGGGTCATTTTGGATTGGCCAACACCCAGGAATGTGACTGAGTTGAGGGGGTTCCTGGGCATTTTTACGTACTACAGGAGATACGTGAGAGGATTCTCACAACTTGCAGCACCCCTCACAAACTTGTGGAAGAAGGAGGCTTTTGAGTGGATGCAGGTAGCACAGGAGGCATTTGAGCGTCACAAGAAGGTCATGAGCAACTGTTATGTTTTGGCTTTGCCTGATTTCACTCGACTGTTTGTATTGGAGTGTGATGCTTCAGGTGAGGGAGGCCGTGTTGACGTAGGGAGGCCACCCCATAACCTTTGAGAGTAGAAAGTTGCTACCCCATGACCGACTTCATTTATGACAAGGAGATGTTGGCCGTGTTGCAAGCCTTGGCCAAATTTAGACAGTACTTGGTGGGGAACCGGTTCAAGGTGAACACTGATCACAACAATCATCGATTCTTTCTGGAGCAACATACATTGTAGGAGAGGCAACATAAGTGGGTGAGTAAGCTCTAGGCTTACGACTTTGAGATCGAGTACATAAAGGGAAAGTACAACATAGTGGTAGATGCACTTTCCCAGAGGCCCCAGTACTCTCTCTAATGGACGTTGCACATGATTGGAAGGCCCAACTCTTAGTTGAGTATTCCAAGGACAAATATGCCTTTGAGATACTAGACGACACACATTGGGATGATAGATTTCGAGTGATGTATGATGTGATCTACTACAAAGACTGAATATACTTAGTGTTGGGATCCCAGGTCAGAGAGAAGGTTATGCAGGTAGCTCATGACTACCCTCTTGTAGGACATTCGGGTTTTCTCAAGACTTATCGTACCATCCGTGAACGTTTCTCTTGGCGTGGGCTCAAGGGGGACATGCTGAGGCACGCACAAGAGTGCATAACATGTTAGACGAACAAGGTGGAGTTGTCACACCCGACAGGTCTATTATAGTCTCTTCCCATTCCGGAGAGGAAGTGGGAGAGTCTGTCCATGGACTTCATCACAAGACTTTCGACGATATAGGGGAGAGATTGCATCTACGTGGTGATAGATCACTTGACTAAATTTGCCCATTTCTTTATGATCCCATCGAGATATTCAACCTCACAGTTGGGCGAGTTGTTCTTTCGGGAGGTGTTTCGATTGCATTGGCTCCCAAAGAACATAGTCAGTGACAGGGACAATAGATTCATGGGGGCCTTCTAGCAGGAGTTGTTCCGGCTAGTGGGAACCAAGCTTATACCCAACGCCAACTATCACCCACAGACGGATGGGCAGTGTGAGATAGTGAACAAATGGCTGGAGGGTTACCTGCACAATTATGGCACGGGACAACAGAGGGCACGCGTGAATTTGCTACACGTGGGAGAGTTTTGCTACAACACTACTTACCACATGTTGATTGGTATGTCTCCCTTTCGAGCACTTTATGGTTATGATGCACTTTCTTTTTCTGACATGATATTTGGAGACAGCAGGGCCCCGGGGGGCAAAGGATTGGGTCCGAGAGAGCCAGGAGATTCTCAAGGTTCTTAAGGATAACTTGCAGGTAGCAAAAAATCAACAAAAGATGTACGCCGATAAGCATAGGGTGGAGAGACAGTTCGAGGTAGGGGACATGGTCTACCTACGTTTGCAGCCTTATCAACAATCTTCACTCAAGCAGAAAGGGGTGGAGAAGCTCAAGCAACACTTCTATGGGTCGTACAAGGTGACCAAGAGAGTTGGAGAGGTAACTTATGAGCTGGAGTTACCTTCGGAGAGCAGAATTCACAACATATTTCATGTCTCTTTCTTGAAAAAGGTGTCGAGGAAGCAAGTTATGACAGTCAATGAGTTGCCTCCGTTGGATGATGAGGGACACTTGATATTGACACTCGAGACCATATTGGAGACCAGGGAGAGGAAGCTAAGAAACAAGGTCATTCGGGAGCACTTGGTCAAGTGAAAAGATTTGCCAGTTGAGGATGCTACGTGGGAAAATGAGCAGAGTTTGCAGCACCCAGTTTTACAGTTTCTTGGGGATAAGCATCATTTGGGAGGGGAGAACTGTAATGTCCCTTCCTAAATAATTTTATCAATAGTACAACAAATTTTCCATTTTGCTAATTTTGGGGGCCTAAGATAATTTTGGAGAGGAAACATAGGACAAGGGGGTCGAAATGTTTTCCTTAGTGGAATATGGGGGCCTACTCCCCAACTAATATGCACTCCTTGAGGAGAGAGAAATCGCATGGCCAAGGGAAGAGGTTTGAATTTCCTAGTGAGTGGCCCACATGGAGGAAATGAACACAAATTGTAAATAGGAGAGAGGAAGCAACATTTGAGGCCTTTTGATAATTTGACAATTGAAGTGTTGCTCTAGCTGTTTAGCAGAGTTACATAATGTTGTTTAACGCAAGAGTTTCCCAAGGAGGAAGCTCAACCTTTCTTCGGTGGAATCTGTGTACCACCCTAGGAAGGATTCTTCATCACTTTCAGGGGTTGGAGAGAGGGCCACACGTGGTACGGTTTCTGGGCTAACTGAAACACAGTTCAGGAGGCCACGCAGAGAGTTGAGGAGGAAGAGCTAGAGTTGGGAGTTGTAGCATTGTCGAAGTAATTTTTGGTCAATTCTAGGAAAAAGGAGGAAAATTTGCAAGGGTAGAATTCAACATACAACATCAAACTGATTTTTCGGAGGAGAAACTACGTCATCCTACCCAGAAACTGCACAATCATTGTGGAGGCACAATTGCGGGATGACTTATGAAAGGATTTTGAGAGCTGGGTTTCTTGGGGTTGCTTTGGGGTGCAATTGAGAAGAATTTTCCAGTTATTTTGGGACAATCATTCCAGCATCAGTCATAGTTCTAGTTTTTCTGTACTTAGAGGAGGGTCAAGGAATTTGGGGCCATTTTTGGAGCATCAAAACCAGGGCAAACCCTTTTTGGGTTTTTGACAAGGATTCCATGACTAATTTATCAGAATTTTCTAAGCAGTTAGGAGGGGTCAAATCAGGGTATCAACACAATCAACAGTGAAAAAATCACAAGGCCAATGCAGATTTTTAGTGGGAAAATTCCAGTAGTAGTTTGGCATTGATAAAACATCCACTTGAGGCTTGTAGCTTGCCTTGTGAAAGCCAGGGTACACATTTTTATTTTATTTTGTACTCCAGCAAGATCTTATAATAAAATTTGCCCATTTTGGTGTGTTTGGAGCATTTATGTTCTATGGGTGTTTGTTGAAAAATATTTGTGTTTGGTTTATTGCATGTTTTTGTTATCACTATTAATTTTTTCATTAGGAATATTACACCTTGAGAGGCTTGATCAACATATCAAGTCAGATTTGAAACAAAAGTAATCCTTGCAGATCAAAGGACATTTTTAAAGCACACATGAAGAGCCTAGGATACACCTTCATCAAATGATAAAATGATAATGTACTTTGACCATCTTTTGAGTTGACAGTAGAGTGCATTTATGATGACATTAATTGAGCATTCTTCAAGCCTTTGTTGAAACATCAATCACTCTTGAAGCATAGTTGAAGACCAACACTTGAAGAGTTGTTTTGTTGAAGCAATCACCCTTGGAGTATAGTTGAATACTGACACTTAAACACTTGTTTTGTTGGAGCAGTCATCCTTGGAGCATGGTTGAAGATCAACACTTGAAGACATGCTTTGTTGGTGCAACCATAAAAGTTTTGTTGAAGCAAACATGAAGTTTTTGTAGAGGTAGATTTGAGAGCACTTTCCAGACCTATCTTGGATACATTTAGAAGTATTTGAAGTTTTTGATGGAGGATTGAAGCAGTATTGAAGTCACCTTAAGGGATTGAAGCAAACTGAGAGGGTTGGATCTCTAGAGGATTGGAGTCGTCATACAAGGTTGGAGCTTGGATTTGTAGTTGAATATTAGATTCCTCATTCAGGGTTGAAGCCTTGAAGGAGTTAAAGACTTTGTTGTACAAGTTGGAGCTTGGGTTTTTAGAGTCCTCAAATTCATTAATAAAATTATTTCTTGTTGCACATCTTGTGTTTTGGTTTAACTGGTGATTTTAACTGGCATAATATAACAATTGTAAAGAAATATTGATTCAACCCGCCTCTCAATATTTCCAACACTAGCACACCTTACATTTTTACACCTTGTAATATTTTTATTGACATGCTAGAATGATTTTTCATAATGCAATGTTATTGTTGGTAATCTGGTTGTTTATGATAGAAGGAAATCTAACGTGTTAGAGTTCCTTCACCTTCAAATGTTCTTACTAGGTGCTTGTGTTTGTGTTAAATGAAATATAGCATGCACTAGATTTCTTTTGGCATGCAATGTTGTTGATGGTAGTATGCTTGTATTTGTGCTACATGTAAAGCTAACACTTGTTAAATTTCTTTCACCTTGCAATGTTATTGGAAATATGCTTGTGTTTGGGCTAGAAACTTGCTATATTTCTTTTGCTCTGCAATATTGTTGTTGTCTATTTGGTTGTTTATGATAGAAGGAAATCTAGCACGTGTTAGATTTTCTTCACCTTGACAATGTTATTGGAAATGTGCCTGTGTTTGGGCTAGAAGTTGTGCTAGATTTCTTTTGCTGTATAATATTGTTGTTGTCAATTTGGTTGTTTATTATAGAAGGAAATCTAGCACGTGTTAGATTTCCTTCACCTTGGCAATGTGCTTGTGTTTGTGTTAGAAGGAAATATAACATGCGCTAGGTTTCTTTTGGCATGAAGTGTTGTTGTTGGTACTATGCTTGTATTTGTGCTAAATGTAAAGCTAACATGAATTAAATTTCTTTTTCCATGCAATGTTGTTGTTGGCAATATGCTTTTGTTTATGTTGGAAGCAAATATAACATGCTATATTTCTTTCACCCTACAATGTTGTTGTGTGCTTGTGTTTGTGCTATGCTTAAATCTAGCATATGTTAGATTTTCTTCACCTTGCAATGTTTTTATTGGCAACATGCTTCAATTTTGGCTCGAAATAAATCTAGGATGCACTAGATTTATTTTTCACTACAATGTGGTTGTTGACAATATGCTTTTGTTTGCGCGAGAAGTAAATCTACCATATGGTAGATTTCTTTTATATATAAATGTTGTAATGTGTTTGTGTTTGTGCTAGAAGGAAATCAAGCATACATTAGATTTCTTTCACCCGTCAATGAGTTTATTGACAATGTGTTTGTATATGTGTTAGAAGGAAATCTAGTGTGCATTAGATTTGTTTCGCATTGCAATGTTGTTGTTGGCAATTCAATTGTTTGTGCTAGAAGGAAATCTAGCATGAACCATATTTCCTTCACCACAATGATGTTATTGGCAATGTGCTTGTGATTGTGCTAAAAGGATTTCTAGCATGTGCTAGATTTCTTTTTCCGTAGAATGTTGTTGGTAATATGTTTGTGTTCATGTTATAACAAAATTTGGCATGCGTTAGATTCTTAACCCCTACAATGTTATGTGTTTGTGTTTTTGCTAAAGGAAATCTACCACACATTGGATTTCTTTTGTCTTGCACAAGGTATTTTCGACAATATGCTTGTTTGTGCTAGAAGCAAATATAATGTGGTATGTTTCTTTCACCCTACAATATTGTTATGTGCTTTTGTTTGCGAGAGAAGGAAATCTAGCATGTGTTAGATTTCATTCACCTTGCAATGTTATTATTGGTGACATGTTTGTGTTTGAGATATAAATACAAATATCATGTTAGATCTAATTCACCTTGGAATATTGTGATTGGAAATATGCTTATGTTTGTGATAGAAGAAAATCTAGCATGATATAGATTTATTTTAGCCTACTTGTTTGTGCTAGAAGCAAATATAATATGTGGTATGTTTCTTTCACCCTACAATATTGTTATGTGCTTTTGTTTGCGAGAGAAGGAAATCTAGCATGTGTTAGATTTCATTCACCTTGCAATGTTGTTATTGGTGACATGTTTGTGTTTGAGATATAAATACAAATATCATGTTAAATCTAATTCACCTTGGAATATTGTGATTGGAAATATGCTTATGTTTGTGATAGAAGAAAATCTAGCATGATATAGATTTCTTTTAGCCTACAATATTAATGTTGCCAATATGTTTGTGTATGGTGGGAGGAATTCTAGCATGCACTAAATTTATTTTGCAATGCAATATTGGTGTTAGCAAGGTGCTCGTGTTTGTACTAGAATAAAATCTAGTAAGCAATAGATTTGTTTTGCAATGCAATATTGTTGTTGGCAACGTGCTTGTATTTGTGCTAGAATGAAATATAACATGCATTGGATTTCTTTTGCAGTGCAATATTGTTGGAAATGTACTTGTGTTTGTGCTAGAAGGAATTTCATCATGCATTGGATTTCATTTGGCCTACAATGCTATTGTTGGCAATGTGCTAGAAGTAAATCAAGCATAGGTTAGATATCTTCCAACCCGCAATGTTGTTTTTGGCAATGTGATTGTGTTTGTGCTATAGGAAACTCTAGAATGTGTAAGATTTCTTTTACTTTGCAATGTTTTTGTGAGTAACATGCTTCTATTTATGCTAGAAGGAGATTTAGCATGTGGTGGATATTTCGCCTTAGAATATTGTTTTTGGCAATGTGCTTGTTTTTGTGCTAGAAGGAAATCTAGCGAGTGCTAGATTTATTTGACCATGTAACGTTGCTTCTAGCAATATGCTTATGTTTTTAGTAGAAGGAATGATATTGATTGTTAGCTTTCATTTGAGGTGCAATGCTGTTGTTCGAAATGGGCTTCTACTTGTGATAGAAGGAAAGCCCGCACAAATTATATTTCCTTTATAATGTAATGTTGTTATTAGAAATATGTTTGTTGTTATGCTAGAAGGAAGGTTATAATGTGTTAAATTTCCTTCACCTTGCAATGTTATTGTTGAAAATGTGTTTTTGTTTGTGTTTGTGTTTGTGATAGAAGTAAATCTTGCATTTGTTAGATTTTTGTTTTCGCAATGCAACATTATTGTTGGAAATGTGCTTGTATTTGTGTTAGAAGGAATTATAGAATGTACTAGATTTCTTTGTTCTTTTTCCAAAGGGAAAACTATCAAGATTTCACCCTCACCAAGGTTAGTGCTTTGATATTGTTCTTAGCAATGCATTTGTGATTATGCAAGAAGGATACCTAGTTATTACTAGTTTTCTTCTAGACACTGTTACACTAATGCAACCAATGTGTCAAACCAGGAGGTAACTCCTCAAAACTGCAATGTATATTAGCTGAAGAATGTACATGCTTATATAGATGGGAGGTGAGGCTATTGGGATTCAGCTCCCAATGACTCTTGGCCTTCCTTATTTCCTAATAACAAATAATATACAAAAATAAATGTGCACACCCATCCATAGGATTAGGTGTCAACATTCCCCCCTTTAATCCGAAGGGATGTTGGGGAGTCCAAGCATCGATCTGAACTTTTCAAACTTTTCTCTTCCAAGTGCTTTGGTGAAGATGTCAGCAGTTTGCTCATTTGTGGAAAAATGATGTAGATGGATGGTCTTGGCCTGAACATGATGTCAAATGAGATGGTACTTTGTATTGATGTGCTTTGTTCGATCATGGAACTTTGGGTTCTTGGCCAACTTTATTGCAGAAGTGTTGTCGATCATGAGTGGAGTGGAATACATCCGTTTCATCTGCAAATCTTCCAGGATTTTCCGGAGCCACACAATTTCCTTTGTTGCTTCAGCTGCTGCCACATATTCTGCCTCGGTCGTGGAATCTGCTGGAACTGACTGCTTGCGTGATCTCCATGAGACAGCTCCTGATCCAAGACTCATGGTGTAACCTGTAGTAGACACCCCTGTTTCTTTGTCGCCATCAAAGTCTGAATCAGAGTATCCGGTCAAGATGAAGTCGCCTACCCGTGTATATTTGAGTCCAAAGTCTTGAGTCCCCTTCAAGTACCTTAGCACTCTTTTTGCAGCAGACCAATGTCCTTCACAAGGTTTTTGCATGAACCTTGAGAGGATTCCAACAGCAAATGAGATGTCAGGTCTGGTGGTGGTCAGATAGATAAGACTTCCTACAAGTTGTCTATACTTAGTTGCATCCTCAAATTCCTTCCCTTCAACTGATGTGAGCTTCAAGTTTTGTTCCATTGGAGTGCCTAAGGGTTTACAATCATCCATGCCAAATTTGTTCAAGAGATCTCCAATGTACTTCTTCCGAGAAAGAAAGATGAATTTAGGATGTTGAATTACTTCAATACCCAAATAGTAATGAACATGACCCAAATCAGTCATTTCAAAACCTTTCTTCAACTCTTTCTTCATGGATGCAATATAGCTCTCATTGTTTCCTGTTATCAAAAGATCATCTACATATACCACAAGATATACAGCTGTTTTTCCAACTTTCTTAACAAACAAAGTTGCATCATCAAGATCAAAGTGTTTGAAATCAAGTTTCAGAAGATGCTCGGTCAACTTCTCATACCAGGCTCGTGGTGCTTGTTTGAGGCCATAAAAGGATTTTACAAGTTTGCAAACTTTGTGTTCTTGACCCTTTATCACAAATCCTTCTGGCTGGGACATATAAACTTTCTCCTTCAGATCTCCATTCAAGAAGGCTGTTTTTACATCCATCTGATGAACTTTCCATCCACTCTGAGCTGCTAAGGCAAAGAGAGTCCGGATGGTAGTCCATTTTGCTGTGGGAGCAAACGTTTCTTCATAATCAATTCCTTCCTTCTGTGCGAATCCTTTTGCCACAAGCCTAGCCTTGTGCTTGTCAAGTGAGCCGTCTGCTTTGTACTTGTTCTTGTAGACCCACTTGCAGCCAATTGGTTTCGCTCCCAAAGGCGGATCAACCAGCTTCCAAGTGCCATTCTTTATCAAGGCATCATACTCCTTCTCCATCGCTTCTTTCCATTCATCATGAGAAGCGGCTTCTTTGAAGGAAGTTGGTTCATGATCTGTAGACAAACTCAATTCACAGTTATAAGCAATATCCATATCAACAAGGGAATCAGAATTATCTACATCACCTTCGATTTCTTGAGTGGAACTTCTTGTTCCTGTTTTTCCAACCTCATCAGGATGAACATCCTCCAGTGTCTTTGTCAGCCATTTGGGGGGACCTTTCTGAGATGGCCCTGTCTGGTCACTTGACTGAGTTGGGATTGATTCAAGATTCAATCTCCCAATTCTGTCAATCACATCATCTAATGTGTCATCCGTGGTGGTTTCTTCATGTGGGGGAGAGCGTGGTTCAGGAAATGATTCCACAGTTTGATTCAATATCGGAATCCCCCCTTCAAGGTGTGGAATCACATTATCAAATTCTTTGAAAGACTTTGCATGTGTGAATCTATCCAGGCGATCAAGTTGCCGCTCAACAACCTTGTCACTCTTGGATGATTCAAGAAATATGACATCTCTTGCTATCACAAAATTCTTATTTGCTTCATCATAGAGACGATATCCTTTGGAGGTATTGGAGTACCCCAAGAAGATACATTTTCTGCTTCTACCACCAAGTTTGTTCGTTTGACCCTTGGGTATCAAGGCATAACAGGTGGACCCAAAGACCTTGAAATGCTTTACCGAAGGAATGTGGCCATGCCACATTTCAAAAGGAGTTTGTTTCTAATTGAACTTGAAGGACACCTATTCTTTATGTAAACAGCACATAGAACTGCATCAGCCCAAAACATCAATTTTACATTCTTGAAAAATAACATCGAGCGGACCATATTTAAAATGGTTCTGTTCATTCTTTCAGCTACACCGTTCTGTTGTGGATTATATGGCACAGTGGTTTGATGTTTGATTCCATGTTGACGAAGATAATTTTCAAATTCGTTTGAGGTGTATTCTTTTCCATTATCAGTACGTAGAGACCCAATATGTGTTTGTGCATCATTTTCAATCCATACATGAAAATTCTTGAAAGTTTGAAAAGCATCAGACTTATTCTTCAGTAAGTAAATCCAACACATCCCGGTGTAGTCATCAATAAATGTCATCATGTATTTGTTTCCATTTGCAGAAGCAATAGGCATAGGGCCACATAAATCTGAATGAACAAGTTCAAGTTTCCTATGTGCTCTTGAGTGTGAATCATGAAATGGCTGTTTGCTATGCTTTCCTAGAATACATGCATCACATTCCTTAGGTTTTCTAGGAATTGTAGGCGTCCATCAACACCATTTTTCTTCAACAAACGAAGGCTGTCATAATTTAAGTGTCCAAATCTAGCATGCCATAAAAGACTTGATGGAAATGTACCTTCATCATGATATGAACTGAATGCAAAGTTTTGAGCATGAGCAGATGAACCTTTCAGCTTCAAAAGACTCCCTTCTTCTATTCCCTCCATGACAAGTGAGTGATCCGATGCTGATCTGACCTCTGCCTTGCCATCAAACAAGTGAACTGAGTGTCCTTGCTGCCGGATTTCGATCAGGGACAGCAAGTTTCTCTTCAACTCCGGGAGGTATAGAACCTCATGTAGGATATGATCAGGAAGACCAGGCAGTTTAAGCCTGACTGTGCCAAGCCCCGATGGCTTGAGTTTGGATTTATCTGCGAAATATACTGCTCCATCAACTTTGTCAGTGAAATCTTCAAAAAAATCTTTTCTAAATGTCATGTGACATGTTGCTCCCGAATCTAGCAACCAATCATCTCTCCATGAAGTAAATGAAACATCAAATAGGTTTTCAGTTACTCCATTGTTACAATGTGCTAGAACATAGTGAGCGGATTCAGGTGCTTTACCTTTGTCTTTGTCATTGGTTTTACCTTTGTCTTGATTTCTGTGCCGCTCAATTTTGTTCCATGGTGTTCTGCATTTGGGTGCATCATGTCCATCTCTATTGCAGCGTGTGCAATGAAGATGGGATTTGTCAGCTTGTCTGCCCCCCCTTTCTGTGAAGTTCCTTCTTCCTCTTCCTCTTCTGCCACCTCTTCCTCTGGATGAATCCGGAGCATGATTCTTTTCTCTATGTGCCAAATATGCAGCCTCTTCGGAAGATGAAGGGACTGTCATCTTCCCAAAAGCTTTCTCTCTTTCTGCAAACTTCTGCTCAAGTTTATCAAAGGTGATTTGTTCAAGGTTTCCACTTGCTTGCAAAGACTCAAGATAATGTGAGAAAGTCGGATATAATGCCTTAACATATGCTATGAGAGGTATGTCCATTTTTACACCAGTGTTTTGAATGTCATGCATTATAGATCTTATTTCTGAAGCTGAAGCAAGGGGATCATCATTCTTCATTTCAAGACTGAACAGCTTAACCATCAATTGAACATTTTCTAATTCTGAGTGTGAGTCATAGAGTTCTTTTAGTTTCTTCAAGGCTTCAAAGGCATTTGAGAATGATGAAATATAGCGACTCACCTCTTCACTCACTGAGGCTGCAATCAAGGCATAAGCCTTGCAATTCTTGTTTTCCCAAATGGCAAGCTCTTTGTCTGAAGTGGGCTTCTCTGGTGGATTTTATGCTTGTCCTTCACAGATTCCTCTCCACAGCTCATTAAAAATGAGTGTGTGTTTAATCTTCCGCGACCATTCAAGATAGCTCTCTTTGCCAGAGAGAACTATCCCAACAATAGAGATGAGAGAATGCATTAGACTGCTGGAAAAATCTTCTGAAGAGGAAACAAATTCTGCTATAAAACTTCAAACTCTTGAAATATTTCAAATACAGGGGCAAAAACTCTTGCTGGAAAAAATTTTCTGAGTTTAAAAACTCTTTCTGGAAACTATATCTGCTCAGAAAACTTTGCTGGAGACTGAATTTAAAAAAAAAACACTCTATGCTATAGACTGAATCTGCATAAAAAAAATGTATTTTTTTTTTGTGTTGGGAAAAAAATGTATGTGGAAAAAAGGGATTATGAATGGAAAGTGGTGGAATTATGAGTGGGAAGGGGGCGGAATATTGTAATGATGGGAGGGAAGGGGGCGGTATATTGTAATGATGGGAGGGGTATCATAACACAACTCTTATCAACTTAACACAACTCTTGTGAACACCATAACACAACGCTCAATATATAATGGACAGTATATATAATGGGCAACGTTTTAAATGAAATGGAGCGATATTGCATATGAACAGTATATATAATGGACAGTATATATAATGGGCAGCGTTTTAATGGACAGTATATATAATGGACAGCGTTTTAAATGAAATGGACAACGTTCAATATAATGGAATAGACAGCGTTTAATACCACGCATATGACAGTGTTATAATACCACGCAAGGAGATACCACGCATATGACAATACCACGCAAGGAGATAGCACGCATATGACAGCGTTCAATAATAAGGCGACTTCGTTGCAGAGGAAGCGCGAGCGTTTGAAATGTTTGACTGTTGTTTGGAGCAGCGCTGTATGGAGTAGGGCGTGGGGAAGGGAGCTAGCGTGGCTCAAGGGTGAGAATAGGCCGGTCGAGTAGAGTATTGCAGGCGGTGAGGGATCACTGTGTGTGAAAGAGGGCGGAGGGAGCGGGTTATGGCAGTTGGGGAGTTTGAATGCGTGGGGAGGCGGTGTAGAGGAGTAGCCGCACGGGATGTTGAGCGAATAAGTGCGCTGAGAGCGTGGATAACGCAGATAGGGAGCAAGGGGAATGGAGTGATAGGTGAGGGCGAATAGCAAAGCATAGAGGGGGGGGGGGGTGTTTGGGATCCGCTGTAAGGAGCAGGCGCTGTATTGAGAGCGTTTGCAATGGGAGGAGCGCAGAGGTATTAAGGGGAGGCGCATATGTGCAGTTGGTGAGGTATGGCAGAATGTATGAAAGCGAGGGCGTATGCAAGTAGGGAAGAGAGGGAGGTGAGGGCGCAGGAAGAAAAGGAGGGGGGAGGTGAGCGCAGGGATAAATGGAGCGTAGGGAGAATGAGTGAGGCCCAAAAGGGCTGTTACAAAAAAAAAATTGAATTTGAATCTGCAGAAGACAGTTGCAGGACTGTTGGACTGGCAGAGCCTGCAATTTGCAGATTGACAGAGCCTGCAGTCTGCAGGAGCTGGAGCTGCAAATGTCAGTGCTATTTAGGGAAAAAAAATGCAGAATAACAGTCTAGCAGTTAATGAGCAGCAAAAACATTAAAAAATATTAACTGAGCAAAGGGTAGGGAGTTACACCACAGGGCAGAAATGCCAAATGTGGAGCTGGCTCTGATACCATGTCAAAACCGGGAGGTAACTCCTCAAAACTAGAATGTCTATTAGCTGAAGAATGTACATGCTTATATAGATGGGAGGTGAGGCTATTGGGATTCAGCTCCCAATGACTCTTGGCCTTCCTTATTTCCTAATAACAAATAATATACAAAAATAAATGTGCACACCCATCCATAGGATTAGGTGTCAACACAATGCTCTAGGGGTGACATTGTCTCAATAATCACAATGGTTAGAGTTATAGCTTTAGCTTCCCCTCCCCCCCAACTCTACGCTGCTATCCTACCTGCTGCCCTCCGCTTGCACTCACTCGTGTGCCTGCCCTCGGCCTTTCGGCCTCCACCACCTCCTTGCTCACGCACACTACCCAGCCCACTCTCCATCTCAAACGCACAACACTCATTCCCTCCCCCCTTTAAAATTCGTTTTTTAATTGTTAAAATTTTAAAAATTTCCTCCTTCCCTTTTAAAAATTAATTCCCTTTTTAAATCTGCAAAATTAATTTTTAATTTTTTTACAGTTTTACCTTTCTTAGGTAAAACCTCTCTCAGTAAATATCTTCCCCAGTTTTACCTCCCCCCAATAATACCTTTCTCTGATTTACCTTCCCACGGTTTCTCAATTTTTAAATTTTAGCCCTTTTTTTTTTAAATTTATTTAAAAACATAAAATAAAATAAAATAAAAATAAAAAAACAGCAGAGAGAGAGGAAGAGAGGAAATGAACAGCAGAGAAGGAGAAATGGCATAATGAGAAAATGATAAATTGCTTACATAGAGGAGAAAAGTGAGATTTGCATTATGATTTGTGGCATTGGTAGAAGGGTGATTTTCTGCAAGAGATTTACATTTGAAGACAAATTGATTCTCATTTTCATAACAATAGTGGCATTCATAGTTTGGGCACACAAAATTTTTGATTTGTGGAGTTTCTCTTAAGCTCTATTGCATTCTGCAGCAAGGTCAAGCATCCAAGCTTGTGAATATCTCCTCCTTTTGTTGAGATGAGTTGAGTTGTTTTTGGTGTCAAACAGCTCTTTGAAGAAAACAATTCAACTGCCTCAAAGGCTTCTTGCATGTAGTTTTTGCTACACATTTTGCAGAAATATTGTATTGTATTGACATTGTATTGTGAGCGGATATTGCTTCTTCATAGTTGCAATCAGTAAATTTGAGTTGTTGAAAAAAAAAAAGTTGATTGTCCCCCATATTTTGAGGAGCAGATTTTGTACTTTGAGATTTCCATAGTTGGAAGTTCTTTTGTATTTGTTTGAAAGGAAGATTGAATCACATTGTAAACGGGTGCATTTTCGGTTAAGCCGACACCCTTTCATTTTTTAAGCCTAAGTTGTTGAAAATGGCTAAAATCAATGAGGCATTAGAGTTGTTGAATAACCTTATTCATTCCAATGTTGATGATATGATAAAAATGAGCAATGATGCTCTTTGTAACATTCAAAGTTGTTTGCAAAATGCACAAGAAAAGATTGAGTTTTTGCAGTTGGAATCTCAGCTCCAACAAGATGAACTTCAACAAAAGAGTCACCATTCCGAACCTGTTTCTGTTCAGAAGATTGAGAATGACTCTCATCAGAAGAAAGAAGATAAAGTTGTAGTTGATTCACATTCAGTTCTTTGCACAAGAGCAGATTTACATGCAGATGTAGCAGTTTAACCTGCACTTCTCAAGCCCATCATCAGACCTTGGGAAGAGCTTGTCCACAACAAGCACCGAACTGGTCTTGGATATGACAAGGATGTGTCCTTTCATATTCCAGACTACACCAAGCCCATCATATTTGAGAGTGCCGGATTCCTGTATGACAGTTCATCTGCAGCTGTTCCAGATCCTGCTTCGCTTCCACAACAACAACAGATTGTAAAATGCCAACACTGTGATCGAGTTGGCCATATGAAAGATCACTGTTTTGATCTTCACCCATGCAAGCACTGTGGTCAGCACACCCATTCTTCAGACAGATGCTTCAGAAACAAGCCTCCTGCAAGAACAAAGATTCATCTTGGATGGATCGCTTCTTGGCAATGGGCATCAAAAGCCAAGAAAATGTTTAAGACACATGTCAGAACTTGTTCACGGATATTGAGCAAACTTGCAGTTGAGTTTTCGCCATCATCTCACCTTGTCCCTGACAGGGGGGGAAATGGTGGTCATGTACAAGCCTCGACGTCAGATCAAGCGAGCCTAAGCCACAATCTTTCATTCCATGTTCAGAGTTGTAGTCAGAGACACAACAGTTCAAGCGAGCTTGAACCACAATTCGTCATTCCAGATTCAGAGTTGTAGCCAGAGACATGGATGCCCATGAGCATGCCTTTGGTTGGTGGACAACCTTAAACCATCATCTTTGGTTGTTGGTAATCCTAAAACCATCAAAGGTAGTAGACCTCCCTTCTTTTAGGTTGAAGGTCTCCCTTTCATATATGAGGGACACTTCCTCTAGCAGAAGCCTTCAACTTATTGCCAGCTTTGGTTGAGTTCCAGGAAATGCTTCAAGCATTTCAGAGTTGTTGGTCATCCTTAAACCATTACAGGTAGTAGACCTCCCTTATTTTAGGTTGAAGGTCTCCCTTTTTTATGAGGGACAATTCCTCTAGCAGAAGCTTTCAGCTTCTTGCCAGTTTTGGAAGAGTTCCGGGAACTACAACAAGTTTTGCGTTCCAGTGTTGGTGGTCATCCTTAAACCACCTCTTTTTTCCAACATTTCAGAGAGTTGATTCAGTCCAAGTGCTACCATGTATACTTTGCAGATTTGTATTACAACTCTCTTCTTGGACTCACACATACCCCTTCGGATTAAGGGGGGGAATGTTGGAACACTTAATCCTCCATGGGTAGGTGTGGAATGCGAAAAGTCACAATGGAGTCCAAGTGACTTTGGAATGTGAAACCAAGAGTCACACCATTGTACTATAAATATACATCATGTATTATGGAAAAATAAGAGAGCTACACGCTTATCCTTCATTGTGTGTTGAGTTTCTTATTGTGTGTGTTTATCTTTCTCATACACTATGTGTGTGTTTAACATGGTGTTTAACAGATATCAATGATAGTGCAAAAGAATTGTATATAGACATATGTTGTTGTTGGCACTACATTTGTGCTTGAGTTGGAAGGAAAGATAATGGTATAACTTTCCTTTTGGCACAAACACAATAATCCAATCATAATAATTTGATCCATGCAAAATAATGTGATCCTTGTATAATTTTGAAGTTTATGAATAATGTATTTTTGAGGTATACTATATTTTGCTTCCAATGCAAATGTATGCGACTTTAAAGTATCAAGCATAATTTTTTAACATGCATTGTTTTTCTCTCTATTTTGTTTTATAGTTATGAACTTCCGAAAACAAGTTCACTAATGTTTTGATGCACAATATAAGACTCTTCCTCATCAACATAAAAATCTAGGAAAACTCAAATCTACACTTTTTGAGGACCTAAAGTTAACATCCCTTTGTATCCATCCTAAATACTATGTCCTTAGATGTATATAGGTAGGGAGTGCTAACATTGGAACTAAAGATCTGTAAGTGCAATTTCTTTTCTTTTAGAATAAAAATGAGATTTTTTTCGTATTTACAATACCAAAACTTTTATTTGGAAGAAAACCTCTAGTTTGGCTTTTGATTATCAAGTTCAAACATCAAACATCCTCAGTAAGTGAAAATATAATTTCTCCTTTTCATGGGGCTTTTAGACATCTTATGTAGCATCAATCTCAGAATTTCTTAGATTTTCCAAAGGACCATGTTTTGGCTCTTCAACTTCTACAAATTTCTTATGGTCATTATTCATGCACATGCATTAAGACTACAAGTGTCATTTCTGAAGCTAAATAGGAAATGGGTGGTTTGATATGAGATGATTTTTGTCATTCAAAACTTTTATTTGGAAGAAAACCTCTAGTTTGGATTTTTATTATCATGTTCAAACATCAAACATCCTCACTAAGTGAAAAAATAATTTCTCCTTTTCAAGGGGCTTTTAGACTTCTTATGTAGCATCAGTCTTGGAATTTTGTAGATTTTCCAATGGACCATGTTTTGGTTCTTCAACTTCTACAAATTTATAATGATCATTATTCATACACATGCATTAATATTACAAGTGTCATTTTATAAGTTAAATAGGAATTTGGTGGTTTGATATGAGCTGATATTTGTCATTCTATGATACTATCTACATCTCTAATTGCATGGTCTTCATATATGTTTTTCTTTTTTTTGTGTGTAATTTTCATGTAAAGTACATTTTGGTAGTATGCACTAGATGGTGGGGAACCATGTTTCATTACATACAATATGACTCCCATACTATTTAAATTATTGCATCTATATTACTTTTTTGAAAGTTGTGTGTTTTTGCGAAAGTATAAAATCACACTTTACATGGTTCAACCTTTTTATTACAATTTATGGTTTAATTGTTGTTACCGAATTGATACAAGCTAGAATGGAAAATATAATTTTGGAAAAAGGGGACTATGTTGATCTCCTTATTAATGATCAAGTCGTTGGGCTAGGAAGGGCCGAATCTACATAGTCTGGAACTTATTATGTCAGAGAAAGGGTTAATGCATGTTATGTTGCAATTTTGATAATTGATGTCACTCAACCACATTTGATTGAGGAGGATGTTGATGAAGGGGACATACATCCATGGAAGATCATGGATTTGAGGCACACCATAGGTAAATCAAAATATTGAAGCATGTGTTCAAATATTATTGATAGTATACTATTTTTTTGAGTAAATACTAACCTTATTACATTTGTTTATAGGTGCAAAATTTTCTTCTACATTTTCTATTGGAGACAAGGTAGATCTTTTGCAACATGGAGTGAAGGTGGGTGAGGGCTTCGTATTCAATACAGAGCCTGGGCATAAAGTGCATGGAAAGATGGTAAAGAAAAGATGCATAGTGGTTAAAATTGAGAAGGTTTTAAAACGTGATGTTGTTCTACCACATCCAACAGGATTTGAGCATACACTAGGGGGTGCATTGGAATCTTATGAGATTTGGTCAGAATCAGATTTGGAACCTCACTGTCATGATCATGCCATAAATATTCCCCAAGATAGGGTTAGATTCATATTTACAAAGGTTTCTCTTACACATGAATGCATGGGAACAAGCATGTGCATTGCCAAAGGAATGCTAGCTAATGCCCGCGAAGATGACATTGTTGAAGGTGCAACACCAGGTTAAACAGAATTTGGTGTTTTTTGGAAGAGATAGATGGAAATTGTAACATATGCAGAATTGGGGATAAGTCTATACATTTCTTGGTTAGATGGCCAATAAATAAGTTGGTGGACAACAAAGGTGTGATATTAAGGGTTGAAAAGTTCAAGGAGCCACCCAAGGAAATGGTGAAATGGAATGTTATAGAGGACACAAATCCCTTAAACAAATGGGATGGGTATCTTTGTAATGAGAGGGATATAAAATCAATTGATATGCATGTAACAAGGCCATATAAAAGGAATACACGAGTTATGGATACAAATTTTTTTTCAAAATGTCAAACAAAAATAGATGAAGAGAAAGAAATTCGACTTTTGGTAGAAGATGTATGTTGTAGAAAAGATTGTCTTCAACATGTGGATAGGAAGGCCATTGCAGGTGCTAGAAGGGGTATGAGACAAATAAATAAAAATGGTATTACGGAATTTGTCTTGAATTCACTCATGTCAAACACAGTCATGTCAAGGAGTCATGGCCATGGCCTACCACCTATTGCTAGAAATGTAAACGTCATGAGATTTAATGGGAATATTATTTGTAAGAAAGCATGGTATAAGATACATAAGATTCCTCAAAGCACATTCTATAACTACCAACATTATTTCCAACATGGACAGATCAAAGTTATTCATGGTAACACCAACACATGCAAAGCACAAGCACACACCGTGGCAACCATAGAAATATTGCACAAAATTGTAATGGATAATTCAGATTTTTCACCAAACCAAACACGTCAAGTTGAAGAAGATGGAACATCTTCTCCTTTAAGATTGCTTCCTTCAACTTGCACACAAAATTCTTTGTTAAAGGAGATCAATGAGGCTTTTCAAAAGCTCAATTACCCATCAATATCACAATCAACAATGAGAAAGATATGGAATACTAAGTTTCGAGATGTGGCATTTTCAAAGAACACCAACTTCAGTGAATGCAGTGAATGTATTGTGTTGAAAGCACAGATGAAGTCAGCGACTATAAAAGAGTTGGAAGAAAAGGCACGAGGTAAGCTGAACAAACATAACAATTTTTTTATGTGTGGAAGATATTGCTACTATGCCCATAGAATTATGTCAGAGCAGTTTCCAAAGGAGTATTTGAGCATTATCCATGATAAAATGGATAAAACAAAGACTTTAATACCAAGGCTACGTGTCAAATCAAAATCTATTGTAGGACAGGAAGTTTTGGTCATTTCTCTCTGCCATTTGTACCTATGGGATCGCAATTTACTATTACATCCCTTGAAAAGTTCTTAAGGGACCTTGAAGACCCACAAATTGATATGTATGATGACCTACTTTATGAGAGTGGAAGTTCAAAAAACCCACTTACAAATGCATTACTTAACACCTCTATTTACTCAAAATGTTAAGTGTACAAGGATGATTTTATATCTCAAGGAAGATCAAAGAGTCAAAATGTTGATTTTAAAGCTCTTCCTCCACATTTATTGTTACAGTTGGACAATGCAGCAAGTGATAATAAAAATCACTATCTTTTCATGTTTTTATCACTTTTAATTGCACTTGGTGTCTTCATCACTATTGAGGTTGGATTCTTGCCTGTGGGCCACACCCATGAAGACATGGATGGAACCTATGGAAGAATGTCTTCCAACCTAAAAAGTAAAGATATATATTGTTTACCTGAAATGATGGATACAAATCGCATAAATGAAGAAAATAGAGTGTTTCCACCTACACTTATTGACAAGGTCTATGACTTCAAAAGTTTTTTTAATGGATACATCAAGGACGGAAGAAATGCACTAGTTGGACATTTTTAATGTTCAATACTTCCAATTTCTTGTACTCAATGCTATTCCAATACTAAGGTACAAAGAATCCATTAGGGATATTGAGTGGTCAGAACCAGTTGAGTTATGGAATATAGATGATGAAGGTCGACCTATAATTCCTATAGGGAACCCATATTTCTTAGCGTCCAAAAATAATGATGCCTATTTCAAAGAACTAAAGGAAGGGATAACATCATACATAAAAATGTGGAAAGTCACTATCGGGAATGAGGATTCACCAATTGTTACAGAGGAATGGAAAAATAAAGTAGTGTATTGGGAAAGAGTTCTTGATACATTAGATGGAATCTATAATGATCATAGAATAATAGATGGAAGTGATTCATCTTTTGAGGATTTATGGCCCAAGACAAGGCACATTGTTGATGTTGTTGGTAATGCACTCCATGTAATCTCAAGTATTATGGATGAAGATTTTGATATGCAATAGATGAACTAGTATATGTTGGACCCAAATGCAACAAGCCAAATACAACATTCAATCCAAAGATCGATGTTGAGAAAGGAAAGATGTTTCTAGTTAGATCAAAAAATGAGGATGCAAGAGAGATGATTTGGATGGAAAAATCCATCTCAGATATCTTTAGGGATAATGAAAGTGAGAATCTTCATGTAAAAGGTTGATTGGTGGAAGCCTATTTCAGGGAAATACAATGGAATTTTTTTAGAGCAATATTGGATACCAAATCCTGATGACACATAACTTCTATTCCAATTTTTACCATAATGTGGGCATGGATGCTAAAGAAAGAACATTGCAAGAATACCAAGATAAATAAATATGGTGTAGAAGCTGTTCTTGACCTACTTGAGCGAATATCTTAAGATTAGGTTTATATGATTCATGAATTTTTTTTTTTTTTGAAGGATCTATTGATATACATTTAGACACACTTTTCAATATTTGTTGTATATCAAATATTCTCTTCATATTATTTTTGGAGGGGTTTTATATTATTTAGTATTTCAATGTAATCATGTGCTGATACAAAAGACATGACAATGCCATAAAATATTTAAGTTTTCAAAGTTTTGTTTGACCAACTTGGCTTCTCACCATTTCAAATATGCATAATCGAATTCAATAATGCACTTAAAAACAACGTCTTCTAAACTTGGTCTATTAAAACAATAGTGGAGTAGCTAATTAGTATTCTATTTAATATAAACCATTTAAACACTTGATGAAAAAATGATACACACTCGTAATAATGTTTGGAGTGATCTTTCCTTAATATTCCTTAATATGGTTGATATAAATCAAATTTGTTGTTTTGTTGCACTCTAATTTATAAAAAAATGATTTTGAACATTGAACAACACAACTAGACTTATAAAATATTTCCTTTTATAGATTTTGAAGTGGTGACAACATTGTACTAGTATAATAAATTTGTACTCAACATAGGAAAAACAATTA
The DNA here is from genome assembly GCA_034641835.2 of Pinus albicaulis. Classification (NCBI taxonomy): domain Eukaryota; kingdom Viridiplantae; phylum Streptophyta; class Pinopsida; order Pinales; family Pinaceae; genus Pinus; species Pinus albicaulis. The sequence goes on from CM076569.1 coordinate 357,478,416, forward strand.
GTGTCAATTTAAAATGGTTAATAATAGTAAGAACACAATATTAATATATTGTTAAATAACTTTATAAGTTAGAATCTTTTTACAAAATCTATTATTCACGAGTCAAATTTAATACATAAATATAAATATTAATGATAATAGAAATAATGTAAGGAATCTAAGTTTCAGATGAATGTCAATATGTTATTTTCAATATAATATCCTTAAACACTCCAAGAATAAAAACTAAACATATGTAATAAATAGTTTAGTCAATTTTCTCTCTTTCTCCATGTATTTTAAAATAATCAAATTGTATTACTTTGTTACTATTCTAATTCATGATTGATTTTAATAATTAATTGAGTCGAGAGGCGAGGCTCATTCTACAACCTAGTATGAGGGAATGTGTAAGTTTGACTATAATTAAAGAAAAAATGAATATGTTGTAAAGTAATTAGAAGTAAAAAAAAAATGTGTGAATCATATGTTTAAATCTTTTACTTTTCAAGAATATTTCAGCGAGAGATTCAAATAAACTATTTGAATTTCTATGTTAACTAATTTATGTCGATATCAACTTCGTATATAACTATATATAGAAAAAAAATTAAGTATTTAATGTTAAAATTTTTGTTTGGCCTTGTATATTCTATTTAGCATTCAAAAATACAAGTTAAACAATGAAAAATAACACATTGTATTTTTCACTCTAAAAATGTTTGCACGTGAAGAAATTTGATCCCTCTAGGCTCAAGTCAAATCCGTATTTAAAATGGATCTATGCTTGTATATATTGGACACATTACTATGATAATTTGTCATTAAATAACTTTATACTTAATATATATCTTGCATATTAATCTATTATTCATCAAGTAAGTCTCAATTAACTTAGTTTTTAACACAAAAGTACAAATAATAAATAATAAATAAGTTATACTACTAGGCTCATGTTAAATACATTTAATCCCTCTAGGCTCATGTTAAATCCGTATTTAAGATGGATCTATGCTGGTATGTATTGGACACATTATTATGATAGTTTGTTATTAAATAACTTTATACTTAATATATATCTTGCATATTAATCTATTATTCACCAAATAAGTTTGAATTAACTTAGTTTTTAACACAAAAGCACAAATAATAAATAATAAATAAATTACACTACTACTCTCATTCAACATTGAAATTGATCGTAAACAAATATTTTCTCTTGTCAACTCTAAAATGGTTCAAACTTCCTACAATAGTATGTAATGATGATGGTGAGAATGATGATTGTCATCCACTAAGACCAAATATATTATGTAGGAAGCCATAAAGAGGGAAAGGTAGGGATGACAAGATTTGACCCTGCGACATTTGGTACCCAAAACAAACACGATACCAAGATGCGCTACATCCCTTCTAATAATTTTGTTTAGTTAAAAGTTCAATTAGGTTGGTAGCACCACAAATATTTTGAAATTTAAATCCAATGAGTATAAACTGGATGATATAAGAGGGTTTTTCATCTTCAACCATGATATTAATAGCGTTGCAAAGGTGATAAAATTTTAAATTGTGCCAACCTTGTCTTAGTAATAATCGTAACTTAACACATACATGATATTTACTATATCAGATTATAATTACACGAGTTAATAATAGTAACATACACAACATTCTTTTCATAAAGTTAATAATATTTTCATAAGATAACTTTAACAAACTTAGCTTTTAGTACAAACCATAAAAAATCTTAAAAAAGATAATGTAAGGAATCCAAGATTAAGATGTGAAAGATTTGCTTTTGCAAGTTTATATAAATTTGTTTTATATAGTTTACCATGATAAAAATATCATAAAAAATGGTGAATATCTACATTAAAATTAGTAAACTAAGTGATTTTATAATTTCACATTTTGAAAAAACTTAATCTAGTTAAAGTTCTAAATTCTAGATCAACAAAAAACTTTCAAATTTAATGAAATATATGTTCTATATATATAAAGGAGGTTTTTTCATTTGTATCATCGAAGAATTTTTCATTCATGTAATGTATTGGAGGTTTCCCCCTCGAAGTTGCTTATTTTTAAGGCATTGATATCTCTTTTATTCTATTTTTGGAGCTGGTTTCACAACAATAGGCATCCCAAAGCCTACAAGGATGAAATTGAAAAATCCATTTAGGAGCTCTTGGCTTTAGGACATATTTGGCCCAACACAAGTCCTTTTGCTTCTTCTATGGTCTTGGTGAAGAAGAAGGATGGCACATTGAGGATGTGCATTGACTATAAATCCTGGAAGAAGAAAAAAATGAAGAATAGGTACTTGATTCCCAAGATTGATGAGCTAATCGATGAGCTGAGGGGATCAAAGTACTTCTCAAAGATTGACTTGAGGTTGGGATACCATCAGATTAGGGTGAGGGATCAAGATATCCCAAATACTGCATTTAGATGCCATTATGACCACTTTGAGTTCTTAGTGATGCCCTTTGGGTTAACCAATGCTTCGGCTACTTTCCAGTCTTGCATGAACCACATCTTCCATGGTCAATTGAGGAAGTTTATGCTGGTTTTATTTGATGACATTATTATTTACAACTGCACATGGGAGGAGCATCTGCAACATATTGGGACAGTATTACACATTCTCAAGGAGCATAAATTTTATGCTAATATCTCCAAGTGTGAATTTGGGCTCATAAAGATGCTCTATTTGGGCCAGCTCATTAGAGTACATGGAGTGAGAGTTCACGAGGAGAAGATCCGTGCTATTCAATATTGGCCTGAGCCGAAGAATGTGACATAACTTTAGGGGTTTTTAGGCCTCTGCACCTACTACTGGAAGTTTGTCAAAGTGTTCTCCCAACTAGAAACACCACTCACAGATTTGACCAAGAAGGGAGCCTTTAGTTGGACAGAAACAACGTAGAGGGCATTTTATAGGCTCAAGGAGTTGATGAGCAATTTCTCTGTGTTGACATTTCCTGATTTTACCTTGCCATTTGTGTTGGAATGTGATGCTTCAGGGGAGGGTATTGGGGCAGTTGTGATGCAGGGGGGCCACCCCATAGCTTTTGAGAGTCAAAAGTTGCTGCCTCATGAGAGGTTGTATTCTATATATGATAAGGAAATGTTGGTTATCATGCATGCATTGGCCAAGTTCTAGCAGTATTTGGTGGGCAACATATTCCGAGTGAAGACTAATCACAATAGTCTTCGATATTTCCTTGAGCAGAAGCAGTTGCAAGAGAGGCAACAAAAATGGGTTAGAAAAATTCAAGCATATGAATTTGACATTGAATATGTCAAAGGGAAGAGTAATGTGGTAGCATATGCCTTATCACGGAGACCAACAACATTTTCATTGATGAGTGTGGATATAGATTGGAAGGCCTAGCTGTTGGTAGAGTATTCCAAAGACCACTTTGCATGTGAGATCCTAGATGGACAGGTTTCAGATGAGAGGTTTAGAGTGATGGATGAGATCATCAATTACCGAGACCAGATCTTGTTTTATAGAGATTCTAAGCTCAAGGAGAATATTTTTCATGCGGCACATGATTCACCACTTTCAAGCCATGAAGGATTCATCAAGACATATCAGTGCATTCAAGAGAGATTCTCGTGGAAGGGTTTCAAGGAGGATGCGCTTCAGCACATCAAGGTGTGTGTATTTTTCTAGTAGAACAGAGAGAAAAACCATCATGAAGGATTTTTGCAGCCACTCCCTATTCCGGAAGGAAAATGTGAGAGTGTTACCATGGACTTCATCACCAGTTTACCAACAGTATAGGGTAAGGATTGTATCTTTGTAGTTGTTCATCGAATAACAAAGTATTCACATTTCTTTGCTATTTCTACATGATACACTGCTTCACAGGTAGTCGAGCTCTTCTTTAGAGATGTTTTCAGACTTCATGGTCTTCCTAAGACCATATTTAGTGATCAAGATAGCCGCTTCATGGGTGGATTTTGGCAGGAGATTTTTTGGTTGGTGGGTACCGAGTTGACACCAAGTATCAGTTATCACCCTCAGACCGATGGGAAGATAGAGATAATAATCAAGTGGTTAGAAGACTACTTACAAAACTACATTTCAGGGCAGCAAAGAGCATGGCTGTGCTGGCTCCACTTGGGAGAGTATTTCTAAAATACGACATTTCATATGTTGATCAATATGTCTCCATTTCGGGCCCTATATGGGTATGATGCTTTATCATTTGTGGATGTGATGTTTGGAGCAAGCAAGGCTCCCAGAGCCAAGGAGTGGATCCAAGAGAGTTAAGATATACTATGTGTTCTCAAGGACAACATTGCTATAGCCCATAATCAACAGAAGTTTTATGCAGACTATGGTTGGATAGAGAGGCAGTTTTAGGTGGATGACTTGGTCTATCTCTGTCTTCAGCCTTACAAACAATATGCACTGAAGGAGAAGGGGGATGAGAAGCTTAATCCCCGATTCTATGGGCCATACAGGGTGATATGCTGTGTTGGGGAGGTAGCATATGAGTTGGAGGTCCCTATTGAGACTAAGATCCATAACATTTTTCATGTCTCATGCATCAAGAAGGCCATTGGACAACATGTAGCTTCCACCATGGATATCCCACCTATTTATGATGAGGATCATTTGGTTTTACAACCGGAAGTTATCTTGGAAACTAGGGAGAGGAAACTAAGCAGCAGAGTGATTAAAGAATACATGATTTGATGGAGAAATATACCAGATGAGGATGCCACTTGGGAAGGAGAGAAGATTTTTCAGCATCCGTCTTTGCAGTTTCTTGAGGAAAAGCAACACTTGGGAGGGGACGACTGTAATATTCCTAATTAGCTTTTAGCTAGTTGGAATATTAAAATTTTCTTGTTTTCATAGATTAGATGAATACGTGGGTAGAGAGACCCTTAAATTTCTTTAGTAGGAATAAAACCACTTCTAATGTGAAAGTGAATCAATGTATCTAGTTGAAATAAAGCAACCCTTGATGTGAATGGGATTAATGCATGTGGATGGGGTAAATATTGACCAAATCAACATCGATGTCATGGAGGGAGTGGAGATAGTGGAGGACAACGCAGTTATGGTGGAGGAGTGTATGCATGGGAGTATCATCTTTAATGAGTGGGACTAAGGGTGAGGAAGATCACCAAGAATATAAGGAAAGGGATGGTGGCCATAGGGGGAATTTGGATTATTTTTTATGTTTGATGTTTTATGAATTTCTGCATGCTTCAGCTATTTAGTGGAGTCTTCTGTGCTGTTTAGCACAAGGGTGTTTTTGGGCGGAAATCCCACCCTCATCCTTGAGGGACTTCGAGTTCCCACTCAGGAGAGGTTCATTTGAGCTTCATTCCACCATTCGACATCAGGCCAAGCTTCAGCCATCATCCACAACGCAGTTTCCTTCAGAAACTACATTATTTTGCAGGGCATTTGCATTGGAGGGTTGAGAAACCTAGTTTATGAGCTTGTTTCCTAGTGAGGGGAGAAACTCTTCATCCAGAAACTAGTAAGAGGAATATCAGATATTTTCTTGTCATATCAGCCACATCCAAAAATCTCTTCAGTTGTAGATCTTAATTCAGCCCTAGGGCTGCTCTTTTCATGTTGTATATTTCCAGAAACCCTTTCCAGGTTGTCTTGGAACTGTGTTAGAGAGCCTAGATCTTTGATCCCAACATTTCTGAGCACTATAACAATAGCTCCTTGTATTCCTATTTTCCAGCTGTAGTTATTCTCACTAGGTCTACGTAGTCATGGCCTTTTATCATTTTGTGTAGTAGCAATATTTCTTGTTTGGGTGTATTGGATCATTGGAGGCTTATTTTTCCCAACTTGAGTGTCTTTTTCCTTGAGATGTTGTACACATTTCTCCTATTATACATAATGAAATGGTTGTATGATTTTCTCATGTTTTGAAATACTAATATTTACTGCAATTTCTAGTTTTATGTTCAATATTCCTATTTTTCCTATTTTGGAATATTACAGGAAACAATTAAAAAATGGTGGCTGCAATATATTAAGAATGAAGTGGTGAACATGACCTAGAAATTTATTCTGGGATTTATCCTCTGGTCAGTCTGGAAGGAATAAAACCAAAAAATATTCTGTGACAAAACCTCTCAGACTTCAGCGTCATAGAATAAATCTACCATCAACTTAAGGAAACCATTGATAGTATAAGAATTCAAACCTCAAAGGAACAACCATCCACTTAGGAAGAGATAAATTTAAATTTTTTTGACCTAGATTACCTGAGTGGTACAACCCACAGACCTCGATAAATCCCTATGTCTCTATAGTTTGGCAAGCTCCTCCAAAGGGTTTCTGGAAATTGAATTTCAATTGATCATCCAAGGGAAACACAGGAAAGGCTCGCGCGGGAGGAATCATTCGGGACTTGGCAGATATAATTCAAAGGTTATACTTCATCAATATCAGACAAGCCAAAAACAATGCAGCAGAGTTCCAAGATGTGGAACAGGGGCTGGAAACATTGTGACGAGAGAGAATGGTGAATGTAATAGTGGAAGGGGTTTATTTATTAGTTATCCAAGTGGCACAAAGACTGCAATGTGTCTCTCATATGAAAAAAGTTACAATGAATTGACACCTTTCTTGGATAATCAAAAGGATTAAAGACCACCTATAGGAGTTGAATACGATGGAGTTTTCCTTTGTACAATTCTTGACTAATGCATTGGCGGATAGAGTGGAAAACGAAGGGGTCGAGTGTGCTAGGTTGATCCTCAAGTGGGACTGGGAGGACATGTTGGAAAAACAACTAAAGGAATTTTCTCGAGCATTGGTGGAGAGAGATCACTCAATGTCAGAATGAAAAAGCGACAGACATGGGGTTGGATAAGATGAGGGAAGTGACCCACTTGGTTAAATGAATGTTTAATAATCCTCATGGGTCGAGAAGTAGTGGATTTTAGGGAAGATAGAGGAGGTATGTGTCTTCATGATATGAAGGACATGATTACTGATGATGGTAAGGAGAGGAACTTAGTTTCAATCAATCGTTCGTCAGGAGGTCACATTAATTGGAAATGATGGTTTAAGGAGTTGAGAAAAATAACACCCAGTACGGAGTTGTACTAGAATAGGACTATGGAAATAATGAGCCGACATAGACCATTTGCAGAGGTGAATGAGGAGGAAGATGGCCCCATCCTCGCACGAATGTACTGTAAAACCATAAGTAAGAGGAAGTTATCAGAAATAGATGGGGAAGTTTCTCAAATGAAGGGGCGAAATTATACGTTATGAATGTTTCCTTTATATGTGAAGGAAGTAATATGCATTGGTTGCAAAGTGATAAGGTTGGAGGATACAACATGGGGAGTTAGCAAGAGAGATTTGGTTCATCTAAAAATTGTGACTTCCAAGACAGTTATGGCCAAGGGAAGAAATGTTGGTGGTGGGTCAAGAGGGAAGCCATGATTGGACACTCAGAGCTCCATGGCTAGTAAGAGGAGCAGAATGGATGATGCAGAGAGGGAGGCAGCAATGAAATGTCATGCGACTGTCTTGGAGAAAGACAAATAAATTGTTAAAATCTAGGAAAATGAAGCGAAGCGCCTACAAAGGAGAATCCTGGACAACAAAATTTAGGAAGAGGTCGACTGTATCATATATACTAGGAAATCCCAAACAATACATACAATTTATCAAAGAAAATTGGAGATGGCGTGGTATGTTAAAATGTTAGTGGGAAAGTTGCAGGCTGAGGCGGTGGAAGAGAGAACTAGGTGTCAAATGGAACATCAATAAAACTAAAGGAAATTGAGTAGTGACTATGGATTGTTGAGGAGTCACTCAAAAGGGTGGAAAACATAGAGCACCTATAAGATGATATAATTGGAGATATCAATCAAATGTTCTCAATTTACCTGAAATGTATCCATAACCTGGACATCACACTTACAGGGACAGGGAGAGCCATCCATACTAATGAAATATAGGGTCATAGAGGTAACTAAAGCTAGCGAAAATATTTGATGCATGGACCGAGGGCGGCTACAAAAACAAATCTAGCAGAGAATATTACACATTTCTCTGGGTTAGGTGTGGCAGAAGCTCCATTAATTCACTTGGATACATGATCACGATTATGTGTCTATGTTTTTTTTTGTTTTTCCAATTGGTTGTGTAGGCCAATTCATAGTAATATGATGATAGGTAGGCCTGTAGGTGTAGAAAAGAAAGGTATATTTATAGAAAGGATGCCTTCAATATATAAATGGCTAAGTAGCAGTATAAGTTAAGAAAAATTTACAGATATGCCTAAGAGTTACCATAGACAAAAACACGTTATGGCTTATCTGGCTAATTTTTTGTTCAAGACTATATTTTATTATAGTTGGTTTTATTTCCAATATAGAAGATCAAATGGTTATGATGTATTTTATGGTTCTATGGTAATATAAGGTTTCTCTATTGAATTACAAAAAATAAATAAATAATTGAAGAATTTATATCCGCCAATAAATGAAAAATTTACCGTCCAAAAAGTAATTGTTAGTCTATGCAAGAATTCGAAAAGAACTTGGTTATGTAGTTTGTTTCTAATAATATACGACATAGAATCTCATGGGCCTATTTCATTTAGTAATATCCATAAGAATATGATTTATTTTGGCTTTTGAATCACTTTAATAAGGTGTTAGAGAAACAAGTAACTAGAAAAACATTGTCAGGTAGTATGGTTGTCCAACGCTTGTCAATAGGTAAAAATAATGATTTTATTTATTTTTCATTCTTTGAATATATCTTATTAGCATTATCTTTAAGCTTTTAAACTATTTATTTGGTGAATAACTGGGTATTCACATTTCTTCTCCTAATATCTCATGTTATATGGTAGATATGTACTATATTGCAGGTCCTCAAAGAAACAATTAGTTCAATCCAAAAAAAAGTGATTCTTAAAGAAAAAATTTCATATAAAAATGCATAATATATAGACATTCAAATAGAGGCATTTTTATTTCTTGCATGTCCCATGGCTCAATTTCGGACTAATAGTATCTCAACTAAAAACAAATACATTTATTTTTTATTTTTTATTTTTTTTAATCGATGTTATAGATGGATCAAGAAGAAATGAAATGAAGAATTAATGTAAAAATGAAGTAAATACCATTGTTTTATAAATTAAGTATCATCACTCCATTTCCAATTCCTTTCTACATATGAATCTCTTTAATGAATCCTACTATTGATCATGTTCACTCATCAGGACATTTTATTCCCATCCATTTCTTCTTCCTAGTTCAAAACATTTGCGTACTGAACTTTATGAAGTTCTTATGTTTATGTGGTTTCCTCTAAAGCTTATTTTTTTAACCACCACTAAATCACAATTTTATTCTCATTATCTCCCAGTTCCTGCTTCGACTATCCATAAATTATGTAATGGATTCATTTAACCCACTAACAATGTCGAGTCAACTTCAATTATCTAAGTCTCTCACATAAAAAAAATGATGATGAAAACTTGTATTGGGAACCATGAGATTTTGTAATGCTTGAAAACCAACTAACTAGGTGGAATTCTAGGAAAAAAATAAAATAAAAAATATAATCATACTTCTAACGCTAAAAAACCTCCAGGCGCAGTTAGACAAATCTTATTTGAAAACTAGTTTGCTAGAATATTAGATCCTGCAAATAGAAAATAAATGTTCATCTTGAAGTTTTAGTTTCTATTAGGATGATGATTCACATGTTTCAAATAGAAGGTTGCTCCATATCTCAGTCTCCACCTCACATGGTAATATAATATCTGAACCTTCACATTGGCTTTTATTGCATAATTTTAGAACATTGCTGACATTTCAGTCTATTATACACATATAAGGAAATTGTTGTAACACCTATCAACTAGTTGTTGTCAAGCATATCAGCTAGTTACCACAACTCCTACCATTTAGGTGCTACAACAACTATCAACAAGGTGTTATTTTATGCAACAACTATAAGTGAGTTTCTAGAATACCTATAAATAAATTGTTCTCACGACTTTTAGATAAGGGTAGGTATGTTTCTTTTTCTTTTATTTAATATAAGTTCATTATCTGCTATGGATTTGTATTCGAAAATATACTTAAGCTTATGTATTGCTTCTTAATATTTTTCCATTTCTCAAGGGTGGAAAATCTCTTGAATTTTGGGGTGTACCATCACCTTTAAATTCCATAAAATTTCCTGAATATTTGTATCCATCTCTACAACACTATCCATACATGATAAGGATTCAAAATGGCCAACAATAAAAGACCATGCTCCTATCACATATAACTAACATTAATAACAATAAAATTCCCTATTTCAGCTACACAAGACACAACAATAACAATAATAAAAGGCCTCACTATTACCACACAAGAACCAACATAAAGAGATAAATAATGTTTTGTTTTTTCCCCATAAGAATCAACAACAAAAGATAAGGAGTTGAAAGGTATAATAAATATTTGTGAATGTCATCTCTCTTTCTTGATCTATCAATAGTTTTAGGTCTTCTACATTAAAATATGATTTTGAGTAGTATATTATCTAGTAAATCATAACCAATATGCATTGTACAGAGATTAATAGGTCGCCCCACAACAACCTACAAAAGAATACTACTATAGAATTCATTCCCATAAAAGAATACAAGTTTTTATCATTTTTTTTGTAGTAAGGAAGCCTTATAGCAGCAATGACACAAGGAAATTGCATTAAATTACACAAGAACCAGTGAGAGGAAGTTTTGTTACTACTACACATGAAATGACAACATGAAATGAAGCATCACCATGTCATAAGACTTAAGCTATTATGATTTTTTGTTTCTACTATTGTTATGACACTATTTTTTTTGTTACACTTTTTATGTACAAATAATAATTATTTTTATATCTTCAAGGATTAGTAGAACATGTATGCTTGTAAAAATTCATAGAAATTAGTTTTTGAAAAATGCCTAAAATCATCTTGTTTCTCCTCGTACAATTCTATTGTTTCAACTCCTTGTATAGGTTTGTTTCAACTCCATCAATTTGCTGTAAGCTCATTAGATTTATTTTAGGATGCTAATGTTTAATTTTGAAGGATGCTTTGCAATTCATAGAAATAATTTTAAGTAAATGAAAAATATTAAGAAGAGAGGAGGGTAAATAGTGGGAAAAGAAAAGTATCACTATGGTTTGGTTGATACAACCGTACTGGGTTGCATGAGGACATGTAACATTTTTCATTTGGGGAGATGATAAGGCTAATAATTGGCATACTTGGCATAATTTTATGTCATATTTTCCCTCTTCTTAATTTCTTTTCACTCGCTTATACCTCCATATTAGTCCATTCTAATTCTTATATGTAGCATTTATACATAAAATATTTTCCTTTTAATTTCCTATTATTTTACATGAATTTAAGATTAAATATTGGAAAAATATCATGTTTGTATCTATGTTTGAGTTATTGTCCATGGATGAATTCTTATAAAGGTTTTTGTGTTGGTTTGATTCTTATCGCAAGGTGTATCTTCGTTACAACTGTCTTTACTTTGTTGTTGCAACTATAGTGCTATAACTCACTACGAAAAACCTAGTGTTGCAACTCTCATGTTGTAACTCATTGCTACAACTCTAGTGACACACCTTGATACTATAATTCTAGTGTCGCAATTTGATACTACAACTTGGGTGATTCAAATTACTGGTACAATTCAATTTCCACAAATCTCCACTACAACTCTAGTGCCACAACTTGGTGTTGTAACTCACTACAAAAACTATAGTGTTGAAACTCCCTACTCCAACTTTGATGTTGCAACTCTGGCACTGCAACTCATTTCTACAACTGTGGTGTTACAAATCTAAGCTACAATTCTAGTGTCATAACTTATTTTTGCAGCATTGTAATTATGAACTGACATTGAAACCATGAGCCATATTGTCACATATTTTTCACTCTACATAACAATTATGGATCCATACAACAATATTGTTAATTCAAAAAAATCAAAGATATGATATTTCTTTTGTAAATGGAAGATAAAATAATAGTTTGAGTGGTCAATCAGCGATGTTGGAATTATTGGCCACAATATTTTTCAGTAATTACTAATATCTAATTGTTAGCAAAATATATTAGAATATTCACTAATTTTAAATTGTTAGCAAGGAGTATGGAAACCATTCTTCATTCAGAAAACGGTTGTAAATGTTATGGATTAACTAAATCAATAAGTAGGTTTATTTAGATATTATTATTTCTTATTATGTATCCAAATAAAAATAATAAATAAACTTAAGAAAAGATAGATCAATGAATTGACAATAAGCCACTTCGAGGGGGAAACCTCCTTTTACATCACATAAATGAATAATTCATTGATGATTAAAATGAAAATACCTTCTTGATATATATAGGAGCCTAGAGGGTCAAAATATAATTACGGCCTACATAAGAATAATAATGTAAGGGTACAACATTAACAATAGTGGAATTCTATGGGGCACAACAACAACAATATAGGGGGTACACTATTATTATAGGGACCTAACATTTCTAGTATCCAATAAATTTATGTATAAAAGAGAAATATCTTTCCATTGTTTACAGAGAGCCCTTAGAGAAATGTATGAATGATAAGGGAATAATTTATAATTATTGAGATTTTATTAATTATCGTTTATTATGTCAATATTGTGTGATTTAATTTTTTTTTTTTTTTTTCATATTTATGAAATTATTTCTTTTAGTTATCTTTGTTAGTTTAATTAATTTATGTTTTCAATGTAACATGTGCTAATAAATATTGGCACTCTATTCAATGGACATAGGGGCAACTCTAATAAAACACAGTGTTTGTTATGTAATTTAGATTGCTCTTTTTATGTTATGTAATTTAACCCCTCAATTATCTATTTACATAGAGATTTTTTTTTTTTTACTTTTATAATTTATTTCTATTTGCATGATTTTATCTATTTATGCACTTAAATTTTCATGCATGGTTGTGTCTATTTATTAAAGAATTTATTTACAGAATTGAGTATTCATTTTTATTTCTAATTTGATATGCTTGCAATTCATATTGCTTTCCATTCATATATGTTGTTGAATAAATGTGTTTAATGCAATTACTGCATTTGTTAGTCAAAGTGGAAACAAGGATTAACCTTTTCATTCATTTCTTCCTATGTGATTTATTTCTTTCTAGTGTGGTTTTTATACCTTTATTTGGGGTTGCAACATCAATATTCCCAAGCCCGCTACGAATAAGTATGAAATTTCCTTTCCACAATTAGATTAAAATTTCTAATTGTGTTGGGGTTTAAAACATTAAGCTTCCTAATTCCATTAAGTAGACGTGTGTTATTCCAATTCTGCAAGTGCGACCTTTAAATTTTTGTCTCTGTGGCATGTCCAACTATGTTGGGGTTTACAACATCAATCTTCATAATCCCACTAGGTAGGGGTGTGGAATTTACTTTCCTACAAATTAGATTAGTAATTCTACCTATATCGGGGATTATAGCATTAGTATTCCTAAGCACAGTAGGTACAATGTATGCATTTCATTTTTCTGGAACTGTGGTCTCATTTCCAAAGTTTGTATGAACTTTCCAAAACCTTGAACTATTTACACTCTCCCTACAAAACTAGTCATTGATACTATAACCACAAAACAAATCAATGAAAACATAAATTAGTCATTGATACTATAACTACAAAACAAATCAATGAAAACATAAATTATGATTTGTATATACAGTAGATGGTAACTCAAAAGTTCCATACAAGCACCAAGATGAAAATGAAATGCATAATATTTTGGTCATTTTTATGAAACAATTAGGAACACAATTAAAAGGCCCACCAGTACACTACCATAAATTTGAACGAGTGGTGTGTCGTGGCCAAAAATAAGGATACAATAAATGAAATCAGAGATGGAAAAGGTAAGCGTTAATGTTGGAGGGTAAATAGAAGGTGGAGTGGTGATTTTGTAAAAAAAAATTCATCATTTTAATATATTTTTAATAATTTTGTTTTTTAGTTAGTTAAATTTATAATATTTTTTTATAGTATGTTATTATTTATTTATAAATATTTGTTGAACAATTTTTTTTAATCAAGGAAGTAGGGGATATATACGTTTTCAACGTTAGTTATATATATATATATATATATATATATTTATTTATTTATTTTGTTCTTTTAATTTTATTTTTATTAGTATAAATCCTCAAAAATGTTGTAAATCTAGGCTCCAAAAATGGTGTTGCTTGTAGTGGGACCACTTCTTGATTTAGTAATGGTTTTCAAGTCCATGCTTTTAGAAAATTTGCAATTCCATCATTAAGAAAAATCTAGGAGTGCAACTACTAGCACCAATTTTCAATTCAAAGATAAATCTAAACGTTTTAGCTAACAATATTACAAGGTTTTTTAGGATACATTTGCAAAATATTATAAATTTAACCCCACAAAATGGGTGTATTTCGACACATCCTTTGTATGAAGACATGTGAAACTATGATTTTGGACATTCTCACCTTAGAATCACACCTCTACACTTTATAAAAATGGTGGACCTAAGTCAAAGGGGATTCCTTATGGTTGCTAGCCTCACTTTGTATATTATCAAGTGGAAATAAAGGGAGATTAACAACTAATGAAATGAAAGAATATGGGAAAATTTTAAGAGGTTTAGGATGATGGATGAAAGGGTTCTAGTTTCTTTTAACTTGAAATATCTAGTTATTCATGTAGTCTAATAGGGTGTTCCTAAAAAACAAGTTAGGTTTTACAAATAGATAAGATTGCATTTTCTATAGCATGCCTAAATTAGTAAACAAGAGGATACAATATGTATAAGGGAAGCGACTCACAATAGGATCTCCTCAATTAAACCAAACATAGAAGTTTTTTTAATCATTTAATCAACATGGGAGGTGTAGAGATAAAACCTATTCTCTCAAAGATACATGTTAAGTTTTTTCCACAATGGATGCATATGGATTTAGCTCCTCCTCTTGAGATATGGTGATCTTAGACTTGGCTATGGAAATCTAATATGTAACCAAAATTCCACTAATTATGTTCCTAGAACATATACCACACATAAAATATTGTACAAATATAACAACCGCAACTTACAAATAAAACATGCAAAAATTTAGGGGCTAAATTCCATAGATGGACTAATATATTTCTTTTGAAAAAATCACAAGTTTCCATTTTTTCTAGAAATGATTTGCCTAAATTTTATAAAGTAAAATTATTACAGCTTAAAATCACCAAATTTTTTTAAAGACTACATAAAATCAATATAAATTTGAAAATATTTAGAAAAAATGCCTTCCAACATTTTGCAATTGGCATAGAGGGGACTATTAATAATCACCAAGGCTTCTACACTTTAAGATATATTTTCATCGTTAAAGTTTTCCCTAAATAAAAGGTACCAAAATCCAAGAATTGGAACTCACCTACTCACAAGTTCTTCCATTTCAAAATTTCCCAAATGCATAATGAAGAAAGTAAAATTTTATATAAGTTTTAGCTCAACTCTCCTTTAAAATCAAATATTATTTTACTAAGTAAATATTAAAATATTCACAATAAGTATCTAAGAGGAAAAATTAGGCTAGTAACCATTAAATGCGTTTAGATACATTGTTTTAGAGGATTATAGTGCCACAAGTCACCTTCTTGCATCTTCTCGTTCATGCAAAGGTAAAACTTTAGTGTAAATTGTCCTCTTTATCTTCGAAATAATAACAAAAGTTTTGCTCAAATTGGTAGGGTGAACATTAAATGTGTGCATGAATGTTAAGTTTAAGCTCCATGATGAGAAAACTTATCTAGAAATAACCTCCTCCAAATAATAATCATTAGGGGAATTTTGAGGTCTAAAATGGGCCTCCTAAGAAAAACGTAAAACCAAAATAAACTTTATAAGTATCAATAGGATTCAAGACAATGATGTTAACCATGGGGGATGATTCACCATTTTTAAGTAAAAGGGTAAAAATGTTAAAAAATAATAAAATAATAAAACTACCTTTTCAACTTATCTCCCAATTTTTTTACTCAAATTTAAAGTGGGAGTACTAGTTGGATGCAAAATTTATTTCCTCATCCAAGGAGTACCCATGTTGTATACTTTCGATATACCCCGTGTAATATCCCTAAATTACCACACAGCTAGTTGGAATATTAAATTTTGCTTTTTCTTTCTGTTAATGAATAAGAGGATAATGGAGGTCCACAAGTCTCCTTAATAATGAATAAATCAATGCCAATGTGAAAAGGATATATCTTGGCAGCTTAATTGAGCACCCTTATGTGTGAAAAGGGGTTGGAACACCTTGGTTGGGTCAACTTTGACCAAATCAACAACGCTGTCATGGAGGAGTGGTCATCAATGAAAGAAAGCGCAATTTTAGATGGATATGCTTTGCATGGAAGTAGTGCTATTATTGGATGGGGCTTAGGGTTTTCAAGCTCATATCTTATTTAAGGAAGAGGATGGCAACCATTATTGAAAATGTTGATGTAAATGAATTTTCTGAATATATGGTCTGTTTAAATATATGTCTTTTTCTTGTTGTTTAGCTGAGATTGAGTGATGTTTAGCACTGGGTGTTCCTGATCGGGAATCCCACCTCTTCCATTGAGAAGCTTTTGGAGGAGTCTTGTACTACATTTTCCACTATCATGCTTGAGGCCAAGCTTCATCTTTCATTCACAGCGCAGATCCTGTTGAGGGTTGAGTTGTTTTACAGGTTGTAGTAGTGAAGACCATCTTTGGGTCATATCACTACTTATTTTTAGTGGAGAAGGCTTCCTCTCCATTGGGAGGACAGTGAGGAAGGCCCTTGTGCATATTTTCACATCTTGGCATCAGGCCAACCATTTATTTATCCCTACAACACATTTTACTTCTAGATATGCATTATTTCTATAGGAGGAGTTGCAGGGTGGTTTGGCACACCATTTGGAGAGGAGGTTTTCCAGAGAAGGGATCATCCCTTGATCTAGAGAGTATATTGTAGGAGGCTGCATTGTTGATAATATTAGATCAGCCACACTTTCTAGATCTATACTTTGTAGTGGGTCTTCAGTCCTAGGGCTTAGATCCCCATCTTATACATGGTGTTTTGCTGAAAACCCTTAAGGGGTGCTTTATTGGATGTTGTATAGTGCTCAGATCTGAAATAGATCTATCTTTTGTGGCATATATCAGCCAATGTTATGTTATATCTTTATTTCCTGTAGCAGTGCCTTTTAAACAACGTTGTAGCAGTCTTCCAACATTTTGATATATAGTAGTAGCACCTCTTTTGAGGGTTTTTTCCATTGGAGGCCTGTTATATCTTATTGTACATCTTATGGCCCATTTATTATGCATATTTTTCTATTTTTATAATGAATGAAAGGTATCCATATTGGTATCCTATTTTTATCTAATGTTTACACTGCTATTTCCATGGTTTTGCACTATATTGATGCTTTTCCCATTTGGGAATATTACAGTGGTATCAGAGCATAATCTTGGCAGAACCTGTGCATCTTGAAAATCCAATATGTCATCTGAAGAAGGAGATCCTCTTATTGATAGAGAGAATAGATATCTCAAAAGAAGACACCGGAAGTATGATTATACAGATGAAGAAGAAGACAAGGGTAAAACCCCTTTTTCAAGAGGAATGAAAATGAAGGAGTTATCAAGACTTATTTTCCAAACTATTCAGGGAATTAGCAAAGACATCAAAGAAATGAGGATGGAGAGATGTAGAAATTATCCAAAAGAGATTTTGCATAGAGATATCTCCAGATTTTCATATTATGGGTGTGAGCATTCAACCACAGAATCATATCTACAATGCTCTACCATGCCTATTTTCATAGCAAGAGAGATGGAGGAAGGATATGTGCCAAAGGAGGAGACTCTTGGTGACTATCTTCAGGAATATGAATCTCAATGATAGAGGTTCAAAGATCATCTAAAATTCCAAGAGTTTGGCAAGATCAAGGAGAATAGAAAACCTAACAACCATGATAGAAGAAAAAGGAGCAAGCAGCATGATTTGGGTAGATTTTCTCTATCTACTTTTGATGGTTCACCTAGATGCACAGTTAAGGCTTGGGTGAAGGAGCTAAACACCTATTTGCAACAACATCAAGTTTCAGAAGATGAAGCCATTAGAGTAGCAGTGCTGCATCTTGAAGGTAAGGCTTATGCCTAGTGGTTTTATGAAACTTCTTCCTTGAATCATGTAAATGCATCTACTTATGCAAATTTCACTAGGAGGTTAGTGAGAATATTTGATGAAAAACATTATGAGACATCCTTGGTTGAGCTAGCCAAGCCTAAACAAACAAAACCTTTGCATGAGTTGGAAGGATCTATAAACCCAACTCCATTCCAGTGTACTATTGAGGGGGTTAAATACTTGAAGAATATTGTGCTAAAGGCAAGATCCCCACTTCAGAAAGATCTCTCTTCTTAAAAGGAAGTCATGGAGATCTATTTTTCAAAAGATGAACTAAACAAAGAGCCTCTTAATGATGATGAGGTAACCTCCATTCATGATGAAGGGGAAGAGAAGGTAAGAGGTAACAACGTTGTTACATCAGGAACAAATATAGTACCTCATAGAGAGGACAATGGAGAAATTTCTCCAATAAGAGGAATTATTGTGCCCTTGCAAGAAATTCCAAAAGATCTCACATGTGAAGATCAAGGCAGATTCCATGAGCAACATGTATCATCATTGATAAATTGTGATACCTTGAAGATGAAATAAGAGGATAGGGAGGAGGACCAACATCATATAATTAGGAGCACACACCCCTATATATTTCAGATGGTTGAGGCACAGAAGAGGTAGACTGATTTGTGTAGTG
Source organism: Pinus albicaulis (assembly GCA_034641835.2). Lineage (NCBI taxonomy): Eukaryota > Viridiplantae > Streptophyta > Pinopsida > Pinales > Pinaceae > Pinus > Pinus albicaulis. The sequence goes on from CM076569.1 coordinate 357,497,320, forward strand.
GAATCAAGGACCTAACAGTCTCATTTATTACGCATATGAGATTGGCTTATAAGACATCATTTTGTTGTGGCAAGCCACCTAGGAGGCAACCTGATATAGATTTGGTGATACATGTCTCACATCATGATGCACCATTCATATATCCAAGAGGAATGGGAGCATTAAGAGGCCATGATACAGCGTTGAAAGTCTTGGGTAGACTCAAGGAGGAGGGAGACATTCTCCCAACATCATCATTACCCACTGTCATTTTAGATTTTGCGTTGTGGGAGGAGAAGCATGGGAAGGATAGAAGCCTTCCAACATATACCTTTGGCATGGGAGATGTCAAGGAGAAGGGTAGCCATATGACATAAGTTCTTCGTGATATATCATCAACATTGTCACTATGGAAGATAGATCCATATTGGAGATCCAAACTGTTGGTGGATTATTCAAAGGATCCTTTTACATGCATGATACTTGATGACAACCTACATGAAGAGGGATATTCAGTCCAAGATGAAGTCATCTATTATCAAGGTAGGATATTCTTCTCTAGAGCCTCCAAGCTCAAGGAGAAGTTTCTACAAAGGGCACTTGAAGAATTCCTTTTCAGCGATACTTATTCCATGAGGGCCTACAACGCTATCAAGGAGAGCTATACTTGGGAAGGCTTTGAAGAGGAACTATATCAACATTTTCAAAGATGCATGAACTATGTGGAGTTGGGAGAGATACATGACTCAATGAAGGAGTTATCACAACCACCTATTTCTTCTTTTGGAATAAGAGGGAATCTATCTATGGACCACTCCATTTGTATGAGCAGAAATTTTGGTGAGGAACATGCTTATGTACATAATGTTTTGTTTGATGAATATTTGCATTCATTTACCATGTATATGCAGGCCATAGCTCCAAGGAGGAGCATTCTTCTATATAAACTTCATGGCCAACTTTGGGCCATAAAAATTTCTGAACATGGCCACTCCCTAGGAGGATATAGGGAGATGTTGTATCATTGTGGGTGCACTCCAAATGCACCAAACATTTCTCACCTTTTTAGATATTGTGAGAAGACATGGGCAACCAGTAAGTGGTGGGGAAACCACTTACCATATCATTATCTGATGCATTCAGGAGATATGTTGCACTGGTTCCACATATGGGACTATGATCCACCTCCATTGTTGCATTATGTTGTTTACATGTATTTGGTTTTGCTCCCATACTTTGATTATATGCTTATTCCTTTTATGGGAATGATTGGAGGGAGGATGGAAGGATTGGATGTGCCCTTTGGGAGAGAAACTCTCCATGTCTATTTTGCTACATGTTTCAGGGAGAGCATTGGACCATCCATGATTGCTACATTGGATATCTTGTTTCCTTATGTGATGAGCCATTCAGGTAACTTGAGCACTTGGGAGGTTCCTCTCATGAGTAGATGGGAGAATTTTTTCCATGAATTACCACTTTGGAGGGTGATTCATTTTGTATGGATGATAGGTTGGAGATTGAAGCTCCATGTGGGGATGAAGGTTTCCCACATTTTCAGTTATTTCCTTGCAGTTGCTTGGGGACAAGCAACATTTGGGAGGGGAGGATTGTAATATTCCTAAACTAGCACACAACTAGTTGGAATATTATATTTTTCTTTTGCTTTCTGTTAATGAATAAGAGGACAATGGAGGTCCATAAGTATCCTTAATAATGAATAAATCAGTGCCAATTTGAAAATGATATATCTTGGCAGCTAATTGAGCACCCTTACGTGTGAAAAGGGGTTGGAACACCTTGAATGGGTCAAATTTGACCAAATCAAAAGCGCTGTCATGGAGGAGTGGTCATCAATGAAAGACAATACAGTTTTAGATGGAGATGCTTTGAATGGAAGTAGTGCTATTATTGGATGGGGCTTAGGATTTGCAAGCTCATATCTTATTTAAGGAAGAGGATGGCAGCCATTATTGAAAATGTTGATGTAAATGAATTTTCTGAATACATGGTCTGTTTAGACATATATATTTCTCTTGCTGTTTAGCTGAGAATAAGTGTTGTTTAGCACTGGGTGTTCCTAATCGGGAATCCCACCTCTTCCATTGAGAAGCTCTTGGAGGAGTGTTGTACTACATTGTCCACTATTAGGCTTAAGGCCAAGCTTCATCTTTCATTCACAGTGGAGATCATGTTGAGGGTTGAGTTGTTTTGCAGGTTGCAGTAGTGGAGACCATCTTTGGGTCATATCACTACTTATTTTCAGTGTATAAGGCTTCCTTTCCATTGGGAGGAGAGTAAGGAAGGCCCTTGTGCATATTTTCACATCTTGGCATTAGGCCAACCATTTATTTATCCCTACAGTGTAGTTTACTTCCAGATCTGCATTATTTATGTAGGAGGAGTTGCAGGGTGGTTTGGCACACCATTTAGAGAGGAGGTTTTCTAGAGAAGGGATCATCCCTTGATATAGAGAGTCTATTGGAGGAGGTTTCATTGTTGATCATATTAGATTAGCCACACTTTCTAGATCTTTATTTTGCAGTGGGTCTTTAGCCCTAGGGCTTAGATCTCCATCTTGTACATGGTGTTTTGCTGAAAACCCTTAAGGGGTTATTCAAAGGAGGTTGTATAGTGCTCAGGTCCGAAATAGATCTATCTTTTGTCGCATATATTAGCCCATATTATTTTGTATATTCATCTGCTGTAGTAGTGCCTTTAAAACAATGTTGTAGCAACCTTCCATCTCTTTATATATAGTAGCAGCACCTCTTTTGAGGGATTTTGTCCATTGGAGGCTTATTCTTTCGTATTGTACATCTTATGGCCCATTTATTATGCATATTTTGCTGTTGTTATAATAGATGAAAGGTCTCCATATTGGCCTCTTACTTTCATGTAATGTTTTCATTGCTATTTTCATGGTTTTGCACTATATTCCTACTTTTCCCATTTGGGAATATTACACCCTGCTACACGAAACATGAGAAATACATGAAAAATGTGATTGCAATCATTTTTTTAATGTATTTCTCATTTTTTCGTGTAGCATGATCCATCGAAAGTATGAAACATCGGTACTCCTTGGATGAGGAATTAAATTTTTCATCCAATGAGTACCCCCGCTCGAAATTTGAGCAAAGAATTTGGGAGATAAGTTGAAAATACGACTTGGAAAATTAGTTTTTCTTCTTTTTTCCCCTTTAAAATTTGATGATGTAATCAAATATTATTTGATTATTTCTACTATTATTTTATAATTTTTTTAGGAGGCCTGTTTTAGAAATCAAAATTCCCCTAATGATTACTTAGGTACAAAATTCTAAATGGACGATTAGTTCTTCATGTGTAAAGTCAGAGGGAGGGCACTCTTTCAGACATGGGATGTGTTTCCCTTCATTAGCTTCTTCTAGAAGTATATTATCCATAACTGATATAAAATTTGTTTCCATAGACTTCATTTTGATCAATCTCAAACTATTTCTTGTACTATTATTATTGTCACCCTTGTTAGTTTTGTCATCTTTTCATATCGATTATATGAAAAAGACAGTTGAAATCATAAACCATTTAAATATTTAGCTCCAGCTATTGTAGTAAACATCATACCTCGTATCTCTTGCTCTCCAATATTATTAGGTTTAATTACTATAACACACAAATAAATTGACATTGTCAATAATTTTTTTTCTTACACTGAAATCAATGCACACTATTAATCTAGTGACTTTAAAGTTAACGTACCATCATACATCCAACTACATCAAATCAGAAACCAACATATACACTAAAATAAATGCATCTAATGAAAGAAATCAAATAAGATTAGAAAACATCTATAGTGAAATCAATGCATCTAATGTAGGTAATCAAATAGGGTTAGATATCAACATCTACACTCAAATAAATGCATCTAGTGCAAGTAATAAAATAGGATTAGAAAGCAACATATACCGTAAAATAAATGCATCTAGTGCAAGCAATCAAATAGGATTATAAATCACCATCTACACGGAAATCAATGAATTTAGTGCAAGAAATCAAATAGGATTAGAAATTATTTATATTGAAATCAATGCATCTACTGTAAACAATCAAATATAATTAGAAATCAACATTTAAATTGAAATTAATGCATCTAGTGCATGCAATCAAATAGGATTAGAAATCATCATCTACACTAAAATCAATGCATGTAGTGAAAGAAATCAAATTGGATTAGAAATCATCTACATTGAAATCAATGTATCTAGTGCAAGTGATCAAATATCATTAAAAATCAAAATCTACACTAAAATCAATTCATCTTATGCAAGCAATCAAATAGGATTATAAATAAACATCTACACTAAAATCAATGCATCTATTGCAATAAATACTCTCTCTCTCTCTCTCTCTCTATATATATATATATAAACATCTACACTAAAATCAATGCATCTATTGCAATAAATATTCTCTCTCTCTCTCTCTCTCTCGCTCTATATATATATATATATATATATCCCTCCATCTCTACTTCTTTGTCTCTTTATATCACCCCAACAAACACACACACTCTGTCACTCCATATTTATCAATCTCTTTCTTCCTCCCTCCTTGTCTCCATCTATCTCTTCTTTCTCTTCACCTTCCATATATATCTTTATCTCCATATGCCTCTCTATATCAACCCCAAAACCTACACTCTCTTTCTCCTATCTATCTATATATCACTCCCTACTCCTCTCCTACTCTCTCTCTCTCTCTCTCTTCCCTCTCGATGTCCTCTCTCCCTCTCTTGCCATCTTCCTTATCATTCCCCCTCTCTCTTTCTCCAACTTTCACTCTCTGTGTCTTTGTTATTACCTCTCTCTCTCTCTCTTAACCTTCCAACTCTCTTACTATATGCAAATATTTATCCTTCTCTCCCATTTCTCTCCATACCTCCTTCTTTGCCTCTTCATCTCACCCCCAAACATGCACACTCTCTCTCCATATCTCCCTTGTCACTCCCTATCTCTCTCCAATTGTCACTCTCTATGTCTTTCTTCTTCCCTCCCTCTCTCCCCATATAACTCCATCTCTATGTCCCTCCCTCTCCCCCCTCCAAATCCATCTCTGTATCCCTCCTACTCTCCTCCTCTATCTCAAGGTCCCTCTCTTATCCTTCCTCTATCTCCCTTTCTCTCCTACCTCCCTCTCTCTTCCCCCATCACTCACACTCTCTCTTGCTTTCCCCTACAATCCTCTCTCTTCCCCCATCACTCTCTTCCTCTCTCTCAAGTCCTCCCCCTTGTCCTTCCTCTCTCTCCATTTCTCGCTTGCCTCCCAGTATCTTCCCCCCCTCCTTCTCTCTCTCTCTCTCTGCCCTCAAATACTCTCTCTTCCCCCATCATTCTATCTCTCTCTTCCCTCAAATCCTCTCTCTTCCCCCATCACTCTATCTCTCTATCCAACTATGTTACTATATCCATCGCATTCTTGTTCTCTCTCCTTCTCTCCTCCTTTGTCTCAATCACTCATATGTCCCTTTATCTCACCCCTAAACATACATACTCTCTCTCCATATCTCCCTTTTCTCTCCCTCTCTCCCCCTCCAACTCCATATCTCTATCCCTCCCCCTCTCCTTTAATCCTTCTTCTCTCTCTCTCTCTCTCTCTCTCTCTCTCTCTCTACCGTCCAATACTCTCTCCTTCTCCCTCCCTCTCCCTTTCTATCTCTCTCCCATCTCCATATTTATGTCTCCCTCTCCCTCTCTTACCCTTATCTACCTCTCTCACTCCTCTCCCTCCCTCTCTCTTCATTCCTCATCTCCCCTCTCCTTTAATTTATCTCCATATCTCCTTTGTCACTCTAGCTATTTCTCCACCTATATCACACGTCTGTGTTCTTCCCTCACACACACACACACACAAATATATATATATATATATATATATATATATATATATATATATATATATGTGTGTGTGTCTTAAAATTGGCAAGATAAAATTGGCAAATTGATTTTCGAATGATAATAAAGGAAGAATTGAGGTTATATATCAATACAAATTATTTTAAATTTGAACTTATTTATGGTAATGATGATGAACTAAATATTAAGTTTATTTTTTTGGCAGTGGATCACCTTCGCTCTGCAGCATATCGCTGCAGTGTAATGGTTCACCTTCGCTCTACGACATATAATTTTTGCATCTCTAATTATCACCTTCGCTCTACGACATATACTTTGTGATGTAATTTATATATATATCTCTCAGATGAATTGAAGTACATATAACTTTATACGGTTTTAGAGGTGTGCGAGATATACAAAACACCTATACATAATCTCTCTATAGCCTCGTCTTCGGCGAACTAATTTCCTTACATCTGTGAATTGATTTTTGGCTCTCCTATAAATCGGGTCCTCCACATTCACTGCATTATTCGCATCTGCAACGATCTCTGTGATATTACATACATTTGAATTGGGACCTCGACGATCTATGAAGACTTGCGATTTGTGATTATCTGACGAGTGGCTAGGGTTTATTTTTTTGGAATTGGGTTGAGGGATTCCTTGAATATCAATTGCAAAACCAACAAAGAATATAGAGTCATGACCTTACCATATCAACCATGCAAAATAAATACTTCAACAATCTCTGCAATATTACATATATTTGAATCGGGCCCTCGACGATCTCTGCGATATTTTCATTTGCAAAAATCTATGCGATATTACATACATTTGAATCAAGACCTCGACGATCTCTGGGATATTCGCATCTGCAACATAAATACTTCAATGAATCTGTGAACACTTGTGATTTGTGATATATATTGACGGGATATAAATGAATTTATGGCAAGGGAGTCAGTACCTCGATGATCTCTGTGATATTCACAACATAAATATCAGGTGCACACATTCCTTGTCTTTTTTCTGATACATATTTACTGCTCATATATTTGTTCAAAAGTATGAATAATTCACAGCATCTACCAAATATTGTCAAAGGTAAACCTAACATAGTTACTTTTCATATCCTTTATGAGTATATCGAGTCTTTAGAGAAACATAGATAAGAAAGAGAAATCTAGCTACAAACAGAGTTAGAAGCCATGCTGGAAAATAAATTTACATCCCTTGAAGACAAGATCAAAAAACAAATAGAAAATAAAATAAAAAATATTGGAGAATAAAATGGAGACAATGGAGATTAGATTACATGTAATAGAAAAAAAAAGCCAAGATACTAACCAAGCATCCCAACAAGGAGACACCGATACTTTAGAAAGTCTTAAAATGAAGGACATGATTAAAGAACTAGAAGAAAAAGTTAATAACAATCTCAACCTCAATAGTGTGGCAGGTAAATTAGATATAAAACCCATTAAAGAAGAAATCAAAAAATGGATATAATTAGACTATGAGCGTAAAAAAATGGCCTCGAACCTTATAATATTCAGTTTAAAAGAGGAGGTAGATGAGGATACTTTAGCCATAGCCCAGACAGAATTATGTAATATATTACAAATTGAAACAACGTGTCTCACCAAACAAACAAGGTTGGGGAAATTAACTGGGAATAAAGGAAGGATGCTCCGGATAAAGGTGAGCTCTATTGACCATAAGTATGACATACTTAGTAAAACCCCAAGTCTAAAAGTAATGGGAATATTTATAAATGAAGATATCATTCCAAAAGATCAAGCATAATAAATAAAGGAGGTTCAAACGGTAAAAGAAGCTAGGAAAGAAGGAAAATGGGGAATAATCAGAAATAGCAAAGTCATTATTCGAGATTGAAACAAAAAATATAGTAATAAATAGCAATTAAACATGCTCCATATTCTTTCTCGGAAATATCGAGGCTTTCCATGGAACAAAGGCCCCAAGCTAAGTTGGATCTCGAATGAAGTTAATATTATATTGTTAGTTGAAACTTGGGAGCACAAAGAATCTAAGGTCCCTAACATAGATGGATTTGTAGTATGGTCAATCTGGAACAAGTGATTCTATCCTAGAGGAATTGGTGGTATATCTTGTTACATTAGGAAGAACATCTCCCCCAACACTAGGCTTTATAAAAAAGACCCTTACAACCAATATATTTGGATAGAGGTTACTGAAATTAATTATAAAAAACCCTACATAGAAATTTGTTATTTTTCCCTATCAATTCTATCTTCAATAAGAAAAAAAATTAGATAAAAATGGTCCTTACAATGGTTTAGAGAATTATATTTCTAGCGTAAGGAATGCAGGTAATATCCTCTTAATGGGTGACTTTAATGCTCGAACTTCAAGAAACCAAGATATTCTTCTAAGAAATTATTCCAACCCTAATCCTCTTTGGTTAGACGAAGACCTTACTCTAGCTAGCCAGTACAAATAAGCTCGGAAGATCTAGGGGAATTTTTTTTTGGGTTTGAGCTAGTCAAGCTCTGTAGTGCTCAAGATCTCAAAATTTGCAACGGTCTAAAGAAGTGGCCCAATTCTAGTCATATGACCTGTATCCATGGGCTTGGTAGCAGTGTGGTAGATTATGTTATTTCCGATATCCCTTTATACAATGAAATAATAAAATTTGACATCTTAAACGACCACGCATCTCATGCATATCATATACCTTTAATTGTAACTCTCGATCTTTTCATGTATAGAAATCCCATAGAAGATAATTATTATAATGAAAAGAAATTAATATTTGATAGAAATAAAAATGATCTTTTTCTAAATTAATTAAAAATTAATTTGAATTCTTTATCTAGTATAGACAACATAGAAGACCTCTATCATAATTTTACTAAAACTCTCTCATATTCTATTAAAAATTTCTCAATTGAAGTTTCAAGTAATAAAATAAATAGCAAAACCAACCATTGGTATGATAAAGATTGTAAAAGTGTGAGGAGAGAAATAAAGGAAGTTGTTGATGAGTCTCTTAAAATTCACAAGATAAAAATATACAAAGTCCTAACTAAGAGGAAAAAAATGCAGTATATTCATAAAATAGAAGAAAATCTCTTACGCCTCTCTAAGGTAGCTCCTAAGAAATTCTGGAGGCATATTCTAACTAGAAAACTAAAGATAATACTAGAATTACTTTACACGATTGGAATTCCTATATTAAAAAGCTTTATGAATCTCCAAATGTCATAGATAAATTTGAAACCCTCCTCACAACGGAAGATTTTTTCTCATTAGAAGACATATATTTTGGGTTAAAGTGCCTAAAAAATGGAAAAGCTAAGGACATTGAAGGTTACTAGGCATAAATCTAAAAAATTGGAGGTCCTGTCCTCATCCCTCACATCCACAAGATTTTCAATCAAGCAGTCAAGCAAGGGTTCCCTAAAACATGGACTCAAAGCCTCATTATTCCTATTTTTAAAGGTGGGGATACAAATAACCCCTCTAATTATCGGAAAATTATTATTAGCCCTCTCTTAGCCAAGTTATATGGTATTATTTTGGAAAAGAAGATGACCATATGGCTTGAAAGTGAAGGTAAGCAGTGTTAGGTCCATATATTACTAGTCTATTCCCTTATTGATGTTAGTGTAGCCCCCTTATTGTTATTTTTCTACCCTTGTAACCACCATATTGTTATTATTGTGCCCTTACATTATTATTGTTAGGTCGGCTAGGATTATATTGTGACCCCATGGACTCCTATATATAGAAAGGAGGTTTTGTCATCTGTATCATCCAAAAATTGTTCATTTATGTAATGTAAAGGAGGTTGCCACCTTGAAGTGGCTGAATTTCTAAGGCATTGATCTCTCTTTTCTTCTATTTTTGGAGTTGGTTTCATAACATTTGGTATAAGAGCTTTGGATTCTAGGGTTTCACTGCTCCAAACAGGTCATCGTGGCATTTTTTCTATAAATTTATTTTTTTACGAAGGTTCAAACGCTGAAATTTTTACCATGCAAAGCCGAAATACTGAGGAACTTCGTGTAAATAATTTAGAGCTTGGTTCACCATATTTTCAAAGATAAGATCTATGGAAGTTAGGGTTTTTTTAGGCTCCCGAATTTCATCTCAAAGAGGTGACTGTGGGAAAATCCTCATAAATCTCTCTCTGATTATCAGATTGGAATTTTGTAAAAAGTGGCCGAAATTAAATGGACTGTAGTTTCTTTTGTATAAATTTCAGAAATGAAGGAGGAAACAATGACATGTGGCATGTTGTACAACTTCACTCTACTGAACCAGTCCATAATTAGGTCATTGTGGGAGATTGGACATAACCTTGTCTTGAAGAATCAAAATCAGGTCAGACCTGTGGCATTCGAAACAAGCTTCATAGGGCTACTATAGGACCAAATTTCATATATTGAAGATCTGAAATCACAGAGATAATTTAGTTTCAATATCAAGCTCCTCAAAAGTTAGAAAAAGGTATGTATGTTGTTTTCGAATTGTATAACTCTTGTTTGCAAAATTAGTTTGAAGTGATTCCAAGGGCATATTGAAGCATATGTATCAATATTGAGTTCTAAAAATCCCCCTAAAAATAATTCAACACCCATTAAGCCCTCAGAATACTCTATTATGACTAATGAAGAGGAAGAAGTGCAACATAATATATCAAAATTACAAGAGCGCCAAATTTCGCTCTCGCAAGGAGCAACAAAAAATGAAATGGAATTTTTGAAGAAAGGCATGGAAGAAAAGATGGATGGTTTGAATAAGGGTGTGGAAGCTAATATAGATGGTTTGAAGAAATGCATGGAAGCTAATATGGATGGTTTGAATAATGGCATGGAAGAAAAAATGGAAGATATGAAGAATGATATAAAAGCAGACATGGAAGATTTGAAGGAAGGTTTTACAAAGTTGATACAAGAAATTATTCCTAATGGAGAAAAGATAGTATCTGAAACTTAGGATGAGAACAAAATAAATGTTAATTGGGATTTCATAAACTCTAATGTTGGATTTAAGACCCACCATATTCCAAATATTGTTATGAGGAAGTTTGATGGCAAGGATCCCATAACATGGATACTGCATATGGAGCAATATTTTGATCTCAATAATGTGAAAAACACACAAAAGGTACGCCTTGTAATTTATATTTAGAACAAAATACATTTGTATGGTATCAATGGATTTGCTCCCATAAAAAAATTGTTACTTGGTCAAGTTGTACGGAGGAAATGATAACACATTATGACGATACAAAGAGAAACACCTTCTTTATCCAATTGATAAATCTCAAACAAAAGGATTCAGTGATGGAGCACATTGAGGACTTCCAAAAATTGAATATAAGGGTACCTGATATTCCAGAGGAACACAGGATAGATGTCTTCATATGGTCTTTAAAGGATATCATCCAACCTGAGGTTCACCTTTGGGAACATAATTAATTGCAAAAGGCATTCAGGTTGGCAAGAAAAATTGAATGTAAAATTATGGCGACAAGGAAGCCTACCACTCATATCTATAGATATGGAAGTGTTTCTACTCTTAGAATTCCCCAACCTACAAGGTTGACACCACAACAATTGGAAGAAAAAAGAGTAAAATGGATCTTCTACAGTTGTGATAGAAAATACACTAAAGGTCATACGTGTGTTGAGAAGAAATTATTTTACATAGATTGTGAAGAGGAGGAAGAAAACGAAAAACAAACTTCAAAAGAAGAGGATATACACCAGGAACCAACCCTAGAGAAAGAATAAATGAGTCCGACCATATCCTGTAATGCATTGGCAGGAATTACCACTCCTCAAACTCTCAATATAGAATGACATATCAAGAAGAAAAAGGTAATAGTGTTGATTAACTCGGGTAGTACCCATAATTTTATTCATTGTAAGGTAGCCAAGGAATTGAACCGCTTCTTATACCCAACACCAAAATGTCAAGTGATGGTTGCAAATGGAGGAACTGTAAATTTCTCTAGAAAATGCCATAATATCAAGCTAACCATAGGGGAATATATATTGAATAGTCTGATTATTTCCATTCCAATGGGAGGTGTTGATGTTGTACTAGGAGTACAATGGTTACAATATTTGGGGACGATAGATTTTAATTTTCAAGAACTTTTCTTGAATTTTTTTTTAGAAGGAAATGAATTTGAATTATGGGGTATCCCAGAGAATTCGGGAAAGATAATAAGCTCTAATTTCATGAAAAATCTTTTGAATAAATAAAAACGAGGTGTAATTTCACAATTACGCTCACTAGAAGTTCCAACATCAAAATCATCTATTTCTACATATCTCCAAAAAGTCTTGGACAATCATTCCAAGGTGTTTGAAAATCCCAAAGGACTCCCACATGTTCGTGATCATGATCATGCTATTCATTTTATTATGGGAAGTGTTCCTCCAAACATAAGGCCTTACAGATATCCTTATGTCCAAAAGAGCTAAATTGAAAGTATGTTTGCAGAAATGTTAGAGGCTGGTATAATTCAACTGAGCCAAAGTTGTTTCTCTGCTCCAATAGTATTGGTGCACAAGAAGGATGGATCATGATACATGTGTCTGGATTATAGGGAGCTCAATAAGCTCACTATTAAAGATAAATTTCCCATTCCTGTGATTGATGAATTATTGGATGAATTACATGGAGCAATTTATTTTACCAAGTTGGATCTTCATTCAAGATATCATCAAATTAGAATGAAGGCTGAATATATTCCAAAAACAACATTTCGAACTCATGAGGGCCATTATGAATTTTTGGTCATGCCATTTGGCCTTACCAATGCACCTTCTACCTTTCAAGGGTTCATGAATTACATTTTCAAACCCTTCCTTAGAAAATTTGTGTTAGTATTTTTTGATGATATACTAGTCTACAGCAAGTCTTGGAAGGATTATGTTCAACATGTTGACACGGTGATCAAAATATTGGAGGAGAAACAATTATATGCAAAAACCTCCAAATGTTTCTTTGGAGTACAAAAGGTGGAATATCTAGATCATATTGTATCTCTTGAGGGTTTTAAGGTAGACCCTAACAAAATTAAATCCATTAAGGAATGGAAAGTCCCCACAATTATAAAGCAGTTGCGAGGATTTCTTGGGTTAACAAGGTATTATCGCAAGTTTGTTAAGAATTATGGGAGAATAGTAGCACCTCTAACAAAATTATTGAAGAAAGATGAATTTTCATGGACTCCTGAAGCAAATAAGGTCTTTGATAATTTTAAAGAGGTAATGTGCCTAGCACCATTCTTAGCTACGCCAGACCTCACAAAAACCTTAATTATGGAATGTGATGCCTCAGGAAATGGAATTGGTGCAGTTTTAATGCAAGAAGGAAGACACATTGCTTTTGAAAGTCGTCCAATCAAAGGAAAGTATATAGAGAAAGCTATTTATGAGAAGGAAATGTTTGTAATACTACATGCATTAAAGAATTGGCGACCTTACCTAATGGGAAGAAAAAATTCAAGGTAAAAATCAATCATGATAGTCTTAAATACTTTTTGGAACAAAGGTTATCTTCAGAAGAGCTAGAAAAAATGGGTCACAAAGATGTTGGGTTATGACTTTGAAATCATCTAAAAAAAAGGGAAGCTAAATGTTGTTGCAAATGCACTCTTAAGAAAGGATGAAGAGGTCGAAGCATTTCTTTGTGCCATTTCTATTAACCAACCAGATTGGATAACCGAAGTAAGGGATGAATGGAAGAAGGACAAAGAAGTGTGGACATTCATTCAAAATTTGCAGCAAGATCCTGGTACATTCGATACATTTACTTGGAAAAATGATTCCTTATGGTACACAGATCACTTACATATTTGTAATAATTCCCAAATAAAACAAATGATTCTTTTGGAATTGCACACTTCTCCATTAGGAGGACACTAAGGATTTTTAAAAACTTACCACAGGGTGAAAAATGACTTTTTTTGGGATGGCCTTAAATCCGATATTCAAAATTTTGTGGCGAAATGTTTGGTTTTCCAGCAAAATAAAGTTAAGAAAATTAAGACCTCGGGTCTTCTAGAACCTTTATCCATTCCAAGTCAACGTTGGGAGGATATTTCAATGGATTTTATCACAGGTTTACCTAAGTCTAAAGAGAACAGTGTCATCATGGTGGTAGTTGATAGACTTACCAAGTATGCACACTTTTGTGCATTATCTCATCCATTTAAAGCGAGTACATTTTCTACTAGATTTATGGAAACAATTCAAAAGCTACATGGAAACAAAAAGATTATTGTAAGCGACAGAGATCCAATTTTCACTAAAAAAATTTGGATGGATTTATTTTCTTGTTTGGGTACTCAACTAGCTCATAGCTCTTCTTACCAACCTCAGTCCGATGAGAAAACTGAGATAGCGAACAAATGTTTGGAATGACATCTTCGTTGTTTTTTATATGATAAACAAACACAATGGGTCAAGTGGTTGCCTCTCGCTAAATGGTGGTATAACACTTCATTCCATACTGCAGCAAAAATGACCCCATGTAGGGCACTTTATGCATATTATGCACTGTCCATCACATCATCTTTAAGAGAAAATTATAAGGTTCAAGAAGTGGAAGATCACATCGAGCATGAACAACAAGTTTTCCAACTCTTAAAGGATAACCTAAATTTGGCACAAAATTGAATGAAACAATAGGCAGATCAACATCACAGTGAGAGAATTTTTGATGTAGGAGACTGGGTATTTTTACGGCTACAACCATACAAACAAATGTCCCTCAAGCAAGCTAAGAAGGATAATAAATTATCACCAAAGCACTATGGTCCTTACAAGGTGTTGCAAAAGATTGGTACTATGACATACAAATTGGAGCTTCCTACTTCTTCTCGAGTGGATCCAGTTTTCCGTGTTTCATGCTTAAAGAAGGTTATAGGTGACCATGGAAAATTTTAGTGGCTAATATTCTTACATGGGATAATTACCATGATTTTTCCAAAAAAAATGATTCGCTAATTTCCATTTTTTCAAAAAATGATTCGCCCAGATTTTACAATATAAAATTATTTTACCTTAAAAATCATCAACATTATATAGAGACTATATAAAATCATTGTAATTTTGAATTTTTTTACAAATATATCAATAAAATTTTTATAGTTTGCATATTAGGGCCTAATGAGATTCGCCAATGTTTTTAAACTTCAAGATCATTTTCCATCCTTAAAATTTTCTTTGTAGGTGACAAAATTCCAGTTCAAACAGTATCGCCAGAACCTGATGAGGATGGAAAAATCATATTGGAACCTGAAGCAGTCATGGAAACAAGAACTCGACAACTACGAAATCAATCAATTTCAGAGTATCTCATCAAGTGGAAGAACTTACCCATTGAATGTTTTAAATGGGAGGATGACAATTTTTTTATAGAAGCATCCAGACCTACTCAAGCGTTGAGGAAAACACTTTTTTGAAGGAGAGGGTCATGTTATGTCCCTATATTACTAGTGTATTCCCTTATTATTGTTAATGTAGCCCCCTTATTGTTATTTTTGTATCCCTATAACCACCATATTGTTATTATTGTGCCCTTACATTATTATTGTTAGGTTGGCTAGGATTATATTGTGACCCCATGGAGTCCTATATATAGAAATTAGGTTATTTTATTTGTATCATCCAATAATTGTTCATTTATGTAATGTAAATGAGATTTCCCCCTCGAAGTGGTTGAATTATAATGCGTTGATCTCTCTTTTTGTCTATTTTTTGAGTTGGTTTCATAACAAGCGGGCTAAAGGTCTAGCAGGTTTTAGAAGGCATCAGTCAACAACAGACCACCTCGTTATGCTTAGGATAATTTTGGAGGAATGTCGTAATGATAAATCCAATCTCTTTTGTTTCTTTGTGGACTTTAGAAAGGCTTTTGATACGGTACCTAGAAATAACCTATGGAATGTATTAGAAGAGATAAAGGTTTCTTTCAAGTTGAGAGTTATCTCTATAAGGTTATACGAGAACTTAATTTCCAAGTTTAAGAGCAATGAGGGGTGGTCGAAAGATATTAAGTGTAATATCATAGTTAAATAAGGTTACCCCCTCTCCCCTACCCTATTTGGCATTTACATCGAAAAGCTAGAAGGTTGTTTAGAGGAAGCAGGTTGTGCTGGCACGTTCTTGGCTGGAATAGTCATCATCCTTCTTCTCTATGTTGACGACATTATTCTTTCGGAAAGGTACCTATCTCATCTTGATAAGAAACTAGGAATTATTAAGGATTTCTGCTCTACCATGGGTATGATTGTTAACACTGACAAAACAAAAGTTATTATTATCAGATCCAAGAAGGACACTTACGCTAATTTTGTGTATGAAAATAGTAGCTTGGAGGAAGTGTCTTCTTACAAGTACCTAGGAATTTATATTCATCACAAGTTCAACTGGAAGTATAGCATTGAGAAAAGGATTAATGGAGGGTGAAAAGCTTATTTTGGTCTCAAAAGTAATTGTAAAGTATTAAACCTTGTGATGTGGGATAAAAAGAAGCTCCTCTTTGAAACTTTAGTCACTCCTGTTATCTTGTATGGATGTGAGGTTTGGGGTTGCAACATCTCTAAATAATCTTGGAGAAATATTGAGAAAATCTAGAAGCGTTTTATAACGTATAACCTCAAAATTAAATTCAATACATCCTATCATATTATCCTTATAGAAGTGGGTTTTTCCCCTATCGAGAGCCTAGCTATGACTAGGCTCCTGTTGTACAAGCACAAAATCAATAACATGGGAAACCATAGAATTCCTAAGCTAGCTTTAAATTCCATCTAAAACCACCTAAGGCTTAAACGAGGTTGGTATAAAGATAATATGGCCTGGTTAAACCATTGGGATATCGATGACAATATTGCATTGTAAAATATTAATAACATTAAAAATATTGTTACTTCTAATTTTAAAGAGAAAATGTGGTGTGAGAAATATTTAGAGGCTAAAAGAAAATTAAGATATTATAAGGAGGTCATCAACCCTACTCTAGAAGATAAAAAGTATCTCTTTGTTTTAACTAGCTCAAAGAAAAAAATTAGTATAGTCAAGATAAGAACGAACTCTCATGAGCTCCATAGTGAAACAAGTTGTTGGGCAGATCCTAAAACACCGTGGGTGGAAAGGATCTGCCATCTTTATGAGAATATGAACATTGATGATGGAAATTAGTTTCTCTTAGAGTGCCTTGCATACACTCACATTAGATTTCAGTTTCATAATCTTTGTTGCAATGTCAACCTTCGTAGCCTTTTAACATATCAAAATTATAGTGAGCTCGGGACGCTTCTCTCCAAGCTCTTTGAGCATAGGAGTACAATTTTAAAACAAACTAAATATTCGTTTCTTTAGGTCTGATAGACCAAAAATTTGGTCTCATTAACCACCACCACCACCACCACCACCACCATTGTTTGTGTTTGTTTTTTTACCTATGTGATAGCCATTTTCTTATTTAAAAATGATTTTTTTTAATGTATTTGTTTCTTAGTTGAATTTTTTTTTTATATGTATTTGTTTTTAGTTGAATTTTTTTTATAGGTTTGTTTCCTAATTAATTTGAAAAAAAATGTACTCCTATAATATAATACATTTTAATATAATTAAAAGGCAAATATAAATATTTAATACTATACAAATTTAAAATAACTTTTAATATATAAATAAAATTAAAATATTAATATAAAAAATAATTATTTAAATATTTTGATTAAAAAAATATTTAGATAATTAAAATTTAATAAATATTTTATTAATATGAATAATAAATTCATATTCAAAATCAAGACATATCTCTTCTTCTAAGTGGAAATTTATCTTTCATTCAAATACCATAAGGGAAGTTTAATTTTTCAAATTTTCAAATTTAGTCTTCATATAAATTAATGATGACTTTCCCTGAATTATAGTAAATTTTATCACATATTGAGTTGAGCATTAAAATTTTTATGAAATACAAAAATGGTCGTTCAATATGGTCATTGAATTTAGAAGGAAAGGAAAACCAGTGGATATCTTTGTTTTCAGTGTAAAGATTCATTGTACACAAACTTGCATCCACAATGCATACTAGTTGGTTTGATGCAAGGGACAAAAGCTAAGCAATTTGCTTATAATAAGTCAGGGATTGTTAATTTTTTTTTGGGTAGTATCATTTTATTTTTCCAATATTTTTTCTAATAAATAGAATAAATAGTATATTTATATTATTATATTTTATTTGGTAGTCTTGATTTGAGGAAATTAGGTTTGTTGGCTATATTATAGACTTGAAAGCCAACTAAAATTAAAAAAACTTCCTCTAAATACCTTATAAAGTATATTATCTGCAATTATTATTAACATTTTGAAAAGAGAAATGCTATCTACCATTTACCCACAATTAATATAGAAATAGACAAGAATAAGCAAAACAGTATATTTATATTATTAAACAAAACACTATATTTACATTATTATATTTTACTTGTAGTTTCAACTTGGAAACTAAGTCTATTAATCACCTCATAGAGTTAAAAGGCAACCAAAATTAAAACAGTTTCGTCCTATCTAAATACCTTATACTTTATACTATCTGCAAAACATTTTGAAAATAAATGCTACCCACCATTTGCACGATATTAATATATGGAAATAGACCAGAATAAAATTTAGATTGACTTGGACCTGATTCCCACTGCAGAATCTTACTGAATTGATATGTTTGACGTTTCAATCATCTTCCTTCATTAGGAAGGTTGGAACTATTATCTCCCCATTCCATGGCATCCACCTGTGAACAGCTCGGCTTATGCTGCAAATCTCCACATTCTATACCAATCACTTCCAAATTTGGAAGTGGAGCATTATTCTCATTCCCATGCAAGATGGCCTTTTTTATACCTGCTACTACTTCATTCACAGTCGGCCTGGACGATGGTTTAGAATCCACACATCTAAGCGCTAGTTTGGCAATACCAATGATTGATTTCATATCATAGTTTCCACCCAGCCTCCTGTCTATGACCTGTGTTATTTCCTCGGCACTTTCATTCTCAACATACGGTTTAACCTGTAAATAAGCCCAAATATAATTACTCGGAATATATTGTAGAAAATGCACTTGAAAATCATAAATTATGTTCTTGTATCTGTCAGACAAAATGCGCTTGAAAATCATGAAGTCTGTTGTTAATAATTGCATATTTCGAAAGATTAATTAATATAATCTGATTTCTTACCCATTGAATGAGATTTAGTTCTTCTTCAGGTAGATTTTGATTTATGGGTGCCCTGCCGCAAATGACTTCAAACAGTACCACTCCAAAACTATATACATCGCTCCTCTCCGTCAACATTTGAGTGCGAAAATACCTGTGAAAACATTCGAAACAAAAATGAAATTGCACGCCTATTAACGAATTGTACGCGTATCACGTTTCGTGTAGTTGTTAAGCATCAAGAATATTTAATAAAGATATCATGGTAAGTCATTACTCTGGATCGAGGTAACCCGCCGTTCCTTTCACCGTAGTGGTAACATGGGTCGCTTCCTCATCACTTGATATCCTGGAAAGACCGAAATCTGCAACTTTTCCTTTCAAATTGGAGTCTAAAAGGATGTTGGCCGACTTAACATCCCTGTGAATTATCTTTGGGTTGCAACCCACGTGCAGGTATTCCAATCCTTCAAACAGAAATAGCAAGTGAATAACATGAGAAATATAGGTATGGACGATTCAATCTATCAAAGATTAGTCATAGATCAAAATCAACCTGTATCTGCATCTCAATCACACAATTTTAATTTAACTTAAATTATTTAAGGAGCTACCATGCGCTGCATCTAATGCTATTTTGAGCCGTGTTTTCCAATTTAGTTCCGAAATTCCAGCTTTAGGACCTGTAAAAGAAATTTAAGATTAAAGCGAGATTTTTTACCATTGATGTATGTTCGGCTGAACACTCAAATAGGTTGCAGGAAATGATTCAAACAATATAGCTCAGTTATACCGTATAGATGGTCCCTTAGAGACCCTCCGGACATGTATTCGTAAATAAGCATAAGTTCTTTAGATTCTTTACAGTAGCCAAGTAATGATACCAAGTTGTTATGATGAACTCTAGAAAGAAGATCAACCTGTTATTCAAGTACAACGAATTGTTCAATTTATGTTTTTAAAAGAAAAAACATAATTTTGATGTTTTATAGGAAATCAAAAGGTACAATTTTTTGGTTGCATATTAACACACTTTCTAATTTAAAAAATTGGATTGATAACAACATCTTACATATATGTCATTTCTTAAATCTATCTCAAAACTTAACAAAATACTATTTGAATGGGATCAAAGAGAATACAATAAAAATAGAGAAAAAAATTATTATTTGACACCTTTGAGATATAAACTAAACCAGTATCTAATAGAAGAGTAGTCTTTAATAACATATCCATCATGGCATTATTTTCTCTCTATGACTGAATAACTTGCACATCATCATATTGCTCATGTAGCTCGCAGATTTTCCTTTGCCACGATTCTAAATGAAAGACCCTTAAGTTAGCTCTTCCATTGAACCAATGCACAAAAACTTTTGAATCCCCATACAATCTGAACACCTTTACCTGCTTCCAAATAGAAATCATCATGGCACACCACATAGCAAGGAATCCAAATGTAAAATTTGTTTGTTCGCCAATACCTAGTATGCATTTAATCATCAAATTCTAGAAGAAAATGGCTATACCCTCAACACAAACATCCCTATGAGGGGCTCCAACAAAGAATCCACAAAATATACTAGACGAAAACTCCAGATCTCTAATAAGTCTAATCTTCTTATCTTTAAATGGTTTCACTTGCACAAGATAAAAACATCTTGCATTATGTGAAATAGCTTCAGAGAAAACCACACAGTCTTCAAACAACAACGGTTTCACCATCGCGAAATTCTCGACAATATAAAGATTGAAAGGAATTTAAGGAAATATGAAATAAACCTTTGACTCCAAGTCTAAAAATACTCTTCAACTAAGCTTCTATTCCACTAGGAATCAAACTTTAAAAAAAAGAAAAGAGAAAACCACCTTCCAAACATAAATTACAAATGCACACTCATTAAATAAAGGACCAATAAACTCCTCATTCATTCGAGGACCTACTCATGCTCCAATATTTTTCCTTCCAATAAAAACCAAAAGAACTACCTGCTTTTAAGGGAGCCTTGTCACTTCCATACTAATATGTGTTAGAATTTTGAAGAAGCAAGAGGACTAACCTTGTCCCTTCCATACTAATATGAGCCACAATTTTGAAGAAGCAAGAGGACTATTTTTATTTTGAATGAGTGGATCATATCTAGCTCTAGTTTTTATAATTTCACTTTGTTTATTCTTAGACCCCCTGATGACGTCCTCCTCCTCCTGGTTAATTACAAGTTTAATACAAAAGACCTCCATTCACCTTCATAAACATGAGAAAGTCCTAAACCTTGAGTTTAAAGTCACTATAATATTCCCAATTTTCCATCAGATAATTGGAATATTAGAGTTCTTAATTTTCTTAATTAATTAAGTAAATAAGGGGGTGGAGGGACCCGTAAACCCCGTAGATGAATAAAATAAACTTTTGATGTGTGTATGTGGATAATTTAGAATTAGATCTACATTATGGAGTAGTGGAGGAGCTTCTTAATGAAGTAAGGGTGGAGATCATGCAACATTAATGAGAAGATCATGGAGATCATGGAGGAAGTCAAATGAGATTATGGTGCATTAAAAGTAAGATTATAGAGCACTAATTATGAGATAGTGAAGGGGGTTGTGAATCTAATGCATACATGATAGAGAGAGTGGGAATTAAATGCAAAGATGGTGGAGAACATGGAGAGACAACACAATATTCATGAAGGCTAGTGGCCACATGTGCAGCATAGTTATGAGGTGGGGCAGGGCTATGGAAGGCTCAAAAAACATAAAAGGGAGATGAATGTTGCAATATAAAGAAGGTTTTAGATTATTATTTCTGATCTATTTAGATATGGATTTGTCTTTTCACATTTCTATGCATGCTTCAATTGTTTAGCTAAGTCTGCAGTGTTGTTTAGCACACAGGTGTTTGAGAGCGGAAATCCCACCCTTACCCACGGGGGAATTCGAGTGCCTACTCTGGGAAGGTTATTCTGAGCTGCCATAAATCATCATGCATTGGTGCCACATTCAACTACTCTCATATGCACATTCAGTCTCAGCAATTATGCATTCATGCTTGAGGGTTTGAGAGGAGGAGGTAGTTCTTGGCATTTCATCTAAGAAATTGATGGACGATTCATGCTTTCACCTTGGGCTTCAATATCGGTCTTCCAGGAGAATCATGTTCATATCCGCCATTTAGGCCAACATTTCATACGTCCATGAAAAAACGATTCCCTAAGGGATTGCGTAGTCCGGTCTTGTAGATCTATTGGAGGTGGGAATTTTCCAGTATTTCAGCTGGAAATCCTATGAGGGACCATTCCTTCACCTTGGGAATATTGTTTCCATAATTCTTGAGCTGATTTGCATTATCTAGCATTTGGCTACAAAGTCTCCATCCTTGAAAGCACAGTGTCATCCAACTGTGGTTTATTCAGCAACTGCAATCAATGGAGGAGGAATGAGGAACTAGGTCTTGAACTTCTAGCTTGAGGATCTAGTGAAGGGATCAACCCTTCAAGCATAGATCTGATTGTATCACATTGTAGCCATCTTATTATCAGTTCTTGCTTCATATCTGCATACCCAATCAACATATGTTGCAGGGCCTAAGAGGGTGATTTTCCAAGATTGTCATATCTGGAAATCCTTTCTTGGTTATCTTGGGTATTCATCATAGAGCCCGGATATGAAATCCAGGCATCATCTGAGCTCCGGAATTGCCAGATCTACACTTCTATATTTTTCTGGCAGTTGCAATTCTAGCAATTGTAGCAGGGACAACACAGTAGTCCTTCCAGCAGTCCAACAGTTACATAGTCCCTCTTGTGGGAGGACTTTAGGGTCATTCTAGGCCACTTGTTTGGCTTGAGTGTCTCATATTTAGAACATCGTTGCATTGGTTTATGTGCCTCCTATTAATAAAATGGCTCAGTTATTCTATCTATTTGTATGGTGTATTCAGATTATTTGTTCATTGTTTCAGTTTCCAGTTATTGTTTTTTCGTATTATTACATTCTCCCTTTTGGGATATTACAACCACACTTGACTATCTAAAGTTGCATCTACTTACCTAGCAACATTAGCAATAGTAATATAAAATGAAAGACTTAAAATATCCAATAACCTATTAGATAGTTTATGGCAATCATTGCATCCTATCCACGGGCTATGAGCAAGAATATATTTAGCCCCACTCCTAACATTCCACACAATTCATTTTTATAAATCTTGCAGACCACTTACCAAGTTCCTCCAAATCATAAAACCTCCCCTAGCCACTTTTGGCTCTTGGCTGAGCCCATTTACAATCAACATGGATTTCAAATATTTCCCCCTCATTACCAGTATCCATAGAATATTATGAAAAATAATACAAAAATAGCTCTTGGCTGCATTGAAAAGCTAGTCCAAATTTCTCTATATTACGTAAACCCCAACAATCCAAAGACATTAAAAGCACCAAATTGTTCAGAGACACCAGAGACATTCCTCTCCCCTTCTTCTCATTCTAAAGAAAAGGAATACATAACCTTTGATATCACCTAATATACTTAGGGTTCTCCACTAAAATTATTTCTCAATAGTGGAAGACAAAAGAACCTCATTTCAGCAGAGGTCGTGAAGAGGCTCGACCTACCAACCATAGCACACCCACATCCATATACCATTGGGTGGCTTCACCAAGGAAAATATCTTCGCGTCTGCTAGCAGTGCCGCCTTCCAGACAACATCAAATCATTCACGGATGAGGTATTGTGTGATGTTGCTCCTCTTGATGTGTCTGATGTATTATTTGGCCAACCATACTTCTAGAAGCGACATTTTGTGTATGATTTTAAGCCTTCTTTTGTTGTTATTACTTTAGGAAATAAATTGTACAGGATACCAGAGGTAGTACCACCTCTTTCCATCTCTTTGACTACCGCAAAACAACACAGTAAGATTGTTTCCAAAATTGGGAAATTTATTTTCATTACAATTCACCCACAGGGCAAGAAGAATATTATGGCCACAACCTTGAAACATGGATCCCCTACACAGAAACAATAGATGGAAAAAGTCATTGAGGAATACGTGGACATTTTCTCCTCACCCACAGATGCTCCTCTACACTATCAGGCCAATCACTCCATTGATCTGACCCCAAGTATGCGATCGCCTGATGTTGCCATATCTCGTACGACCATACAGATAGAATCCAAAAATGTATTTTTAAAGGCTGATAAAGCAACCAAATTTATTGAATGCGTCCATCATATCTGCAAGCAGGTTCATGACATCATCGACAAATCCAATACCAAGTTCATAAGAACTTTCATCATCTCATAGAGGAACTCAATGCAATGGGACCATTGCTTCCTAAAGGGGGAGGAATGATCCAGGTGGATATTAGTGGTCACCCACCTTTTCCATATGGATGCCCACCATCATTTCTTTTAGTTTTTCAGTTTCAACACAACTTACTATTTTTAACAGATTTTCGGGTCCTGAACATCCGGAGCCATTTTGAGGCCTTAAACGACATTTTTTGGGAAAACCGTGAACCACATGGACATTTACTTAGTGTTCCTTACATTAAAAGTTGTATTCCATTGATAGATATTTCTAATGAGGTATTATGTGCGTCAAACGAAGATGAGATGCCAAAGTTACATCTGCGGGAAGTTGATGTACCAGTTTACACAAACAGGGCCCATAGTTTTGGCGCTTCATCTCCTAGGGTTAAGTTTTTGGATGTTTATGGTTTTTCATTATTTCTCAATAATTAATACACCTTCGAGCCTCATTTTAACACAATTCAGAGGCATGTAGGCGCCACATCTCTTCTCAGATATAAGCTACTAGCGCCCTAGCTAGTTTGTTTCCATTCAGTTTGTAAAGAAATTTCAATTCCTTAATATTAATGAAATGAAGTCTTATTCCTGCTACATATTTGTATTTATAGTTAAATTTTTATTCTATTGCATTCTTGCATAAATTCAGATTAGTGGAGTGGTCAGCTCTTTCTCAATTCTTCTTTGAATCTCCCCAACAAGGTCGGGGTATAACGAGTTAGGGCTCAATATGGTTGAACCTATCCAAGATCAGCCTCACAAACCCCAACGACCACCCATGGGGGATGAAAAGGAAGATGAGGGAGTAGGAGATCCTATCGAAATATTACACGAGGAGGTCCTCGAAAAACAAAGGAATGCGATGATGGGTAACTTTTCCCATATCCTTCAACGAGTGCCCACTTACGGCGTATTTGCATCCAATAGCCACTATGGAGGCGCAAATCCTTTTAAGGTACAAGTAAACTTCGAAATTCCAATATTTGATGACCAAATATATGGAGACTTCGTAGATATATGGTTTAATATATTAGAAGGATATTTCTTAGTTCATGACTTTTCCAACAGGGAGAAAATTATTTTTGCACTCCTCAAACTCACCCCCCACGTCAAGGACTGGTGGGTCACCTACTGTGAGAAAAAGGATGAGGGGGAAGCGTCTCTCTTCTCAGTTGTACACACCTAGAATTATTTCTTAGATGCCATCAAGGAATAATATTATCCTGTGGGGAGCTATGAGTATAGGTACATACAATGGACTATGCTGCGATAGCAAAGGGATCAAGATTTGCATGAGATAACGAATATCTTTCATACCCTGCGACAAAGTTGGGTATCAAATATTTAGAGAAACATTTGGTGCTGAAGTACCGCAATTGTCTACACAGTTAAATTTAGGAGGAAATGGATTTCCTCGACATCTCCTAACCTAGTATGACATACTGGTATGCTGCCAAGATTGAGTAGAAATTCAAACAAAAGAAGCAAGACTTTGGATCTACGAATCAAAATAAAGGGAAAGGCACCCCCAGACCGCAGAACAAGGGGCAAAGACAAAGCAGGGTGACTAAAAAAAACACCATAAATCCAAAGAAGGAAATGGGGAAGTGGTGTGAATTTCATAACAACTCCACTCACAACAAAAATAAGCATTGATCCAAACAGTTGTTGGTGCCCGAACTAAAGGCACCCAAATCAAACACATGTTCTGATGCTAAGTCAGAACTAGATAAGGGCGATGAAAAATGGAAGCATATCATTGATGTGGATCCTAGTGCCATTGTTGCCACCACTAAGCTCTAGGGGGAGGATCCCGAGGATCAAGAGGAGGGGGAGCACATCTTCTATTCGCAGATGTGGGTGGAGATTTCTCCACTGCAATTCCTTGTCTATGTAGGAAGCCAAAATAACCTCATTTCAACAAATGTCATGAAGCGGCTCGACCTACCGAACATAGCACACCCGCAGTCGTATACCATTGGGTGGCTTCACCAAGGAAGAGATCTTTGCGTCCGCCAACAGTGTTGCCTTTCGTACATCATCAAGCCATTCACGAATGAGGTATTATGTGATGTTTCTCATCTTGATGTGTCTGATGTATTATTGGGCCAACCATACTTTTGGAAGTGACAGGCTATGTATGAGTATAGGCCTCGTTCTATTGTTATTACCTTAGGAAATAAATATTACAGGATATCGAAGGTAGTACAGCCTCTTAGCATCTCTTTTACTATTGCAAAACAACGCAGTAATATTGTTTCCCAAACCAAGATATTTATTTTCGTCAAAATTAGCCCACAGGGAAAGAATAAGATTGTGGCCCGAGCCTGGAAACAAAGATCCCATTCACGACAACAACAGATGGACAAAGACTTAGAGGAATACGAGGACATTTTCTCCTCACCCACACAGGTTCCTCTACACTGTCAAGTCAAACACTCCATTGATCTAACCCCAGGTGGACCACCACCTGATGTTGTCGTACCGCATGTGATCACACAGACAAAATCCATACATCTACTGTCAGAGGCTGATAAATCAACCAAATTTATTGAATGTCTCCAGCACGTCCACAAGCAAGTCAATGACAGCTTCGACAAATCCAATACCAAGTTTAGCAGAATTTGCCTCATCTAATGGAGAAAATCAATGCAATGGGGACCATTGCCTTCTAAGGGGGGAGGAATGATCTAAGTGGATATTTGTGGCCATGAGCCAATTCCATTTGGAGCCCCACCATCGGTTCTTTCTCTTTTTAGTTTCATCACAACTTACTATTTTTAGCAGTTTTTTGGGTCCTAAACTTCTAGAGCGGTTTTGAGGCCCTAAAAAATGGTTTTTGGGAAAAATGACAACAACATCCAAGTTCATTTAATGTTTATCACATAAAAATTTGTCGTCCTCGGATAGCTCTTTCTAACGAGGTATTTAGTGCGTAAAACAGAGATCATATGCCCAAGTTACATCCCTAGGAAGTTGATGTACCAATTTACCCAAACTGAGCCCGTTGTTTTGGTTCTTAATCTCTTGGGGTTAGGTTTTTTAATGTTTAATATTTTAAATTATTTCTCAAAAAAAAATACGCATTCGAGCCTCATTGTAACACAGTTCAGAGGCCTATAGCCACAACATCTCTTCTCAGAGATAAGCTACGAGCGCCCTAGCTAGTTTATTTGCATTCTGTCTGTAAACACAATTTTAGTTATTTTATATTAATGAAATGAAGTGTGCTTTCCAATGAATATTTGTATTTATGGTTATATTTGTATTCTGTTTCATTCCTGCATAAATTTGGATCAAAAAAATTTCCATAAAGTCGAAAAGAAGGAGAGACTTGTAAAGTAAAAGGTGAATAAGAAGAAGAAAAGGAACTGTAACAGTTCGAGAACTTGTTCAAGAACCAGTTACTTTAAGAAGGTATAAAAGGGAAAGAAGAACCCCCAAAATGTATGAAGATTATGCTTCATATTTTTCATTGATCACCGAAAATGGGGAACCTTGTTATCATGAAGCAGTGGATGATGCAGATAGTGAAAAATGGAAAAAGGATATGGAAGAATAAATAGATTCCTTAGCCAAGAACAATACTTGGTATCTTGTAGAAATTCCTCACGGGAGAAGTGTTGTTGGATGCAAATGGGTCTTCAAATTGAAACTGAAAGTTGATGGAAGTATCAAAAGGTATGAGGTGAGGGTGGTTGCAAAAGGGTATTCTCAGGTTGAAGGTATTGATTTTCGTGATATTTTTTCACCAATCATCAAACTTGTTTCTATTCATACTATGCTAGCACTAAATCCACTCTTGACCTTGAGTTAGAATAGTTAGATATTAAAACAAATTTTCTTCATGGTGATTTGGTTGAAGAGATATATATGGAACCGACAAAAGTTTTGTACAAGGTTGAAGTAGAAGAATAGTTTACAAGCTCAGGAAATCACTGTATGGCCTGAGGTGGTTGCCTAGGAAATGGTACAAGAAGTTTGACTCCTTCATGGTGAGACAAAATTTTATCAGAAGTGAGTATGATCATTGTGTATACTTCAAAATTATTACCTTGGTTTTGTATGTTGACGATATTATTATTGCAAGGAATAGCATGGAAGAAATCAACAGGTTAAAGGCTCAACTTTCTAGTACTTCTAATATGTAGGATATTGGAGTGGAAAAACATATCTTGGGCATGGAGATACACAGAGACAGGAAGAATTGTAAGCTTTGGTTATCGCAACTGAAGTATGTGGAGAAAGTACTTGAAAATTTTGGTATCAACAATGCGAAAGCTGTTAATGTCCTATTAGCTTCCCATTTAAGCTTTCTTCGATTTTGAGTCCCACAACTAATGAAGAAAAGAAGTATATGTCTCTTGTACCATATGAAAATGTGGTACGAAAAGTAATGTATGCGATGGTATCTACAAGACCAAAAATTTCACATGCAGTTGGAGTTGTCAACAAGTTCATGGTGAATCCAAGGGTAGAACTGTGTGTGGTGAAATGCATGCTTCGGTATTTATGAGGCACAAGTGACCATTGCATCCTCTTTGATGGTAGTGAAGGATCAGTCTGCGAATATGTGGATGTTGATTATGAAGGTGATTTGGAAAAAAGGAGATCTACTACAAGTTATGTTTTTACTCTTGTAGGTGGAGAAATTAGTTGGATGTCAAAGCTTCAAGAGATATTTACTTTGTCCACTATTGATGCAGAGTATATAGATGCTTTAAATGCCTGTAAGGAGGCAATCTAGTTAAAAGGCCTACTTGATGATATTGGTAGGACGCAGGAGAAAGTGAATGTGTTATGTGATAGTCAAAGTGCTAGTTATTTGACAAGAAATACAATTTGTTATAGCAATACCAACAACATTGATGTAAGGTATCACTTTGTGAGACATGTGATCGATGGTGGCAAAGTAGCCCTTAAGAAGGTCCATACACACGAGAATCATGCATACATATTCACGAAGCGAGTTAAAGCAGAGAAAACGAGATGATGGCTAGCTTCTCCTGGATTGCAGAAGAGATGATGAATGGGCATTGGAAAGGGATTAGGAAAATTGTTTTCAAGGTGGATTTTGTTGAAATGTGACAACAAATTAGTTAATTATTGTAGTTTTGGTAAAATTGGTATTTACTAGTCATCGAGTTGTATAACAAGGTGTTATTTAATGAAGTAGCCCATATTAATTAGGATTGCCCGAGAGGCTTGATGTCATGGAGAATGTTATTGATTAATAAATATTTCCAATCCCTTGCCCCGTGGAGGTTTTCCTGACACACTGTCAAGGTTTTACCACATAAATTCGTTGTGTTTACTTGTGCATGTTTTTTTATGTTTCCTATTCAGTTTTATCTATAATTATTTCTTTCTTATTGTACTCTCGATCCCAATACCCATTCCTGAGGGCACTCCATTGATGGGAAAATTTCCACAAGAATGAGAAGTTGATGCTTACTTGATTTACTCACCACAACCACCAGCATGTCCACTAGAACTTGTGATCTGATGGTGTACAAGTTCTCTCTACAAGAAGCCAAACCACACTTTTTATTTTGAATACATGTCATCCATGGTTGCAACACTCACTTCCATGGCTATGCCTTCTTTTTTTTGCATCTCGCCATTTGCTGTCTTCATATTTTGTTTCTTCCTTAGCTTTAAACCCTAAAAGTTTATTACTATTATTCTTCTTTTTTTTTGGCATGACCACTACAGGAAAATGTTTCCTGATAGGTCCAATTATTGGACCTCTTCTTGTGTTGTAGCTACCATTCTTTCTTCTCATCCTACATAACTTAAACTAGCAACTTTGAACATGCATGACACTTCATTTATTAGGCCATAAAAAAACCCTCAAGAACATTGGTGTCCCCTTGAACATTGGTGTACCACTTTTTATTCTTTTAGAGATAATATGAGAGAAATAAATATAATAAATACATACATAACGAGAAGGAATTCAAACCATGTACACCATGATTTACCCTAGAGAACCCTAATTGCGGAAAAACCAACTAACAATAGATCTATTATTGTCCGTGGATAAAACATAGGCAAGATGGTCAACAACCTGAGCTTCCACCACTCAACTCTACCTCAATACAATGGAGAATCCCCAAGCCTTTTAACCCCTTAACTAGATGTAATACCATGAATCACCAATACGAATTGCACAAAAACCACATATGTTGACACAATCTTCACTCCATGAGTGGGTCAAGTTTATATATCTATTTAAAGGGCCAAACAAGGGGGACCAACTCAGGAATACACCACTAGGATTCCCTCTAGCATCAATGGAAAATAAATTCCTCCCTCTTGAAAAAAAAAAAAAAAAAACATTCAACATATTTGAGGCCTGCACACAATCTCTTGCAAAAAAATGACATCCACATTATGAACAAATAACAAATGCTTGAGAGCATTCCTCCTAGAGGAGCCCACTAACCTCATGATATTCAAGGATAAGATCTTCATTAGATAACCCTTGGAGTATATAATTTTCTGAGTTGGAAATATGATTGAGACCTAAACCGGAGCTTTTATCTTTTGACCGCTTCCCCTACATGCTAGAGTAATGGAGGTTTGATTGAGTCATATACGAATTAATTCAAAAGAAAACATATTTAAATTATGGGAAACAACTCACAAACCCTTAGCTTCCACAAAAGAAATTTAATTTGAAAATACTCACTAGACAGCTATGCTCCAGTAAAACATTATCGTTGTGAACAATTTCCAAAGAATGCAGAGGGCTATCGTTAGATATCACATCTCGGACAGCTATGCTCCAGCAAACCAATATTCCTATCTCCTCAGACATTCAAATTTGGACCAGGTCCATACTTTCTACCCATTCTTCAACTTCCTTTGAATTCACGTACTGCTGCACCTACCTTTTCCCCCGAGAGGAACTCCTTGATGTCCCCAAATTTTTGCATCACCACATAAAAAAAAAAAAGCACCACAACAGTCCAAGGTTGCACAAAAGAAATGTATAAAATGGCAATAGTAATCTCGGAATTACCTCATTCCGGAACTCGTGAATTCCTTGTTTCGACAACAGGGAGAGCACTTTTACCGCTATCTCTTTCCCTCCTGGCAGTCTACCAAAAAACACTGATCCGAAACCCCCTTGCCCTATCTTCTGACTAAAGTTTTGTGTGGCTTTCGTTATCTCTTTCAGACCGAAGGCTCTGAACATCGTTGGATTTGGTGCCACAGTCATCGAGTGGTCTGCAATGGTTGAAATTTAAACGCAGTTATAAGTAACTTCATACTTGGGGTTGGGTATTTGAATGTTAGAGCTAAAATTAAACTACTCCCTGACCTTTGCTGAGACTCTTTTTTTCCCTTAATTTCTTCCGACGCACAGCAATATTACACCCCACAAACATTAAAACCATTATAATAGCTCCGCTTAGGGATGTTCCGACAACAACACCCGCTTTCTCTTCCTCCCTATGAGTACGAATGAAAAGGCCATGGTTGCCAGAGTAGCTGCGGCAAGAATGAAAGATAAAGAGATTTTTAGTGATTCTGTGTGTATTGAAACTACAAAACATCGATATATAAGAATATAAATTTCGTGTGAATACAATAAATAATATATTAAATTACCTGAGTTTCAATGAAGGATTTTGGAGAAGTTGCACAGGGATTACACCATTGAATTTGTTGTTATCTATAAACCTGGGATCAGAAAAGAAAACAAATGATATAGAGTATTTAGTAATTAATTCATTTTCACTTACCAAACGAAGTAGCAGAGAGACGTACAACTCTTTAAGGTTTTTGAGTTCAGATAGCCACTCCGGAAGACTACCGCTCAAGTGGTTGTTTTGCAGATGTCTGCACAACAAGCCAACAAAATCACTGCATCGATCTGGTTCCTTTAAAACATATAATTGGCTTTGGCGAGGGTTAATTTTCAGAAGAAATCACTTACAGTCTCTCAAGCATAACTAAATTGGAAAAGTTTGGCAACGGTCCAATAAGTTGATTGTTGTGAAGTGACCTAGTAATTTCAACACGAATGAATAAATCTCATTTACAATATAAGACAAAGTATGTTTCGATCTTGCATAATCCTAAGTGGTATTGTTATGAACCTGTACTTTTAACCAGCAATTATTAATAACGCTCGTCATCATTCTATTCAGTACGATATCAGCATTTGTGTATTTATTTGGGGATTACATAGTAGATAAAAGACTGGCGAGCATTACATGATAGAATTTCACTTACACGTTAACTAATGCAGTCAATTGTCCAATACTCTGAGGTATCGGACCTGTAAGATTCATTTGCGACAAATTGCTGGAAACGAGATGAATTCTTAAGTTAGTTCTTGCAATTTGAGTTCAAAATAGTAAGACGTAAAAATGAAAATTGAGCTTACATTTCCGAAATCCTTACGGAAGTGTTTTTCTGACAGCCTATTCCGTTCCAGACGATAAGATAGCAAGGATCCGAAATCCAACTTTTAATGTTAAATCTTCTTTTGATACCTTCAAGAACTTCAACTGCAGGTTAATTAACATTACCTGGTTAGGCTTAATACCAACAATTTCGATATGAGGAGCGTCATAGACAAAAGGCACTTACCGTCTTCTCTGGATGTTGCCATATCCGTATCAATGAAATCGTACTTCTCAAAAGCGTTGAGTATGGGACTATAGATCGAATCAGAGGTCTTCTCTATTAGCATGGCGTAATTTGTCACGTTTATCAGGAGTTGGACCTCCACTGCAGAATAATTTTGCACTAGGGTAATGGGTCCAGGAAGGTTTCCTTGACCATTCACATAAACATCAAAAGATCTCTTTCCCTCTGTCATGTTATGCTCTTTTGTCTCTGCAAAATATAAGAGCATCAATGAACCGTTCCCTTCTCCATGTCTGACCTCAAATGGTATGATCGGGTCGAGGCTTTCCCACGCATTTTGCAACACAATAGCTGGAGGAAGGTCTTGTGTACTGTTTGTTGAAATTGGCGCTGGTATACTTACAGTACGTAGAGAACTCCCTCTCATCGAGAAACCCTTATGGCCTGATACCCAGATGCGGTCGAAGTTGTCTTGAGGATACCTGATTACTATAAAAAGCAATTTAGTGCTGTTACTAACAAGAAAGAACGCATGCATCAAATCGCACTTCAAAGTTCACATATCACGGTTCCAACTTTTTAGGAATTACAAGGGAAACAGAAAAACCAGAGATAAAAGGTGAGAACTGAGATTGAAATAGCATGAACAACTTGAACTCTAAATAATTCTGACTTCAATATTCTCTCACCACTGTTCAAATAGACATATAGCTTCTGGAAATACACAGGCAAATGAATAGCAATGAATTTCAACACGATTGTTAGCTTAGAGTTTACTGGGTAAAGCATTTTATGTCTCTGAGAATACTCACCTTATTACCAATGAATTTCC
The DNA here is from genome assembly GCA_034641835.2 of Pinus albicaulis. Classification (NCBI taxonomy): domain Eukaryota; kingdom Viridiplantae; phylum Streptophyta; class Pinopsida; order Pinales; family Pinaceae; genus Pinus; species Pinus albicaulis. The sequence goes on from CM076569.1 coordinate 357,531,179, forward strand.
ACCAACATAATATCTAACTTGTAATCTCAACATTCTTCCTGGTTTAGCCGGTGAATACATGCCATTTCGGAGGGTCCTCAACTCAATAGCATTGATAAAAGGATCATAAATGTCAGATGTTCTGATCAAGCAAATGTACAGCACGCTGCCAGCACTAACAAAGATCCTTTCAGAGGGCATTGAAGTGGTATGGTTAATCACTAGGTGTTTCGTGGCCACCAGACCCGGTGTTTCAATAGAAAAATCGAAGTTCTCTGACAGTTGTGGAATTCCGGTCTTCGTTCCAAGGATAAACCATAATCTTAAGAGGTAAGGCAATTGGGGTTCCACTTGCAATTGATAGCAAGACTTATTCAGAGGCTTTGGGAAAAACCGTAGGCTTTGCAGGTAAGATGGAAACTCTGTGTTTCCCGTGTTTGCTGTCTGGCCGACATCTATGTAATTAGCATCAGGAACCCACGCTATTTTGTTTTCATCAGTGTAATCTGTTTTGCCCCCACAATCGACGCTGAGAAATCCTGCTGCCTCAAAGTATAGCGTGTCAAATAATGCACAAAAAATTTAAAGTATCACTGAGCAAAAAACAAGAAATGCTAAGAGTGAATCGAAAATAACCAAAACTCAACATATCCCGGTAACTGTTTTCACATGAGTTGTTTATATTTAGAATTAATCACCTGGTTGAGCATTGACAGACAATAGATGCGAGAGCACCGTTATAGCCAACCAACCAGCCGATTTGCCAGAACCGATTTTTGCCATGAATACACTAATTTTTTGATTTGCTACCTCATTCTAACACCGAATAACTGTACGTTGCAAACAGGAACCGGAGCCATACAGATCGCAACAGATCCTAAAAGCGGAATTGTTTTTGTTTTACATTTTTTCAACCGTTCGAATATCGGCCCTCCCTGCACAAGGCTCTGGCAACACTCTGCGTGTATCTTCCTTGTGATAATGCATCCGTCGAGCTCTGACGCGTTCTTTGGGATGTGAATTTGCCCACAGAAAATACAGACTTTCCGCTAATGTCAAATTGGCCAAATATAAAATTTATATGAAGTTATATATCAAATTTATATGAAGTTATATAAAATTTCGGGTCGTCAACTATATTTAGATAAATTAAAATGAGATTTTTAAATTTAAATAAATTTTCCTAACACCATCATAAAGAAAACTATAACTAATCAGACTATTACGCATGATCAAAAGTAATATAATTATTTTTAATATAAATAACAAATTAAAAATATTTAAAAACATTATTTTAAGATTAAATCCCTAACAATTAAATTAAAATTTAATAAAAAATATTCAAAAGTAAAATTATAAAAATGGAAATAAAAATTAAAATAGTTTAATTAAATTTTTTTTTTTTTAATTTAGTCCACATTTGAACCATCTACATGTAGTTCATCCTCACGACTAGGTTAGGGTGGGGAGATATACAAGTTTCTCTATGTGAATAAAATTTCACTAACTTCCCCAAAATGTATATATATATATATATATATATATATATATATATATATATATATATATATATATATATATAATATGAGTTTAATTAAAAATTCATTTAAAAAAATTAAACAATATAGATTTAAAATATGAAGAGGTTTAAGAACCCTAAAAAAAGATATGAAAAATAAATAAAGATATAAATAAATGAGAGGTATGGAAAATAAATGAAACATATTTTTCTAAAAATATGGTAAATAAATAAATATCTATACTTACTCTAAAAGTTTGCTAAATAAATAAAAATATAAATAAACTAGAGTTATGGTAAATAAATAAAACCTCTTTTATATTTACTCCATAAACCTCTTTATGTTTAAACTCAAAAATGAGTTTTTATTTATGTGAAACCTATGTGCCAAATACCATGGGACAAATACTATATTTATAAAAGAGGTATAGAGAGGTAAGGTAAATAAATAAAAATATATCAAATAGGATTGAAAATAAACATCTAATTATATACAAGCCTATAGGCCAAATACCATGGACCAAATTATTATTAATACCATACAAAAAAAAACATTATTTACCCTAATATTAATATTATTATTATTAAATCTATTATTCATATAAATATATTCTAATATTAAATTATTAAATTTAATAACTTTGGATTAATACAATATTAAATTTGTTATATTGTAATATATATTAATATATCACTATATGTATATTAATTCTATATATGTATGGGAGGGAAGAAGAAAGGCATATGATAGATGTGGAGAAATAGGGGTGAGAAGGGAGAGATGGAGATAAACTAAAGGAGAGGGGAGAGGAGGAATGAAGAGAGAGAGAGAGAGGGGGGGAGGAGTGAGAGAGGTAGTGAAGGGTAAGAGAGCAAGAGGAGTGAGAGAGGTAGAGAAGGGCAAGAGAGGGAGACATCAAGATGGACGTGGGGGAGAAAGAAGGAGAGAGGATTGGAGGGTAGAGAGAGGGAGAGAAAGAGAAGGGGGGAGAGAGGGAGGTAGGAGAGAAAGGGAGAGAGAGGAAGGATGAGAGGAAAAGGAGAGAGGGAGGGATAGAGAGATAAAGTTGGAGGGGGGCGGGGGAGAGAGGGATGGAAGAAGAAATACATAGAGAGTGAGAAGTGGAGAGAGAAGCATTAATAAGGGAGAGATGAAGAGAGAGTGTATGTTTAGAAGTGAGATAAAGATATGTATAAGGAGAAATGGAGACAAGGGGGGAGAGAATGAGAGATAATTAGAAAAGGAAGGATATAGTAACATATTTGGAGAGAGAGAGAGAGAAGGTGGGGGCGTGTGGAGATAGAGGGATGCAGGAGAGAAAGGGAGAGAGAGGACTTGAAAGAGAGGAAGAGAGTGATGGGGAAGAGAGAGGATTTTAGGAGAGTGAGAGAGAGAGAGAGGGAGGGAGATAGGAGAGAAAGGGAGAGAGAGAGGAAGGACAAGAGGGAGGACTTGAGAGGGAGGGATATGGGAAGAGAGAGGGAGCGATAGAGATATGAAGTTGGAAGGGGAGAGTGGGAGGGAAGAATAAAGACATAGAGAGTGAGAAATGGAGAGAGAGAGGGAGTGACATGGGAGAGGTAGAGAGAGAGTGTGTATGATTTTCGGTGAAATTAGGAGACAAAGGAAGATAGATGGAGAGAAGGGGGGAGAGAAGTGGAGGGAGAGGCATATAGTAACAAAGTTGGAAGGTGAAGAGAGAGAGAGAGGGAGAGATAAGAGAGAAGGAAAGAGAGATAGGATGTGAGGGAGTGGAGAGAGGTAGGGAAAGAGAGATGGAGATGGTGGGGGAGGGACAGGGAGGTAAGAAGAAACAGATAAATAGAGAAAGGTGGAGAGAGAGAGAGAGAGAGAGAGAGAGAGATAAGGAAGATGGAAAGAGAAGGAGAGAGGACATCAAGAGGGAAGAGATATTGAAGCCGGGGAGAGGGAGGGAAGGGGAACAAAGGGAGAGAGAGAGGGAGAGGAGGAGGTAGTGATAGATAGTTATATTGGAGAAAGAGAGTGTATGTTTTGGGGTTCATATAGAGAGACAAAGGGAGATAGAGAAATAGTGGTAGGTAAAGAGAAAGAAGAGAGAGATGGAGAAATGGAGGGAAGGACAAAGATATTGATAGATATGGAATGAGAGAGTGTGTGTGTTTCCAGGGGTGAGATAAAGACAAAAAAGAAGGAGTTATGGAGGGAGATATAGATATAGATGGAGGGGGGAGAGAGGGGAGAAGATTTTTTGCACTAGATGCATTGATTTCAATGTAGATTGTGATTTATAATCCTATTTGATTGCTTGCATTGGAGGCATTGATATTAGTGTAGATGTTGATTTCTAATGATATTTGATTACTTGCACTAGATGTATTGATTCAATGTAGATTATTTCTAATCCTATTTGATTTCTTGCACTAAGTACATTGATTTCATTGTAGATGGTGATTTATAATCCTATTTTATTGTTTGCAAAAGATGAATTAATTTCAATGTTGATGTTGATTTCTAATTATATTTTATTGCTTGCAATATATGCATTAATTTCAATGTAGATGGTTTGTAATCCTATTTGATTTTTTGCACTAAATGCATTGATTTTAGCATAGATGGTAATTTCAAAGTGATTTATAATCCTATTTGATTGGTTGCACTAGATGCATTGATTTTAGTTCAGTGTAGATGTTTGTTTCTAATCCTATTTTCTTACTTGCACTAGATGCATTCATTTGAGTGTAGATATTGATTTCTAATCTTATTTGATTACTTTCGTTAGATGCATTGATTTCAACATAAATGTTGTTTTATATTCTTATTTTATTTATTGCATTAGATGCATTGATTTCAATGTATATGTTGATTTATGATCTGATGTAATTGGATGTATGATGGTACATTAATTTTAAAGTCAGTGGATTAATAGTAGGCACTGATTTCAATGTAAGTACAAAAAGTTATTGACAATGTACAATGATTTTTGTGTTATAGTAATTAAACTTATTAATATTGGAGAGCAAGATAGACAAGGTATGATGTTTACTACAACAACTCAAGCTAAATATTTAAATGGTTTATGATTTCAACTCTCCTTTTGATATAATGGATACTAAAAGATGAAAAAACTAACAAATGTGACAATAAGAATAGTAGAAGAAAATAATTTGATATTGATCATAATGAAGACTATTTGTATTTTATTGCATTCTTATTATTCACATTTTCTATCATTCAACTCTATTACGTTGCGAGCTTGCATTCAAAAATTTTATTTCATCAATTTTCATCATTAAAGTTATTTTACAATATTTATCACTTGAACCAACTCAGGTAACTAAGAAAATTTGAAAATTAAAATGACCAGATAAATTTCACGCATATTTAGCATATTTAAAATGGCTATATTAATATTACATGTATTTATATATTATTGATAAAATTAATCATATGATTCATAGATTTTCTTTGGCTGTACATTACTGAAACCAATCAAGTGCCAAAAGAAATCAAATCTCTCGAGTAGCAAATCTTTGCTCAAATTTTGCACTCAAAAAAATTTTGCACTTCGAAAAATTTAATCTCTTTAAACACTTAATAGATTTAAAATTAAAAATCTAAATTGATTAAATTACAACTCCACCTTATTAAATTGAAACTACAACATGACCTTACTATAAAATTATACAATTAACTCATCCTCTTTTTAATTTTGAAAAAATAGTAATCAACGACAAAGACAAAGACCACATTTAAGCTGAAACTTACGAATAAATAACACATTGTGCTTCATTTGAAATTGATATTATTGATCATTAAAGACACACGGTCCATTAAACTTTTCCCGACTCAAGGAAATCAAACATACATTGCCCAAAATAAAAGATAATCTCTACAATTTTGTGGTGTAATTGACTGAAATCGACGGGCGTGGGCCTTGGGAGTGCGCATTTGATGATAGAATATACGCTATACAACATTCTATTTTCCCAAAGTTCAATTAAATATTCATTTTTCTCTTCTTTCTTCAATCTATATGAAATAGATTGATTATTGGTTTTGTAACATTTAGAAGGCAATACGTTAACTCTGTACGAAATAAATTTTATTAAAAATTGAAAGGTAAAATAATTTTCACATTATTTAAATTTAATATGCTCAAAATTTTTATTTATTTATTTTTAATTAATTTATATATTTAAATAGTACTTATTTATTTTAAATTAATTTAACATTATTCATTAAACTCGAGAAAAAATATTATCATTTTTGCTTGCTCAAAAGTATAACTTCATAAATAATTTTTTAAATTTTATAATGTAATTAAATTAATTTATACTATAAGTAAATACATTATTATTGTGTTGTACTTTGATTTATTAATGTTGAATGGAATTATTAATTTTTCCTCCATAATTATAATCATGTCTAAATGTTATAATTATAATTATTATTAAATAAGCATAATGCTACTTATAATTATCTAATTTGACAAATATAATTGGTTTCATTATATAATATCGTTAACGTATAGGAGATAAATAAATATTGTATGGAGAATGGCTAGTGTTTTTCATGGGTGAGGAGGGTTTTACCATAATATTTTTCTTTATAATAGGAAAAAGGATGAAGGATGATGGATGATAGTTGGTTGATTATTTTGAATACACCTTAATAAGGGTATGATATTCTTTAATTTTCATATAGATATTATTCTTTAGATATTATTCTTTTACTATACCATGAGGTTGAAAATTTAAATATTCCATTTAGCTATTATGGAAAAATACATGTGGTGAAATGTAATGATATTAAAAATTTCTAGATCCTCTTAAGGATCTATGTTAAGATTCTAATTAGGATAATAAATGGCTTCAAGGATGCGATTCAATTGGCGCCTTGAGAGTGAATGGTGAGCCTATGAATGTTCCAAAGTCTTATTTTCCTATAACCCTTTTTGTGGCTCCTCAAATAGGTCTAGGTCTTGAGGTTGTTCCTCCCCCGGGGTCTATTGACACTAAATTTGATATATTTTAGCTATGGGGTGGAAAATTATCCTAATTGTGTGGGGAGAAACTTGGATGATAAAGGTGGTAAAGGACTGAGGTGGTGGAATTGAGTGACCATTAGAATGTTTTGAGGAAGGATGATTTCAATGATTACCCACAATTCTTGGATGTAAAAGAAGTATGCTCCAGCCCTCATCCATGCTTTGATATTCCACCTTGTTCCCAAGAGATGGATTGGCTTTATCTTCCACTCAAGGTTTGATGCATGGAAAGTTTTTTCATGCTAATTGTATTGGGATATGAACCTTATTAGTGCTAAACCTTAACATGTCTTATTTAATGCATGCGAGGAAGTTATTTCTAGATTCCCAAGATGGAGTTAGTTACCTAATTTTACGTTAGAGTCCTAAAATGATACAATTTGAAGGCCATTGATGAGGTTTTAGAGAAGCGTTGGCCAAAAAGGTAATACTAAGAAGGGGGTTTGAATCAGTATTATGACCGGTTTTCAAAATTTCTACGCAAACCCAAATATTGAATAATTTACCATCTAAACAATACAAAAATCACACATCAATGCCATAACCATCATACACATATGAAACACTAATTTTTACATGCAAAGACATAAAGGGAGAAAACCACCAATCTTCTTTTTAATTTTTATGAAAGTGCAAGCACCAAATTATTTTTACATCATATTATGAAGGCACCAACCTACAAGAAGCTCCAACCTCTACTTTTTTGCAACAACTCAGTTGTGGGGAGCACTAAATCCCACTATTTACAAACACAAACATGCCAATATTTTTCAATAACCAACGTGCTCATGATTCCAATCCCCTAATAAATGAAGTAAAAATTTGTTTTGACAAGTTATTATGATCTTATTTATACACCACTTTTTTTTTTTTATCCCCTACAATTTTCTTATACAAAAAAAAATTGTTTTCACTCAATCTCCACTGATATCCTTCTTATTGTCCTTATGTTCCTTATCTTGTTTTGATTATTGACATTTAACAACTCTCTCTCACTCTCACTCTCTCTCTCTCTCTCTCTCTCATTATAAGAAGAGAAAAATATATCTAATTACAACTCAAAGCCTCACTTTTATACTAATTTCTTCTTCTTCTTCTTCTTCTTCTTCTTCTCTCTCTCTCTCTCTCTCTCTCTCTCATTGCTAATTTTACAAATCAAACACTCACTTTTATATTAATTTCTTCTCATCATCTCTATCGTTTTTCATTCTCAATTATTAGGAATCAAGTCGTTTTAGATTCATGTCTTTTGAAATTCATTGGCCACCATGCAACACCAAGTCGTTCGGAAAATTAAAAAATCCAAACAATAAATTCATTTTAACATTGAATCTAGTAGAATGCCAAATTTATAAAATTGTAGTCACAATGACTACATCCCTGTTCCATATGCATATAGGCTAGAACCACAAAATTAAGACTTCAAGCGCTTAACCTTTTACAATGCACAATTCAATATTTTATCTTTTCTAAATAATGTATTTGTATTATTATATGAGCATAATCAAACTTTGGATACCTCTAGATTTCAACAAGAACACCTTATTTCTTTTACTTTGGCTGTACTATATAAGTAATAGGAGGTGTAACCACATTTCACATCTAAACTCTTTTGATGCCATAATATAGAATCCAGGCTATGGTCTAACATGCCAAACACCTACACCCTCTATTTTTTCGGATGTTTGGGTAACTTAATCATGTGTTTAGTTGTTTTAGTCTCACTCCCTTTTCATACACCAACTCACTTAACACTTGGAAATATTTAGAAGAAAAATCTTATGACACAAATCTCAAGGATATACCACATCACTTTGCTGATATCATCACTCCATGTGGATTCCTGTAAGTGACACCACGTGTCACACAAATTTGGCCCACTTGGCCATCAAAAAGATCCAAAATCAACTACCACATGCCACATGTAAGTAGTGTGTGTTATCGTCCTGTGATTTGGCAGATTGGTAGACCAAATGACAGGGCAACATCAAAAATAGTCTTTAAAATCCTAGGACCTAGCCTTCTTGGACCCAGAGAGAGATCTGTCTATTTGTTTGCAAAGGATATGAACTTGTTTTCTTTAAAGTGTTGATTTTAGGCTAGTTATTAAGTATGGGGTTTGTTGTTTGTTTTGGTTGGGTATAATGATCAAAGCAGCATAGGTAGAATGAGGAAATATCTAAGTCATTAGGCAATGGAGTCTAATGAAAGTCATGATATGTTCATCAATGGATTGGGGAGTATCATAGGGAAAATCTAACTTGGGCAGTGGATCTTCAAATTTTTTAAGGTAATGAGATGGACATTAATTGTAAGAATGAAAATTAGGACAAAAGGAAATCAAGAATCCTTTATCATATGTACTTCTCAACAAAGGAACTTAAATAAATCACAAGCATGAAGGGGAAATCAATAGACAAGACAAACCATAAATTCTATGATCCAAATACAGTTGATAATTATTCAAGACAAACTTTTCCAATGAAATATAGAAGGTGAGAAACTCATTTAACTTCTAGTGATTTCACCTTCAAGGACAGAAAACACTTAAGACACACATATAATTGTAATCAGGGAAGAGGAAGCTCCTAAACATCTTTGATCATAGCTATGGAGATCTCTAAAATAATCAGTTAAGAAAGTACAAAGGGTATGATCGAAACAAAACCTCTTTAGCAGACTTTAAAGAATGGTACTTTAGAGAGAGACTTCAAAAAACAGTGTTTTAGTGGCAGCAAATAAGCAAGGCTTACAATAAATCATACTTGATACCAACTGTATTCAACTATTTATGAAATAAACAATCTTAGGGGGTCTAGAGAGCAATTAAGAATTCTCTAAAATGTCCTAGCAGAAGAAAACATTAAGGCAGTGAAGAATAAACAGAACTAAGGTGCTTTCAAAAGACATTTCTTAGTCTAAAATTTTTTCTCTACTACAATATAGAAAGATGGAAACATAATGAAACAGGAAATAACAATAATAGATTAGAAGCGCTTAACCAACAACCAAGCTCAGGGATCCAGTGATCTAGCCTCCTCCATCAACAAACAAATCAGGGCATCCACAAGTTCCAAGACATCAATCTCCTTTCAACTTCCAAGAGACTATGTATTACTTCAAAGAGTCATAAAATGCAAACAAGATAATGATTTTAGATGCAGTAGTTATGTTGCAAATGAGGAGGTGAAGCCTAGGATAGGGTTTGAGTGTCATTTATTACAGAGTTAATGAATTCCTAACCTTGAATACCATGCAAGGGTCAAGGCAGGAATATCTACATATATTTCTCTATTTTAATAACTTTTATCTTAACTTGTAAGGAAAAATAGGTGAAATTTTTTAATTTAAGGCCTATTCATAATTTTTACAACAACTCAGCTCAATAACTGCCTAATGATTTATTGACGGAAACAAAAAATTAGGTGGAAAAAATATCTTTTTGAGGGGAGTAAGTGCCATAGGCTAAGTCATTCGAATTTGTTTGGGTAAATCCGCCCTTTGTTTTATCTTTAATCTTTGTCATTTAGGCCTTTAACTTTGTCTTTATGCTTTGACCGTCTGCTTTTATCATATTTTCTTTAAACTGTCTGATATTTCCGTTTTTTTCTTTTAAACCTTTTGATTTATTTCCTTTGATCTTTTTCCTTTATCTTTTTGTCTTTCCACTGTCTTCTTTACTTTCTCTGATTTCTGCTTTTCGGGCTAATCCTTTGTTTTTATCCTTTGATTAGAATGAGCCCTCTAATATTTTTGCTTTCTTCCTTTGATGTTTCTCTGGTTGTTTCTATCTTCTAAGTGCAGGGAGGCTGTCTTCATGGCTGGAGGGTTCCTTTGATCATTCAATGATCATGCTTCATTGATTCATTCATTGACACAAGCCCTCTGGCCATTATCGACCCTTTATGAGGTCCTGGATCATCATCCAAGCTTCCATTTGATTTAATTTGGCCTTGTGAAGTGGAGCTCAATTGCCTCTGCCATTAAAACCTACAAAAACAAAAATAATTTTGTAAAAGACATGCAGAAGGGTTTTACTGCATTTTTCATGGTTTTAGACTGTCGGAGGGCATTTGCAGAGGAGGAGAGGGTGCAGGGATAGGGTTCCGAAGGTAGAACTAGGAGAGATTCAAATGAAGGCAGGGGAAATTTGAATTTTTGGCACGGAGGGAAAGGTGGTTTTGATAAAATACAAGTCGTTTATCGAGTGGATAGAAGGTGGTTTGCATTTTTGGGTGAAATAAACGTGATATGCCCTAAGGTTCGACACATGGAAGGCAAATATCGCCTATTTCATGTGGGTCACAAAATGCTAACCCAATCGTGAATTTATATGCGATATGCATTTTGGGCCATTGGATCTCAGGTTTGGAGATCCATGGTGCGGAATGAATTAGGGGAGAGATGACCAGGTGATGGGATTGGCAGAGTGGAAGACAGGTGTCACAAACTAAATGGATGTGGAGTATAGTGGAAGGCGGGGCCCAGGCGTGAGGTGACATGGTAGGATATTTTTCGTGTAGCATAGGGCTATAATATATGCGGAAAGGTTGGAGAAGCGATAGCCATAGGATCGAGGTCCAGGGCTTTGATCAACGGTGAGGATGGGACGGTCAAAGGCGTGGGGTTTTTAAAAGGAAAAAGGGGCCCAATTTTAATATATTCAAGAGTTACGGGGGCCTTTTATAAGGTCTAGGGATTTAATAAAATCAAAGGGCGGAGGTATAGTGTATATGGGGAAGGGGGCTAGGGATAGCGGAAGGTCAGGATTTTATGGGTGTGAGGATCCGGGGCTAAAGAAGAGAGGGGCTTAAGGCCTAATTCATATATAAAGAGCGGGTTTTTAACATAAAACAAGGATTTATGATAAAATCTAAAGGACCCAATAGATAGAAACTCATCTTTAAACAATGTAAAAAGGGAATTTTTACATTGTTTTATATGTCAAAGGAAAAACAATGAATGAAGGGGTTTTATGAGGGTTTTGAGGAAGCGAAGAAATGGGTTTTTAAAGGAAGAAGGTCATGAATGAGAGTGAAGGTGAGGTAGTGAAATGAGGAAAACAAGCCCAAATAATGAAATCCTTCTTTGCAGTAGTGGGGTAGAATTTTTAGGAGGCAGAGAAGGGAAAAAGATAGTGAAAATATTTTTAACTTAGGATAATGAAGGCAGTGAGATTTCTAGAACTCACAATATTTCTCAAATTTTGTTTCTAGAAATCTAGGATCATAACTTAGTAATATTTTGATATCATAAAAAATTACTGATGACTAACAGTGGCTCCACTTGGGGAGGGTAGCTCCTTTTTGGAGGTGTCCATAACTTTCAGTTTATCAAATCTCTGAGTTTTTGCAGACCAGTGTCTTTCCATTAGGCAGACTTTTCCCTTCCTTTTCACTTGCTGATATTTATTTTGAAGTGATGATCTTAGTATCTGAAACATATGATTTCTTCCAATAGCATTTCTATCTACCCAATCCTATTTGTCCTAACATTTTTTCCTCCTTGAGTGCACTTGAACTAGCAAACTTTTGACATTTTTATTTTGAAAACAGAAATAAACTATATACTTCTATCCTTATTGCTTCCAAGAGTTCAGATTAAACTAGTGAACTATTTTATTCTCTACCTAGACTATTTGACTGCCAAGATTAAACTGTTTGGCAATCTTGATTCTCTAAACTATTGACATGAAATTTAAACCATGGTTCAAATCAGTATTAGGTAGTCTGACGTACCATCGTTGTGGCATTGGAACAAGCTACACACAAAAATTATTTTTCATAAAAAGTAACTTAGAAAGATAAGGCTGTGATCTATAATTTGTAATGCATCCTCATCTTTCTCTTTAGTTCAGTTTTGAGCATGTGGAACCAGTATCTTATATTCCCCAATCTCTCTTTCTTGATAAGTCAAGTTTGAAATAATATTGAAAATCATTGTTTTCACTAACTTATCAACATAAATTTAAAGCATGTTCAACTATGATTAGGCTAGATGAATGAACAAGATATCATTTGAATCAGTAGTGGCATTTAGGCTTGCACACTTTTAGCAGTACTGTTTTTTGGGTATGGGGTTGCACCTCTTTCGAATTTTCCCTCTTTTTTCCTTCTTCATTGTTTTTGTATTTTCTGTGATTTTCCTCATGTAATGTTATGTATAATGAGTGAAAAAATTGAAGCTAGAACTCTTGACAAAAATAATGTTTTAGCATCTTGCCATTGATAGGACCTCCAAATAATTCTTCTCCATTCAACCCTTGTAAAAAGAAAGCATTATGACCCCTATTTGAATGAATGATATAAGGGCCCTTCCACAAATTATCAAATTTACCATGTTTACCTTTGTCTTCCCTCCTAGAATCCCATTTCAAAACTGTATCTCCAACTTGGAAATTATTTGATTTAGTCCTTCTGTCAAAGATCCTCTTGATTTTTTCTTGAACTGCTTGTGTTATTTTGTACACTTCCTCTCTTGACTGTTGTAAATGAATGGTTTGATTTAGCCTTCTTCGCATGTCATTTTCTTCTGATTACACCTCTTGGAGGAGTTTCATGACTGGAACTCCCAAAGATGTTAGGAAGACTACATCTATGCCATATACCAGTTGATAGGGGGACATATTTATTAATTTCTTGGTGGTTAGCGTATCAGCCCATAATGCATGAACCAACTTACTATGCCATGATTTCTGATTTTTATCCAGAAATCTTTTGATAATGTTGATCAGGATTTTATTTGAGGATTCAGCTAGTATATTCCCTTGGGGGTAGTAAACTGTGGAATGCTCTAATGTGATATGATATTTATAGCAAAAATCAACCATTCTTTTGGATTTGAAGGCAGCAGCATTGTCTGTAATGATCTTCCTAGGACAACCAAATCGGGATAGTATGTTGGTTTCAAAGAACTTGATAATGACTGAGTCAGTAACATTCCTAGAAGGGATAGCCTCTATCCATTTGGTAAAATAATTAGTGGCAGTAAGGACCCAATTATGTTGGGCAGATGAGGTTGGGTGAATTCTTCCAATAAAGTCCAAACCCCATTGTTGAAAGGGAGCCTCAATACTGATGGGATGTAAAGGTAAAGGTAGGAGTTTCCTCTTGCCATCAAACATTTGACACTTATGGCAAGTCATGACTAGCTTTTGATATTAGGAAAAAGGGTGGGCCAATAATAACCAGCTCTGAGAATCTTGTTTGTTGTGGTCTTCTAGTAAAGGTGGCCTCCACATTCTCCCTCATGTAGCTCATGCATGATTTTTCCTGCATCATTCTCAAGCAAAAATTTAAGCAATATGCCAATAACATTTTTCCAATATAGAACCCCATCCAAAATGCAGTAATTTAAAGCTTTTTGTTTCCAAAATATAGCTTTTTTTTTTATAAAGAAGGAGGGTATTAAGATAAAGAAGCACATAAATGATATCAACATACCAAGATGAATTAAAAAATATTTCTTCAATGTGAATTCAATAAAGGACAGGTGAATTCAATGAATATGATTGATGAGTTTTTCTAATATGAATTCAATATTCTAATCCCTGTCCTTTAATAAGATTGGTAGGCCTAATTTCTAAATCATATTCTAAGATAATACAATCCATTTTCCCCTTTTACCATCAGAGTCTTGATTTAGAATGTCCTTGAAAATTGTATGTGGGAAAAAAGCTATGATATGAGAGTGTAAAATGTAGACTCTAAAGTCTTTCAATTCTTTTATCAAGGCTAGGCATGTTTCTCCATGATGTTATATTTGAGTGGAGCATCTCTTAAGGTTTTACAGAAAAAGGATATTGGTTGTTCTTGCCCTGTATTATTCTTTTGCAACAAAACTATAGCAATGGTGTGTTCAGAGGAAAATGAGAAAATGTAAAAATCCTTGGTGAAATCAGGACTGATAAGAACTGGTGTTTGAGTGAGAGCTTGTTTCACTAGTTCAAATGATTGTTTGGATTCTAAGGTCCATTTAATTCATGTTTTCTTTTTGAGCATGTTTGTGATATTCCTCAAAATTTCAGCAAGGTTGGGGATGAACCTTCTCAAAAAGTTGATCTTCCCAATGAAATATTACAACTCTTTGAGGTTTCTAGGATGACTAATTTTCAATATGCCTTCAATCCTGTAATGTTCCTTCTCCGAGAATTTCTGCAATATGGTCTAGAGGGATGCTGTATAAGGAAGCCAATTCAAAAATAAGTTGAAAAGGGACTTGGATCCCTTTTTTTACCCTTGATACATTACACTTCCAGAATATTAGCTCAAATAAATAACCCTAGGTGTGTTATTCAGATCTCCCACTCCTAGGTATCTCAAACAATGCTCAAAAGGGAGAGCTACAGCAATACATGAACTCCAACAAGTAGCAGCAGTGAAAAATCAATACATATGGTGCAAGAAGAGAGCATAGCAATTATATTATGTGTATCTACAAATATATATACAATAACTTGAGGAAATATTTCTCAAGATAGGCCAGATCAACCCTACGACAGATGTACATGCAAAAGTGAAAGTGCACATCTACACAACCCATCAACAAGCTATGACTGCGCAGTCCATAGTGAGAAATGGATGCAAATTGATATAGACACAATGATATAGCATTATAAGTCTCAAATAAAGTGGGGGAGCAAGATCTCAACCCCGGAAAACAATACTACAACAATCCTCCAAGGGATTGGCCAAAATGTACAAATTGGCAAAATGCCGTAGTGCAGTGTAGTAGCTGCAACTCAATAACAATACAAAAATGGAGAAGGATACAAATGCTGCAAAAGATGAAGAAACCTCCTCCAATAATCTTCAAAGTGAAAGGTTGCTCCCTTCACTGAATATTACACCCTTCAATCCACAGTGTGAACCCCTCCTGCAAGTGCCCTCTGAAAATAACGCAATATGGGGAAGAGACTGCATTGGGAATGAGATGAAACATATGGCCCAATGCAAAAATTTGCAATGAAGCTCCAGGATCTTCCTCACTGATCTCCCAGAGAAAGAATGAGCTTTTCCTCTGCAAAAATAGCTCTGGAAGTGGGTGATAATGAATCCTCACTAAAACCCCCAGCAACTCAACATTTCTGCCCAACTGGAAAATGCTATAGCTGAAGATGGTTACCTTGGCCTCAAGCCTGGATGTGAGGAGAATGAAGAAAAGGTCCTGCAAAGCTTCCCAATGAAGGAGAGGAAACTCCTAAACATAAATCTCCCTTGTGCTAAGTAGCACAACTATACCAGTTGAACAACTGGAGAGAGCAGACCAAAATCGAAATCTCAAACATAATGAGCAATGGCTCTCCTTCCCCCTTTTATGCCAAGAGGAGGCTTCCTTTCCATGGACCCCACCCCTTATCATTTCTCTCATCCAATGATATTCCTCCTATCAAAACTGCATTTTTTTCTCATGCAAGCTACACCTCTTTAGGCAGCGTTGTTGACTTGGTCAAACTTGAGCTAGTCTTCTTGTATTTTCCCCTTTTCACACTAGGAGATGACAAATAAGCCACTTAAGTGACCCCTTTGCATATTAGGAGTGTTTATTATGCTTATTTGTGGCCCCCCTTACCCATTTTTTTCTTTTTATTAAAAGGAAAGAAAAATTAATGTTCCAATTAACTTATTGAAAATTTTGGAACATTACAGTCCTCCCCTCCCAAAGAATGCTTGTCCTCAAGAAAGTGCAATGGTAGACTGATTCCTCTTCTCCTCTCCTGAAACATCCATGTATGATGATATACTCCAAGAAATAGGATGCTATCTCATCAATAAAGCTCCAACCTTGCTCCTCCTTAGCATGTAAATTAGCTACCAAGCTATCATCTTGAAAAAGTGAGGTGCTCAAGAGAGTGGCAAAGTGATGTCTAGAGGTCCTCCCAAGGCATGGAGTCTGAAATGTGTTGGGAGACATTCTTCCCATTTGTATCCTCCACCCCCAAGAAATCAACCATGCAAAATGAGTCACCTTCCTACTAGGTAACCCCTAGAAATCATCCTCCACCTTGGGCTCATGTAGAATAGGTGGGTTGGAAATATGAATATGGTAGGCTTCATAGCCTACCCCACGCTGTCCCCTTCTCCACTTATGATAGGTGTGGGGTGAAAGCTGAACTTGGGCTGCAATTGTGTTTCCCTCAAGTGGCAAGATGAAGTCTAGATCTCCAAGGATCTCTCCTCCAATGCTTTAAATCAAGCTGGCCCAAATCACCTCATATGTGATGAGTTGGAAGTCATCATAATATGGTATCCAAGCAATCTATGGTTCACCTCATGGAGAAACAAATATCTTGTCATGGTGACCATGTCTTCTTCCGTACTCCCCTTAGAGCATGTGCTGCAAAGAGTATGGAGGTCTTCTCCCCTAAAGGGCACATCCTCCCAATGTGTCTCTCCCTCCTTATGATACATGTGGGGCTGCTGCTGATACATGGCTGAAACAAAATGGTTCTCAAGAGAGACCCAAGCCATCCCATAAAATCAAACACCCATGGGGCTCCTCCCCAAAGAGCTCAAGCTATCCAAATGGCTCCTCTCATTTGAAGGCAAGAGGTGTAACATGGAAATCAAGGCTAGCCCACCTATTCTTCTGAAATATGTAGCGTGAGAAGTATGGAGAACCATACTCCCTATCGGCATCCACAAGTCTTGTGCCACTCCTCCAATGGTGGTTCCCATGTCCAATGTTCTACTAGCAGAATATGGAAGCATGAATCTGTGAGAGCAAGGAGGTGAAACATAGCTCCACACATGGAACCAATGCAGGGTATCATTGGGCTACCTCAATATATAGTGCAAAAAGTGTCCTTTCAACCACTTTTTTGCTGCCACATTCATCCTGCAAGATGAGATCATGAAAACATAGCTTGGTGCCAATGGTTGATCCAGATTTATGCAGAAACGCAACAGAATAAACATATAACCATAAATACAGAGATGCAGCAGAAATAACGCTTCATTTCATTAATATCAAAGAACTGAAATTTGCTTACAGACAGAATGGAAATAAAACTAGCTAGGGTGTTGGTAGCTATCTCTGAGAAGAGATGTGGCGGCCACAGGCCTCTGAACTGAGTTACAATGAAGCTCGATGGCCTATTTGCTGTTAGAACCACGCGGGAAATTACTGCTGACCAAAACCCTGACACAAAGAATGAAATAAAACTGGGAGTCCGTTTGGGTAAATTGGTGTTTCAACTTCCCAGGGGCGTAGCTTTGGCATACGATCTCCGTTTGACGCGTACCATACCTCGTTAGAAAGATCTATCCGAGGAATAAAAATTTGGAACGAGCAACATCGGTCCATGGACCCATGTTGCTCTCCGTTTTCCCAAAAAACGTCGTTTAGGGCCTCAAAACGGCTCCGGAAGTTTAGGACCCGAAAAAATGCTAAAAATAGTAAACTGTGCCGAAACTGAAAAACTGAAATAGAAAATGGTGGGGCCCCAAGTGGAATAGGCGGGTGACCACCAATATCCACCTGGATCATTCCTCCCCCCTTAGGAAGCAATGGTCCCCATTGCGTTAAGTTCCTCCATGAGATGAGGAAATTTCTGCTGAACTTGGTCCCTGGTGAACCACTTTCCTTGGTGCGGGAGTTGGCCAGCTTTGACAACCCGATACAGTTGGATCCTCTGTTGGCGAGTGTTCTTAATTTGCATGTCCATGATACAATCTGTGGTGGCCTGTTCCATGCAGTCTGGGTTTAACTCTGTTGGTGTGAGTTGTTATGCAATGTCCGAAGTGTCCAGTAGAGGTGGGAAGTAAGGACGAAGGCGATCCACATTGAAGACTGGGTGCAGACCAAGGAATGGTGGAATACTAAGCTCGAAAGCATTGTTCCTTACAGCCTTGGTGATGGTGTACGACCCGTATCGGAGCGGGCGAAGCTTGCGGTGAGGTCCAGTGAGGCGCTCCTTCTGCAAATGCAGCCATACTTTGTCGCCCACCTGGAAGTTGTGTGGCACTCGGTGTTGATCATGGCGCTGCTTGTACTTCGCATTGGCTCTGTCCAATATATCATGAACCTGTTGGCGGATGTGTTGAATGCGCTTGATGAAGCTACTTGCTTTGTCAACTTCAGACTGGACATGAGCTGAATCGGCCTGAGCAGCTGCAAATGGCATGGCTACGTCAATGGGACATAGTGGCTGGAATCCCAAGCCCACCTGAAAGGGGCTATGGCCGATTGAACTGTGGAGAGCCCGATTATAACTATGTTGTACATAGAGGAGGCTCTCGTCCCATGTGCGTGGATGCTTTGAATTGTACATGCGCAGAATGTGTACAATCATTCTGTTGACGACCTCTGTCTGGCCATCTGTTTGGGGATGGAAAGCTGTGGACTTGGTGAGCTTGGTATCCAACATTGACCAGAGGCTGGACCAAAATGTGCTGAGGAAACTACTATCCCGATCTGATATGATAGATTGTGGGATCCCAAAGTGCACCCACACTCGTTCAAAGAAGAGTTTAGCAGTGGCTTCTGCTGTGATATTCTTCTTGCAGGCCGCCATAATGGCCATCTTCGAGAATCTGTTGACGACCACGAAAACACAGTCATTTCCCTGCTTAGTAGAAGGTAGGCCTGACATGTAATCCATGGAGATGGATTCCCAAGGTCGACTAGGGGTAGGTAGAGGAGTATATAGGCCTTGCTTCTTGATGGTCGTTTTGGCAATGGCACAAGCAGTGCAGGATCTGATGTGCTTCTCAACATCCTTTCGAAGGTTCGGCCAATAGAAATACTTCTGCAGGATTGCTACTGTTTTCTTGACCCCAAAATTCCCAACGACTCAACTTTAGTGTGCTTCCCATACCATCTTGGAATGCTCGCTTGAAGGAACACAAAGGTGTCCCATGTGACATAAAAGTGCATCTTAGAGGTGAAAATTTGGAACTTGTGTACCCCCCAATAGTGCCTTGTAAGTGTGGTCGAATTCTGGGTCACTCTCATAGAGAAGCGGCCAATCAGAAGTCTCGTGCCAACAAGAATTGAGCATAGTGGTGAGCGCCATGATCGGTGGTCGGCTGAGGCAGTTTGCAACATGATTGGTGCTACCCTTCTTGTACTTGATGTTCAAATGAAACTGTTGTAGATATGTGGACCACTTCTGATGGCGATCATTCTACAACTTCCCTTGTGTCTGTATGAACTGCAGGGGCTAGTGGTCTATGTGGATGATTGTTTCCTTCCCCAAAATGTAATGCTTCCATTGTCGACAAGCTTGCACAATGGAGTACATTTCTTTGTCATAAGTGGGATACTTGCGAACTATGTCAGACAATGTATCACTGTGAAATGCCATTGGATGTCCCTGTTGAGTAAGAACTGCCCCAATAGCATAGTCAGAGGCATCTGTCTCGATCTCAAATGGCTATTGCAAGTTTGGTAAAGTGAGCACTGGGGCAGAACAGAGGCGATTTTTCAATTTTGTGAACGCCTTCTGTTGAGGTTCCGACCAAAATTTTTTTGCTCTCGCTCCTCCCTTGGCGACTTGACTCAAGGGCCAAGTGATATGAGAGAATCCCAACACTAACCTCCGGTAGAAATTAGCAAGACCCAGAAAGCTGCGAAGCTCTGTTATAGTGGTTGGGGCTGGCCAATCCCGAATGACTTGGATCTTGGCTGGATCCACATGCACCCCCTTTCATCAATAATGTATCCCAGATATTGAACCTGGGTCATGCCAAAAGTGCACTTCTCCAAATTGGCACACAACTTGTGTTGCCGCAGTGTTTGGAGGACTTGTCGGATGTGGGGAAGGTGCTCTTCCCAAGTCTGGCTGAAGATCAGAATATCATCCAAGTACACCACTACAAATGAGTTGGTGAATGGCCGCAAGATGTCATCCATCATCCTCATGAAGGTGGCGGGAGCATTCGTCAACCCGAAAGGCATGACCAACCATTCGAAAAGGCCTTCCTTAGCTTTGAAGGCAGTCTTCCACACATCGGAGGGTTCAATTGGTACCTGGTGATACCCAGACTTCAGGTCGATCTTGCTGAAATATTTTGCACCTTTGAGTTGGTCCGAAGGTCATCAATCCGTGGGATTGGGTACCTATTCCGGACAGTGATCTTTTTCAGCGCCCGATAGTTAATACAGAGTCTCCACGTCCCATCCTTCTTCTGTACCAACACGATCGGGCTCCCACAGGGCGATGAACTTGGTCTGATGTGACCTTTCTACAACAGCTCCTGAATCTGCCTCTTGATTTCATCATTCTCCAGAACAGAGCGCCGATAGATCGGTCCATTAGGTAGTGGCGCACCGGGGGTCAGATCAATCGGGTGCTTGACCTGACAGTGCAGAGGAACCCCTGTGGGTGAGGTGAATATGTCCCCGTACTCCTCCACAACCTTATCCATTTGTTGTTGTTGTTGTGCAGAGGAGCCCTGTCTGGAGGTCGTGGCCACAGTCTTCTTCTTGCCCTGGGGGCGGATCATCAGGAAAACGAATTTCCTGGTTTAGGAAATGAGCTTACTGCATTGTTTTGCAGTAACCAAAGAGATAGTGGCAGGAGGTGGTACCTCTGGTATCCTGTACAACTTATTTCCCAAAGTAACAATAACAACACGAGGTCGAGACTCATACACAGCATGACGCTTCCACAAGTATGGTTGTCCTAATAATACATCAGAAACATCAATAGGAGCAACGTCACATAATACCTCATCCGTGAAGGGCTTGATGCTATAGGGAAGGCGACACTGCCGGCTGACGTGGAGATCTCGTCCTTGGTGAAGCCACCCGATGGTGTATGGATGTGGGTGAGTTGTGGTCGGCAAGCCCAACTGCTTCACGACGTTGCTGAAATGAGGTTATTTTGGCTCCCATTGTCGAAAATGAACTGTACCGGGGAGCCCTTTACCCACATCTGCGAGTGGAAGAGACGTTCCTCCTCCTCTGGATCTTCCAGTTCCTCCTTCTGGATCTTTGTAGTGGCAACAGTGGCATTGGGCTTCGCATCAATAATCTGTTTCCTTTTTTCATTCCCCTTTTCAGGTTCTAATTCGGAGTCAGAGCATGCATTTGAATCAGAAGCCCTCATCTCGGCCACTAGCGACTACTTGGCCCGACACTCACTTGTGTTGTGAGTGGAGCTCTTATGGAGCTCACACCACTTTCCCGTGTCCTTATTTGGCTTTGCGGTGCTGTTATTTTCTTGTGGCTTCAATGAGTGGTCTTTAGCCGCCATGCCTTGGCTCTATCCTTTGTTTTGTAGTTTGGAAGCACCTTTCCCTTGCTTTTGATTCACAGATCCAAAGTCTCGCTTATTCTGCTTGAATTTCTGCTCAATCTTGGTAGCATACCGGTATGCCATACCAAGCGAGGAGATGTCGAGGAACTCCATTTCCTCCTAAATGTATCTGTGAAGACAGCTGCGATACTTTAGCACCAGATGTTTCTCTGAATCTTTGATACCCAACTTTGTGCGCAGGGTATGGAACAGATTCGTCAGCTCATGCACATCTTGATCCCTTTGTTGTCGCAACGTGGTCCATTATATGTACTTGTCCTCATAGCTCCCCACGGGATAGTACTGTTCCTTGACGGCGTCTCAGAAAGAATTCCAAGTTGGTACGGCCGAGAACAGAGAGGGTTCTGTCTAGTCCTTGTTCTCACAGTAGGTTTCCCACTAGTCCTTAACATGGGGGGTAGCTTTGAGGAGTGCAAAAATAATCTTCTCCCGGTCTGAAAAGTCATGAACAGAGAAATATCCTTCCAATAGATTCAACCATCTATCTACGGCATCTGCGTCTATTTGACCCTCAAATATGGGAATGTCGAAATTTACTTGTACCTTAAAAGGAGTCGCACCTCCAGAGTGGCTGCTGGATGCAGATGCGCCGCCGGTGGGTAGCCGTTGAAGGATCTGAGCAAAGTTATCCATCATCACGTTCCTTTGTCTTTCGAGGGCCTCCTCGAGCAATATTTTGATAGGATCTTCTGCTCCCTCATCTTTCTTTTCATCCCCCATGGGCGTCCGTCGAGGTTTGCGAGGCTGATCTTGCAAAGGTTCCACCAGATCAAGCCCTAGCTCCTTATACCCCGACCTCGTTGGGGACATGCAAAGAAGGATCGAGAAAAAGCAGACTGCTCTGATACCACTGATCTAGATTTATGCAGAAACGCAACAGAATAAACATATAACCATAAATACAGAGATGCAGCAGAAATAACGCTTCATTTCATTAATATCAAAGAACTGAAATTTGCTTACAGACAGAATGGAAATAAAACTAGCTAGGGTGCTGGTAGCTATCTCTGAGAAGAGATGTGGCGGCTACAGGCCTCTCAACTAAGTTACAATGAGGCTTGACGGCCTATTTATTATTTAGAACCAATGGGAAATCCTAAACAGCAAAAACCCTAACCCTAGGAGATGAAGCGCCAAAACTATGGGCCCCGTTTGGGTAAATTGGTGTTTCAACTTCCCAGGGGCATAACTTTGGCATAAGATCTCCGTTTGATGCGTACCATACCTCGTTAGAAAGATCTATCCGAGGACTACAAATTTGGAATCAGCAACATCGGTCCATGGACCCATGTTGCTCTCTGTTTTCCCAAAAAACGTCGTTTAGGGCCTCAAAACGGCTCCAGAAGTTTAGGACCCAAAAAACTGCTAAAAATAGTAAACTATGCCGAAACTGAAAAAAATGAAAGAGACAATGGTGGAGCCCCAAGTGGAATAGGCGGGTGACCACCAATATCCACCTGGATCAATGGTGCACACCGAAAATCCTGTGGCTTTCCCCCACAATCCACCAATAAGATGGCCATCATAATTGTTGCAATTGACCATTAGTACAACAAAACATAATGTGCAAGAAGGAAATATCCTCCTCGATATGATATGCCACTCATAAAGATAAGAGAGTGCAAAACATAAAGCAAATAGTTACCTCCCTCATCATGTACTGCAGTCTTTGAGCTGAAATGGCTCAAGTGAAAATTCTACTACAACAGCCAACCATCTCATCATCTCTCAGGTTGTGCATCTATCCATATGCTGATATATATCCATTAGGATGCCCTCCCAGGTGGACTCCTCCATCAATAAAAAGTATGCATAAGAGTGCATGAAAGGAGAATCCATAAATGTTTCATGTAGGTATCTCCCATTGTGCTTTGAAACCCAAGCCAAGAAGATCAAAATATAGTAAGGGCATGCCTCCAAGGTACATCACTCGTGAAGTGGTTCTTGGGAACACTTCAACAAGTAATCCCAACTCTTAAGTGACAGCGATGTTGGCCTGTGGAGTAGGGCCGCTGTCATCTCAAAGCTCAACTCTTTGACATGGATCTTGTCAAAGACTTTACTCAACATGTTGTTGCACATATAGAGTCCCTCCCATAAAGAAGGTACTACTTGGGCATCTAAGACCAAGGAACATTCCCTTTGCACTATGCTAGTGCCTCCTCCTTCTCCTCCAAAATCCGAATACAGTATGAGCAAACAAGAATGTTTGTTGCTCCTCCATACTCCCACCATAAAAAATATGTGATGGTGACATAATGAGTGGTAAGAATAATGCCATCTCATCATAATGCACCCATGCTCTTTTCTTCCCCATGGTGTAAGTATCCTGCCAGTCCTTCTCCTTCTTCACATCCCATGAAAAATGGTAGATCCTATGCTGGCCAAACTCTCTCAGGAGTAGCCAACACAGCATTGGCTCTTGCTATCTTGTGTCATAGATTTGCAAGAGGCTCACCATCCTCTTACCTTCCATCCACATCCACTCAACTCCCTATGGATGTCTCCCTTCATCCTTCATCTTGGTATCCCCCCAACAAGGGCTACCATCTTCCTAAAACAGATTTTGGCCTTTGCATTTCATGGGACATTGAAATACAATCTCTTCCATGACAAAGTTTCCAAACACCAACCACAACGGTGGTGCACAACACATCAATGGTGTATGAAGATGATGGCACATCGCAGTGAAATTTTCCTGCTCTAGACAATCAGCATGCAAGGATATACAACCCTTCATGAAAGATAAAAAATTAGGCATACCTTGGAGAGATTTGGAAGAACCTTGTGTTGCTGCAAGAGTTTCTTCCTCAATAGTGTTGGCTGCCTCAATTACCAGATATGAAGGTTGCTTCTCCATCACTATGATAGCGCTGGTATGTCCCTCTTCAACTGGTGGTGAGGGCTCCTCCCTCTTTTGACCAAATCTTCTAATCAATCTTTGAGAAAAAGCAGCAAGAGTAGAAACCCTTGCATGACTCCAATGGCTGAACCACCAAGTCTTTGCTTCACCCTCAAGGTGCAGCACTGCAACTTCTACAACCTCTCTTTCTACTACAGGGTGTAGTAGGAAGAAAGTCTTTAGCTTCTTCACCCAAACCTCTACTGCACATGTGAATGATCCATCGAATGTGGACAATAGAAATTTATTGCCTCTCATCATCCCATAGCTGTGGGGTCTTCTCTCTTATTTCTACTGAATACATTGTGGAAAAGATAGAGTCTCTTGGAAGGCTCTAGGGTTTGCTCAGTATTCAGTAATATATTCACTTAGAATCTTGAATTCCAAGTGTTTTTCATGCTCCATTTTCCCTCCTTGGTGAGAGTAGGAATTGCATGGTCCTTCCTCTTCTCCTTTTTCATTCTTCTTGACCTCCTTGGAGAGGTCTTTGCTGGATCTAAAAACTGATGAGAGCAATCTCATCCTCTACATAATCTTGACCTCTTATGTCTTTTTGATTCAAACTTCACAGGCCGAGCCAAGTTCGAAGCTCTGATACCAGTGTAATGTTCCTTCTCCAGGAATTTCTAGAATATGGTCTAGAGGGATGTTGTATAAGGAATCCAATGCAAAAATAAGCTGAAAAGGGACTTGGATCCCTTTTCTTACCCTTCATACATTACACTTCCAAAATATTAGCTCAAGGAAATAACCCTAGGCGAGTTTCTCAGATCTCCCACTCCTAGGTATCCCAAACAATGTTCAAAAGGGAGAGCTACAACAATACATGAACTCCGAAAAGTAGCAGCAATGAAACAACAATACATATGGTGCAATAAGAGAGCATAGACATTATATTATGTGTAGTTGCAAATAGATATACAAGAACTTGAGGAAAGACTTCTCAAGATAGGCCAGATCAGCCCCAAGACAAATGTACATTCAAAAGTGAAAGTGCACAACTACACAACCCAACAACAAGCTATGACTGCGCATTCCATAGTGAGAAATTATTGAAAAATGATATAGACATAATGATATATCAATAGCAAGCTAAAATAAAGTGGGGGAGTAAGATCTCAACCCCGGAAAACAATACTACAACAATCCTCCAAGGGATTGGCCAAAATGTACAAATTGGAAAAATGCCAGAGTGCAGTGTAGCAGCTGCAACTCAATAACAATACAAAAATGGAGAAGGATATAAATGCTGAAAAATATGAAGAAACATCCTCCAATGATCTTCAAAGTGAAAGACTGTTCCCTTCACTGAATATTACACCCTCCAATCCACAGTGTGAACCCCTCCTGTAAGTTCCCTTTGAAAATAACGCAATATGGGGAAGAGACTGCGTTGGGAATGAGATGAAACATATGGCCCAATGCAAAATTATGAAATGAAGCTCCGGGATCTTCCTCACTGATCTCCCAGAGAAAAAATGAGCTCCTCCTCTGCAAAACTAGCTTCAGAAGTGGGTGGTAATGAATCCTCACTACAACCCCTAGCAACTCAACATTTCTGCCCAGCTGGAAAACGCTATAGCTGAAGATGTTTACCTTGGCCTCAAGCCTGGATGTGAGGTTAATGAAGAACATGTCCTTCAAATATTCCCAATGAAGGAGAGGAAACTCCTAAAAAGAAAACTCCCTTGTGCTAAGCAGCACAACTATTCTAGTTGAACAACTGGAGAGAGCAGACCAAAATCGAAATCTCAAACATAATAAGCAATGGCTCTCCTTCCCCCTTTTATGCCAAGAGGAGGCTTCCTTGCCATGGACCCCAACACTTATGGTTTCTCTCATCCAATTATATTCCTCCTATCAAAATTGCGTTGTCTTCTCATGCAAGCTACACCTCTTTAGGCAACATTGTTGACTTGGTCAAACTTGACCTAGTCTTCTTGTATTTTCCCCTTCTCACACTAGGAGATGACAAGTAAGCCACTTAAGTGACCCCTTTTCATATTAGGAGTGTTTATTATGCTTCTTCATGGGCCCCCTTACCCATTTTATTCTTGTTATTAAAAGGAAAACAAAATTAATGTTCTAATTAACTTAATGAAAATTTTGGAACATTACAAATCCTTTTAGGGTCTACTTTGATTCCTTCTTCAAAGATTATGTGGCCAAGGGGTTTTCCTTCATAGAGACCAAAGAGTATTTTCTTTGGATTCAAAGATAAGCCATATTTTCTAAATTTCTAAAAAACCATTCTCAAATGGACTAAGTGTTCTTTGTCAGTTTTGGAGAAAACAGTGATGTCATCAAGGTAAATGATTATGAAATAGCATATGTCTTCTGAAAAGGCTATGTCCATGGCTCTTTGGAATGTGGTTCCTGCATTCGTCAAACCAAATGACATTTTCACATACATGAATGTACCCCAAGGTGTGGTGAAAGCAGTTTTGTGTTGATCACTTGGGAGTACTAGTACTTGATTGTAGCTCGAAAAACCGTCCAACAATGATATTCTTTTAGATCCAACCACCTTTTGGAGTATGTGATCCATTTTATGCAAGGGATAATTATCTTTCAGGGAGGCTTTTTTTATATTTCTAAAATCAATGCAAAGCCTAATTTCCCAGATCTTCTTCCTAACAGATACAAGGTTGGAAACCCACTGTGAGTATCTAAGGGGAACTATGATCCCAACATCATACATCTTTTTGATCTCTTTCTCAACCAAAGGTAACAAAATAGGATTTATCCTTCTTATTTTTTGTTTGAAAGGATTCTGATTTTCCTTAAGAGAAATTTTGTGTTGAATAATGTTGGTATCATATGATTTTAGATCATTTTACCCCCATGCAAACACATCTCCAAATTTCCTGAAAAGTTTAATATATTCCTATTTGATATGAGTAGGAAGAGTGCTAGATAATTTGATCATTTTGGGTTCATTCATGCTACCTATGTTATGTTCTTATACATTAGTTTCTATAGACTCCATCTTTGGTTTTTTAGCTATATCATTGAAGTAAAAAAGCTCCTCTAATGGTGTAAGGCCCCTTGGTATTGAATCATTTTTACATTGTAAAACTTTAAGGTCATTTTGGTCTAGTTTGTTTAGTAATTCTGCTTTATAAAGATGTTCAAATTGGTTTATATCAGCAGTAGAGGACAACTCTATTTTATGGACTTGGTTTTCATCAAAATAGTCTTCTTCATCGCTTGAGCTAGGTGTTGATTTAGCAAAATCATTTCTTCACTGCAGAAAATCATCAATGTGTTTATCACCCTGAAACACTTGCCAATAGTTTTCATTGTCAGGCACTGTAGGTTGGTTTTTTACTTTAACATTGAATTGATCATTTACCTGGGCAATATGAAAATTTTTGGCAGTAAAGGCAAGTTCATTTGCAAGGCTATTTTGAGCTCTACAGATGAAAGTGAGTTCATATTTTTCAAAGGTTTTCAGGAGCTCTAGGGGAGCATTCCTATATTCTCTTAATCTTAGGTTTTTGGCTGAATACTCCACTCCTATTTGCCTAATGATCAGCTCTGAATCTCCTTGGACTGATATCTTCTTCGCTTCTAAATATTTAAGAAAATTTAGGCCAAGGAGGAGAGCTTCATATTATGAAATGTTATTGGTGCATTGGAAATCTAGTTTGTAGGAATGTCCTTTGTTTGTATTATGTATCCATACGCGAGCTCCATAACCTATTTTTCTATAAGAGCCATCAAAGATCATTTTCCAAAGTGTTTCTATCTCATGCTCACTATCATTTTGTTGTTCAAGGTTGCTAAGGTTAGGGTTTTTAGATTCTTCTTTTGGGGACTATTTTGACTATTCTGGTGGACTTATTTCTTTCTCATTTTCCTTTTCTTGTTTGCTGATTTCATCTTCATTATACAAGATAAAGGAATACAGATCTGAATGAATAGAATAAATAGGAGTGTTTTTTGGCCTATCTATGTTGCTTACCATATATTTCATATGATATTCCCTGTACAATCTTCTTGTCTGGTTAAAAACTAGAATGGCAGCATAAGACATGTCCATCTGAAGGCTTCCCTGAAGTTTGGCTCCCCATGATCTAGATAGAAGCATGCAAGACTTTGGGGGAATGTCAGCAACTCCTATGTCCATAACTAGATCCTTACCAGGAATTTGTGCCAAATTGACACATAAATCCTTGATCAGACCTAAACACTTGACTCTGCTTGAATCAAAATAATATAGGTATTTGTAAGGTTTAGTAATTTTTAGGCCTAATCTCTCCATCACCACTTTTGGCATGAGGTTGTGAGAGGCACCAGAGTCTAGCATGACATTGTGTAAGATCTTATCATGTATATTTAAGCTGACATAAAATGGAGGAATAGCTCCTTCTTAGTATGTTCCTTCAACTTCAGGACCAAACAACAATTTTGGTTTATCATTTTTCAAGTTCAAAGTATTAATGTCATTTCCTATATTCAAATCTTTCAAAACTTAATTTTTATATACATCCTAGGTTACTAGCTCAGCTAAGGGTATGCTAAATTTGATCTTGGAAATTTCTCCCTCAAGGCTGAAAGGGACTACTGTTTTTGACATATTTACATATATTTTGTCAATCATAGTCTTTTCAGCAATTCTAATCTACTGAGTTTTATTAGGACTGTTATTTTGGAAAAATTTCTCAGGGCCACTAGCAGAGGTACTAGGGAAGCTTGGGTCAACACTTTGCTGACTGGTTTTGTCCTTGTTTAAGTCAGTTTTCTTAGCCACAGTGTTGGTAGTGTTTGCTGTCTTTTTAGGAATATTTTCTGAGGTATTCCTAACAACAATTTGTGTGTTATTATTCTTGGATGTCCCATGGTTCTTTTTGCTCCTAAGATCATATTGTCTGTGGACCTCCATTATAGCATTTTCAAACCCCAATTGGTAATCTTCAGAATCATCATGATTGTTTTTAGTTTGTTCTGAGGAAAAGAATTCATGTTCTTCGTTAGTGATAAAATCATCACCCTCACTGTCATATCGTATCAGATTTACATGATTTTCTTACAACCTTCCAGTCTCCCTTTCTTCTTCTTGATCTACATAGTTTCCTGAAAAGGAGGCCTAATTTGTTGGTTATTATCTCTTTGTCTATTTTGAATATGTTCTCTTTTGAAATTTGGATTTCTATTTCTATTTCGAGGATTGACTTGGTTCTTCCTAGGAGGTACTCTATTAGTTAAGTTTATCTTTTCCAACATTCTTTCCATTACCCTCACTATGTTATCAATTTTGGCATCAGATGATGAGGTTGATGCCATTGTTTCATCCTTGTATGTAACTTTTTTTTTCTGATTTCAACCTAGCTCTTTTCTCAATCAGATTTTCTTCTACACTTATAGCTCCCCTCTGCATATATTCTAAATTTAAGGGGTCTCTTCCTCTTAGTTGATAGGCCATGTCTGGGTCAAAACCTTCAGGAAATTTAGCTAAGGCTAAGCCTAGTGGAGGTTTAATGTTTGGGGGAAGTGAATTGTAAACACTATTGAATCTAGTGCAATAATCTTGGACACTTTCCTCGGTATTTATTTTAAGGTTGCTATATTTTGAAAGGATTTGGAGAGGGTTCTTTTTAATTTCCCATTTGTTTATGAATTTTTGGTATAGAGAAGGGATATCATTTATGTTGTTAGGAGTTAAGCTTTTAAACCATTTTTTGGCTTCTCCCCCTAAACTTTGGGAAAATATTCTCATATTAATGGTCTTCTATTATATTTCCATGTAATAAAAGGAATCATCCATTTTATCTACATGTTGTTGGGTAGTAGTAGATTCAGTTTCAGTGAAATGGGGAATTTTGGATTGATAATCATTTGGTAAAGGAACCATAGGTTGTGGTAACACTAATGGGGGCATACCATGCTGCCATGGTGGGAGAAAATGGGGGATTACAAGAGGTGGATTCATGAAAGGGAAAGTGGGATGAAATGGAGTGGTTTGAACAGTGGACGTATGGATGGGTGTGTGGGAATTACTTGGACCAGCAAACTGATTTTGAGCAGATTTTTTATGGAAGGAGCTAAAGTGACGGAGAAGCTAAAAATCATGAGGAGTAGAAGGAGAGGCTTCTCTACTAGAAATTTGCTACAAATATGTGGGCTCAAGGTCAGTTTAGTCAATATCACTATGTGACTTGGTTCTAAATAGGTTCTTTGAATGATACAAGTCAAAGTGAGAATATTTCAAGACTGTAAGGTTTTCAGGGACAGATCTTGTTCTTTGGATAGTCCTAACAATAGTTAAATTTCCAGCTCTAGAAGTTTTCCACAAAATATTTTTTGGATCATCAACTATAGTAGGAGGATTAGGGTCTGGATGAGATCTAGTATTGATCCTATGTGAAGCCAGATTTCAAATTCAAAATTTAGAGAGGCCGAAAGTTTAAGGATTGTTTTTAGAATTTTGACCTCTTTTAGTGTTTAGTGTATATCTAAAATATGGGACTAGGCATCTAAACTTCTTAGGACTGATTTGCCTCAATCCTAAGGAAGTATAAAGAGTACTAGTGAAGTTATAGGCCTACTGGGGTTAGTGGAGTCACCAGGTGGAAATGTTTTGATTGTTTTGAAGACCAGTGTATATGGTCCACCACTAATAGTTTAATAAAAACCAATCTAAGGATGTTTTTGGGGTTTTTTGAGCTTTTATGTAGCCCTAAGGTTTTGTAAGAGTGTCATATACCTAAATCATTATTTAGCTAATATGGTGAAACAAAAAGAGTCTACTTTGGGCTATCAGTTGATTTTCTTAAGCTTAACTGTGGGTCAAAATGAGTCTATAATATTTTTTAGGCTATCATGTACTTTGTCCCACTGTAATCGCCATTATGTTGCTAATGGGGATGAGGTGGCTGTGAATGGATGGATATTGAGTGATTTACTATAGGAATTACTCAAATGGCCCCACCGTGATCGCCATTATGTTATCGTCCTATGATATGGCAGATTGGTAGACCAAATGACAGGGCAACATCAAAACCAGTCTTTTGAATCCTAGGACCTAGCCTTCCTGGACTGAGAGAGGGATATCTATTTTTTTGCAAAGGATATGAACTTTTTTGCTTTAAATTGTTGATTTTAGGCTGGTTTTTTGTTTGTTTTGGTTGGGTATGATGATCAAAGCAACATAGGTAGAATGAGGAAATCTCTAAGTCATTGGGTAATAGAGTCTATTGAAAGTAATGATAAGTTCATCAATGAATCGGGGAGTATCATAGGGAAAATATAACTTGTCCAGTGGATCTTCAAAATTTTTATGGTAATGAGATGGACATTAATTGTAAGAATGAAAAGTAGGACAAACAACAATCAAGAATCCTTTATCATATGTACTTATTAACAAAGGGACTTAAATAAATCACAAGCATGAAGGGGTGATCAATAGACAGGGAAAACCATAAACTCTATGATCCAACTACAGTTGATAATTATTCAAGACAAACTTTTCCAATGAAATATAGAAGGCGAGAAACTCATTTAACTTCTAGTGATTTCACCTTCAAGGACAAAAAACACTTAAGACATATATATTAATGTAATCAGGGAAGAGGGAACTCCTAAAAATCCTTGATCATAGCTATGAAGATCTCTAAAATAATTAGTTAAGAAAGTAGAAAGGGTATGATTGAAACAAAAACTCTTTGGCAGACTTTAAAGAATGGTAATTTAGAGAGAGACTTCAAAAAACAGTGTTTTAGTGGTAGAAAATAAGCAGGGCTTACCATAAATCATGCCTGATACCAACTGTATTCAACTATTTATGAAATAAACAAGACTACGGGGTCTAGAGAGTAATTAAGAATTCTCTAAAATGTCATAGAAAAAGAAAACATTAAGGTAGTGAAGACCGAACAGAACTAAGGTGCTTTCAAAAGACATTTCTTAGTCTAAAACTTTTGCTCTACTGCAATATATAAAGATGGAAACATAATGAAATAGGAAATAAAAATAACAGATTAGAAGCGCTTCACCAAAAACCAAGCTCAGGGATCTAGTGATCTAGCCTCCTCCATCAACAAACAAATCAGGGCATCCATAAGTTCCAAGACATCAATTTCCTTTCAACTTCCAAGAGGCTATGTGTTGCTGTGGATTTGTCGCATGGGTGTACAAAATCACACAAGCTTAGAGAGTGTGGTCTACTCTCTAAACTATTGGTAACAAGCAGAAAGTGGGGGAGCTCAAAAGCATAAAAATTAATGGAAATAGTATGCTAAAGTATGCTCTAGTTAAACTAAAACTAAAAACACAAATATATAGAAGCTATATAAAGAGTTCCAAATGATACTAATGCAAATGATGGCTCGATGGCCTCTTCTTATTAAACGTTCGAAATGGAGAAGAAATTTTACCCACTTGCCAAATGGCCCCTAGGAAATGGCTCTAGGTCCCGATGCAAGGATGTTGCCTTCCAATCTCTTCCTTTGATGTAGTCTCACTCTCTCTCTGTTTTGGTGGACTAAGATGTTGGGTGGCCAACTATCGAGTCCTCTTTAGCTTCAGCTCTGGGTCACACACAGTGTTGGTGTTTCTTGGCCAAATTTGGCCAGCATAACACTGTGATCACCATTTCTTCATCTCTTGGTGGGTTTATACAAGTGAGCTTCAAATCCTCCTTCCCTCCCTTGGTACATGATGGATGGTGACCTAAGGGAGAGGTGTGATTCCATTGTATGCTCAAATATTATTTTGTGTGCTCACATAATGTCTAAGGAGGCATTGGTGGTTGTCCTTGGGCGGCTTCAAGCGTGTGAAATCACTTGTCCTTTGCTTTGTGTGGTACCGGATAGTGACATTTTGCCACTCTTAGGAATGTGCGCATTATGGGTCAAAAAGTGCACAAGTTGCGTGCTTATTGCGGGATTTTGCACACAAAAATGCGTGCTTATCGAAGGATTTTGCGCAAAAATAACATTTAGGACTAGTTCAAATATGATTTTCTCAAAACCTTAGAGATTTTAAATACTTCTTGATTCCATAATGTATCCCTATCCTGTAAATCCTTGGGCTCAACATTAATTGATGTCATCTTATGTTGTACGATTTTCCAGTGTTAACAGTTGCCCCCTAATGTGTGAGGTCTATGATCTAAATGGAAAATGGCATCCACCCATGGTGTTCATCCAACCATGTTATCCATCTACCCGTGGAATTTACCCATGGTATTGTAAATGGAATCGACCCATGGTATTTATTCTCCTATGGTATTGTAAGTGACATCTATCATGATATTCATTCACCCATGGTATGTATCCATGGTATTCATACCATGGGTGAATGAATACCATGGATAGATGTCACTTATAATACCATAAGCGAATAAATACCATGGATCGATTCCATTTACAATACCATGGGTAAATTCCATGGGTGGATGGATAACATGGGTGGATGAACACCATGGGTGGATGCCTTTTTCCATTCAGATTAGTCTAGGAAGAACTGTATAGCCGAAAGACATTATAGTTTCTTTTCTGTATCGTACGCAGAGAGAGAGAGAGAGAGAGAGAGAGAGAGAGAGGTCTACGTGTATTTTGGAATTAACAACACTTTGCACCATTTCTGAGATAACCATGACCCAAGGGGCCCCTTGCAAGCAGACAAAATATACAACATATTTACAAAATTTCAACGAGGTGGGTATTTCCCATGCTCGTGATGTTATGGATAGTTAAAAAAAATTGACAGATGCATGTGTTGTCTATGGCACTACTGTAGTAGTGATGCTGGTGTTTGTTGACGATGACTACTAGCGCCCTCAGGGGCATTTTTCCTTTGACAATAGGTGGAATGTGGTACCCATATGCGTAATCTTGGTATGGCATATCATTGCGCAATGTATGCATATGTACTGGCTGGGACCTTCCCGTGTAAGCATTGTTGTTAGAGACGCTTATGGAGGCACGGGTCTTCGATAGATCTGATCAAAGTGCAATGCTTTTAAGGTACGATACCATCGTGACATGAAAGCTTTTGATGTGGTCGAATGTTAGGAGGATCGATGACATCTGTGGACAATAATTTCTCCCACAGTGCCACCCAAGGATACCCCCTTGCATGGGGACGGGTTATCCAAGGTACCACTTCATTTTTGGAAAAGAGGTGTTGAGGTCGAAAAAAAGGAAGCCTTCATCGAACCATGAGTCGCTGACCTGAGGGGTCAGGGACCGAGATATGATGGGTTTAACATAGGTATTTTGGTGAGAGGTGAATGAAAATGGATGATGGCGATCAGTGGCCCGAGGTCGAAGTATATTTGAGAAACTTGGAGGCATTCATAGTTATTTATGAAGGGAAAAGTTCCTGGAGTCGGTAGGACTTCCAGGGCGGGTAGAACTGGCTATGAATGTAATGTTCCCAAAATTGCACATAGCAATTTGGAACATTAGATTTTGCTACTTTCACCTGGGAGAGGAATAAATGGGTAAGGGAGCCCATGAACAATAAAAATATGAATAATTTCCACCTTAAGAAGGAAGGGTATCACTTCAGGAGCTGAAATTTACACTTACAAGTGTGAACATGGGCAAAATAGATGAGGACATAGTCAAATTTGACCAAGTCAACATGAATTCTTGAGGAGGAAGAGATCACCTAAGAAAATCGGTTCAATGTGAACAAGGATCAGCCTAAGACACATATGTAAACTAGATTGAATATATCTAGTGTGAAAAGAGGCATTAGAGGTGGATTAGTTGATGAAGTCAACAACGCAGCCACAAGAGGAGGGAAGAAAGGTAGGGCAGCACAGTTTTGAAAGAGGAAGCTTCATGAAGAACTCACCTCAACATTGTGTGGGGTCCAGGCTGAGGAGTCTCACCAAAGATAAAAGGAAGACATAGCATCAAAGGAAATCCATTCATGTATTCAGCTTTCTTGGTTTGGAGACCAATTGCATACTTCAGCTATTTAGTCAGAGTTGTTTCACTGCTTAGTGCAAGGGATTCCTGTGTGGGAATTCCATCCTCTCTTTAGATCAAATTTCTTAAGGGGTCAAGAGAGAAGGATATGAGATTCATTTTTGGTATTTGGCTTGGGGCCATTCATTCATATTCGGCTACAACATATTATCCTTCAGAAAACTGCATCCTTCATGCAGAGGCGGCAACAACAGTGTTGCATCCCTTGATTTTATGCTATTTCTTGAGGAGGGGGTGCCTATTTCCCTCCGGGAGTTTTGTTAGAGAGACCTTTGACCCTATTTCTATATTATTCAGCCATTATATGATTTTCTCAGCCAATATTAATACAAATTTTTAGCACCTGCGTTATTTTCTGCAGTGTTGCTTATTTCATGCATTTTGCCGGAAACCTTGCTGGATGTCTTGTTTCACTGTATAAGCTTGTAAACTTCCATTTATCTATTTTTTGGGTTAATTAAGGATCATATCAGAGCTCTTCCATAATTTTTTTCAGAAACCCTCATTAGAATAACACATTTCTTGCTTTAGTAGTTGCTGCATGAGCTAAGCTATGTAGTATTATCTCATTTTAGCTACATAAAACCGGGAGATCTGTTTATATGAGCTAGAATCATTTCTTTCACCTCTAATTCTTCATATAATTTGTATATCATGTCTTATAATGGATCTAAGTCCCATTCTCAACTTGTATAGCCTTAGTTTCTGAAGACAACAATTTTATGCCCAGTATTGCTGCATTTCCCTACTTGAGAAGGAGAATATTGGACATTATCTTGCTGAGGTTCTTTCATCTACTAGGTTGATGTTATTTTACATCTATTGAGATTATATACATTGCTAAGCTCATGATTTTCTGAAGCTCCACATTGGTAATAACCCACATTATTCCCAATAGTGTAGATGTTCCAATTTTGAAACATTACAATGGTATCAGAGCTTTCATCTTGGCTCAGCCTGTGGATTTCATATCCGATCAGAAAATAAGAAGAAGAGGAGAAAAAAATTATGGAGAGTATGAGCTTACTCTCATCCATTTTTAGATCCAAGAAGAAATAAGTAGAGAAATGCATTGAAACTCCAAAAGGGTTTCAAGGAGGAGAAAGATGCAGTGAAACCTCTAGGTTTCAAGAGGCAGAAAAATATGCATGCACTTCATGTTCTCATAGAGGAGGTGAAGAGCAAGGAGACCACTTAGAGCATGAAATACTAAGTGGATATTTGGCAGAATACAAGTGCCCACCTAGGGCTTTCAGAAAGACCCTATATTTTCCTCAGTTTATTCAACTGAGAGAAGAGAAAAGACCCCATAGCCAAAGGGAGATTAAAGGCAATAGATTCCTATTGTCCAAATTTGATGGGTCAACTACAGCAAAAACTTGGGCAAGAAAGCTTGAGGCATTCTTCCTACTTCATCTAGTGGAAGAGAGGGAGGCAATAGAAGTTGCAGCGCTGCACCTGGAGGGTGAAGCCAATGCTTAGTGGTGCAGTCACTTAAGCTACACAAGAGTGACTTCTTTTTCTGAATTCACTCAAGATCTGATCAGAACTTTTGATGAAGAGAGATCAAAGGAGAGAGGATCCACACCACCATGGGGAGAGACAAGTACCCGCACTGTCACAGCCTTGGAAGAGTATATTTTTACATCAACAGTTGGGGCGGCCATTACATTAGAGGGAGGAGCCTTTGCAGCTCTACAAGAGATGCCAATATCTCACCAAGGTATGGGAAGATTTCCACTTTTACTTATTGCAGCAAATCTTTATAAGAGTTGTGGAAATATGTTTTCATATGGCCCATGATCAAATATTGTTGTTGGGGTAAAGCAACAATATCGCACTGCGCTGTGCAGACTTGAATGGTTCAAGAAACAAATGGACCATCATTCTCATGGACCCCTGATGAGTTGCACAAAAACCTTGAGGGTGAGGTGTGATATTTTGGAGGGATTCACGAACATTGAGATGGAGTATGAGGCAACAAATTTACCCTATAGGAGGATTACAGCGCTGTCAAGAGGTAGAAGCAAGGAGGCTTTGCTTTCAGCCCCTTTAGATCCTTATGGATCCAAGATAATCATTGATGAAAGATATTTTCTTGGAGGTCTCCAAGGAATTTCATTTTAGCATCCCATGAGATGCAAGGAGAAAACTGTGATATGGGAGGATGGTAGTCTCTTTTGGAGGAGTGCCAAGATGAAGAATGATGGGGGGCATCCATCAATGTATATGTGGATGTGGATAGAGATAAAGAAGCTGGAAAGTTACTTGCAACTCTATGATACCGGGCAACAAGAGGCAAGACTGCGTTGGCTACTCTTGAGAGAGTTTGGTCAACCTATGACATGTCCTTTTCCATGGGGTGAGAAGAGGAAGGAAGATTGGCAAGATAATTTTATGATGGGGTAGCAAGGAGTGTGCATGTATTATGATGATGTGATCATTATGTTTTCACCACATCAATTGTATGATGGAGGTATGGTAAGGTAGCAAAGTCATTTGTTGCTTGTGCTTGTGACTCCAAGCCAAGAAGATCAAAACATAGTAAGGGATACTATCACCCATTACTTCCTCATTCTCCTCTTATACATGCCTCCATGGTGCATTACTTGTGAAGTGGCATTGGAGGTGGATTAGTTGACCAAATCAACAACGCAACCACAAGAGGAGGGAAGAAAGATAGGGCAGCACAGTTTTGAAAGAGGGAGCTTCATGAAGAAGTCACCTCAACATTGTGTGGGGTCCGTGGTGAGGAGGCTCACCAAAGATAAAAGGAAGGCATAGCATCAAAGGAAAGGCATTCATGTATTCAAATTTCTTGGTCTAGAGACCAATTTCATAATTCAACTGTTTAGCCGTAGTTAGTGCACTGCTTAGTGCAAGGGATTCCTGTGCAGGAAGTCCATCCTCTCTTTAGATCAGCTTGCTTAAGGGGTCAAGAGAGAAGGATCTGATCTTCATGTTCAGAATTTGTCTTGGGGCCATTCATTCATATTCGGCTACAACACAGTCTCCTTTAGAAAACTGCATCCTTCATGTAGAGGCAGCAACAACAATGTTGCATCCATTGATTTTATGTTATTTCTTGAGGAGGAGGTGCCTATTTCCCTCCGGGAGTTTTTTTAGAGAGGCCTTTGGCCATATTTATGTATTATTCAGCCATTAATAATTTATTCAGCCAATATTAATACAGAGTTGTAGCAACTACATTATTTTATGCAGTGTTGCTTATTTCATGCATTTTGTCGAAAAGCTTGTCAGATGTCTTGTTTCACTGTATAAGATTGTAAACTTCCATTTATCTATTTGTTTGGTTAATTAAGACTCATATCATAGTTCTTCCATCATTTTTTGCAGAAAACCTGATTAGAATAATTCATTTATTGCTACAATAGTTGCTGCATGAGCTAAGCTATGGGGTTTTGGCTTATTTTAGCTGCATATATCCAGGAGATCTGTTTATATGAGCTAGAATCATTTTTTTCACCTCTAATTTTTCATATAAGTTTTATATAATGTATTCTAAGGGATCCAAGTCCCATTCTCAACGTGTGTAGCGTTATTTTCTGAAGACAACAGTTTTATGCCCAGTATTGTTGCATTTCCCTACCAGGGAAGGAGAACATTGGCCATTATCTTGCTGAGGTTCTTTCATCTGCTAGGTTGATGTTATTTTACATCTATTGAGCTGCTCTACATTTCTAATCTCATGTTTTTCTGAAGCTCCACATTGTTAATAACCCACATTAATACAAATAGTGTAGTTGTTCCAATTTTGGAACATTACAATGAATGTCAGGATTGTGCGTGCATGAGGTGAGTGAAATACTTCGACCAAGGGGAATGAGGGACTGCTACCATAGGAGGAAAGGTGAAATATGAGGGCGAAGTGGTGAAGGGCATCGTTTGTGATCTTTGTACACTTACCAAAAGAATAAAATAATGGGGTTTTGTTTGTACAAAACACAAAGACAGGTACCCCAAAACATGAAAGAGGGTCTCTCACTACAGGTGTGAGAACAATGTTTTTCTGGGATGTAGTGGTCCCATTGGTTGGTCTCATGTGTGGGGTTGATGAAGTGGAAGATGTCGCAGATCGGATTATGCTGATGGAGGTACGACGGGCCAAATGCGGTGCGCGGAGGTGCACTTTCAATCTGCTTGTACAACCTGATCGTCTAGGAAGGGGTTGAGTTAGAATGGTGAACTTGACCTTATGCATGATATATGGATGGGCATGAGGTGCTTCCCGAACTAAAATGGTATGGCCATGGCCTCACTTGTGGGGTGATGTATGGTCTACTTTGGATAACGATCGCCATGGAGGGTGTTATCACAAAATATGACCCTGATAGGCTGCTAATCAAGTAGAATTTGAGTAACTCTTTCAAACCAATCTTTTGGCTGAGGCTTAGCCTCCTCAACCTGAGAGGGCTCTCTCAATAGGTTTAATATTTTTTACTATGGATTAGATCACTAACTCTAGGAATAAAATGGATAAAAGTGTATAACTGGTTGAATTATTGATTAACAAACATCTATTTGGCTATGAAGTCAAGATATGTTTCGACAAAACATCAACATCATCTCAACATGGAAGTCAGGGCACTTAAAGTTTTAGGTTTATAAACAAAACATTAACATAGTGAATAAAACACAGTCTATAAACATGTGAAGGAAATTAGAGAATTTTCCAATGAATTCTAAGTAACACATGTTCATACCACTGTAAATAGGTAGATGAGGAAAACCATAGAGAGATTAAAAACAAAAAACTCTTTGTGAATCCTGTGTAGTAAAGCCAATATGTATTAAGCTGAAAATACATAGTCTGCTACAATAACACAGTGTGCTTGCTAATGAAAAAATGCCAACCTTGAGGAATTTGATCTCATGTCTCTTATAGATTCATAATTACAATCTTTGATTCCCTTATCTATCTTAAAGAGAATTTGAATTTCTAGGCTTGACACCTATCTACTCCTAAAACACACCCTTAATTACAATTGAAAGTTAACTGTCTCTTTAGGAGTCCCAATACAAATAGGAGTAAAACTCCTTATCATGTCTAAAACAACCTTATCTAAGACTTAAATATTCTCTTTTGATAGCTGCTTCTCCATATATTCAAATTTGATGATGCGTTTAACCTTGTTATGAGATCCTGCTGACTCTTGTTTTATCTACCCTGAAAACCAGGGAACATGTTTTCTACAATTAAGCCTTTATCTTCATTGATGATATTCAAACATTTTTTCTGGAAATATTGACTATTTCAGATAAGTGACATGTGCTATCATTTCCTTGTAACCTTACCCTTCCACCTGTACAGAAGTAAACCTTTGACAAAGTATAAAAAATATGTGATGTGGCTGCGCTATGAAAATAACAGTTGTTTTCGTAGCGCAGAATCTGTATCATTGAAAAAAAATTTCTTTAACACCCTCTTTATTCTACTTTAAAAACTAAGCTTTCATCTATGACTCTTTTCCATCCACTATCAGCAACAAAATTTGAAAACCAACTATTTTTACTGCCAAAATATATATGAAAAACGCCCAAAAACTCACCTACAACAGTTTTGTAGTGCGCTACGAAACTGCTGTGTATGCTCCTTTAACACAGTTTTTTTCCAAAAAGTCTACAGTTTTGAGGATATTTAATATTTTTTAAGGATGTATATCAACATCAAATGGCTTTACTGGATGTTCTCCTTCAAGAATGATCTTTATCTTCATGACAAAACTGTTTCAAAGATTTATCATTTTTTGCATGTTATCATCTGAAAAATAGATGTTGAGATAGAGCTTTTATCTTCTCACCCATAATGTATTTTGAAAAAATGAAGGAGGCTTCTGGAGACCATTTTGTCTTTAACAAAAACCTCTCATGGGTTTTTGCAATACCTCTCCTACTACCTAAAAACTGTCTTTGAACAACATGTGTAAAATTGGATTTTATTTTTTTTTTCTTCTGAAAATATGGCTTGAAAGAAAACCTTGTATCTCCTAACTAGTAACACTTGTGAGAAAAGTGAGATAGGTTATTTTATATGATATTTCATGAAGATAAACCTCCTTCATAATTCTAAAATACTTTTTCTTGTGGCCAGAAAGTGATCATGAAGTTGAACCAAAAAACAGAGTTTTTCTCTCAATGAATTTCAACAATTTCGTAGCGCAAGTTGAGTGATCAATTTCTCCCACCGAATAATGAATTTGAAGAAAATTAGAGAGGTTTTTGTAGCTAAGAATGTTAGGAAGAAAAACCTCTTTCAGTGTTCAAAAATTAGTTTTCAATTTCTCAGGAAACCCTTTGGAAGTTGACTACTAAAACCAGAAAACAAAGTTTTTTGATGAAAAAGTTTGTTTCAGCAGTTTCATAGCGCAAATCACCTGTTTTGAACTAGCTGTCCTACGAAAACGTGGATTCCTATGTGATTGCAAAAATTTGACCGTAAACCTAATGGAATCAATTCTTAATGGACGATGGGACCTTTAAACCATGGAATAAGGTTGTTAAACTTTGTTTGGAAATGAAAA
This sequence comes from Pinus albicaulis, assembly GCA_034641835.2. NCBI lineage: Eukaryota > Viridiplantae > Streptophyta > Pinopsida > Pinales > Pinaceae > Pinus > Pinus albicaulis. The sequence continues at coordinate 357,573,359 of CM076569.1, forward strand.
TGAGACTTTTGAGACTCTAACCCTATCAGCTACCCTTTAAAGCATGAAATGACCTAATCAACTATCTAATAACATGACTAAAATAAGGTAAACTTTCAAAGTTTATTGATCATGGAGTGGACCTAGAAGACTTTATTTGAATTGGCAATATAACCTACCCTTTACCCAGACTTAAAAGGACTCTAGACCTACTTGAAACCATGACCAAAAGCAGAGTTGACACAATGATGTTTTGAAAATTTAGGGTGTGATAACAGTGGCTCCACTAGGGATAGTGTGCCCCTGTGGTACACTAAGAACTAGTAGCTCCAGTGTTGCTATCCATCCTTTAGAATAAAATTCTGAAATTTTTCCAAGCTTCTCCTCAAGCTTTAATGATTTATGCGAGAAGGACTCAAACTGAACCTACTAAAAAATGCTTTGCTCAACCTACCTTGAGCTTATTTTCACATTCCTACCTACCCTATCAGCTGCAATTTCCACTTTAGCTCAGGCAACATGGTATTTACAATAAAGCCAATCAATTGTCTTTTCTGATATATGAGGCTCCTGACTGCATTCAACCTCAAAATAACCATGATAGTGAGATGACCAAAGCAACTTATAATGTATCTGATCTTCGTAATGCAAATGAAAATGAAATACTGGTGTGCAAAGCTTTGCCATGTATTCAGCTATAGGGTAAAATAATACATGGTTAGTTTGATGATCATCATAACATTCTATATCTTTAGACAATTGATTCTCAGCCACACAAGATTTCTTTGATATGCTATCCAACTTCTTTTTTGAATGATTCCCATAAATAATGTAATTTTCCTCATTATTATGATCATTCTTTGATGTAAGCTACTACAAAGTATACCATCCTTTTCCTCTGCCTGAGGGTTATAAAAGCTATCTTCCAGTATTTCTTCTTGTTGTTTGCAATGATTTTCATACTCTTTATGATCAAAAGACTGGAAAGTTTGCTGCATCTTTCACTAGTAAAAAATGATGAAATTAATGAGCAGGTGACTAAAAAAGTTAGTCACCGCAATTATTTCAAGTGAATTAATACTAAATTTGAGAAATTTTAAGTGACTGAACTAAAAATGACTAACTTAAATGACTAATTTAGTCTAGGAATAAAATATACGACTAGATAATAAGTGACTAAACTAAAAATGACTAACTTAAATGACTAATTTAGTTTAGGGATAAAATATATGACTAGATAATAAGTGACTAAACTAAAAGTGACTAACTTAAATGACTAATTTAGTCTAGGATTAAAATATATGACTAGATAATAAGTGACAAAAGTAATAATGATTAATGTAAATGAACATTATAGTCCAAGAATAAAAACATGACCAAATAACAAGTACAACAAGTATGTGAATTAGTAATTTATAGTTGTGTCACTCCATAAATAGAAAATTGCAATTTTGATACCGAAATGTTACATTTCACTACAACGGTCTTTGAATCCATTTGCAGTGTTGAAATTTAGAAACAAAGGGGTCTCTGAATTTACAGTGTTAAAATTTTGAATACCCTTTTATCTCTAAAGTTTAACACTACAAATGGATTCATTTACAATTAACATAATTGCATGTATCATCTATCTACTTTACACTAATTCCTTCATTACAATTTTAGTAAAGATACTATTTAGATAGCCAAATTAATATTTATATTTATATGTAATATTTGGCCATAAATTAGTTTAATTTTTAATCTTCATTGATTTACATTAAAAGTGTGAGCTCATTTAAATCTAGTATTAAATCATCATATTTGCATTAGATAAATACTAAATAGATAAACCTAAAATATATATATTTATAGACCTATTTAGCAAATAAGTATGAACCTTTATTAATTTAGGCATGAACGTTAATTTTTTTTTAATGTTGTATGAACCTTGTTTTTTGTAATTCAATGTTCTATTCATGTAAGAAAAAAGAAGTACATAATGCAAATTACAAAATAGGTGGTCTCACGCTGACCAGGTTTTCCGACCAAAATTTTCACCAGATGACAAAAATACAAAAGAGAGACTAGGGACATTCTCCATAAACGGTTGGGCCAAAGGGCTCAAAACAAAGATAAAACATAAAGAACACTAGATAGCATACTAGTCATACGACGTGATGGATGCAGGGTTGTCCGGGGTTTTTCCTAAAGGCGGTGGTGGACAAAAGTCACATTGAATGTTCCCTTCAAAGTGCGCCAACCAAGTGTCCATATTTTTTACCTTCTCATGAGTGAGTTGATTTTGGCCTCGCCAAACCACTACCAGTATCTTCCAGACTTGGCATTGTAAATAGTGCATTTGGTCCAATGTTGCCATCTGCTCTGCATGGTCCTTAAACACATGGACTTGCATAAATTTTGGTGGGTAGCAACCACTAGTAAGTCTACACATTTACAATTTTACCCCTACACAAGTGTTGATAAGTCTTAGTAAATATGTTTAGTTACATATTATTCCTATCCATTTTTTATGCATAGACTTGTTTAAATGATGGGAAGTAAAGAATGGTAAATATGTTATTTACTTCCTTCAAATCTTAAGATTGAAAAATCACTACAAAAATATCTAAAAATAACACATAAGTTATATTACAACCATAGCCATAAATTATGGCATGAAATATGTGAGTGAACCCACATGACATTATCTTCTCTAAATGCTGTAATAAGGCCAAATTACCGTCCAATCAAATGTTTGAAAAATTTCCTAACAATATTGAAAAATAAATATTTATTTTTCAAAGTTGAACATTACAAGTCAATACTAAAATAATAGTTGTCAACAAACAAATTGATTACTAGAGCCCTCCCTTGGTAGAGACTAATAAAGCATTGGACAACTTCTAAAATACTATGGGTTGAAAGAATTTTTCATCTTTATGACACCAATAAAGTTATAAATAAATATTACTTTCTCTTGAAATGTCCTATACACACCCACATTAGATCACAATTCAAACTATCATTATTTTAACTTATTAATTGATCAGAATTATAAATTTAGAAATACTTGTCTTTTTTATATATAATTTTTTTTTACAATAAAAAATTAAATTATATATTTAAAAATATAAACTAAATATTTAAACCCAAGATACCTACCATTATTTTAATTTATTGATTCATCAAAATTATAAATTTGGAAATACTTATCTTTTTTATATATAATTTTTTTTACAATAAAAAATTAAATTATATATTTAAAAATATAAATTAAATATTTAAACCCAAGATACCTACCATTATTTTAACTTATTAATTCATCACAACTATAAATTTAAAAATACTTATCTTTTTTATATATAATTTTTTTTACAATAAAAAATTAAATTATATATTTAAAAATATAAACTAAATATTTAAACCCAAAATACCTACCATTATTTTAACTTATTAATTTACACAACTATAGATTTAGAAATATTTATCTTTTTATATATAATTTTTTTTACAATGAAAAATTAAATTATATATTTAAAAATATAAACTAAATATTTAAACCGAAAATATTAATGTACCAATAAAACACAGTTTTTACACTCAACTTCCCAAAAGGCGCTTTCTTTACAAATCTTTTCACCCACTAAATTCCAACCCACATCAAAGAGCACAATGCGCGGGAAGTCAATTCCAGCCCACATGAAAGAGCACAATGCGCGGGAAGAAAATTTACAAACACAAAGAAGAGGGCACAATGAGCGGGAAGAAAATATATAAAAAGAAGAAGAAGAGAGCACACCGCAACAAATGCCTGGAGTCCTCTTATTGTCAAATTTTCCTCCATATTCTCCTCCGCGACCGCCATGGTCTAGAACTGCCTTGGAGCTTCTTTAGCCAAATTTAGAGGCAAGACAGCCCCTATTTGCCCTGAACAACAATCCATAAACCATGGACGAAGAGGTAGGAGGATTCAATTGACACAAAATTATAATCAAGGCGGATTGCCCCACAGTGGAGATTTTGTTTATATCCTTTTCCAACCTTTCTTATTTCTTTATTCAAATGCAGGAAAAAGAATCTCGGAAAATGCACGAAAAAGAATCTACGGAAAAAGACTCACCACTTTCCAGTGGATTCGTAATGGAAAGCCGTGATAGGGATCAAGCACAAAATGGAGCAGTTCCATCTGGACCATTGCTAGATTTCATTCCATCAATTCCTGCCAAAGAACCCAATTCCTGTGTCGACTGGAGAATCCCTCTGGAACAAGTAAGTATGCAAGAACCCAATTTTGTTTCTTTTTGAATGTCGGTTCAAATCTCATTTTGAAGTGGCCTGGATAGATGCCCATCTAAATTTCAATAAATTTTTGAATCAGTCGTCTGTTATGTTATGCAATCTGAATTTTTCCCAACATAATAGTCAATGGGAATTAACTTAGAAGTTCTACAGTTGGTTATGTTTAGATAAATTTCCTAATCATAATGTACCAAGTTATATGGTGAATCCCTGAGCTGGAGTTATTAAAGTAAATTTTCCTCATAAGAATAATGTAGCAACTCATCATAGCGAAATTATTTTACACTATCAGAGGCAAAATTGCCCAGCACCCAAACCCCCCAAGAATGCAAGACATTTTCCATGTTATTTCTTTTAAAATATCCATGTACAAAAACATGGATATATGAAAATAATTTCAAGCACATTAACATGGAAAATGTCTTTCCTTTCCTAGGTATCCAAAGATTTTGCAACCAATTATGCTGACATGCCATACTTCTGCACACAATTATTGTAATATGCCAAATTTTTGCATCTTGTTATGTTAAGAGAAATGAAAAATCAGATATGTAAGTTATTCCTAGCAACAAAGTAGAAGAGCAAGACACTCCTGAAGTGGATTTTCTGTTTGGAGTTGGTGAAACTTAGGGCTCAAACCTAATTCCATGCTTATTAGGTGTTCATGTTCTAAATTTTTCTTGGAATTCCACTCATAATTTTTTATCAATGCCATCCATTCTCTTAGAATTTTGCTCATAGTAGTCTTGGCGCTCCGAGGCATTGATGAATGGATCGTTCTACATTGATGTGGCTTCTCTAACTAGTGACGAAACTAGTAATAATGGTAGCATTAGGTCAAGGAATTAATGTGAATGAGGCAAAATAACGAAGTAAAACTAAATATCTGCATGCACTGGCACTGCTTGACCACCCGTCAAGACAAAACTGATGCACTGGTACCACTTGACCACTCGTCAAGATAAAACTGTGGCTATCTGCATGTATTGTCACCGCTTGATTGTCTTCATCTACTGGCATCACTTACCATCTGCATCTACTGCCATTGCTTGACTTACACTGCCTCATTTATTTTTGTTGCTGTAGGCTATGGATATTTTGGTTGTGATGGTATATCTCTTTGTATTGATCATTTTTTCTTGTTGTGAAGGTCATGAATGCTTCCTAAAGGCTTCCTAATTAGTTTTCCACAAGCTAGAGCCTTCTTCTATCTTGACCTCTGCTTACCATAGAGGATATATTCTCATAGAGGATGTATTCTTGGATAAGGAAGTGCTAAGCTGCTCCCATACTGCTACATCCAACATGGACTCAGTGAAATCAAATTCTTCAGTCCCTGTAGCAACTTACTTTGAAGCTTTTGAATCATGTGGAGCATAGAGCATATGAAGAAAAAATTTCTTTTAGGTATGTACTATCATTTAAATGTTTGTTTTACCCATGTATAAGCCCTTATTAGAACATCACTATAGTCTGCAAAATGGTTCACACCTCCACAAATGGAAAGATTAATTGTGGCTAAGTGAAAATGGGAAACAAATGGAATCCAAATCAGACTGATTATCACAGTTTTTAAAATATGAATATATTTGAGTATACATATTTTCTATTTTTGGAAATTTCAACAATGCCATGATAAAAAAGATTAAATTCTAAGTTTAAAAAATATTACATAGAAGTTACATAATATATATTTGATTTTAAATGGAGGACATATGGTTGAACTAGCACAATTTAATACTCTGGGCATGAACACAATTATCAGGGCATGAATACAATTCGACAATATTGAAATAGATGATCAAGAAAAACTAAACCAACACACACTTGTTCTATTTAATCAACAAGTAAGATTAATTGGTATGAGCTTCCATTTATCATTATTCAATTATTGATATCCTTACCTCATGTTGCCTGCTATTTGGCTGTTGCATGCATTCTTTCGGTGCAGCAATCAACAACTTTCACGATTGGGTGGGGTGCGCTTGGACTGTCGGAGGTAAGATTGTTGTTATATCATTAATAAGAATGATTGCCCAGTGTCATGACATGTTTCACAAAAAATGTGCCTTACTGAATATCCTGCCTTGGGGTCCTGTTGCCTAACCCGAGTCTAGTCTGAAAGGATTCTACCTACTTCACTAAAGCCTATTCTAACGTGAGTCCACCTGAAGGAGGTCCTTCTAACAATGGGAAATGTTAAGTATGGTGTATGGATCCCCCACTTTGGTGATAAGGCCTATTTTCAGTAAGGGTTGAGTACGACAATAAGCTTTTTCCTTAATAGCTGAATTGGGCAAGAATTTTACTTTCCCTCCAGGAATATGGGCTGGGTGGAGAGGACGATAAAGGTCACTTTCCCACTAGCCACATTCCAACTTCAGGTTAACTCACAGTCTACAACCAACTATTTTATTTGGACCTTCCAAATCTCACTTGCCTTCTAATTCTCGCAACTTCCATCTCTCTAGATTACCGGAGGTCGATTTGTTTTATTATCCCCGTGCTAGTAACTGTGTAGGGGCGCATAGATAAAAATGCCAAAAGCCACACAACCAACACTATGTATTGGAAATCAATTTGTTTTATTATCCTTGTGCTAGTAACCGCGTAGGGGCACATAGATAACAATGCCAAGAGCCACACAACCAACACTATGTACCGGAAATAATTTTTTTTTATTCTCCCCATGCTAGTAACCTTGTAGGGGTGCATAGATAACAATGACAAAAGCCACACAACCAACGCTATGTACCTGATAATTTCCCATCCTTCACATGCGCAATTGAAAAACTTTATATACCCGAAAAACCCTCCAGAACTGCACTGGCAACGATGAGATTTGATATATTCACACTAGTTATCATGATTCAAGTGTCATTTTTCTACTCTAAAAGGAGCGTTGTCTTCATCCTCCATAGCTGACACCATAAGATAATCTTGTTTTACTTCTGAACAAGTTGCAACAAGGATATGACTGACTTCCAGGGGAATTTTCTCCAGATGATGGCCTGCTTCTGAGGAATTTTCATTTAGAATTCTTGAGAGTATATGAATGAAATGAATTTTGAGCCCTTACCTATTCATTAACGCAAATCATTGTTAGACATGGGTTCATTCAAATGTTGTACCAGTAAGCGAGGTGGATGATCCAAGTATGGTAATGAATGGAGCACTCAATGGACACATGAAATGCATGCAAGCTACAAATCAAGTCTCTTCCTTCCATCATTTTGACAAAAATTACTTGCAAGGTGCCACGTTATATGCCTATCTCATATCCCTATCTGAAAAAAGAATTGGCAATTCACTAAAAGTTATCCAATACACCAAAAATCACATAAGGTCAAAAATAGATATACATCTTTATGATTGAAATACTTAGGCCATTAAACGAAACATCCATAACAAATGTTGAAGCCTCCCCATAAAATTTCTACAATGGATAGGTTCTCCTACTCCCCACAATTAAACGAGAAGTAATGATTTATGTCATGGATGGGCACTATTAAAACATAGGTAAAGCATCTAAATTAAAAATAAACTCTTATTAGGATAACAATGATGTGGGAGCTTTAAAGGTTGTAACATCCGCTCTTCAAGTCTCCTCCAAATAAACTAACAAACTTTTCTTCTGCAAGACAAAAGTACAATGTGTGGCAATGGTATTACTCGGTAGAAAGACAAAAGCACAAGGTGAAGCTGCCTCATAAAGTTGTAGCGTATAATTATAAAACACAAGTAAAAATCCTACCACCCAATAATGATTTTAAAAGATCACGGTATCTATCTCTCATAAGGACGAGGGGCGATCCTCCTATCATCGTGATTAAAAGGTGTAGCTCCTCGATAAAATCAATTATTATAGACAAATGGGTGAAATCCCTAGGAATTCAGTCAATGAAAATCACTTGCACGTCAAGTTCTACAATGAAGACTTAATATAAGTAAGAATGTATCAGCCTAAAAAATGAGTTCAAAAATAAATTTAATGTCATTATTATAGTAAATTTCAGACCAAAATAAGCCTCTCAAAATTTAAAACCAAATATATCAAATTTCTATCCAAAGCATCCTCAAACAAACTAATTATATGTATTTCTGAGAGTAAAAACCTGAAAAAAATGTAATGGATTGTTGAACAAGTCGATTAAGCTATACCTTTAAACAAACAAATTTGAGATTTCATGAAGAGATGATATCGATTTACAAAATAAATTCAAAGAAACTGAATAAATATTCATTTCGGAAAAATTTAAAATATAGAGCAAAACAATTCTATATGTTAATAAATTGGAAAATCGCTTATCACTTATGTTAGGGATTGGCTGGACATGAACCGAGTTGTTTCAACCCATTGCCAAGGTCGATAGAGCATAAGCGTTTTCTCGAGGGACTCAAATAAAGTTACGCCTCGAACAATAAAGGCCATCAATTTCCACAGTGGGTTACTAGATTCATGATGACAAGAGAAAAGGTCATCAATTGTCGCAGGGGGTTGCTGGATGGGGAATCGAATCAAGAAAATATCAATGAATTGGGAAGCGCTCACTCAACAACCTATCTGTCATTGATTATGAAGGGATAGAACCAGTAGCCCCATCAGTGGCACCTAATTTTGGGAGAGGAAAGCGGAAATATATCGAGGGTTAGAAATAAAATAAAGACAAAAATTCATGTTTTTGACAAAAGAAGATCTTTCTTTGACAAGGGAGAAAAGAGACTGGCTGTCCTCATTTCAATATACAGTTGACACAAAAGATTTTCCCTTAGATGGCGACGTAATGAAAGCCATTCAAACTCATTTTAAGCATTGGGGTATCTTTCCCATTCCAATAAATGCAATGAATAAAAAGGGGGTGAAATAGTTAGTTGTACACTGAGTAGCTTCTTTCTCCACGCAACTATTCGGGAAATAGTTATGCAGTAGTGCAGGCAGATGCACTGATAATTGCATGGCCGACAACATAGTTTTTGGTGAAACAACTTCACGCCCTCCATGACTCCTTAGCAGACAATTTGGTGATGCACAGAAAGCCAACTGAAAAAGCATGGTAAAATAGGTAGCATACTTTTGATGAACCTTGGACACTACAGTACCTAACTCAACTCTTAAAAACTGAAATATTAAAGTTGACTTAACTAGTTGAGTAAAAAAATCAAAATATTAAAGCTGGGAAGATTGTTGACATAGCTTATCTACTGTAGCAAGGCAATTGAAATATATGTTGGCAATATGATGCAGAGTGTTGTCCTTGATGGCAACCCACTTGATGAAGATGATGGAAACCTACTTGATGAAGTTGTCATTGATGGAATATGTCTTGATGAACTTGTTATTGATGTGAATCTGATCTGTATAGAAGGAAATGATGAAAGGAATTCAGTCTGTGCCAGAACAATGATGAAAAGAGTATGTCTCAAGGCATACGCGGGTTTGTCTAGCTGAAGTAGCGTATGCACGCGGGAAATAACGTTCCAAGTCGCGTATGGGAAAAAGAGCTCTAAATATGTAAAACCAGGGGTAACTACCATGGTATTGACCCATTGTATTGAGCAATGATTCGTCTATTTGACCCCGTCCAGGAATACCATCGGAAGAGGTGTGGTTTTGGCTCATGGTATTGATAAAGGGTAAACCTATATAAGGAGAAGAAAATCATTGTGCAACGTGGGAGCATGAGTTTGGTTTTGAATGAATACTTCACTCTGAAGTATGTCTGAATGGAAAGGGTAATAGTTTGATGATAGATCTGAATCTGTGATGCACCTATGAAGAAAATGATGAAGAAGGTTATCTAGATCTGAAATGTATTTGTATCTTCTAGATCTTTTTATGAAATGTTTAGATCTGAGATAAGGCGAACATCTGTCTGAAGTGAGGGGTTAAATCTGAACTGAATATCTGCTTTGAAGAAGTATGCTGCTCTGTAATGATTGAAGATCTATACGCTAGTTTATTGCAGCGGAAGCGCGTATATACGTGGGTTTTATAAAGAAAATGCGCGTATGAGTAGTGAAATAAGTTCTAAAATATGTGCAGAGGTATACGCGGGTTTATATGCATGAAGGCGCGTATATACGCCGGATCAGTAAAAGGAAAGTGCGTATGAAAACTAGGGTTTACTGAAGGATGAAGTATGAAATGTCTGATCTGTTCTGTTGTGTTACTGCTATTTGATCTGGGTTGTATGAATTGATAAGTATCCGTTTTGATGTATGATTGAGCTTAAATGTATGGAGTGGGTCCAGTCTGAAAATATGATGAAAAGTGGCCTGCAAGCTTTACTATAAAGAAAGCTTTTGGATCCAGTGTGAAAATTGATGAAACGTGGTCCATGGTGGTGCTGAGGGTTGTAGCCTTCAGTCAGGGGGTCGTAGCTCCCTTCCAGGTGAGGTTGGTAAACGAGAGCAGGGGGTCGTAGCTCCCTTGCAGGAGAGGTTGGTAAACGAGAGCAGGGGGTCGTAGCTCCCTTCCAGGAGAGGCTGGTAAACGAGAGCAGGGGGTCGTAGCTCCCTTCCAGGAGAGGCTGGTAAACGAGCGCAGGTGGGTGCTTGCGTACTGGTATTAGTCTGCGCCAGTACATAGTTGTAAGATGTTTTCTTTATAATAAAATATTGAAAGCTGAGACAACGGCAGCGGTGGTTTTCTCCAGACTTGGGTTTCCACCTAAAATCCTGGTGTTCATGTGTGATGCTTATGTGTGATGATTTACTCTGTTATTACTGCACATGTTTTTTGCTATATACACATCCGATGAATGAATAAATGCAAGGATCTAAGTAATAAATTAATTGCATATTAAGATATCTGCATATACGCGATTTTTGTGAAGGGTATCCGCGTATATACGCGAGTCTGATCAAGTAAAGTAGCATATGGGTTTTAGAGCATGAAAAATTAAAAAGTGTTGAGTATGCCCTAAATACTGATTCACCCCCCCCCTCTCAGTATTTTTCCCAACAATATAGAGACCCACTTAGAATCTACAGATTTCTCAAGAAGTTGACAAAATTGCTCTAAAACCTCTAAAACCCCAAGCATTTCCATTGTTGTGGGTGTGATTGTGTTAATTTTGATTAGCATGTTCTTTGCATAATACAATTACTTCAGTGTTTCTTATAAGACCATTTATTAATCAATGCATGAAATATCATCTTATTGATTGAAACTGAAGAAAGAACATAAATTTTAACTGTAGAATACAAACCAAGAAAAAATAACAAAAAGATATGGCACAAGCCAGGGAAAAACCTCAAGGCGGGGAAAACCCTTGATCACTTCTTCTTATTATCAATATCCAATGTTAAGCAGAGAGAGATTACAATAATATGAGTCAAAATAGACTTGTTAAATTAGTGTTCAAAATAGTCCTGAAGCTTACTATCTAGTTAGGGTTCCTAAAAATCATTGAGTAACCTTCTTCCAATGAATTGTACCCTTTTCTATCCTTTACAAGACGTCCAACAATGCGGCAGGACTTGTGGTTCCTTTTCAAGGCATCCAACAACAGTCCTATGCTAACATCAATAAGAAGATGCTCACAAACGAGGGTTAAACTCTTTGTTTACATTATGTCCCTCTCTTCTTGAATGAATCTAGAGTAAATGACTCAGATCAGGTCATGCATCCCTTACACACATGCTTTCATACTAGCTGTTGTAGCAGCATTTCCTGTGGCCTGACCCAGAATACAAAGCATGAAAAAATAAACCCCAAAACTCACTTTTAAACCAGTGTCCTGATCTGTGGCTCCACACAAATAATGCGACCTTCTCTTGAAGAGATTCACACCCAAAAACCATGATGAAACATCACGCAAAATTTCCATCAAACCTGCAGCTAGCTGCCTGCTCCTACTCAAACCGATGGGAGATCAATACAACACGTCCTGCTTGCTTCTCCACGCTATGGTTGCCTCAGAAAGAATTACCCAAGAGTTTAATGCACTCTTTTAGGATGATCTATAATGAAGATGAGGGATCCCTATATATATAACAATTTGTCCTTATGGAGGTGAAGCTGACCTTAACACTTGGAGGCAAAATTTGAATTTCAAATTTTTAGTTTTCTCGCCTTAATAAGGTTATGTCTTGTGGAATTTATTTTCAAATAAATAAATATTTTTCTCATCCAAATTTGGTGATTTTAGGTCGATTTTGGTCCTCTCGAAAAGAGGGATTAAATGGAATGATCATCTCCATCAACTAAGCATATTTGAGTAGAATTTTGCCCTAGTTGCCAATTTTAACACTCCCTCTTAAATAGGGATAATTCCACCTGCCAGTCCATTTGCTGTCATAGATCATCATGCCATTATGAACCATAATGAACCATCTATTTCTTCTTTTCTTTGCTCTACTGAGCACTGATGAGAATAATAAAGAAGAATTGATTGATAGTGATTCACAAGACCTTGCCACTATTCACTAACAAAATTCAGTCTAGAGGTAGAACCTCAATTGATCCCAGATCAAGTAGATAAACACCAAGCACCCTAGCATAGAGAGTACAAAAATACACAATGCATCCATCAGTAGTGCTATGGTCTCTATCCTCATTTCCCAACTCATTGGCCAAATGAGAGGTACTTCCCATGAGTCCCAGACTTCATGGGTAGGATGATGTAGAAACACCAGCAGGGAAAGAGTATATCACATCCTACTCATAATCACATGTAGGGAAAAGAGAAACCACATTCTACAAACACACATCACAGTCACATGTAGGGAAAGGATAAACCACCTCCTACATGCATGCAAAACATCGAGAGTAGGGAAAGGAAGAACCACGTCCTACATGCATGCAAACCAACAATAGTAGGAAGTATCCTACACGCGGGGAAATTATGGACCACATCCCACCGATATGTCAACCATCAATCATAGGTAATGAACACCCTACATGTTGGGAAAATGATGAACCAAGTCCGACTGAAATTTTCACAACCATATGCCTGAATGCATCTCTCTTTGGGGTACCCACGGGAGAAGGTGAACCACTCATTTTTCTCATATGTCGTAGGGGAAGGTTAACCACTCATCCTATGCATATCTCATAATACGTAGGGGAAGGTGAACCACTTATCCTACACACATGTCCAAAAACGTAGGGGAAGGTGAACCACCTATTCTACACACATGTTAATTGTCATAGGGAAAGGTGAACCACTCACCCTGTACACCGTGAACCTATAGGGGAAGGTGAACCACTCACCTTAGGGTCATTTATAGCTCAAATATGTACCCCAGGCCTTGAGGAGCTCCCAAAGCTCAATGTTCAACCGAGACCCTCATATTAGGGTCTTTCCAGGACACCCAACCTCTCTCTCTCTAAAGGAAATTAAATTTGTCCTTACCAAGGGATTTTGAGGGGATGTTGTTAACCTGTACATCCATCCTGTAATGTTGGAGCTAGATTTCTCCCCACTGTGCCATATCAAATAAAGTGGAACCTGATGTTAAGCAGCGGATTCCAACACATGCTCACATGACTCAAATGTCTTCATAATAATCCATGTTAGTTGCTTCATTCGTTCAGCCTCAGCAGTGATCCAAAACTTTAGTCCTTCATTCATTCATGAAATAAAGGTGGATCCCAAGAGATATAGGATCTAGAAGTGCTCTTTCCATTTATGATTCTTCCAATCCAACAATTTTGGCAGAGTACTATAGATCGCAGTTAACATGGATATCTTATTGAGCATTAGAGCCTTCACAAGTTGTATGCATTCAGATCAACAACTTGTCCATATTATTAGAATTTTAAGCTTTAGGAAGAAGTGAATCAAGGCTAAGACAACCCCTCTCACATCGAGAGGATCTTTATCTGTGGACAAACATCATCAATAGATGTAAACTGACCATAGCTCCCTCTGAAGATCGGAAAAGTAACTTCGCCCAAAACATAACTATTGGGCTATTCGCAACCTGCTATTAATCAAGGTCATTCAGTCATAGTCATTTGGCTTCTATAGATAAATGTCTTATGAAATGGTATTTCTATTGTAAAAATCAATAGCCAAGAAGAGTTGACAAGCCATTCTACCAGGGATTCCATAGCTCCCTCTAAAGACTTAATTCAATTGAGCATTCAACCTTCTTCAATATTCTCCTCATCTTTAAGATGAGACATTATCATGTTGCAACTATATGAACAAACTTTCAATTACCAGACTTCAACAATGCACAAGTAAACTCTCTCACATATTCTTCCCGTTTAACTGACATACCTCAACAACAGTATATCAATAGAACCTTATTACTGATTTCATAATTATTACTAACTGAATGAAGATACCAAGGGACTTGCACCATCATCATCCAATCAAACTTTCTCTGCCATTACACAATTCAAGCTAGTTTGATCTCTGAAGTGCAAATCCTAGAAATATTTGTAATGATAACGTTGTGTCACTGTACTGGCACACACCATATAACAGTATCACACAAGCATTTGTATTAGAATTTAGAACATAAAATTCTTGGACCATTCTACCTTTACCACAGTTCTTAAACTTGGACTAGGACTTTTTCCCATTTGAAAAAATGCTACTACTGGTGATGCTTCTTAGGATGAATACACTGTTGTACTTCAATTTGACTGATATCCGTGACTGTATGGAGGTGCCAAGTGATTCACATCGAAACTTCCTTAGAGTGATTTGTTTTAAATTTTCTTTCCGTAAGAGGTGTACTTCAGAATTTTACACGCTTGATATAGATGACCTTGAAGAGAAGCCTTAAAGACCTCAAACCAAAATTCAACTATGTATATTGCCTGTAAAGTTAGTACCTTTGATATGCTTCAGATCAACATACAATCAATATTCAAATTTTTAACCTTGGTAAATCTCAATCAAATCTGAATTTGAAATGAATGATTGTCTTAGAAGCTCACCCTAAATGTTTCTTCTGTAAATGTACTATCATACCTTAAATGCACTTCCTTACAGAATTGCAAATCTGTCATATAAGATTCTGAGGAAGGGGTGTTAAATTTGGACAACTAGGTCCAAAATCCATCTTGTGATGCTCAGATGAAGATTCCAATATTTGTATTGGATTCCTCTTTCGGAGAGGTGTAAAATCGATATAAAATTGATTTTAATCTGATGAGCAGAACATTTATTTTGAATTTATTATTTACAATAAATTTAAGTGCGTGTAGGTTTTAAGGTTTTCCTACACCTCAACAAGATGCACACACACCTCAATGATGGATATAAATACAACAACGTTGGAGAGTTTACTCATCTCATCCACATACCTCATATGGACACATATCTACAAGAAGGCTTCTCGTCATGGGAAAAGGAATAAGTAGTCAGAGTTTAAAAGTGACGAAATTTTTTGTATAGGTGGTGACGAAATTTCAAATAGCTTGTGTTTCGTTGATTTTGTTTGATCAAAGGAATTTTTAGAGAGTTTGATTTTTGAAGGTCGTACTATCATATTAAAATCGAGGTCAAAGGTTGACCGGTTGAATGTTGATTTTATTGTTGCTTCCATTTAATTTTTTGGACCCATGTTGACTTGTCTTCTGGGGTTGACTTTGAGTTGACTGGATAATTGATTTGAGGACTGTTGTGACACATTTTGGGTTGGTCGACCAAGAAGACTTTGCTGGTTGAAGCATCCTGCTGACCGCCGTAACGCACCAACACATTCTCCTGTTTCTGGTTTGTCTTCTATAGATCCACTGGTATGTTCTATCAGCATTTTTACTTAACTGTTTATGTGATTGCTATTATAAAAGTAAAGTTGCATCAAGCATAGAACATCTACAAAAATTTACATGGGATCAGAGCTGAGGTGAAGACAAGCTTCAACTTATAGAAATCAATCGAGAAAATGAGTTCTGGGCAAGTTATGGTTTAAGGAGGATGAGCAAGCTAACTTGAAGGGATGATCATGCTTGTGGACTTTAAGACAGACATTAGATCTCACTTGGAAGACCATGATCTCATGGACTATGTACCTGGTAAGACACAAGAACTTCATCCATCGACATCGGGCTGCTAAAACCAAGATAAGTACAAGATCAGCGAAAGCTAATGATCAGGGAATCCATACATAAAAGTCTGGTTGTCTACATATCTGAGCTAGGCACATCCAAAGAGATGTATGATAAGCTGATACAAATGTTCAAAGTAAAAAATGCAAACTAGGTGTTATT
The DNA here is from genome assembly GCA_034641835.2 of Pinus albicaulis. Taxonomy (NCBI): domain Eukaryota; kingdom Viridiplantae; phylum Streptophyta; class Pinopsida; order Pinales; family Pinaceae; genus Pinus; species Pinus albicaulis. The sequence goes on from CM076569.1 coordinate 357,589,797, forward strand.
ATTCAAGAATCAATTGAAGAATCTGAAGAAAGGCAGGGATGAGTCTGTCCAAACATACTTTCTGAAATTGACCGAGATCAGGAACAATCTGCTAGCTATTGGGGAGACAATAGCCGATCGTGAGATGGTACTCACCACACTTGGAGGGCTCCCATATGAATGGCAAGTATTCAACACTAACATTCTCAATAATAATACAATTCCTAACTTTGACGAGCTACTGTCAAGATGCATGAAAGAAGAGACAAGAATGAAGGAATACGAAAATGACAGAAATGCTGCCTACGCTACTCATTCTAGAAACAAGAACTCTGGTGGTCCTAAGAACAAAGGAAGAGCAAGGGCCCTAGGAAAGAAGGGAAAGTGTTTCACTTGTCATAGGCCTGGTCACTATGCTAGAGAATGTCCTTTCAAGAAGGATTCTCCCGATAGTGATGACAACAACAACAACCAAAGGAATGGAAATCAAAGAAATGACAGGTCCAAAGGAAAGAGGAATGCTCCCTCTGGCGGAAACAATCAACCTTTCAAAAGGTCTAGAAACTCTAGGTATGAGGAGTCAAATGTTGTTGATAAAAGAAATGAATACATTCTTGTATCTGCCCTCTCTGCTGCATCCCCGACCGACACTATGAATGTCTGGCTGATAGATAGTGGTGCCTCAAGACACATCACTGGGTTCAAGAAATCACTCTCTGACATGGTTGAGAAGGATACTAATTTGGAAATTATCCTTGGAGATAATGCCACATATCCCGTGAAAGGGACAGGGATTGTGACCCTCCACTTGTCTCAAGGACAAGTCCTACATTTGCAATATGTACTCTATGTACCAAAATTGAAGAAGAACCTTGTGTCTATATCAGCCATTGAAGACAAAGGCTTCAATGTGGCATTCACTGATGGAAAGGTGCGCATGTGGAAGAAGAATCTCAAGGAAGCTATCGTGATTGGTTTTAGAGTTGGAACACTCTACGAGGTTGAAGGAAGTCCACTAGGAGCTATGACATGTGATACTATCCAACAAACTAAACTATGGCACTGGAGGTTTGGACACCTTCATTACAAGGCCCTTCTCGAAGCAAGGAAGGTGGTGACAGGGATGCCCAATTTTGGAAATAATCATGAAGGTGTATGTAAGGGTTGTGCCGAAGGAAAGAATACAAGGGGACCTTTCCCCTCAAGTGTCACAAAGACATCTGATATTTTGCAACTGGTCCATTCTGATCTATCTGGTATGCTACCCATAACATCCCTGGGAGGATGTTCTTACTATATGACATTCACTGATGACTTCTCCAAAACCTAGATATACTTCTTGAAGAAGAAAGATGAAGCTTTCATGTGGTTCCGTACCTTCAAAGCCTTGGTGGAAAAGATGACAAGGAAGAAGATCAAGATTTTGAGGACCGACAATGGCACTGAATATGAGTCAAATGAGTTTAAGGACTTTTGCAGAGAAGCCGGAATTAAGAGGGAGACTACTACTGTCTATACTTCTGAGCAGAATGGCGTTGTTGAATGAAAGAATAGGATCATTGTGGAAGCTTCCCGTGCCATGCTATGTGACCAGGGTCTACCAAAGTTTCTATGGGGAGAAGCTGCGAATACTGCTGTATACATTCAAAACCGATGCCCTCATTCTGCCCTGGACTCCAAAACTCTCAAAGAGGTTTTCACTGGTAAGAAACCTGACGTCTCACATTTTAGAATTTTTGGATGTCCTGTTTATTTTCATGTGCCAAAAGAAAAGAGAAGTAAGCTGGATGCTTCTGGGAAGAAAGGAATGTTTGTGGGCTACATCGAAACCTTTAAGGCCTATAAAGTCTATGTACCTGGTCAAAGGGAAGTAGAGATATGCCATGATGTCACTTTTGACGAAGATGCTTCCGTGAAGAAAGTAGTAGATCTTCCGAGATCTGAGGAAAATCATGAAGCAAGGCCTGGAAATCAAGAAGAACCGCAGGATGAGACAATGCCTGATGATGAAGGACCAATGGACCCAATCGATTCATCTCCTTCACTGAGAAAGAGACCATCATGGCTTAGGGACACTCTCGACGATGCTGAGGGGCATGCTGCCCCGAGGGGGACATTCTGAGAAAGCAAGAAGCCATGTAGATACCAAGGGTATCTGGCTACCATGAGTACTATTGTATAATCTGAACCTAGATCTTTTGAGGAGGCCGTAAAGCATCAAGTATGGAAGGATGCTATGCACGAAGAATATGATTCCATAATGAAGAATGATGTCTGGGATGTGGTTCCAATACCGAAGGACAAATCAGTTGTCACTGCGAAATGGCTCTACAAGATCAAGCATGGATCCAATGGAAGTGCTGAAAAGTTCAAGGCAAGATTTGTTGCCCGTGGCTTCTCTCAAAAGGAAGGAATAGATTATGATGACATATTTGCACCTGTGGCACAATATACCACCATTCGATCAATCATAGCCCTTGCTACTACGCAAGGATGTAGTCTTCGTCAGATGGATTTCAAGACCGCTTTTCTGCATGGTGCAATAAACGAAGAGGTGTATGTAGAACAACCTCTAGGGTTTGAAGTCCAGGATCGGGACACTCATGTCTCAGTTGGAAAAAAGCTTCTCTGCGAAGCTAAAAGCAAGCACCCGCAGCTCGTGTACGCCAGAGGAAGTGACAGCGACGCACGGCTGGGCTTCACTCAAGTAATGATGATCCCAATTTTTACTTCTCATGTTGTCTGGTGGGGGCCTTCATTTCGGGTGTCAGAGGTGGGGATTTACCCTTCGACAGGTGCTGACCCTCTCATTCATCAATGTAAGAGGGAGCTCACTGCTAAGTTCGAGATGAAGGACCTAGGACTGATGCACTACTTCCTAGGCCTGGAGGTCTGGCAGAGACCTAGAGAGATTTTCCTTTCTCAAGGAAAATACATTGTGAAACTTCTGGAAAGATTTGGTATGGTGGACTGCAAGTCCATGTCAACACCAATGGAACTCAACTTCAAGAAGTTGAGTGGCAGCACTACTGGGCCCGTATTGGCAAATCCTACCGAGTATCGTCAACCATAGCTCGAAGGGCCCCGAGAACACCCGTCCGTACATGCTTTGTGCTGAACACCGAGCCGGGGCTGCAGATGGTCGAGCCTTCATCACTTTCACCGGCCGGGTAAAATAGTCATTTCGAGATACCCTCAAGGCACGAACGGCGTGTCGAGACACACCACGAAAGCGGACACTCGTGGATAAGGCTGATGCCAATCGGGCCGGGCAACAGGGTGATCGTAAGAGCACACTTGGATGCCGCTTTATCTTGGTTCTCGCTTTCACTCTGCCGTACGACAGCAGCTGCTGGTGGCTTTGGAGCATCGTTACAGGCCTTGGCTACACCAAGTATGGCCTCGCGAAGCAGTTCGTCGTTAAAGTTCTTTAGCGAGTTGTTTGGACATAAAGCAGATAACACCATGATACCGTGATAACCGTAGTGAGACTAAGTCAGACTTAAACTTCGTGTCTTACCAATGTCCAAGCATATTGATATCAGGTACCATTTCATCCGGGATTTTTTCGCATCGAGGCGCCGTAAGGCTCGATCATATAGGAACTGATGAGTAGGTCACGGATATTCTCACTAAGCCCCTGGGGAAGGTAAAGTTCCTAACCTTTCGTGAGAGACTTGGTATTGTGGAACGACCCTATGAGGTGGGTCTTGTTGGACGATGAGCTCGAGGAGCTCTGGGGGGCTTTGGAGATAGCTTCTCGGAGCTATGAGCAACCACAAGGCTAGGCTTGCCAAACCTTGTTGGTGTGCTTGGACCCCACCGTTGTGATTATTGAGTTGGTTCACCTCTCATTATCTGTGCCCCGTATGCATCCTACCCATTGAGTTCAGGGCTCATGGGAAGTACCTCTCATTTGGCCAATGAGATGGGAAAAGCTAAAGACCAGTAGCAAAGACTGATGGATGCATCAGATACTGTTGTACTCTCTATCTAGGATGGCACAGTCCAACCACTTGATTTGGGATCAAGTCTAGTGAGGTCTCGGACCTCCGCCTGACTTTAGGTCAGATGAACCAACTTCGAGTTGGTTGGAGACTCTTTGTGAGTCCAATAAAGGTTTCAAACCTCTGGGCTGAATTTGTCAGCCAGGGGATGATGTATTTGTGACTGACCCACTTCTGTTCTGAAATAAAGAGGCCAGCAAAGCAAGTTACATCGGGATGACGCACGATGTTTGATTGCACTGGTGGATGGATTTCTCCCTAGTTGAGAGGGAGTGTTAAATTTGGACAAATAGGTCCAAACTCCATCTTGTGATGCTCAGATGAAGATTCCAATATTTGTATTGGATTCCTCTTTCGGAGAGGTGTAAAATCGATATAAAATTGATTTTAATCTGAAGAGAAGAACATTTATTTTGAACTTATTATTTATAATAAATTTAAGTGCAGGTCAGCCTTAAGGTTTTACACCCCCAACAGATGTGTCACACACCTCAATGATGGATATAAATACTATCAACGTTGGAGAGCTTTTCACTCATCTCATTCACACACTTCTCATTGGATACGAGCATCTAAGAATCAGTTTTCACGTGGGAAAAGGAATAAGTAGCTGCAGCTGGAAAAAGGACAAAATTTCTGCAGTTAGGGTTTCTAGACGAAAATTTCTACAGTTAGGGTTTTTGGGCAAGTTTGACCAGCGTTGACTTTGGTCAACGCATGGTTCGTTTGAGCTGAAATTTTGTGGAGAGTTCGATTTTTGAAGGCCGTACTCATCGGCACAAAAATCGAGGTCAAAAGGTTGACCGAAGTTGGAGTTGCATTGACTTTATTGTTGCTGCCCTGCGTTTACTTTTTCTGGACTGCGTTGACTTTTCTGGGGTTGACTTTGAGTTGATTGGATAATTTATTTGAGGACTGTTGCGACACATTTTGAGTTGGCTGACCAAGAAGAATTCGCTGGTTGAAGCATCATGCTGACTGCCATAACGCACCAACACATTCTCCTATTTCTGGTTTGTCTTTTATAGATCCACTGGTATGTTCTATCAGCATTTTTACTTAACTGTTTATGTGATTTCTGTTATAAAAGTAAAGTTGCATCAAGCATATAACATCTACAAAAATTTACAAGGGGCTTCATCTTAGTGAGTTTCAGATCCAATCACTAAATTTTCAGCATTAAATTTGTGCAATATTGTTCACTGGATACATTAGATTTGTCTAAATAATATTGAAGACTCTGCCTTAATGAAATGCATGCTTCATATCTGATGCACATATCAGTTATTGAAGGATGGATGGATGGCGTTTAAAATCACCAGAATATTAACCGCCAAACAATAATTCTTTAAGATTCAGCCTGAAGTGCTCCATAGAAATTTTTGAATGAGCATACAATATGTCTACAAATTTGTAGACTCAGTGTATTAGCCTAGGAAATTTCTACCTCAAGGTTCAATCTCATAACTGAATTATTCTAGACAAGATATACCAACTGAATTATATATCACAACGATACTCAAGTGGTACGAATTGCTTTAGAATTTAACCTTTCAAGAATTACCACAGAGTTATGCATAACATATATAAATATCAAGTAGGTCACGAGAATCTTCCAAGATTTATTGAAATAAAAAAATACATAAAAACCCTTTGAACAGGCACTATGCATGTAATCTCCAAAAAGTTTCAAGACATGATCTTTGAATTAAGTTGAGATTTCTAAAGATATAAATTGTGACTTTAATTTGATAACTTTGGAAGAATTTCATGACCTTGTGCACATCTTAGAGCTTGTTGTGTTGAGTATCGGCAAGGTTGTGACTGTTGCAAGCTCCCACAGATTTTCTTCAGGACTCCACGCAGATATTGAAGACTATACAAGGGCCACAAAAGGAATAAATAGTTTTTTTTTCTTCCAATATTTTGGGAAAATACCTCAAGCATACACTGGAAAAGTTTGCTACTTTGAGCACTAATTCAGGTGATGTTCTTCAACAGATAACAAACATCCAAATATGAAGTGTCAATATTGTTGAGATACGAGTTGAGGTATATACCATGATGGAGGAGCATACCATTGTCCGAGAGTAGAGTAGAAACATATGGCATGAATATTATACCTTTAGGAGAGAGAGGTATGAGACATAGGTGTCGAGAAACCTTAACATTGTTCCATAATTCTTCTAACTTGCATATTTTCCAAATGAAGTGGCCCTAAAATAGTTCTGGAATTTCGACCCTCAAAGATAATTACATATGAATAACTTAGCAACTGCCAGAGATCCATCCTTCCTTTTGTTGTAAATCAATTACGCAGTCTGCACTCATAGTCCACCACATTTTGTTCAAACTTCAGAGAGGGAGGAAATCATGGATACTTTGACAACAAAATTATTTCAGTGATTGCTATCACATTCACTCTAGTCTTGGGCTTGTCCTCACCTGGCTCTGATCCCATGTTAATTTTGATTAACATGTTCTTTGCATAATATAGTTACTTCAGTGTTCCTTATAAACCCATTTATTAATCAACACATGAATTATCATCTTACTGACAGTAACTGAAGAAAGAACATAAATGTTAAATGAAGAAGACAAGCCAAGAAAAAATAGCATAAAGATATGGCACAAGCTAGGGAAAAACCCCAAGACGGGGAAAACCCTTGATCAATTCTTCTTATTATCAATATCCAATGTTTAGTAGAGAGAGTAAAATAATATGAGTCAAAATAGACTTGCTAAATTACTGTTCAAAATAGTCCTGAAGCTTGCTACCTGGTTAGGGTTCCTAATAGTCACTGAGTAACCTTCTTCCAATGAATTGTACCCTTTGCTGTCATTTACAAGATGTCCCACAATGATCCAGGACTTGCTATTCCTTTTCAAGGCATCCAACAGTCCTATGCTACCAGTAATAAGAATATGCTCACAAACGAGGGTTCAACTCTTTGTTTACATTACAGCCCTCTCTCCTTGAATGCAGTTAGGGTAAAGGACTCAGATTAGGTCATGCGTCCCTTTCACACATGCTTTCATACTAGCTGTTGTAGCAACATTTCCTATGGCCTAAACTACAATACAAAGCATGAAAAAATAAACCCCAAAACTCATCTTTAAACCAATGTCCTGATCTGTGGCTCCACAAAATGAATGCAACCTTCTCTTGAAGAGATTCACACCCAAAAACCATGACAAAACATCACCCAAAACTTGCCTTCAAACCTGTGGCTAGCTGCCTGCTCCTACTTGAACCTATGTGAGATCAATACATCACGTCCTCCTTGCTTCTCCAAGCTGCGGTTGCCTCAAAAAGAGTTACCCAAGATTTTAATGCACTATCTTAGGATGATCTCTAATGAATATGACTGATCCCTATATATATATATATATAAATTTGTACTTATAGATGTGAAGCCGATATTAACACTTGGAGGAAAAATTTGAATTTCAAATTTTCAAATTTCCCGCCTTAATAGGGTTATGTCTTATGGAATTTATTTTAAATAAATAAATATTTTTCCTTATCCAAATTTAGTGATCTTTAGGTCGATTTTGGTCCTCTCGAAAAGTGGGATTCAATGGAATGATCATCTTCATCAACTAAGTAGATTTGAGTATAATTTGGCCCTAGTTTCCAATCTTAACATATTGTTTTTTTCACATTCTCATTATTTTGAAGAAAAAAACATAATATTAGCAGTTCTTACGATACAACAGACAATAGACTGAGTATCAATAACTAAGGATTTTGGAAGGAAATATCTCACTATTGATTAGTTTAGAGTACTCAAATGGTTGGAATCCTGTGGCAAATGAAGGAATAAGTTGTGAACGCTTCCAGAGCTTTAGATTTAAGCTTGAGGAGATTGAATCTACAACACATTATTTCTTTGAAAAGACTTTGTTGAGTAAAAACAACTACTGTGCTACTTACAAGGGGGTTATTGAGAGACGTGTCTTTTTTGGTTGTCAAAAGCATCAATAAGATGAGTTGCACGACAGAGGAATTATAATTCCAAGAGGGTCTCAAGACTCTTTCGCATGATGAGTTTTAGAGGCTTTTGTTGTTCCATAGGCAGAGGCGAGTGCTTTATTGTGTATGATTTTGCACCCAGCGATAATCTATTGCAGTTTCTAGATGCAAAAGATGGGAGGGTACTCGACTGGCTTGATAAAGTAAGGATTGCACAGTGTTGCGAAAGGTAAGTCTCGTTTCCTTGTTCATTTTCTTTTGGTTTGTTTTTAGATGTCAGTATGCTGATGAATCATACATATTTTTCCTTAACTAACACATTCACATAGCAGAAATGGTGTTACAGCAAGCACAGTTTTATTAGATAAAGCGTGTGGTTGGGAGTCCATTATAAATGCAAATAATGTTAAATGTGGGTGAAAATTCTTTTGCTACAAGACCAAATTATTCTTCTCTTATTTTCAAATTTGAGGCTCAAGCTATTCACTTTTGGCTTAGAAATTGTGTAACAAAGACAACCTCAATAGAGGCAAAGTTCAAGCAATTCCTTTCCTTCACAAAAAAAATCAATGTTGAAGATCTTGCCCATCTACTTCTTTTCTCAGACACCAAATTTACATAGAAAAAATACTTTTCCATAGTCTAGAAGTAATCTATCGATGCTAAGCGCACGAACCAGAGAGAAAATTTCATGCACCAAAAAGAGCTTTCAAGTCATGAATGGATTCATAGCCATTTGAGTTGTGTCAAGAGGTGAACCAGAAATAATGTTGTTACCCTTCCAGTTAGCCATGAAAAAGAAGAAATGGAGTCTACACCAGATGAGGATGGGGTACTGGTTGTATTCACTGTGCCATTTATACACAATCAAAATCAAACAAGTAAGTGAAGTTATCATTTACTCATAAATTACAAGAACTTCTTGGTCTACAGACAGAAAAATCACTACTGTAAAAAAATTCAAGGATGATTGGTCTCTTTTTCTGGACAATCAGAAGGGGGTAAATGGATGTAGGACAATGATTGTCGTGCTCTTTATCCAAACGGGCATGAAATTGACCCACATGTAGTTAGCACGCAACACACAGTGGTGTTTGTCAACTGATGATCACAAGTTCATGTCTCATACGACCTCCCTATAGACAGGCACAGTGAAAAATTATAAGTTGGCCTAGGAAAATGGGGATACAATCCTTACCACCTGTTAGGGTTCTTCAAATTCAGTAACAGGAGGTGTATCAGTCATAAAGTTTCAGAAAATCAGATATAAAGGTGATTGGATTCTGATCGCGGTTTTTACGATAGCGTATATCCTAAACCCAACCTCCAATGTAATGAGACTCTAGTCATTTCGAGTCCTTAGGATTAGCCAATGAGAACTACAAGAATCACAAACCTGCTAATATTAAGTCTTCAAATTAGAAACATTTAATGTGCACAACTTTTGAGATCTGGACATCTTAGGTAAATGGCTAAGATCCCATAGACCTCCATGAATCATTCCCTAAATTGTATCTATGAAGAAGAATATAAGGGGAAAATGCAGGATCATCGATGATCTGGCCTTGTAGGGTGGCTAGGCAAGCTAATGTTACTACATAGAAACCACAGTGATACTAAATAGTATTCCAGAAGAAGCCCACATCAATATAATTATGTTTATAGATTTTTTTAGTCAGGAGATGTCCAAATTAACATTTTAAACCCATACTCAAACAGAAAAATAAAATAAAAAAGTAGAAGGAACAAAAACTAGACACCACTATGATACTACACAGTATTCCAGAAGAATCCCACATCAATATAATTATGTTTATAGATTGTTTTAGTCATGAGATGTCTAAAATATCATCTTAAACTGATACTCAAATAGAAAATAAAAAAAGGAGTAGAAGGAACAACAACTAGAACTTAAAATATGGGTAACTAACAAGAAACAATAGATCTAGGACTTTACCTAGATGTTGTATACGGACAAGATTCATAGCCTGCAAGAAATTAAAGTTCAAATTCATTTGAGCCTTTTAGGTTTGTGTTGAAAGCCTTCTTTTGTGGTTGTTCATTGTCATTTAGAAGGCTAAATCTGATTCGTTCTGAGGCAGAATTTTCTCTTTTTCTAAGGCTATGTCTGACTTGTCTGAGGCACTTTTTGTTGGTCTTTTCTAAGGCTCAAATCTAGTTTCCTAATGCCCATTTCAGCCTGCCCGAGGGCACCATATGAGGCATAGTTCTATGATTATTTTCAGCCTCCCTTGACAAGGATATTTGTGGCTACCTATAGCATCTATTCAGCTTGCTCAACGGATTTTTATCTGAGGCTATTTTGCTTTGTTAATGAGGTAAGTTTGGCCCTATTCCTGAGGTAGCTCTAAGATCAAATTTCAACCACTGAAGATAAAATATATCCACGTAGACAAGGTAACACTTCTGTGAACTTGAAGTTAATTTTCACATTGTATTGGGGAGGGTTCTTCACAGGTTTGTCAGAAGTTTTCAAGCAATTTTTCTGAGGAAATTTTTAATACAATTTTAAACCCTAATCCAAAGGTGTCTGAGGCTTTTTCATTGTTTTCCTGAGGCTTATTTTGTTGACATCTGAAAAATTCTGTTGAAGGGCAAGAAGCACCCTGGTCAGGGCTTAATCTAAGGGTTTTTGAGTCAGTGTTCAAAAGATTTTTGCTGTAGCACTTTAGTCATTGAATAAAAGTGTGTTAACTTAAGAAGCTTGTTTGAATCATATTAAGGAGAGCACAATCTGAGCCTTGTGCTATACAAAAAATTTCAAATGATGAAGACATCAGTGACATTATCAAAGATTGCAATAAAAGATATATCAGTGACAGAAGGAAAGGGCAGAAAAGAGACATCTCCAAATCAGTGACAAAAAGATCCATGAAGAAGGAAATTTGAAGTATATCTAAAACTTTCTGATGTCTGATCAAGGGTCTATTCAAAGGGCTGACAGAAGTCTATAAAGAAGTAGACTTGAGTGGACTAAATATCTAGGAAATTAATTGAAGAGAATTGACTGTGAGTCAAGGTTTCTTCATTTCCTGTGGTATGATATTTTCAAACAAAGGAAAGGGAAGACTTGAGATCTCTCAAAGGCATCTTCAAGCACAACACTTGGCAATAAGTGGAACTCATAATATCAAGAATATTGAGGTATAAGACATGTTATGTTCAAATTGTTGAGGCAAGAATTTGTTAGGAGAAGTATACAAGGAACAGACTGTATATATAAGCAGGGACAGAACCAAAGTGTTTTTGACCATTCTATAGTAGAGCTAATGACCACTTGTTGTTAAAGCATTCTATAGGGTTTACCTTATAAAAATGTCTTGCTAATTCTGTAGACGGTCTAGCTAATTATGCAAGTTGGATACTGTTATAATTTACTCATCTTCAATTAGTAAAATATGCTTTATCATTTTGCTTCGGCACTGAAGGTAGAAAACTTCCATAAATTCGAAATCTAGAAAATTTTGTAGAGAAATTGCAAGTCCATTAATATTTTTTTCATTTCATCACCCCATACTATTTTTTGTTGTTTCTTTGGGCTTTTCCTAAATGTGTGTTTTAGTGTGGAAGTGCCACAATGTTTTCATAAAATAAGATTCTAAAGAACTATCCTTTTAGGACTTGTTGCTTTGTTTGGTCATTTTATCCATTTCAAGCCATTGATTTGGGTTGTTAATGAATCCATATAAATTACCAAGGTAGGACATTTAACAATGTTTGTAGAGTGTTGTGGATTGCTTGAAAGTTTTATTTTTAAGGGTATACTCTTGTTCGGTCATGCATATCACATTTCATAATCCTGTGGGACTCTTATTCCATGTTCATGTCATTTGGGAGATAATTGATGTAGAGAGCAATGAGGCTTGCCTAGAAATTTCATAGGAATATGAGCATGTGCTTTAAAGATGTTAATTCCCTTTGTCATCCATATTACTTCAGGCCTATGCATTTCACTAGATTATGTTTCTGCCTAATTTTATACATCAAAACTACCTATTATGGTACATGGCTATCGTTTGTTTTCTACTGTTTCTCAATGTGTATCAAGTCCTAAGGAAGGAAATTCAGTGATTTTTGTAGAATGTTGTGTAACACCTTCCAAAGGTTTGCTATTTTAGGGTTGTGGCCTTTTTATTTTAGTTATGCATATTAATTTTCATTTCTCTTGGACTCTTATTCAATGTTTTGGTTATCCAATAGATATTTATTGTAGAAAGCAACAATAATTTCTTAGATGTTGTGAAGGACTCTTAGCATGTGCTTAAAATATATTAATTAATGCCTTATTTGTATGGTCCGTGGATATCATTTTGTTTCTCTATATATGTGCTCTCCAATGACATTTCAATGGTATTCATTGTAGGGCAATTACCTGGAACACTGTGTAACCTAGTTTGGTCAAAATTCCCTTCTCTCAGGCTGCCAATAACGACATCTGCATGTGAAAAGAATTTAGTTGAGGGTGGAAAAGGAGCTTTTTGAGCTGAAATGCCTTGTTATAAACACCAATGTTGTAATCAAGGGTTGTATGCATCATTCTTGTGTCTTTTTTCTACCATATTCTAGATAAGGTATGTTGTAGAATTTGGTGTATTACTAGTAAATGAATTGAAGCATCAACTAGGATCAAATTTCCCTTACACATAAGAAGGCCATCAAGTATATTGAGATGATTAGCTTTGATATAATTCATTTTTATATTAATTGTGAGAACTATTATATAAAACATGGAATTCTCCTGTCTTGAGGAGGACCGAGTTTCCTATATCCCAATTTCGATATTTGCAACACCATAGGGACATTCTATCTTCCCTCTTAGACTAATGAGAACCCCATCGAACCCTGCCAGTTCAGGGTTTCGTTTCAAGGCACCATCAAAATAAAAAATGAAGGATTTTTGAGTTTGACTCCACTGATGAAATTCTTGTGGAGTTATATGAAGTTGCCAACATGATTTTGGACATACTTACCTGGGTCCCTGGGTCAGGAAGAAGAACAAGAATATTTAAAATTAAATTGATCTAGCAATTGAAGTTCTTACTTGTCTAGATCTTGATCTGGAATGAATTTAATCCCTTTTGAATTAATATGTTTAGATAGCAGTGCTTTAGCTTTAATTTCCACCATCTCCATTTCACTCATCATCTATTTGGAAGATGGCACGATTTTTTTCCAACCAGATTTCCAACATACAAATTTAGACAATGCAAACTAGACCCTTTCAAAAGAGCATTGCAAGATGGGAATACAATTTGTTGAACTAATTTGTTGACAAAGGCTCCCAAAAATATGTAATTGTGTGTGCTTAAGGAATTCCAAAAATGTTGCAACCTACTCCAAAAAACTTAGACCTGAAATGTGCTCAAATATGGCATAAAAAGTCTGTCATAAAAGATTATATTATTTTCCACAGGACTCAGTTATGAAGCTCTCCTACAGATATGATTTTTTTTGTTCATAAATAAGTCTCAAAACAGTCCTTTAAACACTGTCTCAAAAAGTCATGAACATTCCTTTAACTGCAGCCTAACAGAAGCTTATACTGCATCCCTTCCTGCAGCCTACATAGGCCTAGTGTGGCTCTTCTTGTGGCTTACACAGATTTGAAAATCACAATGTTGTAGGCATTTTAGAGATATGCCCAAAACCAGTGATCTGAAGTGTCTTTTTTTTTCCTCCATAGTTGGCTGTAGCATAGATAATCAAATCATCCATAAATTTGTTGCAGGTCTTTCTCTTTGTAATTTTTCTTTGACCCCATCTTCATGAATGAAACATTCAGATAAATTAGGCTTAGATCAGGGTATTTTGCTGGGATATTTTCAGTGAGCTTTAGGATCCCATATTCAAGATGGGAAAACTCTTGGTCAGGTAGGGTATTGATAAATATAGCATCATGTTGTGGCAAGAATTATTCAAGGAAATATGAGGGGAGCTAATACTTGACTTCTTCAAGCCATAGATCCATCGTTATTCTCAAGTTCGTAAGTTCAAAAATTTTTGGATCAAACATAGGAACAATTTTTTGCTGGCCATGAACATCAGTGTTGTAGACAAGGAGTTGTTTTATATGAGAAATTAAAGCTACCTGAATATAATTTATAGTTAGGAGAAGAAAATCATTTGAAGATAATTTATCATACCTATGAATAATAAGAGACAAACCTAGAAATGATTTTGCTCACTGTGTAGTTAATCAATTATGGGTTTGCATATGTCCTCTTATTTTCCTAGATATTCGTTTGTCCTTTCAATATGACAAGACTATTCATCTTCAATAAGGATTCCTTCAACAAATGGAATGGACCTTTTTGCTTTTGTCTCATATGTTTTGTTGAGCTCCAAAGATGTTCTTTCTTCCACCACATTCCACTCCATTTCCTTTGTCCATTATTAATCACAGGCTCAAATGATTAGTAGAATTAGTTAAAATTGATTTAAGAATTAATATCATGACTAACTTGCTATGTTTTTATGATTTTGTCATTGTAGTACTTTTTGAACTAGATCTAGCTATAGAATGCAGACATTCTGTAGATAGTTGCCGATTCTGCAGCCGTCTTCATGTATACGCAGGTTCCAGGTGTCATCTCAGAGGAAAAAACATATGGTCATATTCCACATCATTCCCTCATCATGTGTTGCTCTCCACGAAGTTTGAACAGAATTCTGTAGGCGGTTATGTACGTGGGAACTCAAACTAGGAGAGAGACTCCTAACAGGACAAGGATAGTCCAGATGTCCTTAATTGTATTACGTGACCACCATCAGAGTCCTAGTTTGGTTTTTATTTGGAAAGACAATTATCCCTAGGTTATCTCAAGACAGTTATGTAAATTTGTTACAAATAGCTCGTAAAACCTATACGGTTACTTCTTTAAACATGATTTCTAGATTGCAAGAAGTCCTAAAACACTGCTGAAGTACTCTTCTTTAATGAAGAATATTATTTCCTTTGCAAGTGTTGAGTCAATACTGAAGCAGATTTGCAAGCTACTCCGGCAGTAGAGGGCCCCTGCCACCGAGCAACCTTGTTTACATGGTTTATACATTTTAGTCTCGTTTTCTGTTTCAGTTTAGGCAAAGCTCTCGTGTTTATGTTCATACTTGTTTACATTAATTATCATAGCCATGTGATTTTATAAACTCTTCAAAACATCATCACGAATAGTTGTTGTTAGTCATGGTATTGTAGGTTTTAGTTGCATTTCCTTTCGAATTTTATGATTTATGCTTGTTTACACTAAGTGTCACAACCGGTCTTACTCCTACAAACTCTTCCAAAACATCATTAACAATGAATAAGAAACAGCTGTGGTGTCTTAGATTCTAGTTGTATTTGCTTTCAATTTTATGTTTATGTTCAATTGCACTGAATAATACAACCATACTTGTTTTACAAACTCTTCCAAAATATCATTCCTATTGAACGAGATGGGTTGTAGAATTCCATAGACTAGTTGCATGTTAATTTAGTTAGAGCATGCCGGAGGTTGATTGCATTTAGTTCAGCTCTGTCACTACATTTCCAGTTTGATAATGGCATTTTAGTTTAACTCTGTTCACTGTACTTCAAGTAGATTAGAAGCACTCTAGTTCAGTCTCAGTTCATTTTGTTTCAAGAAAAGATTAATGGCATTCTAGTTTAAGTTGTAGTCACTGTCTTTTAAGATTGATAGACCACTTTCTAGCCTAGGTTATCCATTGTATTTCAAGTAGTATTAGTTGTCAAAATTAGTCTCTTGGCCTTCATTATTTACAACCTTACTTTTGTTCTGAATCTATATTGATACATCATCACATGAACATGGGTCAGTAATATCGGTTTAAGGCTTTGATCACTCTGCAAATCTTTTACAAACTCACTTATAGCCTTTTTCCCAAGCATCATTTTAGAAAATCTCAAAACTTATGAATAAGGCCTAGAAGTGATAAGTCAAGTTGCAGAATAGGGTAACCTCAAAATTATAGGTTAATCTAGAATACAAACCTTACTGTGTTACAAATAATCATTTTGTAATATTGTGAGTTGATTGTTTATTTAGGAGAACTTCATTTACACTTAACTTGTCCATTTCTCAAGCTCTTCCAACACACCTTTAATGAATGAATTGGATAAGGTCAAGCTCATGTTGTGATTTATTTTCTTGCAATAAAGTCATTATCAAGCTTTGCATTTGTTGTTTGTCATCCATAGTTTAGGCTTTGTTCTGTTTTAAAAAAAACCAATAGCTTCTTTTCACCAGAACTTAGTTTTTTCCCTTTTCAAACATAAAACCATAAAACCAAAAACATCATAAAACACTAAACACAACGTAGTGAGAAACAAATACCTAGGCACATATAGTGCACCACACTTCAGTAGTTTACCAACCTTGGTTGACAATTAATGAACTCAATTTAGGAACACTAGGTTGAGCACAAACATGCTTCACAAAACGGCTTGATGATATGATCAACCTTTTTTTATTCCTCATCAGAGTCCATATCATATGCCGGATGACTGTCAAAGGAAAAAATATCAGACCTTGCACTGTTCTGTTTCAAATTTAATAGTTAATGCTGATTGGAGATGCACATAATTATGGGTGCCAAAGTTTCTACCATAGTCAAAATCACAGATAGGAGTGTTGGTATCTTGAACCTTAAGGGATCTTAAGGATTTCAATTCATTAATGATTGTCTTATTACTCTCATTCTCAGGAAAACTAGGACTACAATTTGGTCCATTGTCTCCATTTGTGCTCAGGATTTTTTCATATGTTGGTTGAATTTCCATTTTCTAGTGTAGAAAAACGGCATGGCATGATACCCATGTCATCACGTGCTAAGTCTTCCAGGGTGATTGCAAGAGTGGTAGAAATTTGTTTCCTACCCTCCTGCTGATATTCATCCTCTACATTTAGGACCTTTTCTCACATTATCAATCATCCAAATCATTCAATAAATTTAGCATATGCTAGGAAAGATGGAATTACCTTGTATCTTTATAAGAATAATTGGGTGATTACAAGAACCGAGTAATGGTGTGGTTGGTCTTGAAAAGTAAAAATTCATTTTCTTTCAAGAGTCTATTAGCGTCTTCAATTGACCAAGCAAGACATGGCCTCGAAAGATCCACTCCTCCTCGATAATATAGTCCTAAAGTTCCATGTGAGGAATATCCAAGGTCTGTTGAAACTTGAAGCAATGCAGTTCTTTCATTGCTCTGTTTCTTACAATATTTTTGTGTAGATAGAGTCTGAGTCACTTGGTACATTTTTGTCTTTGAATTTAATTGTAATGTTAGAATTATAATCATTCATTGGCTTGCATTAAGTAGCGACCATTGTTGATCCCTTTAAGACATGACGATTTTGTATAAATGGTTGACAAAGTTTGCTTGCAACTTTAAGGTATGTCTAAATTCAAGTTTTAAATTTTAAATTTAGTGAACACAATGACATAGGATGCATTTTCCTCTTCAAGAATTATAGTCCTAAATTATTGTCTTCTTAGATACCTTGATCAGATGTTCTTGTCTTTGCCCATCAGGGCGGTGGTTACCTTCATACACCATAAGCTCTAGTATCTTGCTATGATAGTCACATCGATTACCTCTTTCGTCTAGGTTTTGATTATGAATAGGATTAATTTCTCGACATTATCCACCCAAAATAAAGTCAGGGTGTGGTTGGGTTCACTAGGGGAGTATAGTTTCTATGACAACAATATCAATGTTTCTTCAATTGATGGTTAGATCACCGTCTTTTCTACTATTATGAATTCATTGCACTTGGATGCTAAAAGAGTTTTGACACAATCATTTCCCTTATATTTAGTTTCTACAACCCCTAAAGGGACTTTTTGGAGGTGACCGTGGTCTAGCCATTCAAAACTTAGAAATGTGAAGAATAAACAATCTGAATCAACAAGCGATAATGCTAGACAAAACTGCAACAATGATTTTGTTAATTTTGTAATTGGAGAGAATCAAGATCTTGGAAATGTTCTCCATCTTGGGCATGTGACTGTTACTCCATGAGGGATTTAACAATACATCCGGTCTCCAAGAATGCCTCCAAAATTGCTTCTTCAAGTGTTCAATAGATCTTCAACAATACCACAAGGATGTCTGCCTTAGTAAGCGACCTATATAAACATGGAAAATATTCAATAAGCCTCCTTCAATAAGGGTCAATGATTATTCTCCAATCTCAAAGAATGCTTCACAAAGGCTCCCAAAAATATGTAACTGTGTGTTTATGGAATGCCAAAAATGTTGCAACCTGCTCCAAAAACTTAGACCTGAAACATGCTCAAATATGCCATAATAAGTCTTTCATAACATATTATATTATTTTCCATAGGACTCAGTTCTGAAGCTCTCCTCTAGATCAGAATTTTTTTGTTCGTAAATAAGGCTCAAAATAGTTCTTTAAACACTGTCTCAAACAGGCATGAACATGCCTTTAACTGCAGCCTAACACAAGCTTATACTGCATCCCTTCTTGCAGCCTACACATGCCTAGTGTGGCTCTTCTTATGGCTTACATAGATCTAACAATCACAATGTTGTACACATTTTAGAGATATGCCCTAAACCAACGATATGAAGTGTGTTTTTTTTTTTTCTCAATAGTTTGCTGTAGCATAGATAATCCGAGTTCTGGTTGACTGTTGTCCTCAATATTTTGATCTTTCACATATATTATTGCAATTATAGATCAGAAAATCCAATTTTGAAAAACATATAAATATATTTGCCCAAATATATCCTTAACTGTCCTCCTCGACCTTAGTTCACCTTTTGTGATTCTTCTTTGAAATCTTGACCAAAACT
Source organism: Pinus albicaulis (assembly GCA_034641835.2). Classification (NCBI taxonomy): domain Eukaryota; kingdom Viridiplantae; phylum Streptophyta; class Pinopsida; order Pinales; family Pinaceae; genus Pinus; species Pinus albicaulis. The sequence continues at coordinate 357,608,602 of CM076569.1, forward strand.
AATGGATAAAATGAAGAGTGCGGATTTCTATTTATAGTGGTTTGACATTTGACGAAGAGACACGTCTCTTGGACGACATGCCAAGCCTACACAAGTTAGCTTAGGTTGGCTCACTGTCAGAGTTAATTTCCTTAACTTAAAAAATAAATATCTCCCAAACTGTTTGGTGTTTCGGGGCAAGTAAGGGCTCATTAGAAAGGGAAAAATATACTCTACAATATGGTATAGGATCCATTTTGAAAGGTTGCCTCTATGGTGGTCAATTTTTTTTTCTTTGTGACTGCACTTGAATTATTTAGTGCAGAAAATGATGAGGACAATATGGCTTCTTTGTTTGGCTTCTCCATTGTTTGTCTTCTCCATTATTTTGCTTCTTTATCATCATAGGAACATGTAGGACATCCACGCCATCATGATAATTTATAGTAATGAGTGCATCACTCATGTCATCACATAATGGTGCAGTGATATGTTATAGTGTAGCATTATTAGGAGAAATCCAAAATAGTTTTCCAACCCTCAAAAAATATTCAACCATGATCATCATATGTCATCATCAAGTATCAAAGTGTATGACATCATCACATAACATCAAGGGTTAAAATCTAGATCAAGTGCATGCAACATTAGATCAAGGACTTCGTAGGGCTTCTTTCATTAGTGGTTTGACTTCTTCGTGATTTGACATCTTCATTGATGGCATGATATCATCATCTTGAACCAGACATATCAAGAATATTGACATCTCGGTTAATGTCATATTGACATCAATGACAACCTTGACCAACAGGAGGAAGATGTGAACCTTCCAAAACCATCCAAAATAATAATCGGTGTTGTCAAGAGTAAGACTTCTTCAAAGAGCCTGAGAAGCAAGTACTAAAAGAAGTGGATGACTGTGAAGATGTAGTCGAGCTTTCAAATCCTATGAATCAAGTAGCTATATTAGTTACTGAATGTTTAGGAGACAGAAAGTACTCCAGTGATTTTTTGTTGACAATCAAGGATCAGTGCAAATATCTACCAAATCATTTTGAAATTTGTCTAGACATGATTGAATTACTAGGAAATTCCCAAGCACTTGCAAGTAATGTAGGAGAGGCTGATGCATTAGCAAGCATTGCAAGAGGGCTTGATAGGAAACTGAGTGGGAATTATCTACTTGAACGTTGTGTGAGAAACATGGCTAGTTTGGATGATGGTAGATGGGACAAGACAGTGGATGCTCTTACTAATGGTTGTGATATGTGGATGGATTTAGATCTTAGTGGTTCCTCTGTTGTGTTTCAAATTGGCCAAGGTTATAATATTGGCTTTGCAAGAAATACCTGTGCAACACAAATGAGTATGAATGTCATCCTTCCTGGAGGGCCTTATGTACAAGCACCACTTACACAAGTTGGAGTAGTGAGAATAATTCTGATGCTGATAGGTGGCAGCATGCTTCTGGTTCACAAAAGGGTTTGATTCCTCCTCCATAACCTTCTCTACCCACAATTCATATATTAGAGAACCAATATGAGGTGGGCAAGGTTTCTGATGAGGATTAGTTGAAACAAAGATAAATTAAATCCATCCTTAATAAATTAATTCCCCAAAAATTTGAGAAACTTTTTGAACAGGTCAAAGAAGTGAACGTTGACTTTGCATCACTAATTCTTGGTATAATATCTCAAATATTTGAAAAAGCCTTGATGGAGATGTATTTTTGTGAAATGTATGCAAAATTCAATTTTCAACTTGCTGCAGAAATACCATAATTTTATGAAGATAATGTGAAGGTTGTTTTCAAGTGATTTCTTTTGAACAAATGTCAGGAAGAATTTGAAAAATATGAAAGAGAAGAGGCAGAGGCTGAGAAATCAAAAGAGCAGGCTGAAAAAATCCTTTCAGAAAAAGAAAGACAAGAGAAGAAGGTTGCAACATGACGACGAATGCCAGGAAATATAAGGTTTATTATTGAGCTTTATAAAGAAAGTATGCTGATCGAAAGAATTATGCATGCATGCATAAAGAAATTAACTGGTCAATTTAAACATCCATAGGAGGAAAATGTTGAATCTTTGTGCAAACTGATGAGAACTATTGGTCATATGATTGACCATTCAAAGGCCAAGGAACATATTGATGCTTACTTTGATAGGATAACAAAACTCTCCAATAACCAAGGGTTTCCCTCTAGGTTGAGGTTCATGTTGAAGGATATGATTGATCCGAGGAGGAATGGATGGCAACAAAGGAATAAATTTGAGGGCCCCAAGAAAATAGAGGAAGTGCATCAGGATGTTGTGCAAAAACTACATGGATAGGGACGTCGCTCTCGAGGTACCAATATGGGACATTCAGGTCAGAGACTTGTGACACCACTTGATCATGGTGTGAGAGGACCTGCGATGCCACCTTACATGGAAAGTGCACAGACAGGTTCACTTCCACATATGGGTGGAATTAAAGGGCCACAACCCCATGTGGGACCACGTGACCGTGGATTCACCAGTCAAGATGCTTGGATTGTGGATACAACTCAATTTGAAAGTAAGTCTATGCCAATCCCTTCAACACATAGAGCTTCTGATGATGGCCACTTGACTCTTGGTCCTAAGGGAGGTCTTGGCAAGGGAATAAGAGGGAGGGCTCAACCTATGCCATATGCTAAGAGTGCTCTAGTAGATATTCCACCATTCACATCCTGAGTAATATACGAACAGGTGAAATTCTGATTTCAGGTTGCAGTTCTGACGGGATGCCAGTGAGTATGAGAGATTCCATTTTGACAAGGACTTATGCTGTAGAAAAGCCTTTATTTGAAAAATCATGTGTCCAGAAAAGAAATGTTTTGGATAATTACACAAGAGGGTTTAAGAATTCATACTCATCTGGTGATAGAGGTGGGAAGACTGCAAATGCTGAATTTCAACTGTAAGAACATTCTTCTCAAATAACTTTGAGTTCACAACTCATTGAGGTTCAACTTAGGAAAAATGCTGAAATAGAAATCAAAGAATATTACAGGTGGATTCCTTTACAAATCTTCCATGCATTTTCATTATGTCTTTTAGAGAAATCGACAAGTTTCCCTGACTTTTTCTTAATTTTTCATGACATACCATCCAATGTGAGAGATTTGAAGGAGGTAACTTTTTGTGTAGATGACCTTAAAGCACCATTGTTCCATTCAACTATGGTTTCACTTTGGATATTAGATTCTTTTTTTTTAGGAAATATGTTGAAATTGATCTTATGGGGAATATACTTACACATTTATGCAAGTTTGTCCCTTTCTTTCTAAATCAAGGAAATCTTACTGAAGGGTAATGTGAAATTTTATGTTTGTTCTTATTCAAGTTTGAATTTATTTAAGGACTACTACAGTCTATGGTCATTTGCGATTATGAATTATAACTATATATAATTTTGATGTTTCTAGGTTGGAAATTATACTATTTTCATTGGAGGATGCTACCATTGATGTGCCAAGGCCCTTGAGTTACTTGGTCATGTAGGGTCAAAATACACTAAGATGATTCCATGTCACTAGAACAATTTTGCATCCTTCCCGGGAAAAAATTCCATTACAGAATAGGATTTTCCCAAGAAGGAATTTATAACATGAAACCAAAAAATTACAAGCAATGCTAGTTTGTCTTTCCAATGCATATGATAGAGAAAGCTGGCTTTATTTAGGCTACTCATCCATATAGGGTTCAATGTGAAATTGGTTAACTAGATAATGAAATGTCTTTCCTGAATATATGTGCAATTCTAATTAATGGCTCAACCTATTCTTCTATCATGTCTACAAGAGACCATGGGTAGGTATGACTAATGGCTCCTCTGCCATTTTTTACTGTAGAGTAAGTGGTCTCAATCGAGTTATAATAGAGTAAAAAAGAACTATAAGCTTGGCAACTATAGAAATAGGTTTTGCCCTAGACTTGACCTATTTACTCTCTGTTGATTATGTTTTTCTTTTGGGTGATATGACCAAGGTAGATGAAATTATGTTGAATGACCCCACCCTTGAAGAACTGAAGTTCCTACCTTAAAAACTACCAACCACTGAGGAGCTACAAGAATCAACACCATCTTTGATTTGGACCTTAATAGTTTTATTATCTATGAGTATTTCACTAATCACAATGACTAATAGATTCTGCTCATGGATCATTTCTCTCATTCTATTTATTATTAAAATCCACAATATGTATCCCTACATTTTAATCTTGGGGAAAAAACATATAATTGTTATCATTTAAATTATCCATATATCTTGGAGCCCAAAAATACATTTGATTTGGATAAGCTTTATTTATAACCTCAAAAGAAACCCTATTACAAGCTGAAGGACCATTTTGTCCTCTTGAGTCTTGAAAAAGTGTGATGGAATGAAATTGGGTGAAGACCAGATCCAGGTTTACCATATCAGAATCTAGGTTCATTGAGATGGCAACCTTGGTTTGAAGATATCCACCATACAAACTAGGGCCACCCATACTTATCATTTCCATCTCTATTTCATCATCAAGATTAACATACTAAGGACCTATAACCCGTGGAGGCCCATGGTAGTTATTGCAATGTAATTTATTAGAATACATGCCATTTCTTATTATGAGATTTACCACATCCGAAAATGGCATCATTCACATCATTTTGAAGAAGTCTACAAATTAGGTCAACATAATTTTTTTCACATTTATGACTTCCCTCACATTTGTTGGTTCTTGAAGCTCGAGCACTTTCATACAAAAAATATGCAAAGTAAAACAACAAAAATGGTCCACTCTCTTTTCATTTTCTAATATTATAATGAAGTTTTACTAGGCACACTATTTGTTTGTTTGTTTTGGTTAGAAAATGTTTTGCTCTTGGTTTTATGCTACTTTCAATTTATCATATGTAGCGTGTTGAGAAATGGGAAAGGATAATGTGTGACATTTATCTTACATAAATTGATGCTGAATGAAATGATACATAATTTAACCAAACTACAATTCACTTTGGTAAAGGCGGAGGAACATCTTAAAAATCTGCTCAAGGATACACCATATATAAAGTTCGACCATAAGTAATATATGCATTTTTCTATTGTAGATATGTTATTTTTTCTACCCAAGATATCACAACAAGAAAAATATTGATATTGTAGAAATAGTTTGAGGACCTCATTCAGGTCAATTTTTCTGATGTCCTATTTGATTGATACTTTCTCATATGTCAGGAAGGCTTTAAATATGATTTAATATGTCCATGAAACAAATCAGATTCAAATTTATAAATATAAAGGATAAAAAAAAATGTCAATGTCTTTGTTTGATTGTTACTTGGCTCTGTTGTGGGCAGGTTATAGGAAATGTGATTGGAAAAATGATGGGGAGACGATGCATATCATGTCTTGGACATGGTTCATTCGCTGTTAGAGATCACTTAGACACCTAAGCCACCGACTTTGGAAACGTTTCTAGTGGGAAGTCCTATGGTTTTCAATGTTCTGATTATTTCACCTCATGGTTATTTTGGGCAAGCAAATGTCTTAGGAATTCTATACACGACATCGGTGGACGAGTAATTTTTTTTTATAATTGCAATTTCCATTCCATGACATCCTCTCTTTATTGTTTGATTGTATTTTGGATGTTTCTTTTGATTTTGTTGTCTTTTAACTATGAAATTGAAAATACTTAGTACCATGTCCATTTAAACAATAACCAAAGATTGCATATGAAATTAGTATTATGCTATATTGATTGGAGTCCTTATAGCTATTTTGTGTTAAAATATTTTCATGACTATTAGAAAAAGTTACTTTCATGTTGTTATTTGAGTACATGTTGTTTATATACTTGACTAAGTTCATGCGTTAGAAAATGAAATGTTGTTGTGAATAAAATGACAAGTGTTAAACATCACACCTCATATTATTTGTTTTCACAAGTTATCTACAACTCGAGCTTTTTAGCGTATAACTTAGTTGACATGATTGTTCTTAAGTTTTCCTTAAAATTTGAATACTAAGTTAATAAGGTGTTATTTTCTATATATGGTGATATTTTATTTGCTTTGTTTATACAGGTTATCTGGCCACATTATAGTGACAGTTATCATCCCAATGAAGAAAATTTGTTCAAGTTTCTTACTTGTATGGGGAAAAATGGCTTTGACATTGCTGATGTTGAGGTATATGTTGTATAATCTATTTATAGTCAAATTTAGTTTATATTCTAGTGTTCATTGTCTTTCACATTTTACACTCATTGCATCTTCTTTTGTTTTCAGAAAATGAACTCAGTATTGATGGTAAGAAGCATGAATTGAAAAAATACGAGAGCAATAACATTGGAGCAACAAATGGAAAAAGGGAGAGAGGAGAACTTGTCTGGTGACACTTTTAGAGTCAATATCCCGCATAAGACACACATATAAAGACTGATGGTCAAGTCTTCAGAGTTGGTGAATTCACCTGCAATGCCTTAAAAGCACAATGATAATGTTTTGAAGTGATGAAACACCATTTCATGTGTAAATTGTTGTCCAACAAATATTAAGTTGGAAAATCATATTGTAATACTTTAACATTTCATATAATATAATTTATGTGGTTGAAATTATTTATAGTTGCACTTGATATTATTTAGTATTGTAATTAAAATATGCGACTTTGTGTTTTCCTATTAGATGAACATGCACATTGTATGACATTTTTTAAATCATACAAATTAATTTATGTTGATTAATAATTAACAAAAAATCAATTTAAAACTACTAAATTAGTAGTTTATATTGATTAAAGATGAACACAAATAAAATGAATATATGATTAAATTAGTTGTTTAAAATGATTATTAATGAAAGTAAATGAAATGAATCTAAACTACTAAATTAATCATTTATATAATAAATGGCTACTGCAAATGATAAATTTGTGACTACAAATGAGGACTAAATTTTTCATATATACGACTACTAGTAGCTAATTTACAGTATCTTATAACATGACTAAAATTTAGTCATATTTCTTCGGTCATTAATTGGTTTCAAATGATGACTAAAAATTGCATATATATGACTATTAATAGCTAATTTACAGTATCTTATAACAAGACCAACATTTTGGTCATATTTATTTGGTCATTAATTGGTTTTATCGGGTGATCATATAGTAATATATTTTGTTGTATATTTGGTCATTAATTGTGACAATTAATGATCAAATTAAAGATTAAATCAATGACCAAATCAATGACCAAATCAACGACTAAATTAATGATCAAACCAATGACTAAATCAATGACTAAATTAATGGCTAAATCAGTGACTAAATTAATGACCAAATATACAACTAGATAATAAAATTGAGATAACTAATTAATGATTAAGCTAAAAACAACCAAAATTTGGTCACGTTATAAGATACTGTAAATTAGCTACTATTGTCACCGACCGAAAAATAGTCGTTTATGTGCAAATTTTAGTCATTTTTTTAGTAACTAATTAGCCATTTTGTACTAGTGTTTACATCAATCTCAGAGGATGTAACATGGTTTTCATAAGTAAACCCCTGCTAATTTACATGTTGCATTTTATGGGATGTTATCATTTCTTCTTGGTGTTGAAATTTATTGTTATGAAGAGACTCTAAAATTTCTTCATCCATGAATTCATCATCATCATAACAATCCTCCAAATAGTGAATAAAAATCACAAAATGTTGGCAATATGATGCAGAGTGTTGTCCTTGATGGCAACCTACTTGATGAAGTTGTCCTTGATGGAAACTAACTTGTCCTATTTGTTAATGATGTAAATCTGATGTATGTACAGAGCAGTTCAGATGTAATAGAGAAAAGCAAAGTTGCAGAGAACAAAGGTAAAGAAAGGAGCAACACCTAAACTATCAATTGGAAAAATAGACAGAGAACAGATTATTGATGGGCCGCAGCCAAATATTGCAGAGGAGAATTAATTTTTGTTATGGGCGAAGTATTTTTGCAGAAGAAAATTGAATAAAACAACCAAAGACTTTAAATTTCTGAAAAGGGAGGACAAGTGGTCCCCACCACTTTAGCACAAATCGCAATATCGCAAGTTTTGAAGTTTAAATGTCTTGTTGATGTGGATATTTGTGATATGCGATCATCGCGCCATCGCACAATCGCACCATCGCATATTACAAAGTGTTCCGCCATATTTTGATCGCCAATTTGTGATGCGATCCCATCGCAAATCGTAAATGTTAACTTTACGCACTTTTGTTTGATCGCACCATTGAATATCGCACATCGCAAATGGCCGACTGCGATGTGGGCCCGGGGTCAAGGATTAAAGTCCGGGTTAAAAGTTCATTGAAATTTGAATAAAAGTAATGTTACGGGGGTAGTGTAAAGTTTTAAAATAACCAAAAGGTTATATGAATATATATTACTGCTGAGTCAGCGGCACTAAGCGAAGGAAAGGAATCACGTGCGGAATAAACAGTGAAAGCAGTTTCTGGTTTTCATCGCACCACTCTCGACGGGCAAGCGATATTTTAATTTTGGGAGCGATTCCATAGACTATTCGATGCGTGGCATAGGCAAAACCCCTAAAACCACCAATTAAAGTGTGCCATTGCACGTTAAAGTTCAACCAAAGAAGCCGAGCGATATTGTTGTGTGCTGTTGATCTGAAGGGAAGCCATCGGACGGTGATCGCTTGATGAAGAGGCATGAACGATAATGAAGAGGCGCGAAGATTAACCAAAGTATGGCGGGCCATCGCACATTAACGGTTGGCATCGGAGGTCGAGCGATATGCATATACGTCGTTGATCTGGAAGCTTGCTAATCTAACGGTGATCGGATGCTGGACTTGCGTGAAGTTTACTTATGGTACCGTGCACGTATTGGATTGGCTATTGAATATATTTGTGCATCCTGGGTCAAAGGTTTATCATAATATTATTTGTTTGAAAAGCGTTGATGCGAAGGGTTAACCTTAATCCTAAAGTTAAGCCCAAAAGTATTAAATTAATTATTTAATTACCAAGATCAATAGAACAGTGTGAGTTACTCAAGATATGGAGACCCTATTGGATTATCTATTTTAACCCCATCCAGGAATACCATTAGCGGTTCGTGGTTTTGACCCAAGGTTTTATTAAAATAAAAAACTATATAAGGTGATGAGAATCATGAAGATCTGTGTGCGTGCTAAAGGGTCAATAATAAACGAATCTCTTTTAGAGATATCTGTATGAATAAAATTCGATATATCTGAATCTATGGCGCACCTGTGAATATTATGATTGATCAAGATCTTTAGATCTGATGATGATTAATTCCTGGTTCAATCGACTGACGAAATCATGAAGAACGTATAAGGGTTGTGAATAAATACTTCACTCTGAAGTATAACTGTTTGGAATGGGTAACAGATTTCTGAATTAAGGATGCACCTCTGAAGAAAATAAATAAATCTGGTGGCCTGCAAGGTATGTTTTGTGGAAGCTATTGTATCCAGTTTGAAAATTGATGAAACGTGGTCCGCAGTAGAGCTGAGGGTCGAAGCCTTCAGTGAGGGGGTAGTAGCTCCCTTCCAGGAGAGGCTGGTAAATGAGAGCAGGGGGTAGTAGCTCCCTTCCAGGAGAGGCTGGTAAACAAGAGCAAGGTGTCGTAGCTCCCTTCCAGGAGAGGCTGGTAAATGAGAGAAGGTTGTAGCCTTCTACAGGTGGGTGCCTGCGTGCTGGTATAAGTCTACACCAACATATATTGTAAGAAGTTTTCTCTATAATAAATATTGAAGACAGAGATTACATCAGCGGTGGTTTTCTCCCGAATTGGGTTTCCACCTTAAATCCTAGTGTTCATATGTGTTGTTTATGTTTGTTCTATTATTTCTGTTCATGCTTAGTGATTATCTGATGCAATGCTCTAAGTAAAGACATAATAAGATATCTGGACATACATGTTGGATGCAGTACTGTAACATATGGTTTTAAGAGAAAGAAAAGAAAAATTGTTCAGCCCTAAATAATGATTCACCCCCCCTCTCAGTATTTTTCCCAACAATTGGTATCAGAGGAGGTCCTTCTGAAAAAGCTTAGCCGCTGGAAGGAAGATCAAGCAAGATGAGCAATCAAGATGGAACATCATATATTAGGCCTCCGCTCTTTAACGGAAACAATTTAATCTTCCGGAAAAAAAGGATGAGATCGTATCTTCAGTCTTTGGGAGCAGAGGTATGGGCAATTGTTGAAGGAGGATATAAATATCCAGCTGCAATACCAACAGATCCAACGGAAAGAAAGAATTATGAAACAAATGCAAAGGCGGTCATGCAGCTGAATACAACCAAGGAAATATGGGACAAAATCATTCTAAGTTATGAAGGTGATGAAAAGGTAAAAAGTGCTAAACTCCAAACTCTCAGAATTCAATATGAGAATCTAAAAATGGATAATGAGGAGAGCATTGCAAATTTATTTTTATGTCTTGATGATATTGTAAATCGTATGAGAAATTTGGGAGAAACAATAACCGAATCTACTTTGGTTGAGAAAGTCTTAAGATCACTAACGACAAAATTTGAGTCAAAGGTTTCTGCTCTTGAAGAAAAGCAGGATCTTCAAAATCTTACTGTGTTGCAAATTCATGGCATACTAACTGCATATGAAATGAGAACAGGAGGACCATTTGAAGTCAAAGAAGTAGTCTTTAGAACTTCTACAAAAGGGAAGGAAGTACAAAAAATAGAAGGATCAGGATATATCTCAGAAGAAGATGAGATAAACTTTGTAAAGAAACTTCAACTTGGCACATGACAGTTCAGAGGTAAGCTTCCTTTAAAATTTTTTGATTGTGGAAGAGTTGGTCATTATGCTGCTAAGTGTCCTTATAAAGAAACACATAAAAAGGGGAAGGAAGTAGCAAGAAGGAATAAGAATCGTTTTAGCACTAGAAACAATTACTATACTCATGAAGACAGTGATGGGTTATCTGATAGTGAGGAAGAATGTGAACAAGATCTTAGACTTCTCATGGCATTTGAAAAAGAATCTAGAGAAGAAAAGGATACTTTTGTGGATGCTCTAGAAGATAGTGATTTTCTTGATGAAAACAATAAACTCAAAATCTGCGTAGAAGAGAGTAAAATAACCATAGAAACTTTGAAAAATCAGCTTGAAGAAAAGGAGAAACATAATGAGAAATTAGAGTGTGAAGTAGTAAGTCTAAGAAAAGAACTTGAGAAAGTAAAGAATCTGAATCTTAAATTTGCTAAAGGATCTGAAACCTTAGATGAGATTATCAAGGTACAACGTTCTCCTCTTATAAAGACAGGTCTTGGATACATTGGAGAATCTTCTCAGGCTTCAACACCAAATTATCTAAAAGTAGTTATAGCTGGTTTACAACATGCTGCCACTCAGCAAGGGAATAAAGAATCTTTACAGGTAAAGCATGATCATCTCAATTCAAAGAACACTAACAAGAATGTCTTTCAACGAAACACCAATCAACAGGTAAATTCATGGAGAAGATTTTATGATCGTAGAAATTTCTTCTTCAATGGACAATGTTTCTCATGTCACAATTTTGGTCATAAAGTTGTTCAATGTGTAGCATATAAAACTATCATGACAAGAGAAGCAAGAAAGAAAAGGATTGATACTGAAACAAAGAAGAATACCTATAACAACTTTTCTCCTCTTCAAAATGAAGTTGAATGTGCTTATTGCAATAACTTTGGCCATGAAGAATCTGAATGCAGGAGCAAAGTTCAGCCAAAAGAACATGTTCCTTCAAGCTCCAAAGTATGGAAAAAGAAGGAATTACAGGTTGAAAATTGTGGCATAGCATTGTTTGCAGAACATGAAGAAAACCAATGGTACATTGATAGTGGATGCTCAAGACACATGACAGGTGATAAAACCAAACTTCTTGCCTATAGTGCTCTAGAAAAAGAAAAGAATGTTACATTTGGAAATGATACTCCTGCAGTCATTAAGGGAAAAGGGTCTGTTTTTCTAAAAGAAAAGGTGAAAGCTAATGAAGTCATGTATGTGGATGGATTAAAGCATAACTTGTTAAGTGTAAGTCAAATGTGTGATCAAGGAACTGAATTTGTCTTTAGCTCAAAAGAATGTGTGGTACGTTATCTTGATACAGGTAAAACAATTATAAAAGGAAAAAGAACTCCAAGCAACCTATATGTATTAAAGAACTACAAAGAACAATGTTATTTGAGTAAATCTTCAGAAAATTGGCTATGGCATAGAAGGTTGGGGCATCTGAGCTTCTCTCAAATAAAAAATCAAGCAGACTTAAAGCTGTTCGTGATCTTCCCAATATTACTCTACCTGAAAATATCATATGCAAATATTGCCAATTCAGTAAGAAAACCAGAGTACAATTTAATGCCAAGGAAGGATCATAAAGTAAGCCTCTTGAACTCATTCATACTGACATATGTGGACCTATGAAGAAAAAGTCACCACGTGGTGAAGAATACTATATCTTATTCATTGATGATTTCTCTAGAATGTGTTGGATTGGGCTGCTTAAACACAAAGATGAAGCATTTGAGAAATTTCATATCTTCAAAGCACTAGTTGAGAATGAATTAGATCTAAAAATCAAGTGTCTTAGATCTGATCAAGGAGGAGAATATACATCCAATGAATTCCTTGAATTTTGTGAACAACATGGCATAAAAAGACAGTTTTCTGTAGCTGGCACTCCACAACAGAATGGCGTAGCAGAAAGAATGAACAGAACAGTTCAACAAATGGCTAGAGCTATGCTTGATGATTCCGGAACACCTGACACATTTTGGGGAGAAGCAGCACATACAACAGTAAACATTCTCAACAAGGCACATGTTCATGTAAATAGTGATAAAACTCCATATGAACTCTGGTATGGTAATCCTCCCACTATAAAGCATTTTAGAATTTTTGGAAGCAAATGCTTTATCAAGAATAATGATGAAAAACTTGGCAAGTTTGAACCCAGAGCAGATGAAGGAATATTTCTTGGTTACTCCTCTAGGAGTAGGGCATATAAATCTTACAATAAAAGACTTCGAAAGATTGTTGAATGTATTGATGTTGTTATTGATGAGTCTCCTGCAGCTCCAAAATAAGAAAAGAAAACAACAGATGAAGATGATGATGACACATATCCTTCTACATCAAATAGTAATGATACAAACAGTGAACCTAGTGAAGAACCCGAAGATGATTTGTCTTAAAAGGCTCCATCCAGATATGTTCAAAAGAATCATCCAGAATCTCAAATTTTGGGAGAAAAGGGATCAGGTGTACAAACAAGAAGGACTCTTGTGGGATCTTCTAGCAATCTGGCATTTATGTCCACTATTGAACCTCATAGTGTTAGTCAATCTAGCAAAGATTAATGTTGGATTCAAGCCATGAATGAAGATCTTGATCAAATTGAAAAAATCACACTTGGGAATTAGTACCAAGACCTCATGACAAAAATGTCATTGGAACTAAATGGATATTCAAAAATAAGTTAAATGAGAATGGGGATGTTATAAGAAATAAAGCTAGACTTGTTTGCAAGGGGTATGCTCAACAATAAGGTATAGAATTTGAAGAAACATTTGCTCCTATAGCCAGACTTGAAGCCATAAGAATGTTTCTTGCTTTCTCAAGCTTCCAACAAATCAAAGTTTATCAAATGGATGTTAAATCTGCTTTTCTCAATGGTGATCTAGAAGAAGAAGTTTATATAGAACAACCAGAAGGATTCATCTTGGGAAATGATAAAAAACTTGTTTGTAGACTTAAAAAGGCTCTATATGGTATCAAACAAGCTCCAAGGGCATGCTACTATCGTCTTGACAAATATCTTCATCAACAAGGATTTTCAAAGGGGTCTGCTGATAGCAACTTATACACAAAAAATGAAAATGACAAACTACTGATTGTGGTTGTATATGTTGATGATATCATTTTTGGAAGTAATGAAGAATCTATGAGTCAAAAATTTTCTTCTAATATGCAGCAAGAATTTGAAATGTCTTTACTTGGGGAACTAACATTCTTCCTTGGCTTGCAAGTGCAACAAGCAAAAAATGGCATATTCTTATCACAAGAAAAATACCTCAAGCAAATCTTGAAGAAGTATGGCATGGAAGATTGCAAACCTGTAAGTACACCAATGATAACTGGATGTAATCTCAGTTCTAATGATGATTCCCCCACGGTGAATCAACCAGAATACAGATCTATGATAGGAAGTCTACTTTATCTCACTGGGACAAGACGAGACATCATGCATGCAGTTGGGATTATTGGACGATTCCAAGCCAATCCAAAAGAGTCTCATCTTCAGGCTGTGAAAATAATATTCAAATATCTACAAGGAACTCAAGACTTTGGACTATGGTATCCAAAGAATTCTGATCTTACACTTCATGCATACACTGATGCAGATTGGGCTGGAAGTGTTGATGAACGGAAAAGCACTAGTGGTGGTGCATTCTATATGGGGCCCCGGTTAGTATCTTGGTTTAGCAAGAAGCAAAGCTCTATTGCCTTATCTACAGCAGAAGCAGAATATGTGGCTGCCACATCATGTTGCACTCAACTTATCTGGATGATGCAAACCTTACAAGACTTTCAAATCAAATTTTCACCTCCTGTCTCCATTATGTGTGACAATACAAGTGCCATCAGTATCTCAAAGAATCCTGCTATGCATTCCAAGACCAAGCACATTCCCATCAAATATCACTTCTTACGTGAACAAGTGCTTGAACAAAAGGTAAAATTGGAGTATGTTCCCTCCAAAGAACAAGTTGCTGATATATTTACCAAACCTCTACCCAGGGAAGCATTCGAATATCTCAGACAGAAACTGGGAGTAGTCTCTGCCATGCAAAGGATCAGATCTACTTAAATACAGAAGATTAAATTGGTTGTGAGGTGCTGTTAGGCATCTTTGAATGTACAAGCTAAGGGGGAGCATTGGTCATATGAAAAGGATGCATTGTTGGCATTTCTACAGTCATGTTGGTCATATTATGTTTGAAGATGCAGCATGATCTCAGGGGGAGCATGGTAACTTCAGTACACATCAGATCTAACCATGTTTTAAAATAACCAAAAGGTTATATGAATATATATTACTGCTGAGTCAGCGACACTAAGCGAAGGAAAGGAATCACGTGCAGAATAAACAATGAAAGCGGTTTCCGGTTTTCATCACACCGCTCTCGACAAGCAAGCAATATTTTAATTTTGGGAGCGATTCCATAGACTATGCGACGCGTGGCATAGGCGAGACCCCTAAAACCACCAATTAAAGTGCGCCATCGCACGTTAATGTTCGACCAAACAATTCGAGCGATATTGTTGTGTGCCGTCGATTTGAAGGGAAGCCATCGGATGGTGATCGCTTGATGAAGAGGCACGAACGATAATGAAGAGGCACAAAGATTAACCAAAGTACGGCAGGCCATCGCACGTTAACAGTTGGCATAGGAGGTCGAGCGATATGCATATACGCCATTGATCTAGAATCTTGCTAATCTAACAGTGATCGGACGCTAGACTTGCACGAAGTTTACTTATGGTACCGTGCACGTATTGGATTGGCTATTGACTATATTTGTGCGTTCAGGGTCAAAGGTTTATGAAAAGATTATTTGTTTGAAAAGCGTTGATGCGAAGGGTTAACCTTAATCCTAAAGTTAAGCCCAAAAGTATTAAATTAATTATTTAATTACCAAGATCAATAGAACAGTGTGAGTTACTCAAGATATGGAGACCCTGCTGGATTATCTATTTTAACCCCATCCAGGAATACCATTAGCGGTTCGTGGTTTTGACCCAAGGTTTTATTAAAAGCGAAAAATATATAAGGTGATGAGAATCATGAAGAACTGTGTGCGTGCGAAAGGGTTGATAATAAACGAATCTATTTTAGAGATATCTGTATGAATAAACTCTGATATATCTGAATCTATGGTGCACCTGTGAATATGATGATTGATCAAGATCTTTAGATCAGATGATGATTAATTCCTGGTTCAATCAACTGACAAAATCATGAAGAATGTATAAGGGTTGTGAATGAATACTTCACTCTGAAGTATATCTGTTTGGAATGGGTAACAGATTGCTGAATTAAGGATGCACCTCTGAAGACAATAAATAAATCTGGTGGCCTGCAAGTTATGTTGTGTGGAAGCTATTGGATCCAGTTTGAAAATTGATGAAACATGGTCCGCAGTAGAGCTGAGGGTCAAAGCCTTCAGTGAGGGGGTAGTAGCTCCCTTCCAGGAGAGGTTTGTAAATGAGAGCAGGGGGTAGTAGCTCCCTTCCAGGAGAGGCTGGTAAACGAGAGCAGGGGGTCATAGCTCCCTTCCAGGAGAGGCTGGTAAATGAGAGAAGGTTGTAGCCTTCTACAGGTGGGTGCCTATGTGCTGGTATAAGTCTGCACCAGCATATATTGTAAGAAGTTTTCTCTATAATACATATTGAAGACTGAGATTACAACAGCAGTGGTTTTCTACCGAATTGGGTTTCCACCTTAAATCCTGGTGTTCGTATGTGTTGTTTATGTTTGTTCTGTTATTTCTGTTCATGCTTAATGTTTATCTGATGCAATGCTCTAAGTAAAGACATAATAATATATCTGGACATACATGTTGGATGCAGTACTGTAACATATGGTTTTAAGAGAAAGAAAAGAAAAGAATTTCAACCCTAAATACTGATTCACCCCCCCTCTCAGTATTTTTCCCAACACAAAATGTTTACAGCAATCTTTGACCAGCAATAACGAGGGATGACACTCTTTATACATCTCATAGAAGACATCATGGAAATTAGCAAGATAATATAATGAACTATTTCCAAACCTTTATACCAAGACCATGCTTTTCCTTCTAAAGTGGTCATAAACATCTTCATGAGACAATCTTCAGGGAAATGAACCTTAAGGCTATATACATGCATATGGAACCTAACCAAATGAAGAGCAGCATTGTCTTTATTTTCATCTTTGAATATTGGAAGACCATCTAACCATTCATCCTTTGGCATAGGATTTGGAAAGCCAAGGATATGAGACCAATTCATAGGGGCATACCTGGCATTCATTCTTGCAATGGAACTCATCTTGAAACTTCATCAAGCTACTGATCTTTAAGCAGTCGAGTCACCTTCCAATTTGATTATTTGATGTGTGGAGTCACCAAGGTAGTGTTGAAACCTCTAACAGATTTTGAGCTCCTGCTACCTTCAGAAGTTCAGCTTCTTGATTTTGAAAATGAATAATCTTCAGGCTCTCGATAGACTCACCAAAATGTTATCACAAAATCTGACCCTGATTGGCTTCTGATCAAGTAGACTCTGAGTAACTCTTTTAAACCAATCTTTTGGCTGAGGCTTAGCCTCCTCAACCTGAGAGGGCTCTCTCAATAGGTTTAAGATTTTTGATTATGGATTAGATGGCTAACTCTAGGAATAAAATGGATAAAAGTGTATAAATAGTTGAATTACTGATTAAAAAACATCTATTGGGCTATGGATTCAAGATATGTTTCAACAAAAAATCAACATTAGCTCAACATGGAAGTCAACGCACTTAGGGTTTTAGGTTTATAAACAAAATAGTAACATAGTGAATAAAACACAGTCTACAAACATGTGAAGGAAATTAGAGCATTTTCCAATGAATTCTAAGTAACACATGTTCATACCATTGTAAATAGGTATATGAGGAAAACCATAGAGAGATCAAACATGAAAAACTCTTTGTGAATCCTGAGTAGTGAAGCCAATTTGTATTAAGCTAAAATACACAATCTGCTACAATAACACAGTTTGCCTGCTAATGAAAAAATGCCAACCTTGAGGAATTCGATCTCATGTCTCTTATAGATTCATCATTACAATCTTGGATTCCCTTATCTATCTTGAAGAGAATTCAAATTTCTAATTTTGACACTTATCTACTCCTAAAACAGACTCTTAATTACAACTGACAGTTAATTGTCCCTTTAGGAGTCCTAATACAAATAGGAGTAAAACTCCTTATCATGTCTAGAACAACCTTATATAAGACTCAAATATTCTCTTTTGATAGCTGCTTCTCCATATATTCAAATTTGATGATGCCTTTAACCTTGTTATGAGATCCTCCTGACTCATGTCTTATCTGCCCTTAAAACCAGGGAACATGTTTTCTGCAATTAAGCCTTTATCTTCGTTGATGATCTTCGAAAATTTTTGCTGGAAATATTGACTATTTAAGATAGGTGACATGTGATATCATTTCCTTGTAACATTACCCATCCACCTGTACAGAAGTAAACTTTTGACAAGGTATAAAAAGGATGTGATGTGGCCGCGCTACGAACATAGCAGTTGTTTTCGTATTGCCGAATCTGTATCATTCAAAAACATTTATTTAACACCCTCTTTATTATGCTTTAAAACCTAAGCTTTCATCTGTGACTCCTTTCCATCCACCAACAGCAAAAAAATTTGAAAACCAACTTTTTTTACTCCCAAAATATATATATGAAAACTGCCCAAAAACTCACCTACAGCAGTTTCGTAGCGCGCTACGAAACTGTTGTGTATGCTCCTTTAACACAATTTTTTTCCAAAAAGTCTACAATTTTGAGGATATTTAAGATTTTTTAAGGATTTATATCAACATCAAATGGCTTTACTGGATGTTATCCTTCAAGAATGATCTTTATCTTCATGACAAAACTGTTTCAAAGATTTATCATTTTGTGCACTTTTTCATCTAAAAAATAGATGTTGAGAAAAAGGTTTTATCTTGTCACCCATAATGTATTTTGAAAAACTGAAGGAGGATTTTGGATACCATGTTCTCTTTAACAAAAAAATCTCATGGTTGTTTGCAATACCTCTCGTACTTCCCAGAAACTATCTTTGAACAACATGTGTAAAACTGGAAAATTTTGTTTTTTGATAATATGGCTTCAAAGAAAACCTTGTATCTCACAACTGGTAACACTTGTGAGAAAAGTGAGATAGGTTATTGTCGCTGGAGATTTTATGAAGATAAAACTCCTTCATAATTCCAAAATAAGTTTTCTTGTGGCCAGAAACTGATCATGAAGTTGACTACTAAAACTAGAAAACAGAGTTTTTCTCTCAATGACTTTCAACAATTTTGTAGCGCATGTTGTGTGGTCAATTTCTCCCACCTCATAATGAATTTAAAGAAACGGAGAGAGGTTTTTGTAGATAATTATTCTAGGAATAAGAACCTTTTTCATTTTTCAAAAATGAGTTTTAATTTTCTCAGGAACCCCTTTGGAAGTTGACTACTAAAACCAGAAAACAGAGTTTTTTGATGAAAAAGGTTGTTTCAGCAGTTTCGTAGCACAAATCACCTTTTTTGAACTAGCTGTGCTACGAAAACATGGATTCCTGTATGATTTCAAAAATTTGACCCTAAAACTAATGGAATGACTACTTAATGGATGATGGTACCTTTAAACCATGGAATAAGGTTGTTAAACTTTGTTTGGAAATGAAAATGAGACTTTTGAGACTCTAACCCTATCAGCTACCCTTTAAAGCATGAAATGACCTAATCACCTATCTAAGACCATGACTAAAAAAAGGTAAAATTTTAGAGCTTATTGATCATGGAGTGGACCTAGAAGACTTTATTTGAACTGGCAATATAACCTACCCTTTACCCAGACTTAAAATGACTCAAGACCTACTTGAAACCATGACCAAAAGCAGAGTTGAAACAATGATGTTTTGAAAATTTACAGTGTGATAACAGAGGGGAGGCTCTACCGACCAACGTGGGAATTTATAATATGAAAGGTGAGGTGATGATAAATGTGGTCAGGTATGAGGACCCTATGGTTTATTTCTAATGGAGAAATGATGTCAGGATATGCAGAGTTTTCTGGGACTCTATCATGCTGGGGGTAGAATGATACCTGCTCTGAGATTTTCAACAGATGGTGTTGTAAAAAAGCTGCGGGTTCTTCCTGCAAAAGCAACTACCTCAAGTGAAAGAATCTTCTTTTCATCCAATATTATTGAAAAACATGAACTTTAGAAAGGAAGATGGAAGGGTGCATACCCGCCGGCGCTGAAAAAATATTTTTTTCAGGAGTGCGAATGTGTTGCATCGCCTCTATTTGTTATGGAGTGTTGATCACCATGCTGCTTTCGGACTGGTGATTAGATACTCTAGGCTACAATTTTTTCTTGGGAGTTGTTACTTGGGTCCTAGTTTTGATTTCCGTTGGGGTTGGCCCCAGACTGAGATCAGGGGGGCATTGACGGTTACTACCCCCTATCCAGGATCTCCCTTTTTTTTGTTCCTCAACTTCTTTTTGCAGAATTTGGAGGATTTTCATAATTCTCTTGGTTGTATGGTTGTTGATGAGCCTAGGAAGGGTTGCACTAGATTGACTGGCGCATTACGTTGTGCCATTGGTCCATTTTTTGCAAGGAATGGGGGATATCAGTTCCCTTGTCCTTGGTTGGTATATGAGTGCCAGGGTGACCTTCATGATAGCTAGGTTGTGATACGTTCTAAGTAGAATCGTATGAGTATCCAGGGTATTGATTATTCCTGCCTAGGTGTCCTTGGGCCAAAGACCCGATCAAGCCATCTGCAGAATCAATGCGCATGGTACTACTGCTGCCTAGGTGGTCCTAGGTCAAAGACCCGATCAAGCCGTCTGCAGAATCTACCTACTTGGTAACTCCCTGACTACCATGGGTGTTACTGCTGCCTAGGAGACCTCGGGTCAAAGACCCGATCAAGCCATCTGCAAAATATACCTACTTGGTCACTCCCTGAATATAGATTACTGCTGCCTAGGTGACCTTGGGTCAAAGACCTGTATCAAACCGTCTGTAGTAGGTGGCGTGCCTAGTAACTCCTCGAATATAGATTACTGTTGCCTAAGTGACCTTGGGAAAAATAATTGATTAAACCGTATGTAGTAATCGACGCACGTGATAACTCAAGAGGATGAGGTAACCAGGTTCCCCTATCCCTGGTTGGTGTATGGTGGCTTGGGGGGGGAGGGACAAATCGCTGCCTTTCTAGTGACTGTCGTTCCTCCTGTAGGCACAGGATGGTACAAGGTTCGTCATTGATAGACTAGATGGAGGGATCCTCTTGATAGGATCGCTCGATCACGTGTAAGGTGTCCCTATATCATGGTATTTCTGGACAATGGTGGGTATAGTGCCCATAGGTGTCACAAATAGCACATGTGTGATCGGTACGCAGTGGTTTGCTTGTACCTTTGGTGGCAAGTTCCTTTTTATGGGAATGCCATGTTGAGGAGTGGTTTTAATTCATCCAAATTCGAACATATGTGGGTAGGGTGTCCTGTGACATCACATATAGCATAGGCTGATGACTCCCTTTGCATGGTATGGGTCACCATTTTCTTTCCTCTCTTGGCGATTTTCTTCGTCGTGGTCACTAGTTTCACAATGGGAATTTCCCTTGTGGTGGTGGTTTCAACCGTTGCTTGGGTAGGCTGGGGCTTGTCGGGACTGAGGCCTTTAACCCAAATGCAATAATGTTGGTAACTGTTGTTTCT
Organism: Pinus albicaulis; assembly: GCA_034641835.2. Taxonomy (NCBI): domain Eukaryota; kingdom Viridiplantae; phylum Streptophyta; class Pinopsida; order Pinales; family Pinaceae; genus Pinus; species Pinus albicaulis. Next base: position 357,630,187 of record CM076569.1, read on the forward strand.
GAAGGGGGAATCAGGTACCAAATTGGGAATGCCAACGATATTTTGGGTAACACCAGTGTTGCCAAAACCTGTTGAGAGACGAAGCCAGGAGGTGGGTAGAGGAAAGGGGTTTGGGAGGTGGCGTAGACTAGGGAGGCTACCGTGGCCGATGCCTTAGTGTCGTTACTACTTGAGTCTATGTTCTGACTAACCTCGGTGCTTGAAGTGGACATCATGCATACCGGGGCCCCTATGGCATCGGGCGATACCTCAGGGATAATGGGAGGATCTCCTAGGAATGACCCTAGGATGGAGGAAGGTTTAAATTGGCCAGGGCCATATTCTTGATACCGTGAAAGACCATATATAGTTGTATCTATGTAGGTTAGAATTACATCCTTGTTGGTCAAGGGACGCTTTTCACTATGCGTCAGTTGGTCTACTGTAATGATTTGATCCTCGTGGGGCAACATCATGATGCGGAAGACGGAGGATGCTATGGCAGACATGGCGTACATGTAACTCTGCCCAAGGAGTATATTGTAATCCAAGTGAGCGTCCAAAACTTTGATGACTATGTGGACGGTCTTGGATGGTCTTGCCGGCTAAGCAGAGTGGTACATTTTTGAAGAGATCGATGGGGGTCGAGGGACAACCGTCGTATACTCTGAGTGTGATGATGGAAGGTTTGAGTTTGGGGGCTCCTAACTTCTGACATATGTTCTTTGACATGATGCATGTGGATGCACCCTCGTCAATGACAGATTTATGAATAGTGATATTTTGTAGCGATACTGGTATCTGGAAGGCAGTCATAGAGGGAATTCTAGGGGTGGCTTTTTCTAAGTCAAAAGCCATCATGCGCATGTCAGCAGGGTCCACAGTTCCTAATGCTGAATGTAGGGCTTTTCGTTTCTTTGGGCATGACTTCAGTACTTCCAATGTGGACATAGAAGTAGGTGATTAAGCTAAATCATATACAATGCTATAATTGTGTGCCGCTTTGGAGTAGTTACCTGCTCGCCTATTAGGCCCTTTTACCATTTTTGGAAATGGTTCCAAAGGAATATTTGGAATGGTTAAAGGTACAGTTGGCATGCTTGTACTAGCCCCTGATGTATTGGTGTCTGGTGGGGTGTCGTAGCTGCAATTCCGAGTTTGGAAAAACATTTCTTCTCTAGCCATGTAAATTTCATGGTTTTTTTTCCCGTAATCGTCGGGGTTTCACTTCTGAGTGCTGAGCATTCCTTGATGGGGGAAGGGTTCTTGCATAACTGTAGTTGTCTCAAAAGATCCTCCTTATCCTCAATTACTCTGAAGATTTTTAAGCTAAGGGAGTTTGGTACAATGGTGAGTGTAGTGCCTGTACTCACCACATATTGAACAAGAATGGTTTGTTTGTAGAGGTGGCCTTTTTCCTTGCCTTTGGGCATTGCTTGGCTCCTGGTTCTAATTACGGTTGGAGTTACCTCCAGCCTGGGATTGCGGTGGGCACTATTGGTTGCTACCTCCCTGTCCAGGGTTCCCTTTGGGCTTGCTTTTCACCTTTTTCTTAACCACGTTAAGAGGGTAGTTCTCCTAATCATACTGGTGTGGTTGATTTTGGGATGGCTGCATAAAGTTTACCTGTGAATTATTTTGCGCAGGTGGGTTGTGTGCTTGGGACTGAGCATATTTCTATCCCATTTTTACACCTGGATGTTGGGGGGGAGTTGTCCATCAATATTTCTTCCTGCATACTGGGTCCCCTCAGCTGGAGGATAAGGTCCTCCTTGGTGATACGCTGGTGCCCTATTAGTCAAATTTTGCTACTGCATGTGATGACTTTGAAATATGGATTGAGACATGTTCTAGGTAGACCCATGTGTGTAACCGGGATTTTGATTGCTACTGCCTAGATACCCTTGGGTCATTGACCCAATAAGTTCGTCTACAGAGTTAGATGCGCCTAGCAATTCTTGATAAGATTTCAAGCGCGGGGCATTGGGAAGGATATTGTATATGTATCGTGACTGCGTGTAGATCAGTTCAAGCTGTTCGGCTTTAAAGATTATGTCCTCTTTGGATGTGGGGTTACGTTGTGCCACATCCTTTGAAATATTCGTCGTCAATGTTTTCAAGAATAAATCTAAAAGGACTCGATCTTCGATTTGTTCTTTGCATAAAATATGACACCGCCTCCATTCATGGAGTCTGAAATATGGGTAGAGGGGGATTGTCTGAAATGAGTCAGTAACTCCATTCCCGAATCGTGGTGAATGGGCAACTGAAAGTATGTGAGGAACGCAGTAGCGATGGCGCTAAAGGTTCCATGTGAAGTAGGAGGTTGCTCCACATACCATTTCGAGGTCGCTCCTGTAAGAGTACATTGAAATAGCCTCAAACGAATAGTATCATCTATGATGCTATTTGATGAGCACCACAGGTGAAAGGTCATTATATGATTTCCTGAGTCTTTCGCTAGCTTGCCTTCAAAATTTAGCATGTCTGAAGGGAGCTTCGTAGGCATGGGAGGCAAATTGGGGTCGTGTGCAATGGGGTCATTGGTGAGATTGGTCAAATCTGGTAGATTCAACGTCACTAAGAAGGGTGACTGGGAGGTTGACGCCATGGAAACGTGTGAAGACACAAAGTTCTGGTTAGAATGAGGGTTAGTCTATGACGTACCCTTTTGTGAATTCAGTTGGCTTCCCATATGGGATGCGCTCCTCTGCCCCCAGGGGACAAGGGATAATGGTGTGCAGTGTGGTGTTGGGAGACCGATTAGGGTTCCCAACTAAGGTTTCTCCAAGGAAGGAGGAACCAACTACTGTGGCACTGTTCCGTCTTTGATGCCTAAAAGACGAAAGACCTGGAACCCATCCCGGTAATGGGGGGAGGTCCAAAAGATGCCTAGACTAATGAGGTTGTGTTGGAACCATTTGAGTGTCGACCAGGTTAGGTTTTGGAAAAATTTTGAGGGGATCGAGTCTGTGATCACGAAAAATTTATGGCCACATACATAAAAGAAAAGTGAAAATGAAATGAATTTTCCCTTTAATTTAATCTATGTGATCAATCAAGCAAAAAATGGTTTTGTTTGTTTGCGTGTGATACTCAAAATCCTAGAATACCTATTACATCCTCACACACTCAAAAGTATTTGGGCCATGAGAGGATTTCTTGCGAGTACTGCCACAACGTCCTGTAAGAGTTGGCGACCCCCCTAGTTAGTCAAAGAGAATCAACCAAGGTAAGGGTAGAGGGTCTGGCACTTGCCTGCAACATCACTTATAGGGTAAAGGATGCCCTAGTTTTGGCCACTAAGAACCACCATCCCACGTGAGCATTCGGGTCTTGGGCTTCTTGGTAATCAACTAAGAGTACCGAGTATCAGCTAGGTCAGGTAGCCCCAACTAAGACCGCATGCACTATGCCTAAGCCTAACCCCCTCTGAATAGGGTCTCTGTTGCACTTTGGTTTTCTTTTCCATGGGTTGATAGGTGGATTTTAAAGCTCCCTAAATACACAAATTTTATGTTTCAATGTGAAGTGTGACCAAGGCGGCTTATTAGATGCCTACCCCCTTGATCCTAACTTAATCTATAAATTCTCTTGTGGCCCCCGTGGGGAGAATTTAGTGAGTTGGTTTAAATTATTTTTAGGTGGCTTTCTTTTCTTATTGGGTGAATGTTTGTATATCAGTGATCCTTTACAAAATTCCCCTAGTTAAACTATGTGACGTTGTTCCTTGCTCAAATGGAAAGCATTTGGAGATAATGGGCCGCTTCCAAATCTTCCTAGTTAGTCTATGCGAGTGACTAAAGGGAGATGGTGAATCATGAATGTAGAGCATTCATATTCTTGTCTAGGGTCACCAAATGGTGCAAACAATGTAGAGATTACTTGCTCTAATTGGCAGTTCAATCCTAGTCCTACAATTTCCTAAATGCAAAAATTGAATTTAAACTAAACAATTTTTACACTAGCCTATGCATATGTGGTCTTGAGCCACTTACTTGGACTAGTTAAACTAAGTGTGCATACGAGAATGTGAAATTTTTTTTGTTTAGAAAGCAATGGTTAATTCACCCCTACTTAAACTATGTGAACACCTTTTGCAAAAACCAACTTAAGTGAAAACTAACTAAATGCCTACAGAAAGCAGCAAAAAGTGAGTTCTCAGAAGCTGTGGGGTATCAACATAGGTGTTGGTAGATACATTAGGGGCTTCCCAACACACTTACAAGTAGAAAAAATGTAGAAAATAGGGAGAAAAAATCTCTCTGCACTTTGTGCACAAAAGCCCTTGACAGGTGTGCCTTCCTACGCGCAGAAATCCTGCAAGTAAAAGATTAGTAGCTGCCTTCTTCAGTCTATCACTTCAATGAGTCTAGGGACTATAAGATGGGTCAGAGGACTGTCAACTCCTCTCCAACATAGATAAAGGGTCTCCTGCAAAATATGGCACAACCACATAAATTTGGAACACGTAAGTGGAGTTTCCAATCCTATTATTGTGGATTAGTCGCATGGGTGTACGAAATCGCACAAGCGTAGAGAGTGTGGTCTACTCTCTAAACTATTGGTAACAGATATAAAGTGGGGGAGCTCAAAAGCATAAAACTTAATGGAAATAGTATGCTGAAGTATGCTCTAGTTAAACTAAAACTAAAAACACAAATATACAAAAGCTATATAGAGAGTTCCAAACGATAATAATTCAAATGATGGCTCGATGGCCTCTTCTTATTAAATGTTCGAAATGGAGAAGAAATTTTACCCACTTGCCAAAGGAGCCCTAGGCAATGGCTCTAGGCCCCGATGCAAGGGTGTTGCCTTCCAAGCTCTGCCTCTGATGCAGTCTCACTCTCTCTCTCAGTTGTGGTGGACTAAGATGTTGGGTGGCCAACTATTGAGTCCTCTTTAGCTCCAGCTTTGGGTCACACACAATGCTAGTGTTGTTTGGGAAACTTTGGCCAGCATAGCACTCTAATCACCATTTATTCATCTCTTGGTGGGTTTATATAGGTGAGCTTCAAATCCTCCTTCTCTCCCTTGGTACATGATGGATGGTGACCCAAGGGAGAGGTGTGATTCCATTTTGTGCTCAAATATTCTTTTGTGTGCTCACATAATGTCTAAGGAGGCATTGGTGGATGTTATTGGGTAGTTCCAAGTGCGTGAAATCACCTTTCCTTTGCTTTGTGTGGTCCCAGATAGTGAAATTTCACCACTCTCAGGAATGTGCGCATTTCGGGTCAAAAAGTGCACAAATTGCGCGCTTATCAAGGGATTTTGTGCACAAAAATGCGCGCTTATCGAAGGATTTTGCGCACAAATAGCATTTAGGACTAGTTCAAATCTGATTTTCTCAAAACCTTAGAGATTTTAAATACTTCTTGATTCCATAATGTATTCCTTTCCTGTACATCCTTGGGCTCAACATTATTTGATGTCATCTTCTGTTGTACGATTTTCCAATGTTAACACTATGTTTACTTCAAAGAGTCATTAAATGCCAACAAGATAATGATTCCAGATGTAGTATTTATGCTGAAAATGAGGAGGTGAAGCCTAATATAGGGTTTGAGTGTCATTTATTACAGATTTAATGAATTCCTAACCTTGAAGATCACGTAAGGCTCAAGGAAGGAATATCTGCAGATATTTCTTTGTTTTAATAACTTCTATCTTAACTTCTAAGGAAAAATAGGTGAAATGTTTGACTTTAATGCCTATTCATAACTTTTACAACAACTGTCTGGCATATATAAATATCTCTGACTCAGATCAATAGCTACCTAATGCTTTATTGAAGGAAACAAAACATTAGGTGGAAAAAATATCTTTTTGAGGGGAGTAACTGCCATAGGCTGAGTCATTCGAATTTTTTTGGGTAAATCTGCCCTTTGTTTTATCTTTAATCTATGTCATTTAGGCCTTTAACTCTATCTTTATTCTTTGACTGTATGCTTTTATCATATTTTCTTTAAACTATTTGATATTTCTATTCTATTCTTTTAATATTTTGATTTATTTCCTTTGATCTTTTTCCTTTATCTATTTGTCTTTCCACTGTCTTCTTTTCTTTATTTGATTTCTTCTTTCCAAGCTAATCCTTTGTTTTTATCCTTTGATTAGAATTAGCCCTCAAATATTTCTCCTTTCTTCCTTTGCTGTTTCTCTGACTGTTTGTGTCTTTTGAGTGCAAGGGAGGCTGTATTCATGGCTGGAGGGTTCCTTTGATCATTCGATGATCATGCTTCATCGATTCATTCATTGACACAAACCCTATGGCCATTATCTACCCTTTATGATGTCCTGGATCATCATCCAGGCTTCCATTTGATTTAGTTTGGCCTTGTGAAGTGGAGACCAACTTCCCCCATCGTTAAAACCTGCAAAAACATAAATAGTTTAGTAAAAATCCAGCGGGAGGGTTTTACTGCATTTTTCGGGGTTTTGGACTATCAGAGGAAATTTGTAGAGGAGGAGAGGGTGTAGGGACAGGGTTCTAAAGGTGGAACTAGGAGAGATTCAAACAGAGGCAGGAGAAATTTGAATTTTTGGCACAGAGGGTAAAGGTGGTTTTGATAGACCACAAGTGGTTTATCATGTGGACAGAAGGTGGTTTGCAGTTTTGGGTGGAACGAACACGATATGCTCCACGGTTCGACACGTGGTAGGCGAATACAGCCTATTTCGCATGGGTCGCAAAACGCTAACCCAATCGTGACTTTATATGTGATATGCATTTTGGGCCGTTGGATCTCGGGTTTGGAGATCCACGGTGCAGAATGACTTAAGGGAGTAGCGAGCAAGTGATGGGATCGATGGAGTGGAAGACATGTGTCACAAACTGAATGGATGCAGGGTATAGTGGAAGGCGGGTCCCGGGCGCGAGGTGACGTGGCAGGATATTTTTTGTGTAGTGCAAGGCTATAATATATGCGGGAAAGGTTGGGGAAGCGATAGTCGTAGGATTGGGGTCCAGGGCTTTGATCAACTGTGCGGATGGTTCAGTCAAGGGCGAGGGGTTTTTCAAAGGAAAAAGGGACCTATTTTTAATATATTCAAGAGTTACGGGGGCCTTTTATAAGGTCTGTGGATTTAATAAAATAAAAGGGTGGAGGTATAGTTTATACAGGAGAAGGGGGCTAGGGATAAAGGAAGGTCAGGGTTTTATGGGTGTGAGGAGCTGGGGCTTAAGTAGAGAGGGGCTTAAGGCCTAATTGATATATAAAGAGCAGGTTTTTAACATAAAACAGGGCTTTATGATAAAATTTAAAGGACCATATAGATAAGAACTCAACTTTAAACAATTTAAAAAGGGAATTTTTACATTGTTTAATATGTCGAGGGAAAAATGATAAATTAAGGGGTTTCATGAGGGTTTTGAGGAAGGGAAGAAATGGGTTTTTAATGGAAGAAGGTCATGAATGAGCATGAAGGTGAGGTAGTGAAATGAGGCAAACAAGCCCAAATAATGAAGTCCTTATTTGCAGCAGTGGGGTATACTTTTTAGGAGGAAGAGAAGGGAAAAATATAGTGAAAATATTTTTAACTTAGGATAATGAAGGCAGTGAGATTTCTAGAACTCACAATATTTGTCAAATTTTGTTTCTAGAAATCTAGGATCATAACTTAGTCATCTTTTGATATCAACAAAAATTACTGATGACTAACAGTGTGCCACATCATACCTTGCCACATCATCACTAACAAAAATTTCCTCATCATCTACCTTGTCCAATCATGTTCTTGCATATGTCATTGTTTACACTTATAAGTCACTTCCCCAACCATGCCATTTTCCACATCATTCATTTGTACAGAGGAACAATCCAGATTTGGCTATCTTTTTTTGTTTTTCTATTTAAAGTCTTCTAAGGGCAATATTCCCATAGTTATTCAAGAGTCGAGATTGATTTGGATTTTCGGTTATCTCTGCACTCCAAATTTCTCAAGCAATCTAGATGCCCTAGATTCTCTTCAAAGTCTCGATGGTGTGGATCTCTCAAATAGTTTGGATTATATTCAAATACTTGATTGTCTAGATCCCTTAAAAATTTCAAACTATTTAGGATTCCAAAATATAATGGATTTCTTAGATGTCTTGGATAATTTCGAATGAATCCAGATGTCTGAATCTTTTATCCACACACCAAATTGTTTTTACCCTAAAATTATAGGATGTGCTGGTATAGTTTTTCCTCAACGTACTACCTAAACATGCACTCACTTCAAATATTGGTTTCTCATCAAACCTTGGAATTTTTTTTAAGTTTTATATACCATTATAAAGGTATTTGAAAGGAGTAGACAATTAAAAACATATTTTTTTCATTTGAGCTGACGAATAAAGGAAAAATTACTTTAATGTTTTAAATCTATAACCTCCTTTCTTGACTCTCCAAGCTCCCCTTGAACTAGAAAAACATAAATCAATCACTCAATTTTGATGTCAATAACAACACTAATAACTTTTAAATCAATGTCAATACTTTACTTAGAAATCTCCCATTTTAGAAATAATGGAAACACATCGAACATTGTTGGTCATTGATGGCAATACTACTTACCAATGAATGTTTGTTCATTCTACCCTTAGAAATCAATGGAAAAGTACGCAGGTCATATATATCTTACCATTATCGCCATAAGAGAATATAATAGGCTATTGATTATTATAGTTGTGGCTAAAATCAACCGCGATTTTTTTGATGCACATAGATCTCTTCCTCAAAATATCCATAGAGAAATGTTGTCTTTACATATAGTTGTTCAAGATGCAAATCTTCTGCTATTATTGATCAAAATTAGATTAGGACCTAAGTGATAGCTCAAATTTCAAAGTGTTCAAAAGTGTGCCAAACCTGAGTGACCAGATAGATCTCATCTTCCTAATACTGGTGCCGTGAACGGTTCAAAAAACTGACACTGTATGAAGAATTTATCGTGATTTGAAATGTCCAATAAATTGAAAATTTTGACATTTGACAATGGTTGACTGGGAAAAGGTACAGTCAACAAAAGGAATATTCCTTCTAGGGAAATTGATGGAGGATAATTGTCACATTGTTATTGGTCGTACGAATTTTTGGGCCAATCAAAGAGTGCCACGTGGCAAGCGTAGAGGTCACCATGTGGGCCCAACTATTGGTAGAAAAAATTTATTTGGGAGGCAAGGTTCAAACCCCTGACCTCCCCACAGCTAGACCGCCTGCATGAAAACATGCCACATGAAGTTCTTTACCTGTAGTGTGGTCGGGTTCTATTTGAAGTTTATTGCAAATGCATATGGGGGTTCGAACCGCCGGCAGTCCCAACCCACCAGTGCTTCCGTCGGTGGTGTTCACATTACAACTGTTACAATAAACATCGCAGACATTGCAAACTATTTAAAAAATTCTCCAGTAGATCCCCAACAGTGTCACATGGCAACAGTCAGCTTTATTTCTCCGCGAAGTTACGTTAACAATGATCAAACCAGAGTTGTCCAACCACCCAACCATGGTTATATCTGGAGTTTCCTCCAACGATTCCGATAACATTTATGAAGACCATGGTTTGGGGATCATGTGCCCAACCATAATTTTAAATTCCACAGTTAAATATGGTGGCATTTTTGGAGCACGTTAATTTTGGGCAGAATTTTCCAATTTGACTCTAGTTAACTGGAGTTCTCCACAATTAGTGGAGATTTTGTAGGTGTTACTGGGAAAATGAGTTGGAGACTCAATTTTTGACCATTTTGAGTGAAAAAAGAGTCATTATTAGCTAATTGGGGTGTTTTTGAGCTATTGGTGAGGTTTCTAGAGCCATTTGATGATTTTATAGCGTGATTTTTATTCAGAGAAGTTCCAAGCGCCACCAGGGCCACTAGGAGCCAGTAGCAGAATAAGGCCTAGCCAGGGAAGCTAGAGGATATAATAAGGAAACCAATAGTCATTTTTTTATGATTCAGACATTCTGGAGCCATTGGTGAGGTTTTAAGATCCATTAGAGGACTTCTCAATGTTATTTTTCCTCAGAGAAGTTCCAAGGGCCACTAGGGGCCACTAGGAGAATGAGGCCTAGCCAGAGTAGCCAAACACCATTCTCAGCAAACCAATAGTCTATTATGACGATTGTGAACCTTATGAATCTAATGGAATTAATTTCAAAATATTTTGGAGAATATTTAAGGCAGAAGATGCTACAAAGAAGTTTTCAGTGAGCTTAGAGCCACAAGGTGCCACCAGGTTTTGGAGGCGTAACCAGAGTAGCCAAAGGCCAATTTCAACAAGTTAATAGTCTATTATGAATATTTTGGGCATTATAAATACATTGGAATGATATTATGATCCATTTGGAGACTTATAGAGCTTAATAAGCCACAGGGATGTTTTGGGAAACTTAGTGCCACCAGGGGTTGGAGGCCTATATTAGGGAGCTAGAGCTCATTTTGAGAAAATGAACAGCCTATTTTGGATGAGTGATATTTTTTGGATAAATTAAAAAAAATTTCAAGGATATAAAAGGACTTCTAAGGGATTTTTTGCCACAAAGAAGCTCAGGGAAGCTTAATGGCATCCATAAAAGAAGGCAAGTCAAAGAGAGCCTAGGTCCAATTACAGAGACTTGGCAATCATTTTAGGGGCATGATGGTATTATAAACCCATTGGTACAGTTCAAAAAATCATTTGAGTTAAGTAAAAACTTGTAAAATTTATTTTCCATCATAATCCCAAAGATCCACGTCAATTAACATAGGCTCAAGGAGACATAGCCCATGACATTTGGGTGAAATCCTTTATTAATTTTTCTGTTATTTGTTGATGAGTAATTTGCTGCAATTTATGCTTGTTGTACATGTTTTTAATTAACAAAAAAAAAGGTTTAATTCGTCACACATAAAGCCTTAAAATAGTTTAAAACACATACACCTGATTTAAGTATTCAATTCCGCATTATCAAGTATAAGCAAGATCTTAATTTGTTTAACTGGGTGGGAGGTGCTTGGATAGCATTACAAGTCAGCCACCGATTTCATATCAGGTGGTATCAAAGCACTAGGTTTCTTGCTTGACAACACACAAGGTTTCTTGTTTTCTTGTTTGACTTGAAAGGTGTTTAACAGTGCAAAGAATTTAACTTTTTGCAAATTCACTCATGCTTACAAGTTTGAGTTTGCTAGAGGTGAAGGGGAGATACTGTTATCTAAGTCCAGAAGAGGACAAGAAGGAATAAGGCTGAAGGGATTATTCTTACCTAGAGGTCCTCAAGACAATTGTAATGTTCCAAATCTGGAACTTGCTGCTCCATCCGAAATATCTTAAGATATTCCAATTTTTCCAACTCCAGGAGTATTAAAAATCAACACTGAACTATTTCAGAGATTTAATGCAGGGGTATTTACTGGATATGTCACCTCCACAAGGAAGGATTATATCTAGAGGCTACCTGGCCCACTAGCAGACTCTGACAATAGAACTTTTCAAAAGCTAATATTTCCCTTCAAGGAATTTCTGCAATAGTGCCCAAGAGGACGCTGTATAAGGAAGCCCATGTGAAAATAAGGAAATCCAGTGCCGAGATGCCTTAGAATACATCTAATACAAACTCCCTGCAGATTATAAGCTCAAAAAAATAACTCTAAGGAGCTTATTCAGATCTCCCACTAACAAGCATACTGAAATAATGCTCAATGAGAGAATCTTCAGTAGTATTAAAACTTCAATATGCAACAGCAGTGAACTAATGCCTCATGTAATGTAATAAGAGTAAAAATCTGATAAATAATCTGCAGCAGCAAATATAATACAAATTCCTTGAGGAAAATGCCTCTCAAGGTGAGCCTAAATCAGCCTCAAGGGAAATGTACATAAAACAAGAGAATACACTGCTACATAACCCATCAACTCTGTCACTGTGCAATCTATGAGGGAAAATGACTGAAAAATTATATATATATATATATGTATATATATAATATTGTATAACAATATGTGCTTACATAAATATGGGGGAGCAAGATCTGAACCCCAGAAAACATGATTAACAATCCTCTAGGGGATTGGCTAAAATACATAAAATAGAAAAATTCTGGAGTTCCAGTGTAGCTGCTGCAACTAAAATACAATAAAAAATAGGAGAAGGAAGTAGATGCTGCAATAAACAATGATACCTCCTCCAATGATCTCCAAAGTTAACAGGCTGATCCCCTTGTTGAAGATTGCACTCTATAGTGCACAAAATGAACTCCTCCTGCAAACCCTCTCAGAAAATAACGCTGTAGGATAAAGGGAATACGCTGGGCATGAGAAGAAACATATTTCCTAATGCAAAAATATGCTATATCAGCTCCAGGGTTTCCTTTTTTGATCTCCTAGAGAAACAGATGGCTCCTTCTCTACAAAACAAGCTCCGAAAATGAGATGATGAAGCTCCCTCACTGAACCACTAGCAACTCCAATGTTCTCTTGTTGCAAGAATAACGCAGTAGCTGCAAATGAATGCGTTGGCCTCAAGCCAAGTTGTGAGGAAGATTAATAACAATCTATCCATGGCCTCCCATGGAAGAGAAGGGCATTCCTAAACAGGAATCCCTCTTGTGCTAAGTAGCACAAGATTCCTCCGTTGAAGAGAGCTTCAACTTCGAAATTTTCTCTCCAAAGATGATCCCCAACAATGGCTCTCCTTCATCTTTTATGCAAGGCGTGCTTCATGGACCCCACTCACATTAGGATTTCTCTCATTTCAAATTTCCCTCCATCCAACTACGCAATCTTCTTGTGCAAGCTTCCCCTCTTGGGTACATTGTTGACTTGGGTCAACCATGGTCTAGCTCACTTGCTTTTGGCCCTTTTCACACTTGGGGCTACTAACTTAAGCCACTTAAGTGACATTTTGAACCTTATGAGTGTTTATTAAGCTACTACATGGGTTCCCTCACCCATTTTATTCCTTTTATTAGAATAAAAGCAAAATTAATGTTCCAAATACTTTATTGAAAAATTCGGAACATTACAGTCCTCCCCTCCCAAAACTTGCTTGTCCTCAAGCAAGAGAAAAGATGAACTGCAAAAATTCCACCACTCAAGGCATGGAGTCTGAAATATCCTCATGTAGATCCTCCATCCCCAGGCTATCAACCAAGAAAAATGAGTCACCCTCCAACTAGGCAACTCCTGAAAGTACTCCTCCACCTTGTGCTCATGAGAAATAGGTGGGCTGAATTTCTGAACTTTGTAAGCTTCATAGCCTACCCCATGTTTTCCTCTACTCCACTTATGATAAGTGTGGAGTGAAAGCTGAACTTGAGCTACAATAGTGTTGCCCTCAAGAGGAAAGATGAAGTCTAGATCCCCAAGGACCTCTCCTACAACGCTGCAAATCAAGCTAGACCAAATCATCTCATATGTGATGAGTTGGAATTCATCATCATATGGCATCCAGACATTCATATGGTTCACCTCATGGAAGAACACATGGCTAATCATGGTGACCATATCATCTCTCATACTCCCCTTGGAGCATGTGCTGCAAAAAGAACGGAGGTATCCTCTTCCAAAGGGCACATCCACCCAATGAGTCTCTCCCTCCTCATGATACATATGGGGCTGCTGCTGAGATATGGCTGAAATTAAATGGTCTTCAAAAGACACCCAAGCCACCCCATCAGACATAAAAACCATGAAGTGCCTCCTCCAAAAATTCAAACTGTCCAAATAGCTCCTCCCACATGAAGGAAATATATGAAGTTTGGAAATCATGGGCTGCCCATTGCTTCTCTTGAAACATACAACATGCAAAGTAGGGAGAATCACACTCCCAATGGGCATATTCAAGTTATCCCCCCCCCTTCAAAATAGTGCTTCCTCTGAACAGCCTTCCACTAGCAAAACATGGAAGCATAAACTCATGAGAGCAAGGAGGTGAAATTTAGTTCCATGCATGGAACCAGCGCAGGGCATCATTGGCATGCCTCAAAATAAAAGGTAAAAAGTGTATTTTCAGCCACTTTTTTGCTGCCACATTCATCCTGCAAGATGTGATCATGAAAACATACTTTGGTGCCAAAGGTGCACAGCAAAATCCTTGTGGCTTTCCCCCACAATCCATTGTTAGAACAACCATCATCTTTGCTGCAATAGACCATGAGAATACCCAAACATAGTGTGCAAGAAGGAAATATCCTCCCTAATATAATATGCTCCTCATAAAAATAAGAGAGTTCCAAACATAAAGCAAATGATTACCTCCCTTATGTACTTTGGCCTTTGCGCTGAAATGGCTCAAGTGAAAAGTCCCCCTTACTGCAACATAGTAGGGGAGTGGTTGTGCCAACCATCTCATCACATAATGGGCTATGCATATAGCCAAATTCTGATATGCATAATTTAGAAATCCCTCCCAAGTGGACTCCTCCATTAGTAAATAGTATGCATGAGAATGCATGGAAGAAGAATCCAAAGTTGCTGCATGTAGGTCTATCTTCCTATGCTTGTGAGCCTAAGAAAAGAAGATCAAAACATAGTAAGGGACGCTGCCATCCATTACTTCCTCCTCCTCATCTCCTACATGCCTCCAAGATACATTACTTGTGAAGTGGTTTGAAGGACACTCCAGCAAGTAATCCAAGCTCTCAAGTGATAGCGTTGCTGGCCTTTGGAGTAGGGCCACTGTCATGTCAAAGCTCCCCTTATTTGACATGAATATTGCCAAAGAATCCTCCCATAATGTTGATGCAAATATAGAGCCCCTCCCATGAAGAAGGTGCTGCTAGGGCATCCAAGATCAAAGATAAATCCTCTTGCACCATGCTAGTGCCTCCTCTTGCTCCCACAACATCCAAACAAAATCTAAGCAACAAGAGTGTTTGCTGCTCCTCCATACTTCCACCATACCCAATCTGAAATGGAAACATAATGAATGGTAAGATAAATGCCATCCGATCATGATGCACCCATTCCTTCACCCTTAGTCCATCAAGTGAAATAATTGTGAAATGATCCTGGGACCTGTGGGTTATGGATCCTCCACATTTCTACTGGGCACACTTCATCCATCAAGTTCTGCTCTTGGTGTAAGTATCCTGCCATTTGGTACCTCTTTCACAAGATCTACCATTGCCCCAAAATAGATTTCTCATTTTGCATTTCATGGGACATTGAAATGCAACCTCCTTCATGAAAAAATTCCAAAACCCCACCCTCACATGTGATACATGGCTTGTCAACAGTCCATGAGGATGATGAGGGTTTCTTTCCTCAAAATGGCACAGTGTAGTGAAAGTCTCCTACTCTGGAAAAAAAAATTGCCATGGTACGTAATCCCTCATGGCATGTATTGAACCAACAGGAAATGAAAACTCATGCATAGCTTGATAAATTTTGGAAGGGTCTTGTGTGCTTGCAAGAGTCTCTTCCCCGAATGTGTTCGCTGCCTCAACTGCTAGAGATGAAGGCTGATCCTTCATGATATAGATAGTGCTGGTATGTGCCTCTCCATGCTTCTTCTCTATGTCTCTGTGAGAATAGGAAGTGCATGTTCCTTCCTCTTCTCCTTTTTCTATTTCCTCAACCTCCTTGGAGAGGTTCTTGCTGGACCCAAAAACTGATGAGATCAATCTCATCCTCTGCATCATTCTGGCCTCTTATTCTCTAAAATTTGAACTTCATAGGCTGAGCCAAGTTCAAAGCTCTGATACCACTGTAATGTTCCAAATCTGAAACTTGCTGCTCCATCGAGAATATCTTAAGATATTCAAATTTTTCCAACTCTAGGAGTATTAAAAATCAACACTGGACTATTTCAGAGATTGAATGTAGGGGCATTTACTAGATATGTCACCTCCACAAGGAAGGATGAGATCCAGAGGCTACTTTTCCCACTAGCAGACTCTGATAATAGAACTTGTCAAAAGCTAATATTTCCCTTCAAGGAATTTTTGCAACAGTGCCCAAGAGGATGCTGTATAAGGAAGCCCATGTGAAAATAAGGCAATCCAGTGCTGGGGTGCCTTAGAATATATCTGATTCAAACTCCCTGTAGAATATAAGCTCATATAAATAACCCTAAGGAGGTTACTCAGATCTCCCACTAACAAGTATACTGAAATAATGCTCAATGAGAGAATCTTCAGCAGTATTAAAACTTCAATATGAAACAACAGTGAAATAATGCCTCATGTAGTGTAAGAAGAGTACAAATCTGGTACATAATCTGTAGCAGCAAATATAATATAAATTCCTTGAGGAAAATGCCTCTCAAGGTGAGCCTAAATTAGCCTCAAGGAAAATGTACATAAAACAAGAGAATACACTACTACATAACCCAACAACTCTGTCATTGCGCAGTCTATGAGGGAAAATGACTGAAAAATGGTATATATAAGATGATATAACAATATGTGCTCAAATAAAGATGGGGAAGCCATATCTCAACCCCATAAAACATTATTACAACAATCCTCCAAGGGATTGGCTAAAATACATAAAATAGAAAAATGCCAGAGTTACAGTGTAGCTGCTGCAACTCAAATACAATACAAAATAGGAGAAGGAAGTAGATGCTACAATAAACAATGATACCTCCTCCAATGATCTCCAAATTAAAGGGGTTGATCCCCTTACTGAAGATTGCACTCTATAGTGCACAAAATGAACTCCTCCTGCAAACCCTCTTAGAAAATAACGTTATAGGAGAAAGGGACTGCGCTGGGCATGAGAAGAAACATATGGCCTAATTCAAAAATATGCAATATCAGCTCCAAGGTTTCCTTTTCTGATATCCTAGAGAAATAGATGGCTCCCACTCTACAAAACAAGCTCCGAAAATGAGATGATGAAGGTCCCTCACTGCAACACCAGCAAATCCAATGTTCTCTTGCAGCAAGAATAACGCAGTAGTTGCAAATGACTACTTTGGCCTCAAGCCAAGATGTGAGGAAGATGAAGAACAATCTCTCCATGGCCTCCGATGGAAGAGAAGGGCATTGCTAAATAGGAATCCCTCTTGTGCTAAGCAGCACAAGCTTCCTCCGTTGAAGAGAGCTTCAAATTCGAAATTCTTTCTCCAAAGATGATCCCCAACAATGGCTCTCCTTCATATTTTATGCAAGGCATGCTTCATGGACCCCACTCACATTAGGGTTTCTCTCATTTCAAATTTCCCTCCATCCAACGACGCAATCTTCTTGTGCAGGCTTCCCCTCTTGGGTACATTGTTGACTTGGGTCAACCATGGTCTAGCTCATTTGCTTTTGGCCCTTTTCACACTTGGGGCTGCTAACTTAAGCCACTTAAGTGACTTTTTGCACCTTAGGATTGTTTATTAAGTTGCTACATGGGTTTCCTCACCCATTTTATTCCTTTTATTAGAATAAAAGAAAAATTAATGTTCCAAATACTTTATTGAAAAATTTGGAACATTACAGCAACCCTTGAAGCACAAGAGGAATTTTTTACAAAAGGTTGCTTGAAGAAGAGATACAAGCTGTAGAGAAGAGCTTGAATCTACAACCAAATTCTTAAGAAGCTTTGTCAAATTGTTTTGAAGCTTTTTGAATTGTTGTTTAAGTTTTTTAATTCATTTACATAATGATGACTACTTCTTCAAGTGAGGTTTCTAAATCCTCCTTTACAAGACTCTTTGATGAAGAGATGAAGTGGGACTTCTACATCTTGAAGGATATGGTGAAAATTCTGTATGATGATGGAAGGGAAAGAACTAGACTTCATGAGAAATTTGTTTCTATGAAGCAAGAGAAAGAATTAATTCTTCAAAGAATACATGAGATGGAGATGCAGCTACGTCATGACCAAGAGGCCTTAACCAAAAACATGCTTGAAGCAGAGGTAAATCACTCAAATTTGTCTTCAATTTCCTCGTCAGATAGATGTGTAGGTTCATTTGAAAAAAACACTAGAGGTATAGGGTCCAAATTGATGTTTAAAATGGGCTATGAAGGCAAGGGTCTAGTCAAACATGCACAAGGCATGATTGATCCTATTATGGTTGAGTAAAGGCCTAAGAAGTTTAGTAAAGGCTATGTTCAATCTTATGGCGAAAACTCCAAATCCATGAAGACACTTGAGGCATTTCTAAGAAGAACTTTTGTTGCAATTTCAAACCCACAAAAATGTCAAGTTTTTTTTTCAAGTTGAATGCCATTGTTTGAAGCCTATGTTGCAATAGGATGTTTGTAGAGATGCAGCTCATGGAAAGCAAGAGTGTTCTGGAAGCTACCAAGACATGAACACTGATGTTGGTATTCAAAAGAAAGAGGTAACCTCTTCAAGTTCATCTCCTCATGAAGGTAAAAAATATGGACATGCAAAGCAATAGTCGAGGTATAATTATTCTCATAGTCAAGATGATTATGAATATGTTAAGCATGACAAATCTGCATGCATGAATGGAAGAAAGAGTTTTCATTCCTATTGTGGTTTGTGTAACCATGAAGTTTCAAAATTCTTGAAGAGAATGAAGGCATATAGGAATCAGTTTAAGAAAAGGCAACTTGAACAAAATATTCAAACGACTTGCACACATTGCCAGAAGAAGGGACATCTTATTTCCCAATGTTGGACGCTGCATCCAACCAATCATCCCAAGAATTTGAAGAAAGAGGATAAAAAGACTAGCAAAAATGGAACCAAATATTCCATCATTGATGTGAGATCATATGTTTCACAAGAATAAGATTTTTAGCAGCAAAACTTGCCATGGAAGTGACTAGGTAAGAAGTGGTTTGACTTCTTGACCCATTAATACATACATTCATTTGTACATATGAAAATTACAGTCATGTATGCATGTATTTATATTGAAAACTTACGTTTTTATGACCCACCTTTGATCTATGATCAAAAAATGATGTTCAGCTACATTTTATTGAAGATTTCGCGCCATAATTTATGGATGAGCTCAAAGAAGATACAATTATTGACAGGAGGACAAGAGTATCAAAGAGGGAAGTGCTGACTACCTTCGAGTTGGGCATCAAAGGCACTAGTCCAAGAAAAGAAAAAGTGGATGGAGGTTGGAAAGGTGAGGGAGTTGTACTCTCATCTACTGAACAGGTACTCAAGACTTTTGGGGTCCAAAAGATTCCCAAAGGGGAGGAGTGATTAGATTTCGATCAAGACCTAAGTGATAGCTCAGATTTCAAAGTGTTTGAAATTGTGTTGAACCTGAGCGACCAGAGAGATCTCATCTTCCTGATTCCAACACAGTGAATGGTTCGAAAAACTGATACCATATGAAGAAGTTATCGCGATTTGAAAAGTACAGTAAACTGCAAATTTTGACATTTGACCAGGGTTGACTAGGCAAAGGTACAATCAGCAAAAAGAATATTCCAAAGAATATTCTTGGAATATTCCTTGAAATATTCCCCAGAATATTCCTTCCAGTCCAGTTGATGGAGGACAAATGTCGCATTGTTATTATACGTATGAATTTGTGGGCTAATCAAAGAGCGCTATGTGGCAAGCCAGGAGGCCGCCACGTGGGCCCAATAGCTGGTAGAAAAATTTATTTGGGAGGCAGGGATCAAACCCCTAACCTCTTCTCAGCTAGCCCTCCCACGTGTCAACATGCCACATGAAGTTCTTAACCTGTAGTGTTGTCGGGTTCTATTTTAAATTTATTGCAAATGCATATAAGGGTTGGAACCGCCGGTGGTCCCAACCCACCAACGGTTCCATCGGTGGTGTTCACATTACAACCGTTACAATAAACATTGTGGAAATTGAAATATGTTTACAAAAACTTCCAGCGTATCCCCAACAGTTGTGACATGGCAACGATCAGCTTTATTTCTCCGCATGGTTACGTTAACAACAATCAAACCAGAGTTGTCCAACTACCCAACCACGGTTATATCCGAAGTTTCCTCCAACGGTTCCAATAAAATTTATGAAGACCGTGGTTTGGGGGTCACTTTCCCAACGTCAATTTTAAATGCCACAGTTAAATAAGGTGGCGGTTTTGGAGCACGTTAATTTTGGGCAGAATTTTCCAATTTGAGTCCAGTTAACTAGAGTTCTCCACAATTAGTGGAGTGTTTCTAGGTGTTACTGGGAAAATGAGTTGGGGACTTAATTTTTGACCATTCTGAGTGAAAAAAGAGTCATTCTTAGCTAATTAGAGTGTTATGGAGCCATTGGTGAGGTTTTCAGAGCTAGCTGAGGACTTTTGAGCATGATTTTTCTTCAGAGAAGTTCCAAGGGACAACATAATGAGGCCTACGCAGGGTAGCTAGAGGCTATACTCAGGAAACAATTGTCAATTTTATATGATTCAAACATTATGAAGCCATTGGTGAGATTTTCATAGCCATTAGAGGACTTTTGAACATGATTTTTCTTTAGAGAAGTTCCAAGGGCCACTAGGGTCACTAGGGGCCAGTAGGAGTATGAGGCCTAACCAGAGCAACCAGAGACCATTCTCAGAAAACCAATAGTATATTCTGAATATATTAAAATTTTTTAATGGAATGGAAGGATTTGAAGAATCTTTTGGATACTTTTTAAGGCCAAAGATGCTACAAATAAGTTTTCAGTGAGCCTAGAGCCACAGGGTGCCACCAAGTGTTGGAGGCATAACTAGAGCAGGCAGAGGCCAATTTTAAAAAGTGAATAGTCTATTCAGAATATTTTTTCCATTATGAATCCAATTGAAGTATTTTTAGAGCCATTTGGATATTTCTAGAGCCAAAGAAGCCACATGGAATTTTCGGGCAGCCTAGGGCCACCAGGGGTTGGAGGCCTAGATTGGGGAGCCAAAGATCATTTTGAGAAAATGAAAAAATTATTTTGGATTAATAATATTTTTTGGATACATTAGAAAAGGTTTCAAGGACATAAAATAACTTCGAAGGGATTTTGTGCCATAGAGAAGCTTAGGGAAGCTTAAGGGCATCAATAGAATAAATCAAGTCAAAGGGATCCTAGGTCCATTTCTAGAGACTTAGCAATAATTTCAAGTGTATGATGGTATTATAAACCCATTGGTATAGTTAAAAAAACCATTTTATTTAATTATAAACTTGAAAAAGTAATTTTCCATCATAATCCCAAAGATCCAAGTGAAATTGACATAGGCTCAAGGAGACGTAGCCCAGGACATTCAGGTGAACTCCTTTATTAAATTTATTGTTATATGTTGATGAGTAATTTGCTGCAATTCATGATTGTTGGACATGTTTTTAATCAGAAAAAACAAAGGTTTAATTACTTACACATAAAGCCTTAAAACAATTTAAAACACATACACTTGATTCCAGTATTCAATTCCGTACTATCAAGTATAAGCAAGATCTTAATTTTTTTAACTGAGTGGGAGGTGATTGCATAGCATAAAAAGTCAACCACCCATTTCCTTGATTTTTCCTCCATATTCTTTCTTCAACCTGTAAAAACATTTATTCTGTAATGTTTTTTTACTTTCAGGAAACCTGACAAAGTCCTAGGTTTGGTTATGTATTAAGGAGTCCATCTGTTCTTTCATGGCTAGCTGCCACTTCTTCCTAGTTTCTACCTGCATTACCTCTTCATAACATTCAGGTTTACCAGAATTAGTCAAAAATAAATAATATAATGAAGGAGAGTATCATTCAGGGGGTCTACTTATCTTGGTAGGTCTTTTGACACCGCTTTCAGGTGTTTGAGGTGTCTGTTGTTGTGGTGGTGGTTGTTGTTGTCGTGGCTATTGATTATTATTATTTTTAGGCACATTTAATTTTTTTGTGATCTCATCAAGGACTGTGTATTCTTTGTTTTCTTTTTCCTATCTCTTTTCCTACAAGTAATCTTTACACAAGGCCTTTTCATTGAATATTACATCTCTTCTCCTAATGGTTTTGTGATTTTAATAATCATATAAGCCATAAAAAAAATCATTAACACCATATCCAATAAAGGTAGATTTATTTGAATTTTCCCCATGATTTGTTCTATTTCATTTATTAATATGGACAAAGGCTTCACAACCAAAATGCTTTAAAAAAGAGTAGTTTACCTTTTTACCTCGCCATGCCTCCTCTAGAATACAACCATCCAAGGAACTCGAAGGCCCTCTATTTATTAGATAAACAAAAATATCTACAACATCTACCCAAAATTGTGAATACAATCATGCATGCAATCTCATGCACCTTGCACGCTCCATGATTGTCCCTTTCATCCTTTCTGAAACACCATTTTCCTATTGTGTTCCTGAAATTGTCTTGTCTCTGCGAATTCCATGCTCTTAACATTACCTATAAAACTATTTCCTGTAATATTCACCTCTATTGTATGATCAGAGACACTTCAACTTCTTTCTTGTCTCAATCTCAACCAAAGATTTCCATTTCTTGAAAGTATCAAATACATCATATTTATTCTACATACAATAAATCCAAGTTTTTCCAGTTTAATCATCAATAAAAGTAACATAAAAACGAGAGCCACCTAGAGATGATACTTGAATAGGTCCCTATACATATGTATGAACAAAATCTACTTTTTTTCTCTTATTTTATTTCCCAACTCTAAGAAATATGACTCCCTTTTGTTTTCCATAAACACAATTCTCAGAGTAATCCAAATCAATATTCTTCAAACCTAGCAACAAATTTCTTTAGTGACGAATCTTCATCCCATGCTCTCTCATGTGTCTGAGCCTATGATGCATAATTTTTGATCTAATCCTATGGAGTCTAAAGGATTAACATAATTAGAAATACCATTGCATTAATAAAATGTACCAACCTTTTCTCCTTTTTCTATTACTAGGTATCCTTTAGTGACCTTCCAGATTTTATCTGTAAAAGTTGTCACACGACCTTCATCACCTAACTGCTCTGTTGAAATTATATTTTTCTTCATATATGGAACATGCCTTATCTCTTTTAATAAAATTTTGTTTCTATTATACTATTTTACAAGAACTTTACCCATTCCAGCGATTTTACAGGGTTTATCGTCACCTATAAGAACTTGTCCAAAATATCCTTGAACATGGTCATGAAAATGTTTCTTATTAGGTGTGGCATGGAATGAGGCCCCTGAATCTACCACCCATGAATCAATGAAATTTTCTAAAGAAATAATCAAACCAACTTGTAGCACATCACCTATCACATTTTCTTCAATATTCTTTTCTGGTTGTGTGTCTCTTTATTTTCCCTTCTGATACTTACAATCTTTCTTTAATTTTCATCTCTTCCCATATTTCCAGCACACTATCCCCGATATGGACTTGGATATACCTTTCCTTGATTTACTGTGATATCCTAAGCTCTTTCCTCTTTCGATTTTTCTTCCCCTAGTCTTGCCACTCAAAAATTTCCCGATGTCTCACTGGATCTTTTTCGTCGCATTTCCTCGCTAAGGATGGCATTGATAACATCATCAAAATTTAAAGTACTAGATCCAGAGATATAGTTACCAATGGCCATAAATAAACCATTCCAAATTTCTATAAATAAGCACAGAAATAATAGAGCCCTAGCTTCATCATCAAACTTTACCTTTACCAAACTTAACTGACTGGTAATCGTATTAAATTCATTTAAATGGTCAACAACAGATCAACTTCTGACATCTTCAGATTAAATAAATGTTCATAAGAAATACCTTACTTGAGGCCGAGGGTTTTTCATATAGTTTGGAAAGTGTCGTCACTAAACCCTCTGTTTTCATTTTCTTCAAAATATTGAAGGCTACCAATGCCACGTGGCACAATCATATTGTTCCAAGTGCCTTTCTGTCAAGAATGTCACATTATGCATTTGTAATACTCAACAAATTTATTTATTTTTCTCAATGGTACGTGTTGGGAGCCAAAACCGTACATATTTTCCTTCCTTTTTTATCCACTTTATCTATCCATTTGTATCATTAACATTCAAGTCATGTTCTAAAGTGCATAGGTAAACCCGTCTACGTGTCTTATTGGAATATTTAATCAATGAAGTAAAGTCACACTGATTATTACCTAAATGGATTTACTAATCTGGTTATTTTCACAGATTTGGTGGTCAGATGACCATATCTGCAATTCTAGGAACAACTCTGAGTTGGCAGCGTTTTTTTGGTAGTGTTGCAATAGCACGATGACTACAGATCCTTTATCTGGTTTCTTTAGCATCTATTTTTTCTATTATAATTCTGTATAATTGTAGGCACTAGTTGCCAAGATTTGAGGAAAAATCATTGTAAACATTTGTATAAGAAGGGCTCTGAAGCTGTGAGTTGGGGTTTGGTGATATAAGCAATTGTGTTTTTAATGGGAACATTATTATTAAGTTAATGCAATTTATCTTCCTATTATTCTTGTAAGCTTGTGAGTATATTGCATCCCTGATCATATAGTTGGGCCCACTCTCCTGATTAGGTGCTGAGTCCTTTCTGTGTGTTGTTAATTCTATTTTTTGTTTTTCATATTTAGTAATTTCTGTGAAAGTAGATTTAATTTCTTTTATTATTGTTACAATTATTGTTTCTTTGCTTAATATAGAATCCACGATTGA
Organism: Pinus albicaulis; assembly: GCA_034641835.2. Taxonomy (NCBI): domain Eukaryota; kingdom Viridiplantae; phylum Streptophyta; class Pinopsida; order Pinales; family Pinaceae; genus Pinus; species Pinus albicaulis. The sequence goes on from CM076569.1 coordinate 357,654,656, forward strand.
TATAGGATTGTGCTATTTTCATCTGCATATACTATGTGTGTTAGCATTGAAATAAAAAAATACACCCTGATTGATAATTAATGTGGGAAAGGGTTTGAGTAATCATTCACACATAGACACCAAAATTTTGGAGCCATTGCCGGGGAGGCTAACAAAGGTGCAAGAACATGATTCATATTGATCTAAGGATCAATCTCTCATCCTAGGGAGGGAAATTCTAATCTTCTCTAGGTCCTCATCATAGTTGTTCTATTTTTATTTTTGATTGATTTCTTAGGAAGAAATCTCTCATCCTGGGGAGGGAAATGCTACCCTGCTCTAGGTTCTTAGTCTTAGTGATTTTTCTTTGCTTTTCTTTCTGTTGATTTCTTAGGACCCAATCTATCATCCCGGGGAGGTAAATGCTACCGTTCTCCAGGTCCCGGGCTTAAGGTTTCATTGAAATTCTTTCTTTCGTTGCTTTTCGTTAAAAACCAAATCTCTCGTCCTAGGGAGGGACTTTCCCTTCCCTGTTCCAGGTATCGAGCATAGAAGATTTTAAATTTTTTTCTCCTCATCAATTGTATAAACAAATATCCAAATAAAATGGGTAGAGGATCCCCAAATAATGGAATAAAGGATTTGGGAAGGATTGCCTATATTGAAGAATTTAAGGAAAAGGTTGAATCAAAAGCATCTTCATGGGCCACTGTCAGGGTAAGGGCTCAAACAAAATCCAAAGGACAATATGTCATGTAGAAAGTGTGATCCACAGTACTATTAGAAACCCTTTTAATGACAGAGGAATAAGAGGTAAACTAAGTATCGGTAGAAGGAACACTCCTGTTGATAGGAGAAGGGGAAGAAATTGCAAGTAGAGGATTTGAAGAATCTAGTAATTCCATCTGGGAAGAAGAATATCTGAAGGAGTTTGTGTCACCTTGAGATCGAGGAAGTGTTGTGAAACCTCTTGTGATTGAATTACCTCAATCATCTATTATAGAACTAGTCGAAATCCTAGGTCAGTATTGGAGGATATTTATGGCACTTGCGAATTCCTCTATTAATTTCCCAATTTGGGACATCAGTGGTGATGCACCAATGAAGCCTGTACCTTTAACAAATTTACCCAATTTTCATGGTATTTCCTTTGAAGACCCTGATACATTCCTCTTTGAATTTGATATTGTCTATCGGGGGTACGATTATATTGATGATGCTCAGAAATTGAATATATTCCCTGCTACGTTGAAGGGAACAACCCTCCAATGGTTCATGGTTTTACGGGGTAAAACTTTCTTCTCATGGGATGACATGGTTTTTTTTTCTAGAGAAGTATCAGGATTATTGTAAGTCCCATGATATCAAGGAATAAATTTTCAAGTTTATACAGAAAGAAGATGAGAATATGGAATATTGTTTGGAGCGATTTAAATATACGCTGCAAAGGTTAGGCCATAATAACCTGGACAAAGATATTTTGAAGGTCATATTTCTCCAGGAATTAAGGGAAAACTCTCTCGAGATTTTATATATAGTAAGAAAAGGGGATATATCAAAAGAAGATTTTGATACTGTCTATGAGTTTTGCATCCAATTTTCGCGTGGGGTTGTGAGAAATAGACAAGGGATTCGGTTATAAAAGACGTCATATGGAGGGCTCACAGAGGCAGAAATTGGGAATCTGCTAGATAATATGAGGAATGATATCTTGAGTACACTATCTTCCCAGATGAACATGTTGCAAGAAAAGAAGAAGCAGATGGAATTATAGAAGACCATGGCCATATTCTACCTGCAGTGTAGAAAGAAACATCCACAGAAGGAATGTTCATTAAACACAGTTGAAGCATGCGAAATTTTCAAACGAAGTCATGCAACTAGCTCATGCCATTCCTTGCTAGGATTGAAGGTAGTATTTCAAGGAGAAATCGAAGAAGACGCAGTGGATCAACTGCATTTCATGGGATTTAAGAATCCACAGCAGCCACGACCACCAAATATGAATCAAGGTATGCCTCAAGACCCATCTCAGTATTTCAGTAATTTGAATATTAGTCCCCAGTTTGTACCTTTTTCACTAGCATGGCCCCAGTATTTTCAATATCCACCTTGGAAACCATGGTTCCCTCAAACTTGTTTGAACTCTTTATGGACCCAAAACTGGCATGGACCTTCTCCTCCTGGAAAATTCTCCCAGCCTATGCCACAATAGAAACTTCAGTTGCCTTCCAATATTCCTCCTAGTAATCCACCCCTTCGACCTGAACTTCCCATCCAACGTAATCCAAATAATAACAATAAGGGAGTTCAACAAGCTGACACTCTCAAACTTCTTTCGTAAAACATATCTACCACAAAATTTAATGGAATAAATTTATGACCTAGGTAGGTAGTGAATGCTCAGATTTCATTGATTATAGTTGATGGTGAGGTCATGGAACCATAACCAAAAATAGTTTGGGATAAAAAAACCCAAACATTGAACATCAAACACCTCCTAAACCTATTGTTAACCAGGGATCCTAAGTCAATCCACCTTATCCTCAAATATTGGCCCTGAGTAAAAAGAGCCCTCAAGCATAATTTGTCTTTCTAAGGGGATTAAAAAAATTGTTTATTAAAATTCTCCTGCTCCAAGCTATGAGGGATGTACCGATCTATGCGAAAACACTCAAATAATATTGTTCTAAAAATACTGGAAAGAAATCAAGGGACCCACTCATCGTCCATGTGATGGGAAAATTTTCTGACATTGTGTTGGGAAAATTTATGCCTGTAAAATATGGGGACCCATGGAATCCAATTATGACAGTACAAATTAATGGAGTTGAAATCCAAAATGTATTAGTATATTTGGGTGTTGGCATAAACTTCATTACTTATGAAACTATGCATCCATTGGGTCTTAGAAACTGTTATCTCTAAGTTGGTACGGATGGGCTACTCCACCAGATAATTTAGGGTAACTATTTCAACTAAATTTTAATATAAGATTAGCCTCTTCAGTTTGAGAGGGCTCTCTCAAGGTAACTTATTATTTTCAATGGAAAATATATTGATGCATAACTCTATGACTATAATTTGATTGTGATTGATTGCAGGTTGAAAATGTAAATGACTTGCTACCATTGGGTTAATGGGGTCAACATTAGTAAACTAAATGAAAATAATTCTTCTTATGGAAACTGCGGCAAATGAAAGTTTCAATGAAAAGATGGTACACACACACAACACAGGAAGGAACATCAGTTTAACATCTAAAGGAAGTCAGGGCATGGCTACCATGAGTTCTGAGTAATTATACATAAAATTACTTCATATATTAAACATGAAAGATATAAGACATATAACTCATTGAAAACCTCATTGAAATCTCAGGTGAAGAAGAAAAATATCACTGTATATTACTGAAACTGAAAGCTTTTACAAAGTAGCAGTGTAATAAAATATTCTCCAACCAATTTTTATTCCATATTTTGTCTGTGAATAGACCCTTTTTACATTACATAGGATCTGCCCAGCTGGCTAGCTCATCGAACCTTGACTTTGACACCTAATCGTAACTGACAATTCTATTTCTAGAACATAAAAAGACACTTAGTCATTTAAGAGTTACTCTCCTAATGGAACTCTAATTGCATTTATTTCCTCCACTTCTCTAATAGTGGGACCGTTACATAGATAGAGATGAGATGCTTAAATGGAATTCTCCATTACATAAGACATAAATGTACTCCCCAAGAATTTAGTAACAACTGTCCTATTTTCTAAGAAAGAATCAACATTAACTATAATTTTGTCTTCAAGCTGCTTTATATGAATGGCACACATGCCAAGTAATGAAAGTCTAATTAGATGGCCTACTATCTATTTTGATGCCTCCATGTGGCTGGTTGGTATTCCATATACCTTTAGAATATTTAAAAAACCCTTCACACATACCTCATTGCAAAAAAGAGCATCTTTAGGCAGTTTCATAGCAAAATTTTGTAGCGAGCTTATTTATGTCTTTAAACATTTTCTTCTACCACCTCTGCTGGTCAAAAAGTATTTGTTGGGTAAAAATAGCTAAATACCATCAAACACCCTACTTTTTTCTTTATAAAACTGATTTTAAAAGACCAAAATAAATCTTCAAAAATTTCGTAGAGTTTTTCGGCCTTCAATCCTAGAGCTCGCTACGAAACATCCTGATAAGGCTGAAATTGCATATTTGGTAGTTTTATTCAAAAATTCACCTTCTAAGCCAAAATTTATATCACTTGCAAGCTATAAAATTTAACAATTTTTGTTTAGCTCAAATATTCAGTTGTTGGGTGTTTCATCTTCATTAACAATAGGCTGGCCTTCAGGTTCCTCTATCACTTTCATTTTCAGTCCTCTCTTCTTCATTTCATCTTGAATCATGACCATTTTTTCTTGAATGTCTTTTACTTGATTTTGTAAATATCACTTTTCAACTTGCAAGTATAGATTCATCTTCCTGGTATGTTTGGCCCAAAGTCTTAGGGGCTTGGTTCTTTTCAGTAGTATTTTAGCATCACTCATAGATTCTGAAACACTTGAAAGTTCAATGTCCCATTTCTTCATCATCTGATCAAACTCGATCTTTTCAGACATGTGCTTCTCTGCTTCCAAATTTAACTCAATTATTTCTTCTCTTGCTTATATTAGTTGTTCAGTGAGGAGTTTTGATTATGATTTTTCAACCATCCTCTCCATTCCTTTTCTCTGCATAGTGACAACTTCTTCTACTGCTAGGGATAAATCTGTGATGTTCTCTGGCTTCCTACCTTTATTGGGCTTTTATGCTCCTTTTATTTCCATGGAATTCTTTGCAATCTGTGACCTGGTCATTGGCTTCCTTGGTTGAAAAATGAAGCCCACATCCTCTCCTCCAAAATCCAAATTCTTGACAAATTTACCTTTCTTCAATATTATTCTATCTGCTTCAATGTCTTCTGCATGTAGAATTGGTGATTCTTTAATATCTATTTCCTGGAGGATGTCTTCCAGGTTTCCTTTGGAAATTTTCTGGCTCCTTGTTACCCTCTTGGTTCTTTGTTTTGTAACTTTCTATTTCTACTTTGCAGGTGCTAGTTGAGGGATATCAGTCTCTTGGAGAGGTTCTACCTCAATGTCCATTAGTTATACATGAAACTATCTTCCTTCTTCATCAATATCTTCTATTACAGTTGGATATGGAGTCATTTTAAGTTTTGAAACTTTCTTTGGAGTCACTACATCTACTTCATACCCACTCATAAAAAGAAAAGAGGTCCAATCTCTATTTAACCTTTTCAATTCCTCAAACACTAACGGTTTTATCATACAATGGTCAAATACTGATGTTTCATTACCTTCTGTCTTGACGTGAACTTTATTTGACATCTTTCCCAAACTTTTGTATAAAAAGAAAGGTAAGTCAATTGGTTGCTTACCAAAAAAAAATAGGAGTCTAAAATGATAAGAAAAAATCATGTGGAATCTCCCTTCTCAGGTGAAGTATTTTTGGACCACCAGCAGCAACTTTGCATAATTATCTTTCATATAACCCTGGGAATGCCATTAGTCATGTCAGCTCCTTTGTGCTTTTGCTTGAGAAACTCTTCACAGCCTTGAATTCTGAATTTTGTGCCTTTGAACCATTCTTCACCATCTCTTGGAATTTCTATAGCTTGGGAGATGATATCTGGTGACACTGTGAGATTCAAAACTCCAAATTTTGATGTTGTCCCTGTAAAATTTATTGCAAAGTCCTTGGATACCTGGACATGGAAACCGTGCAATTTTCGGCAGAACTGTAGGCAGCCTGCCTTCCTGAAAGCCTCCATAGTAGTGGGATCTTCATTCAACAACTTCAAATCCACAGGCTCATACCTTACGGAATAAACACCCTTATTTGTTTTTTTCTTCGATGCCATTGATGCTTTATACTTCTTGCTCCCTCGCTTGTTGATGACACCTATAGAATCAAATTTGAACAAAAACATGCTTTGTGTGGTAAAGTAGCTCTCAAACAGTGACAGTGAGATAATTCACATGCAAGAATTGGACGATGAATGACAAAAAGCAGCTTGGGGGTAAGTTTTTAAAGGTAATTTGACAATTTGAGGTTTAATGATGACACATGTGACCATAAAAGACAGTGATGACAATAGATACGACTTTGCATGTTTGGTAATTATAATAACTTACTTGAATGATCTCACCCCTTTATTTATCTTATTGAAGTTTGAGACCTCACACCACTTTGACACTCTCTGTAGGAAAAAACCCAGTTTTGTAGCGAAAACCGTTTAATTGCTGACATATTTGCTACAGAACTATCAGGCAGTTTTGTACCGAAATATGTTGATTTCCCATATAATTCACTACGAAACTTTGTAAAACTAACAAGTGGAATATTTTGTGATTTAAAAGCGTGGGAATGACAACTAGATGAGATGAGGTAGTTTTGAATGATATGACATGGTTTGAGGTGGGTTTTAGACTTAGGCTAGACATGACCAAATGCAAATTTTTCAAAAATTTCATGAAAATGACTTATGAGACAGCATGAACTTAGGTGAATTACATGTAGAACCTTATCTATGAAAGTTTTTAAACGAACTAGTGATAACAAAAAACTTAAAATTACTCCTACTTTCTTGGAATTGGTAGATAGATCTACAATTGAACCAATAGGGAAGTTGGAATAAATTACGATTTCAGTAGACTAATGGCACTATCCCGTGCATCTCTTAGTATTACAAACACAATCCCTAGCTAGTGGTCATCCGTTAATTCTAGTAAGACCTTGGATTGCAACCATAGATGCCTATATTGGGTGTCGTTCTGGATATATGGTTATATATAATAGGAAGTTCATGAATAACATCACTCTTTATCCCCTTACTGAACCAAGCCCATCAGACAAATCATCAATCAAATGAAAACCTCTACCAATGGAAGGATGTGAATATGAAAAAGAATAAATTAGACTAGTCCTTACCATTGGGTAGGCTCCTCAATTCAAAACAGAAACAGAGGATGATACTATTAACACTTTTATGAATGACCATTGTTCTGTTCCTAATTTAACTCGTCAGATTCTGGAATCTCCCATGATTTGTGAAACATAGGAAATTATTAAACCAGAAGACGAAATATAGAACATGCCTATGAATTCGTCCCATGATAGTATTCCCATTGAAATTGAGTTGGGAAAAACATTTAACATCAACCCGAATCTTTCAGAAACCCAGACAAAAAAATTCCTAAAAGTTCTACAAAACATAAGGAATATTTTTCCTGGGATAACAAAAAAATGAAAGGGATTTCTGCTAATTTATGCACTCATCATATATACATCAAAGAATATTGTCCTCCTGTAAGACAACCTCAATGAAAAATGAACCATGCCTTAAAGAACATTGTCAAATAGGAGATTTAGAAATTGTTGGATGTAGGATTCATTTACCCCATCTTGAACAACTAGTGGTTGTCTTCTTTGGTTATTGCTCCTTAAAATAATGGAAAATGGTGGATCTGCGTGATTATATGGAATTAAATAAAGAAACTCAAAAATACCATTTCCCTTTTCCATTCATTGGCCATGTCTTGGACACCTTAGCCGAGAATAATTTCTTCTCCTTCCTGGATGGGTTTAATGGGCATAATTAGATCCAGATAGCCCTTGAGGACCAAGATAAAACCACCTTCACATTCCCCTAGGGAACCTTTGCATATCGAGTCCTGCCATTTGGTCTTTGTAATGCACCCACAACATTCCAACAGGAAATATTGGGGATTTTTTCTGATATAGTTGACGACAACTTTGAGATTTATATGGATGAATTTACTCCATATGGGGATTCATTTGAAGAATGATTGGAAAATTTAGAAAAAGTGCTTGAAAGATGCAAGCAGACGCATGTCTCTCTAAGTACACTTAAATGTCATATGATGGGGGAAGAGGGAATAGTTCTGCAAAATTTTCTCTCGATTTCCAGAATTCGAGTTGATCCGACCAAGATAGAGGTGATTTTTCACTTTCCTATTCCTAAGACACCCACACAGGTACATATTTTTATTGGTTTCCCTAGTTATTATAGGTTTTTTATAGAAATATTTCCTAAAATAGCATCCCCACTTTTTCAGCTGCTAACTAAGGATGCAAAATTTTTTATGGATAGATGATTGCGGAGTAGCTTTTAGAAAGATCAAGGAACTTGTTTGTGCAGCCCCAATATTGCGAGGATCAGATTGGAAAAATCCGTTTCAAATCCATGCTGATGCCTCTTAAATAGCAGGTGGGGCCGTTTTAGTATAGAAGGAAGTTAAGAAATCATATGTAGTTTACTATGTCAGCAAGAATTTGACTCATGGTGAATTAAACTACAGGGTGACTGAGAAGAAATTCCTAGCTCTTATCTATGCCATCAACAAATTTCGACACTATATTACTGGGTATCCTACTTTCGTAGATACTGATCACACATAAATCAAGTATTTGATGAATAAACCTATCACCCCTGGTCGCATTACAAGATGGTTGCTATTGCGTCAAGAATTTGATATTACAATAGTATACAAACAAGGGAAGGATAATGTAGTTGCTGATTTTATATCTATATTGGATAATAATGATGAAGGCACACCCATAGAGGACATTTTTCCAGATGAACATCTTTTTGCGATTTCCACTAATCCTCTATGGTATGTAGATATTGCTAACTATCTTGCTACAAGAAAGGTGCCTCATCATTTGTCATACAGGGAACATCAAAATATGATTCATCATAGTGCCCAATGCTCCTGGATAACAAGATATCTCATTAATATAGGGTCCAATCAATAAGTCTGGTGCTGTGTATTTGAGGATGACATATATGAAGAACTGAAGGCTGTTCATGATGGTCCTTGCAAAGGGCATTTTGAAGATAAGAGGATAGGGCATAAGTTATTACAGATGGGATACTATTGGCCCTCTATCTTCCAAGATTCTCAAGACTACGTCCATGGATGTGACAGTTGCCAACGGATGGGTCAAACTGGTCGATCATATGAAATGCCACTACAACCCTAGGTAGTCCTTGAACCTTTCGAAAAGCGGGCTATCGAATTTTTTGGTCCATTTAACCCACCTTCACATCATAAGGTCCACATTTTGTTCTAGATAGAATGTGTGACTAAGTGGGTGGAGGCCAAGGCTACTGTGAAAATAACAGAGCAGGTTGTTTTAGAATTTGTATGCGAATACTTTTTTTTTCATTATGGTGCTCCGAGAGAGATTGTTTCAGATGGAGAAGTGTAGTCCACATCACATATGATAGAGAGTTTTAAGAAAAAATATGGAATAAAACAGAGATTCACATCTCTGTATCATCCCCAGGCGAATGGTCAGGTAGAAAGCATGAACAAGGTATTGGAAAATATCATGACAAAGACTGTGGCAAGACATCGTTGGGATTGGGCTGAAAATATTGTGGAAGCTCTCTATGCATACAGAACAACATCGTGGAATACAACATGGTTTTCACCATTTGAGGTAGTTTATGGGGAATCCCCTTGGTTTCCAATAGAATTTGAGATTAGTACACTCAGAACAACTCTTGAGGGAGGATTGGATCTATTAGATGCCCATAAACACTAGGTGGAACAACTAAATGAATGAGATGAAATATGTTTGATGGTTTTCCAGAAGACTGTTATGATTCAGCAACATAGAACAAAATGGAACCATTAATTTATTAAAAATAAGGTGTTTCACAAAGGAGATTGGGCATTACTCAATGATTCTCATTTTAAGGATTTCAAAGGAAATATTTTCTCTCAATGGATGGGGCCTTATGAAGCGGACACAATTTTTTATAATGGAACAATCAGATTTGTCACAATCGATGATACACATTCTTCTTTTATGGTAAATGGACATCGTGTGAGATGGTATCATCATCCAGTTTCTAAGGATGACTTCATTAAACATCTCTCAGAAAATTTTGGTTTAAAGGTTGTTAATGAAGAGAATTCCTCCTCTGCATCCATTAAATAAAAAATTAATATAAATAAAATATTGTTACTACTCAATTGTTTTTTTGCAAGAACCACTACTGGTGTGCAATTATGAGGAGATGGAAAATTTTCTAAGTGTTGGATGTTGTTACTCCTTTGATGCTGTTACTCCTCCGATGTCGTTACTCCAGAAAATTTTCTAAGTGTTGGATGTTGTTACTCCTCCAATGTTGTTACTTCGGAAATCTTCTAAGTACCCGATGTTGTTACTCCAGAAATTTTTCTAAGTACCTATTGTTGTTACTCTCATGATGCTGCTACTCCAGAAAATTTTACTAATTTTGGATGATGTTACTCCTTCGATGTTGTTACTCCTCCAATGATGTTACTCTATAAAACTTTCTAAGTGGTGGGTGTTGTTACTCCTATTATGTTGTTACTCACCCAGTTTTGTTGCTCCAAATTTTTTTTCTAAGTGTCCGGTGTTGTTACTCCCTCACTGTTGTTACTATGCTAGGATGTTAGTCTGCTGAGTTAAGTCACTAGGTACGTCCCCATTGACTTTTATGAATGTGATTGAATATTCCATTGAAAATACATTTGTAATGCCCTTGGACGATCATTTATTAAGTTGGAGGGGGCATGTTGTCATAATCAAATAATGACATAATCAAATCATAATGATGATTTTCCAACGCCTTCATTATAACTTGTGTTTATAGTACATCCCATGATTTTCACCATTATTTCGCATAATTATTGAAATGCATCAGGACTCAAAGTAAGTACATTCGGAGAAGCTAATCATTCCTTTCTAAATCTTGCGAAATAATTACCATTACCATTTATCATTTTTAACATAATATATTTTGATTTTCCTTTTTTTTCGAAATAATATCCATTTTCTACCATTACTCCATTCCATTTCTTTACCATGCTATCACTGCAAAGGAGTAACTACTAATATTCCCCCCCCAATAGTCCTTTGTTGTTTCGAAGTGCTGCTAAAGAGCTTCTGTGGGATGGGAAGATTGGCCAAGAGAAATGATCCCATAAATACAGCTCTAGTCCGTAGTAATGTAGTTGCATGGAAAATTTTTATAGACGCAGGATGGGATGTATGTTTCGACAAATTGTAGATATTTTATGAAAAATTTACAGAAGAATTTGTTGTAAATCTGGATAGGAACCATTCCAGAGTGTGAGGCTTAGAAATTATTGTTACTGAGGAGGTTATTTTAGTGGTCAGTGGATTGCCTCAGCAAGGGCATAAATAGTTTTCACGAAAAAATTCCCTGCCAGAATTTCCAGAGTTGTTTCTGCAAGATGGAGAGAGGGTGATTCAGAAACGGAGAGGATATGATCGATAATATCTGCCACATCCATGGGGAGAGGTGGCATAATTTGTTATGAGGTATGTAACTTGCGAGGGTAGATTCACCACCCTGTTCAAATATCACTTTAAGCTCCTATCTCACCTCTGATATCGGCAGGCACAAGTTCACTCCCTAGAATTGCCTTTCCTTCTTTTGAAAAGTCTCTAGCTGATGAAACAATCTTCCCGGTGATTGAGGAAGGTGTTGGTGGTTCTTATAAATCATGGGCTAGTTTTTTTACTAGTAATTCATGCATAGGCTTAATTTCATGTTCCCTAGGCACAATTTCTTGAGATGACAGAGGAAGAAGTAGAAGCTGTGATAGCTACGGGAGAGGAAGAAGAGCGAACATCTCCTGCTGGATCATCTGAGGAAGATGAGCTAGAAGAAATGGAAGAAGAAGAACCAACATCTCCAGCTGGTTCAACAGAAGAAGAGTTTCCAGAAGAAATGGAAGAAGATGAAGAACCAACCTCTCCTGTTGGTTCATCAGAAGAAGAGGAACCAGAAGAAATGGAGGAAGAAGAAGCCACAATTTATGTTGTTACACAAGAACCAACATGTATTGTTGAATCATTAGAGAAAGACGAAGCAGAAAGAATGGACATAGAAGAGGTCGTAACCTATGTTCTTACAAAAGAACCAGCATCACCTGTTGGCACGACAAGAGAAGAAACAATAAATATATAAGGTGGTATAGATGAGGCTGTTACAAAAGAATCGACCCCGCCTCTAGGACCTATTGATGTGGGAATTATGGAAACAAAGGATAGAGCTGATTTCGTTCCTTAGGAATCAACACCCACTATTGAGAAACAAAGAGAATCACTATCAGTTGGAGGACTGGCAAGTGATGTTGTTACACAAGAACCAACACCACTTGTCCAACAGAATTTGAATCTTGAATTAGGTAGTGGTGTTACATAAGAACCACCACTAATTTAGAAGAGAGAGGAAATTGTTGAAGAGACATGTACTATAGTCTACACTGTTCCACAAGAAACAATGTCGACTATAGGACAAAAAGGTGATAAAGAAGAAGGCTTGGTCCTAAAAGAAAATGAATATGTTGAAGAGAAGGAGCCTGAGGTAGCAGACATGATAAAAACATATATAGAGGAGAATTCTCCTCATTCTTTGTTTCCTGCTAATCTACCGAGGGGTGCAAAGAATTTTTGTTCTCGTCAGCGCCTTATGGAAGAAGTAGTTGTCCCTCCAGTATTAGAATTTTCCTGGATGAGTTTTGCTAGAATTAATGGTAAAACCATTGGCGAATCACCACCTATTGATTCACAACCAGAGTGGCCTGAAGAGTTCAATGTGTAAACACAAGAACCCATATTGAAAAAAGGGAAGATGACAGAGAATGCCACTCCACCAATCGAAAATTACCTAGACTAAAGCTAACTTGTAGGAGTTGCAGACAATGCCTGAGTCTTTAGAAGAAAACCTTACAACAGAATAAGAACAGAGGATGGATGTCGAAGGTGTCGTCCAAGTGGTTGTAGAAATTCCTGAACTAGAAAGGGAAAATGAAATGACTGCTCTCGAGGAGAGGGGACAATTTAGGGAGGATTTGGTGAAAAAGGAGCTAGTCAATGTTTTTGTTGACAGAAACCCACCAATTCCTGAACCAACCACGGTTCCAGTAGAAGAAGTTGTTTTTTATAAATAATTTGTAGAGGAGTGCGTGAGAAGAAGACCACCTCTCAAGGAGAGATACCAGCTTCAATTTAAGGAGTCTATGCGGTTGAAAATAGATATTCGTAAGATAAGGAAGGAGGTATCGTGACTAAAGAAGAATGTAAGAAAAAACAAAGGGAAGGTTGTGAAGCCCATGACCAAAGTTGTTTCTATGGCTACATATACTGGCCCTATAGAACATATATTCTAAGCTCAGGAATTTCTCTTATCAGCCGAAATCCAAAAATGACAAATTTTCATGGCCTGTCTCCAGCAAAGGGACCATCACATTGAAAGAACACAAAGAGGAGATGAAGAGGGTCCATGAGTAGGCAACACAAACCATTACTGGGTAAATAGATCAGCTCGATAGATAAAGGCAGAAGCAAGAAAGGAAAAGGAAAAAGATTGAAAGCTTAGAGGAGCGGGTGCTGATGTTGAAAGATGATAAGGAGAAATTTTTTACCTTGACACAGCAGGAAATGGCTTGTCGGCCTCTCGCTCATAGTTATGCCTTGTTTCTCCATGAAAAAATCATTTTCTTTTGCCTAAAGAGCATTCATAGTGAGATTAATCATGAAATAAAATATCCGATACAATTTCTTCACATCCTAGGGATTCACGATGTTGTGAATCAACATTTGATGTGTGAATTATACAAGAATGACTACTTCTTAAGGGATGACCAAAATTTCAATCTATTCCCATTTGTGGAAACATCCATTTGAGAGCTTTTACCTCCTACACCATTAATCAGGTTAAGAAGAAAAAGGTTTTTGATACATTTGAAGAGAACCAAGCTATAATGCCACTTATGATAAGAAGAGAGAATGGCCAGTCTGTGAACATCTACAACAAACTGTTGGAAATATTGAGAGCAGGGTGAATTAGTATTTCTTTCCAATTGTTATTTTTACCAACTAGAACACTTATATTTAGAACACAAATGAACAATAAGAATAAATTCTTTTATTAATATTCATAAGTACAATATTTGTGTAGGGCTCCAACCCTAGATGAAGACACCAATCTTCAATCCCCCAGGCTCCAACCTGTATTATGCCAAGCACCGACTTGGACTTCCCAAGGCCCCAACCTTGTTAGTTTGAGGCACCAACCTCTAGGGATCCAATCCTATCTCTGGTATAGGCTCCGACCTGGTTTCTTGAGGACTCCAATCCTCTAGGGCTCCAACTCTATCTTCCAAGGCACTGACCTTGTCTCTATGAGGCTCCAACCTCTTGGGCTCCAACCCTCAATTTCACTTCATCAAAATATGTTTGGTTATTCTTCATGGCTCCCAAAGTCTTCTTCAATGAGCCATGTAAATATTCAACTATCTCCTCACATAGTCTCCACATCACGTCATCAATGATAACACTTGTCTTCTCATGAATGTGCCTCCACTGCTCTTCATATCACCCAAAAACTTTCTCCAAGTTACCTCTTGATGGCTTCATCAATGCATCATCGTCTTCAATATTATCTCCATAATACCTTCAATATCTCTTCAAGTTACTCCAAGATTTCCTTCAAGATTCTTCAAGAGTGTCTTCACAAGATGCTCCAAGAGTGATGTTAATAGATCTCCATATCACCTTGAAGGGGTCTTCAATTTCTTCAAAGACTTCTAATATTACTCCAAAAAAATCATTCAAATATCCTCAATAATAAACTACTCCATGAACTTCTTAAGAGACTATTATTCAAAGCTACCAAAAACACTGTCAAGAATTCCAAGGCTCTTGAAAAATTGATGCTAATGATGTGCCACAATTCAAAGTTTATTTAGATGCTACAACTGCTCACAAGTCCGAGTTACTGTACCTCCTCAGTTCATTGTGCTACTAATCTGAGCCTTGTTTGTGATCAAAAGTTTGATGCATAAGTGTTAAGCCTTAATAGGTCAACAAACTAAGCTTTAAGTTCTTTGTTTAATCCTCCAAGTCTACTCTTTGGTCTGAAATAATATAGAAGACTGTCACCACAGTATATGTATTACCACCGAGCTAGTTGTTCGATCTTAACATAGATAGCACTGTAATCTAGACTGAGTTTCCTATCAAGCTTGCACTTAGGGCAACCACAGGTCTGGCTTGAAAAATTGTCACTGTTTGAGGTGGTTGTCCAGCAAAGAAAAATAAACAAACAGTAATGTATCCTTTTAAAAATATGCCCAAAATGTAATTTTTTTCTTCACCTCAGAATCCTGTAACTACTTTGTTTCTTCACCAAAATTTGTTGGCTGAAATGAGGTGTATAGTGTCATATATATACTAGTTTGACCTCCAATGAAGAGACATGTCTCTTGAGGGAACATGACAGCCTACACAAGTAAGCTCAAGTTGGCTATGAAAAAATAATATTTGTTCCAACTTATAAATTCAATTTCTCACAATCTAGGAGGATTTATGAGGCGTATAATAGCTCATTAGAAAGGGAAAAATATACTCTACAAGATGATGCAAATTTAATGCTTAGGTGAGGTCATATTCCCATCAAGAAATTTATTTTTCTTTGTCGCTGTTCTTGAAATTTTTAGTTCAGACCATGAGATGACTGCTTTGGAATTTGATTTTTTGTGGTCCTTGATTCTTTATGGATAAGGATATAGGGACAAAATTAAGGGCTTTTCCATAAGGCCTTCAAAGTAGTCTTCCAACCATCATCCATATCATTAAATGCGTTATCATGATTTCCAGCTATGTCATCATATGTCATCAAGTATAGTGTACTTATTTATGCTATCGTGTTCATGATAGGCACTTAGGATTTACATCAATATTTAGGGCATTATGATCATTAGGTATTTAGGACAAGACTTTTTCCTAAGTGACATGACATCTTTATTAGTGGCATGTGCTCTTAGTATCTTCATTAATAGCATCCTTATCACCTATGGATTTCATGAGATATTGACATAACAATAATATTTGTCATCTCGATTAATGCCATATTGACGTCAATGACAACCTTGATTAACAATCTCGCCCTTTGTCATTCATGGAAATATTCTTGCCCTTCCAATATTCTCTCCCCCTTTGAAATCAATGGAAAATAGGGTGCCCAAATATTCCCCCTATCAAACTGCTTCTCTTCATCATATTTTATTCATCAATAATAGTTCTTCATAGGTATTTGTCTCTCATTCTCATGGTGCTCTTCAATGAACTCGCTCCCCCTAAGCCTTTGCATATCTTCATGTAAATGGTCAATCGACTCCCCTTGCCTACATAGCCTTTGCTAGCTCTTTTTTTTTCATCGACAAGAAAGATTATATCCTTTTGATCAAGTCGAAGACATCTTCAACAATGGTGCATTTGGCGAGTAATGGATCATGTTCTTCAATGGAAATGATCTTTCAAGATTTTCCATCCGTGATTCATCAACAGTTGGATAGTTTCAGCAAGGATAGTTAAGAATCACAAGCTCCCCCTAACAATATGCATGGTCTCCTTTTTGGCAGTCTCATCATCAAAAATTGAAATATCAAGGATGAATTCATCAAGTCAACAACATGTGTTGTTGGTTGAAGTGTTCAAGAGACTTCTGGATTTAGCTTTCTTCCTTCTCTATACTTGTGTAACTTTTTTCTTTGGCATGGTTCTAGCTTGTGTAGAGGCCCAAGTCAACTTGCAATCACGTGCCATATGTCCAATGCTATGGAAATAGAAGCACTCTATTTTGTTCATGAATAAGAAATCATGACTTCTTCTTGCAAAATTTCTTCAAGGAGATTGACGGGGACCATTATATTTGTCTTTGTGATATGCCCTATAGTATTTTTCCATGTGCCCAAAGTTTGTACAAGAATAGAAATAACCAATAAATATACTTTGGTACCTCGGAGATGGAGTTTTCATTGATGTACTTCTGAAGTATTTTTGCCTTGGGATTCTTTGATGATATTCATTGCCATTTTTATTCTTGACACCATCTGCAAGTCTCCTTGGAATAGAATTTCTTCCATTGTTGTCTTCATTCTTCTCCTTGCCCTTGTTGGAACTGGGAGCATCAACATTTCTTTCTAGGTTCCTCACATCTTTGTTGTTTGAAGCATTATCGTTCTTGCTTGAGGATTCACCTACATAGCCAAGATCTGATTTATCAAGGGGAGACCTTTTCTGACTTAGGATGTCATCTAGGGTTTTAGAGTTTTTCAAGTTTTTATTCAGCAATTCAACTTCCTTTTCAAGAAAAACAATTTCTCCATTCAACTTTTCACAATCTTCATCATTCATAAGTAGTTTCTTCTTCATTTCTTCCATCATCCTTGTTGAGTCATGTGCTTCAATTTTAAGGGAGATGATATTTTATTTCATTATGAAGAATTCTTCATTCTCCTTTGCTAGACTGCTCTCCATTTCTTCTTTTATTCTTGTAGCTTCACATGTTTCGGCCTTGAGAAGCTTGATGTTAGATTTTAGTTTCAAGATTTCTTCATCCTTTTTGTCTAGGGCATATCATGGTGTTTCTCTCCTTTTCTGCTACATTAACTTTTCCTTCTCTGAATTCCAAAGTTTCCCTCACCTTCTCAGCTCCTTGCGCTTGTTTCCTTGCTTCTTCTAGTTGAGATCTAAGAGAGGAGACCTCTTCCTTGTATTGACCAATATTTGCTTCAATATTGTTCAAGCTCTTAGGTCTTTGTTATAGGTGGCTTGAAAAATTTCCTTCCCTTTTATTTTCCTTATCCAATTGATATTTCATAGATATGATTTCTTCATGATGCCTTCTTTTATTTTGATGAAATTCCTCCTTCAGTTTGGCAAGCTCTTCATCTCTTTCTTGAACTTGAAGCTTGACAATGTCAACTTCCTTCCTTATATTGTTTTTGTCACCAACTTGTGCTTTCTTATTAAATTCCTCATTTGACTTTCTCAACTTTTTGATCTCTTCCATGGAAGCCATATGTTTATTCAGGAGATCTTCTTTAAAGTCTTCTTTGTTCTCTTCATTTTATAGGTCTTCTTTAGCCTTGTTGTCATCTCTTTTATCTTCAACTTCCTTGAAGGATTCTGGACTTCTTTCTTGTTTTCCATCATCTTCTTAACTAGAGATCATGGTCAATGATCCTTTTGAGTGAAGATCCTGAATTTTGTCCCACATGACTTTTGCTAACGAACATTTTTCAAAATTTCCCTTCACAGAATTTGGTAACCCATTCAAAATTTCCTTCATTTCTATTGTATTGTACTCCTTGGATTCTTCGTCCATCATGTCATTAGTAATTACTGATTTCCAAACTTCAATTCCTTCAGTCTTCAAGAAATTCCTCATTCTTGCCACCCATATATCAAAATTTCCATTGAACAATGGAGCCTTCGCAAATTGATTTAATTGAATTTCAATGGTTGAGGAAGACACATATTTAGAAGGATTGGAGACTTTCTTCCTTGGCTTTTCCATTTGTGTTCTAATGATCAACCTTCAAGCTGCTAGGCTTTGAGTGAAGGTATTGGCTCTGATACCAATTGTTGGAAATACTGAGAGGGGTGTGAATCAGAATTTATTTCCAATTGTTATTTTTACCAATTAGATCACTTATATTTGGAACACAAATGAAAAATAAGAATAAATGATTTTATTAATATTCATAAGTTAAGTACAAAATTTGTGTAGGGCTCCAACCCTAGATGAAGACACTAATCTCCAATCCCCCAGGCTCCAACCTGTATTATTCCAAGCACTGACTTGGACTTCCCAAGGCTCCAACCTTGTTAGTTTGAGGCACCAACCTCTAGGGCTCCAACCCTATCTCTAGTATAAGCTCTGACCTGGTTTCTTGAGGACTCCAATCCTCTAGGGCTCCAACCCTATCTTCCAAGGCACCGACCTTGTCACTATGAAGCTCCAACCTCTTGGGCTCCAACACTCAATTTCGCATCGTCAAAATATGTTTGGTTATTCTTCATGGCTCCCAAAGTATTCTTCAATGAGCCATGTAAATCTTCAACTATCTCCTCACTTAGTCTCCACGAAATTTTATCAATGATAACACTTGTATTGTCATGAATGTGTCTCCATTTCTCTTCATATCACCCAAACAATTTCTCCAAGTTACCTCATGATGGCTTCATCAATGCATCATCGTCTTCAATATTATCTCCATGATATCTTCAATATGTATTCAAGTTACTCCAATATGTCCTTCAAGATTCTTCAAGAGTGTCTTCACAAGATGCTCCAAGAGTGATGTTGATAGATCTCCATGTCAACCTTCAAGGGGTCTTCAATTGCTTCAAAGACTTCTAATACTACTTCAAAAACATCATTCAAATATCTTCAATAATAAACTACTCCACGAACTTCTCAAGACACTATTATTCAAAGCTACCAAAAATACTATCAAGAATTCCAAGGCTCTTGAAAAATTGATGCTAATCATGTGCCACAACTTAATGTTTATTTAGATGCTACAACCACTCACAAGTCTGAGTTACTGTACTTCCTCAATTCATTGTGCTACTAATCCGAGCCTTGTTTGTGATCACATGTTCGATGCACAAGTGTTAAGCCTTAACAAGTCAGAAAATTGAGCTTTAAGTTCTTTGTTCAAGCCTCCAAGTCTGCTCCTTGGTCTGAAATAATATAGAAGACTGTCACCACCACAGATGTATTACCACCGAGCTAGTTGTTCGATCTTAACATGGATAGCACTGTAATCTAGACTGAGTTTCCTATCAAGCTTGCACTTAGGGCAACCACAGGTCTGGCTTGAAAGACTGTCACTATTTGAGGTGGCTGTCCAGTCAAGAAAAATAAACAAACAATAATGTATCCTTTTAAAAATATGCCCAAACTGTAATTTTTTTCTTCACCTCGGAATCCTGTAACTACTGTGTTTGGTCACCTAAATTTTTTGGCCGAAATGATGTGTCTAACGTGATATATATACTAGTTTGACCTCCAACAAAGAGACATGTCTCTTGAGGGAAAATGACAGCCTACACAAGTCGGCTCAAGTCGGCTAGGCAAAAATAATATTTTTTCCAACTTATAAATTCAATTTCTCACAATCTAGGAGGAGTTATGAGGCATATAATAGCTCGTTAGAAAGGGAAAAATATCCTCTACAAGATGATGTCAATTTCATCCTTAGGTGAGGTCATATTCCCATCAAGAAATTTATTTTTCTTTGTCGTTGTTCTCGAAATTTTTAGTTCAGACCATGAGATGACTACTTTGGAATTTGTTTTTGTGCAGTCCTTGATTCTTTATGAATAATGATATAGGGAAATAATTAAGGGCTTTTCATTAAGGCCTTAAAAGTAGTATATCAACCATCATCCATATCATTAAATGTGTTATCATGATTTCCAACTATGTCATCATATGTCATCAAATATAGTGTAGTTATTTATGTCATCATGTTCATGATAAGCACTTAGGATTTACATCAATATTTAGGGCATTATGATCATTAGGTATCTAGGAAAAGACTTTTTCCTAAGTGACATGACATCTTTATTAGTGGCATGTGCTCTTAGTATCTTCATTAATAGCATCCTTAGCACCTAAGGATTGCATGAGGTATTGAAATAACAATAATATTTGTCATCTCGATTAATGCCATATTGACATTAGTGACAACCTTGATTAACACAAACATGCCACCTTTTTAAAGATTGAGGGATACAAGGAATGAATGTTTGCCACAAAAAAATGGTTACTTTCCAAGATGATTCTCATGACGACTACCAGAGGATATGGATGTTGTCATCATCAACTATAAAAAACTGGGAGACTTTTTGGGCACCTAAATTTGCACAAGAATTAGAGAGACTGCCATGATACGTTGTGTTGGTTCTGAAAGAGGTGACTTTTTATTGACAACTCTAGTGCTTCCTCATTTAATTATCAACCCAGGGTAAGTCTTTTTATTCCAAGAGTGTCAGCACAATATATGCGAGTCAGTTTGCCTACAGATGCTCCTTGTCAATTACGAGGGAGAATTTACTAACTTCCTAATCTTTCTTATCCTATGAGGGATGACTTGGATGGGTTTCTAACCTAGGATTGGGCAACATGAATTTTTGTTTCTCTAATGGAATGAAACAATAGTTTAACTGAAATGAACATCAATCTAGATAAACCAAGTAGACATTGAATTGAACAACGATGGAATTGAATGGAACAACAATCTAACTCAGCTAATCAGTAATGGAATCGAATTGAATCAGCAGTCTAGCTAACTAAGAAATAATGGAACAAAAGTATAACTATTTGTGAAGTAATGGAACAACAAGATAACTAAGCTGGACAGTAATGAAATAGCAGTATGACTGAAGCGGATTAAATAACTCGTACAACAAGTAATTAAGTAATTTTTCAATGGAGTTCTTTTTATGACTTAATTAATCAACATTGATCGGTGGTTGAACGCTTCATTATGCTAGAAAGAGAATGCAATTCATAAAGACATATAATGATAAAATCAACTTATTCTATGATTTGTAATTCAAATGCAATGATATCAAAGGAACTGGAACTATCTATTGATAACAAAACATTGCCGCAAGTCGGAAAATAAAATTGCACTTGTCCTACTTTAAGAACGCAATTTCTAACAATCCTGAAGAAAGAGGACTATATTTGTATTGAATGGAAATATATGTTACGACTGTATCATATTCATAAGCATTGGTTCTATAACTACACAAAGTATGCAAACATGCATGGAGCATATAGAGGTTGGGCCCAGACCACCAGAAGCCTTAGCACTGTAAAAAATTCAAAAGATGATTATTCAAGGCCCTATATTACATGCAGTGATGTTACAAAAATGCAATTAGACAGACTGTTCTAATTTGTCTATGACAGAATAAATTTCCTGTCTCGTTTCTGACTCCCCTTCTCCTGCGTCCTTTTCCCTTTTTAAGGTGATTTCAAAAGTTTCGAAAGTGTTTCTCAAACGAAAACCCGCTATGCGTGGTTGTCGTTTGAGTTATTGGAGTCAGATTCGTTTTTTTTCCTTCCACCGACTGCTGGAATTGCTAGGATTTCATATTCTCACATCCATTGGTTGGCTTCCATTCCCTAATGGTCCATGCATTCTGCTTTCCTACATATGGAGATAAGAGAAGTTAGTTTCTTATTATAAAAAACATCATTTTCATCATGAGTCGGATTGTTCCTGTTTTCATGATATTTTATTCTTTATTGTTAATATGAAGAGGGATTTCGCCGAAATTATAACATAATTTGAAATATTTACAGGGTGAGAATCATACCTTAATTTGGGCCCAACATACTCCCCTGCTTACCTAGTTGCATGTCCTCATGCAAATAGATGATTGAGATGTAGCTGTGTTAAGGAGTAGGCAAGGTAGGCATTTTCGTTGTATGTTTTGAAGCCTTGTTTTATTTTTATGAGTGCAAAGGCCGCACCTGTGGCTCCCTCTGTTAATTCATAATTGTGATTATAATCCTCAAGAGGATACCAGGGGAGAGGGTTTCTGTATCTGCATCCCAACCTGGCAGGCCCCATGCTGTAAACTAGGCTGTTGTATGAAAGGAATCTAGAGGCAACATCCTTGAAATTCCTGTAATTGAATGGTTCCTAATTCTTCACATTGTTTGTGGAGGCCATCCACCTTTGCTTGGCTGCTACTAAGGCCGCTTCCTGAATGTCCTCAAAGTATTCTCGTGCATTTTCGATGATATCTTTATGGATGAGTCCTAGCCTAGTCTTCACACCTAGCCTTCTCATGAAGTTTTAATGCTGGATTATTAGTTGCAAGGGTTTCGTAGGCTCCCCCTGACCCATAAATCTAGACTATGTTCTCTTTTCTAGAAGATACCGTAGGTTTTGGCTCACCTGATCTGGCTTTTAGCAAATGAAAGGAAGGCTTGCAGCTGTACATCCCCTATGAAGGGTCTAGGGTTTCTTTTCGTGTCTTATTCTAAGAAGAATTTATGCATGTAAAGCTCACACAAGAGGCGTTGGACCTGCTCATCCTGATCGTTACAACATTGGAAAAATTTCTCTATGGTCCTAAAGGTAGTGGGTTTCCATACTCTAACAACTTTAACTTTCAAGAGTAGATATTGTTCTGTTAGGAACAAGGCATAGTTGGTTGTCAGAGCTCTGCATGATAGAGCACCATCATAAAGAGAGAAAATTGTAGAGATTTGATTCTTAGCTTTCTATACCTTCTCTTGTACCACTTTAACCTTTTCCTGCTCTCCTCTAAGTTGGGCGAATGTCTCATCTTCTGTGACAGAGAGGTCAGTGAAATTATTTTGCAGTGCCTGATATTCTTGTAATGGCACCCCCTATTTTCTGCACTGTGTTAGTTCATGCCACACTTGCACTAGTTCATTTTGTAATCTCTATTTGCAACTATCTCTACCAAATGGGCATAGGTAGGGGTTTCCTCTATTTGGGTCCCCTTTTCTTCTATAACCTTCTTCTCAGTTTGGGTGGAGGCTTCGATGATGTTTTCCAGTTCTGTTTACACTTCAGCCTCAATGGTGTCTACCAGGTTGGTCTATACTTCAATTTAAGTAGTGGTTATCAAATTGGTTTATGTTCCAGTTTCTATGGTGTTGGATAAGTCAGTTTACTTTTCACTTTCGACAGTATTTACTGGTTCTGGCAATAGAGGTTTCTGTTCTTGGCTTTCTGGCCCTTCTTTATTTTTTCAGTTGCTTCCTCAGATATTTCACCAATTTTTCCAATCTCTTGCAGGGCCTTCTTAGTTTCTCACTTCTCCTCTCATCTGAATCTTCACCTATTCTTATTTTAGCAGGTGATAGCATATCAGAATTCTCTTTTTCGAGGATAGCATCTATAATGGTGTTTCTAACTACATCTTCAGAATTGACCTCGATGTGAGGGTCTTGACTAGGAGGAGTGATGCTACCTCCTAGTGACAAAGAGGTTATCTGTGTGTGTGTGCTCTACTCCACAAGGACAGTGTCACCTGAATAATCCTATGATTTGAATCTCTCGTCTGCCTGTCCATCACTATACACTTCATAATTATCAATAGGAGATAGAGCCTCATCATCTTGTGGTTCCTCTTGGTTAGGTAAGACATTAGTGTGACTAGAGCTGCTAGTGGTGGCAGTTTTATCAGCAAGTTCCTCTTGCTCCCCTACTTCCAATGAGTTCCTAAATTCATATTTTGTGCTTATTTTTCCTAGGAATTAGGCCATTTCCTCCTCGAATTCTTTCAAGGGTGAATGGGATGGCTCTGCTTCCTCCATGGGGTTCGAAGTTCCCTGGGGTGTTCTGTGCCATTTTTTCCTATTTGGATCTGATGTTGAGGTTCGGGTTCTTTTTCTTCTTAGAGGATTTACCCTAAGGGGCTCAATTTCAGTTCCCTCGGGGTTTACTTCTGGTTCCTGTGCCTCTGGGTTGATGAAATTATCCCATGCTATCAGTTGCCTATCTAGCTCATGAATGATGATTAATTTTATTAAGCCTTGGTGACTAACCACTGCTTGGGGCTTCTTGGCCTTCCTTAATTGAACACCAGTATCATGCAATACAAAATTAAAAAAGGTAGGCAGATTAATTGATTTTTTTTTTTGGGAGCAGCTAAAAGTTTGAGCTATCGAGGTTTTACCACATCTCGACGTCCTTCGCATGTAATAAACTTCTAGATGAATGCCGCCAGCTCCTTCCATGGCTGGTGTAAAGAGGTAGGGTTAATCCCTCTATTTTTTCGTTCCAATGGTTCATCTGGGTCCTAGTATACTGCTACTGCTTCTCTCAGGAGGAGATGCTTTTATGCCCATCTTTCCCCTTATGCTGGTATTCCAGAAACTTCTTCTATAATTCCCTCTGTAACTGGTATAGTTCATCCATTAAATCTAGTTTTCCCTTCCTACAGATTTTGTGGAAATTCTATTGCAATTCTCATGTTGGATCCTTGTAGTTTGTGTGCATATGTCATCCATCTAGCTAGCTAGAGGATGGCACTCACTGCCTCTGAAATCGAAAATTTTGCAGGCTCACTTCGAAGGGTATTTCCTCCCATAACTGATATGCTCTTTTCCTCCAATTATTTTTCTTCTTGGCTCTGTTGTTTCGACTGGGTGTTGTCTTCAGGCAGAGGAGAGACTGCTACTCTACATCAATAATCTTCATGCCTTAATTTTAGTGTTTATCGATGTGTCTGACAAGATTCGTGCAGGAATTTCACATGCTTTCTGAATTAAGGCCAATTACACCCCCTCTCTTGAAGAAAGGGTGCCCACGCCCTCAAGTACAGAAGAGATTTGGCTGGTTATGAATGTGGACATGGGAATGTCATAATTTGGTAAGTCTGCATGCGAAGGATCGGCGGTTGAGCGATTACTACATATGCGACAAAAAGGTTAGATTAAGAAGTTTTCATAATTGCATCTTTTGTGGAAATGACCGACAAGCGAGAGAAAATAGAATTACCATTATTATGATATGATGTCTTTGCATGAATGAAAAGTTATGAAGGAAGCAAGACTGAGTTAAGTAATGATTGGTGTTGTCATTCCAAAGTTCAAAATATGTAAACAAATCTTTGTTAATTATTCTTATGGTAAGTCATGATTGTTACTAATTTGAGTAATAGCTTTTTGGTTGAAAAGATAAAAGAAAAATGGAAGACAAGGTGTATATAACAGTAATTGGTTATTAAAGGGGCATTCTTTCATACCACAAGAAAAGCCACCACTGCCATCAGGCGTTCATAGCCTTGATAGGGTTGCTATTTAACCCAAAAAATGAGCCATGATCCTTATGTAAGAATAGTTGTTTTGCCAATTTTATGGAGAGATCAGCATGCTAGTATGGTGGCTAGGTAACCATGGTGCCACTCACTAGATTTGTAGCAAAGTGATCAGGTCGGCTTATGATGGGACCTCTTGTCCTTCAAGTTACTAAGAAGGTCATTACCCTGGTGTGGTTTCCATAATGGGCATGCCAATTTCTACACCCCTATGAACATGGTATGCTGGCTCATGATGAGACCCCCATCCTCTCTTAAGATTTGCATGTAAATGTAGTACTTCCTTTTGGATTGTAACATTTTGATCTATAAGGAGGTCACTGTGCTGGTGTGGTAGCCAGATAGTCACAATGCCATTCATTAGAATTGTAACATAGTGATTAGGCCAACTCATGATGAGAACTCCTTTCCTTCTAGTAGATGAGAAGTTAATTACCCTGGTGTGGTAGCCATAATGGGCATTTCACTTGTTAAATCCTTATGAACATGGTAGGCTGGCTCGTGATGAGACCCCCTATCCACTTAAATATTTGCATGAATACACAATGATTGTTAAGGGAGGCTCATTTACTCCTTAAGGGTGAGGGATGGTGAAAGAAGTAGATAAAATAATACCATTCATACCCCTTTTTCCATTTCTTCATGTTGTAGGGACATATTACTCGAATAGTGAAAAAGAAATATCATCATAAGGTCCTAAATTGTTTGATATCATATTTGAACTGTGGATGACTTAGCCATTTATTTCATGTGTGCATAATTTCATCTTCATGTTTAAGAATTATAGTGCCAAAGG
The DNA here is from genome assembly GCA_034641835.2 of Pinus albicaulis. Taxonomy (NCBI): domain Eukaryota; kingdom Viridiplantae; phylum Streptophyta; class Pinopsida; order Pinales; family Pinaceae; genus Pinus; species Pinus albicaulis. Next base: position 357,681,205 of record CM076569.1, read on the forward strand.
GCATCATATTTGTAATTTTACCATTTTCCCTCTCTCTTCCAACTGCCATTCCCTACACATAGTTACTCAATCATAAAAGGAATGGCTATTTAAGTTCCTCAAACAGTAGCTATTAAAACATTGAGTAGTAGTTGTTTATAGATTGTTCGGCATTAAAAAAGCTCAAAAATGGTTGTTTAATTAGAATGAACAACAACGGTTCAAATATGAAAGAACAGTTGTTTCTGAATTGAACGGAAAAATTAAAGACATAGTGGTGCACAACTGTTCATTTCATCCGAATGGCAGTCTTCCAAGAAATGAACAACAGTTGTTAAGGAATTGAACCTCAGATTTAAAAACACAGCAAAAAGCTGTTACATTCGGTTGAAGCATGACCATTCAAAAATCGAACAATAGCTGTCCATGAATTGAGCAACAAAATTAAAAACACAACAAAAATTTGTTCAATTCTGTTGAACCGTGGCCGTTCAAAAATTGAATAGCATTTGTCCATGATTTGAAGAGAAAAATTAAAAACACAGTCAAAAAGCTGTTCAATTTGGTTGAATAGCGTCTGTTCAAATATTGAACAACAACTGTTCTCGAATTGAACAACAAAATTAAAAAAACACAGTCAAAAAGTTTGTTAAATTTGGTTGAACAATGGCCGTTCAAATATTGAACAATAACCGTTCTCAAATTGAACAAAAAAAAGGAAAACATAGAAAAAAGCTGTTCAATTTGGTTTAACCACGGCCGTTCAAAAATTGAACAACAACCGTTCTTGAATTGAACATAGAAATTAAAAAACACAGCCAAAAATCTGTTTAATTTCGCTGAACAGTAGCCGTTCAAAGATTGAACAGTAGTTGTTCTTGAATTGAACAGCAAAAATAAAAACACAACAAACAGTTGTTCAGCTCGGCTGAATAGTAGCCATTCAAAAATTGAACAACAAAGTAAGAACACTGCAGATGTTGTTTAATTTAATCAAACAACAGTCGTTCAAACATTGAATAGTAGTTGTTTGCAAATTGAACAGAAAAAACGAAAAAAGACAAAAAAAAAAAAAAAAAAAACACAATATTACAATGAAAATGGATTGAAAATGGGAAGAATGTACAAGAAGAAAAACAATTATGTACATTATTTACAAGTGATGTTATCAAACCTCTCATGTACTTGAGTTTGTGGGGTTGTCACCCCCTTGCACCACAACTTGGATGGTGGGATCATTTCATGCCTGTTGACAGAAAGATTCTTTCATGAGAGGTTTGTGATAGAGGCGTACTCTGTGCTCATTAACTCGAAATGTTGAGCCAGACCCATCTATAGTGGTCAAGGTGAGGGTACCATTGCTATGTACTTCCTGAATCTCATATGGACAGAGCCACCTTGTTTGCAGTTTTCTTGAAAGTCTTAGAATCTGGAATCATAGAGGAGTGCCCAATCTCTTTTTTGAAATACCTTCCTCTTTACTAGGTAGTCGTGCCACTTGGCTTGTTGTTGTTTAATGATCGTTGTGCATTGTAGGGAAAGCAATTGAATTTCATCCAGTTCATTTATTTGCTAGAGTCTTTTAGCTTGAGTGTCTATTAAGTCCAATCCCACTTCCTGGGTTGTTCTTAGTGTTTTAATTTCTAAATCAATAGGGAAGATAGGTTCTCTCCCAAATACTAGCTGATATGGTGAATATCCAATGGTATTTTGCTAGGTTGTTCAATAAGCCCATAAGGATTCTGGTAGTCTAGTGGCCCAGTCCTAATGATGTGCTGCTAATGTCTTGGTAAGGATTTCCTCCAGGACTTTGTTAATTCTTTCGACTTGTCCATTTTCCTACGGGTGGTAAGGAGACACAACTCAGTGAATAATATGGTGATTTCTTAAGGTAGATATGATCTTATTGCCTGTGAATTGTGCCCCTCCATCGGTTATCACTTCCCTTGGCAGGCTGTATCATTCAAATAGTTCAAAGAGAAACTTAATTACTGATTCTTCCATGGCTCTCGACAAGGGTACTGCTTCCACCCTTTTGGTGACATAATCCATGGCAACTAATATGTGGGCTTTCTAGTTTGATGGTGGGTTGAATGGCCCAACGAAGTCAAACTCCCATCATTCAAATGGTTCCACCACCAATTGTGGTTACAACGACATTTGATCAGCTTGGCCTAGGTGGCCCATTCTATGGCAACTATCGCAGGCCTGGACATACTTCTTTGTGTCTTTGAAAATCGTAGGCCAGTAATAGCCTAATTGCAACACTTTATGCCCCGTCCATCGTTCTGTGAAGTGGCCACCATAGGTTTCATCGTGACAGGCCTGTAAGATGTCATAGATTTCATCTTCCCTTATGCATATGCGTATGTTCATATCAGCCCCTGTATGGAATAGGTATCCTCCAATCCAAGATAATCTTGCACTACGTTGTACAATCAATTTTCGCTCTCTCGCCATTAAATGTCTCGGTAGTTTCCCCACAACCAGATAATTTTCCACATCTGCTTACCATGGTGTTTTGACCACTACATCAAACAGGTGTTCGTCAGGGAATTGATCGTCAACTGTTAGTGTGTCGTCTGTCTTGGGGACTTTGGACAAAATTTCTGTGACCATGTTTTCCTTCCCTGGATGGTCTTTTATTGTTATATCAAATTCCTGTAATAATAGTAGCCAACGAGTTATTATTCCATTCGTAATTGGTTTATTAGCTAATATCTAATAGCAGAGTGGTGAGTGTATAGGAACACTTGATATCTGGTTATGTAGTGCCTGAATTTATTGATAGCATAAATTATAGCTAGGAATTCTTTCTCAGTCACTGTATAATTTAATTCGGAAGGAGTAATGTTTTTGCTGATATAATAAATAGCATAAGGCTTTCGATCTTATTATTGGCCAAGGACTGCTCCTATTGCTGTATTAGATGCATCAGAAGAGATGTGAAAGGGCAGTTTCCAGTTAGGACCTCGCAAGATTGGTGTTGTTGAGACTAGCTTCTTCAAGTCTGTAAAAGTGGTGTCACATTTTTCAGTCCAATGGAATTCAACATTTCCAGTAAAATCATACAGAGGTGCAACTATGTGTAATTTTTTTTTATAAATTTTCAATAATATACTGCATATCCCAGGAAACTGCGTACCTCTGTTTGTGTACAAGGTGTGGCCAACAGAAGGATTACCTCTATTTTAGCCGAGTCTACCTGTATTCCAGCTGCAGAAATGTAGTGACCTAGGATTACCCCCTCAGTCATCATCATGTGGAATTTTTCGTTGCTTAGACATAGTCTAGTAGCAATACATCGTTCTAACACTTTGTCTAACATTTCTAGCGCTTGATCAAAGTCTTCCCCATAGGGTGTAAAATCATCCATATAAATTTCAAGTCCTTCATTTATTAAGTCAGAAAAAATGCTAATTAGGGCTCTTTGGAATTTTGCTGGGGCATTACATAATCCAAACAGTAAAACTATGCAAGTGAAAGTGCCACATGGGTAGGTAAAGGTTGTCTTATCTTGGTCTTCGGGAGCTATTTGGATCTGATTGTATCTGCTAAATTCGTCAAGGAAAGAGAAGAACCATTTTCCAACTAATGTGTCAAGGACTTGGTCAATGAAGTGAAGGGGGAAATGATCTTTCTGAGTCGCTTTATTTATTTCTCTGTAATCTACGCAGATTCTCCACTTCCCATTATTTTTAGGGATGACCACCAAAGGGGAGACCCATTTGCTTTCAGAGATGGGATAAATGAAATTTACATCTAACAGTTTTTGCAAGTCTTCTTTTACAATCTCTTTTAAATGCAGGTTTAGTCTTCATTGGGGTTGTCTAACGGGGCACGTTTCCCTATCAGTATAGATGTGGTGCATGCATAGTTGTGGGTGAAAGCCCTTCATGTCTTGGTAATCCCACACAAATTCGCCTTGGTGCTTCTGGAGGATTTTATGACTTTTTTACTTTAGTTGTTGTTAGCCACCTATAAAATTTGTTATAGCAAAATGTGGCTAAGAATTTTTAAGCCTTCAAGGAAAAAATTTTATGACTAAAAAGTGTTGGCTCTTGAAGACTCTTGGAGACCTCCTGCATCTGTCCCATCTTCACTACTATGCCTATTCTACATTCAGAAATCCTGCAAGTTTCCAAGACAGATTACTGTTGCAAGCACCATTTTCCTTTTTCTTTCTTCCAAAACCAACCTTTTTTTTTTCTCCTCTTCCCCCATGAAATCCCTCATTTTCATGATGTTCCCCTCTCCCTTCATTGAAACCCTTTGAAAAGGTTCAAAGAATCCTTCTTTGCCTTATCGGAACCCCTCTAAACCTTTGAAAAACATTAAAAATCCATGAAAATCATATTTTTCATATATCTTAAACTTAAGCCCTCTTGGGCTAAGTTTTTAACCCCCCCTCCATGCACCCAAAGGCCCCGCAGCTGGGCGCTTGATCATATTTTATATATACCCTGCCCCCCGATAATATTAAAACCTTATGTTATTTTCAAACTTTGGGTTTTTAATTATTTTCTAAGTTTTTCCGCCGGTTCAAAATTTCAGTCAATCCCCACTGTCGATCTGATCTACAGATCGACGGCGCGGAATCCATCACCTCGGTGGTCCCCACCATCCACTCTCCGTTGCCAAAACCGGTGGTATCCATCGCACCGTCTTTGAGCAGAGGGTGATTTTCTTTCGATTGACAACGATTCCACTCACTGATTGACGCGTGGCCTGGACATTGTTCATCAAACCGCCGTCCATCGTGCATTAAACATCAGACGTGGACCCCACGCGATATTGGCGCCCACCGTCCGATCTGAGGCCGCCCATCGGGCGGCTATTGTTCGCCGAAGTTGCCCACACGATAACCAGGCTCCGGCGCAGTGATAACAGCAGCTCTACCGTCGATCTGATATATAGATCGACGACCCAAAATTCAGATCGATGGCCCAAAATTCATAGCTCGTTTTCTCCCTTTTGACTTTCCACTTGCCCTCCCGACCATCGATCTCTGCACGATCGATAGCTCTGATTTAAATTATTCTTCCGCCTTCCTTTTTTTTTCTCCCGATCAATATCGACCATTAGATGATGCCATCCAACGACCCTGCTCTCTCCACGTGCCTTCTGAAGCAGTAAACCTACATATGCATGGATTTTATAATTTTTGTTTGTATTTTGCAGGGTTTTCAATGGTTTTTCCACCATGTCCGAAGAAAAGTTAGAAGTAGAGGGTGACGATCCTCCCGCCTTCGATCCACCAAAGAAATAATTCGCAGGTTTCAAATTTCACGTTTTATCAATGATTCATAAGGCATTGATGCCACACAACCCTGCGCAGACCTGCATACCGACAAAAACCATGAATCGGGCACAGTCAGAGAGTATTAGTGACGAAGATAAAAAATGAACCAGGACAGAGAATGGAAGACATATTTGTAGGGATCACGGCTAAGAATTTTTATCAAAATCCTAATCCCCGATTTAAAACACAGTTTAAATAAGATCTTAAGTGTTTTATTGATAGGAACGCCTCCACCGCCACATCTGATTCAAATTGATTCCTCCCAGCTACTAAAATGCCACCTGTGCCTCAAAGTATTCAATCAGAGGCCAAAGTTATTGATTAAATGAAGATATTCACCTTAGCGTAGCCAGAAAGTTACTTCTGCAAGGAAACTTAATGTAAAGGACATCTTCAGAGTTACTTCGACATCACACAGAGCCTCAAAGGTCAAAAAGAGCTCCCTTCGAGCTTGAAACTTTATGTAAATCATTTAATACAAGATGGAAACCTATGTAAGTTTCTTCATTGAGCCCCCCAAAGGCCCAGAAACCATTAAGTCTTTATTAATTGTAATTGAGATCTTTTATCAAATCTCACCCCCTCATCCTTCTATATATACTACTGCAGAAGATGAGAGAGGGGTTGGTTGCAGAACTTTGATATACACTTGAGCTTAAATTTTTTATTGTAAAGAGTTTTCACTGGCTCTTGGAGCTCTGCTGGTGATAGATAGGTTAGGCTGAGATGTGTAGATGGTTGCTAAACTAAAACACTGGACTTAAAGCTGTAACTGGTTTGTAGCATCAATACAAGCTGATTTATGGGATCCTGGTCTATGTTGACGGTGATGTTTTTCTTATTGTAACTTGTCATTTTGTTTCTGTTTTCACTGTATTCCATTTTCTCTTATAAAGAACAACATGCATAGAGTTAGGACCTACTGTACATCAGTAACCTTCTCTGACTGAAAATATTTATCTAAATGTTTTCTTCTAAATTGTGTTATTTAGGGATGATTTGTTTCAGTTCAAGCATAGGAATGTTGGCATTCCCTCGTCTTATTGTCTTAGTTGAATGTTATTCTTAAATCTTATTTTTAGTATATGTTTAGTGAAGATGAAATGAGGAAAATATGGTGAGCCCTGGTCCCAGTTTTATCCCCACAATTGTCTGAATGTTTCCCTTGGAATGTGTTAAAAGCTGGCTAGTTTAAAAGTACTTACTAGATCTTAGACTATTCTGTGTTATCTCTGTGTTAGTATTGAAAGTAACCAAGTAAAGCAGAGTTAGGAGAGGATTTGTGGTGAGTCCGGCCCGTTGGTTTCTACTCCAAAAGTTGCCTTCAAGTTTCCCTTAGTTTTAAAATTTTTTCTATTGAAAGTGTATCAAAGGCTGGCTAGTTTAAAAGTACTTACCAGATCCTAGTTTACTTTTATGTTTTTCTTAAGTCTATGTCAAATGCTGGCTAGTTTAGAAGTACTTACTAGATACTAGGCTGCTCTTTGTTCTGCATCTGTTTATTTCTCCTTCTTATTGTATCATTTCATTCCATAAATCAAACTTCAAAGAGATCCTTAGACATAGATGACTTGCCCATGGACCACTCTTGCCTCTTACTATTCCAATTAAACCCTATTATGACTCCATAGCCCAATGGACTAAAACCTACAATTATCTATCTTTTTGGCCGAAGCTTACTCTCATTACTTGCAACTTCTCACCTTTGAAACTCTTTGCAGTTAGGACTTTCCACCTCAAATAGTAATCATGCTCAACCATCCAAAAACAAAACAAACCCTTTGCCTTCATAACTAGCCTAATATTATTACCCCAAACTTCAAAGACAAATCCATCTTTGCACTTATTGGAGAGATCCCTCTATGGATTCAGGAGGGCTAGATCCTAGAATCCCAAAGCAGTTGAAATGATGTTGTTTCTGTGATCGGACTTTGCCGATCTTGCTGATTACAGATTCCCAACAGTTGTCATCCAAGCTGCTGTTAATATTCAGAACCTTCCCTGGTTCAATCTCAATAGGTATACTGTTACAAACAATGGTTGCGGAGCTATTTTGAGTCTCAAAGTCCGCCACAGGGTCCTCTTGACCTTCATGTTAGAGGAATTTTTTCATCATTTGGCACTTCAAATTTGTTTGGGTGGCTGATTCATAATGTTATTAATCACATCATATTCAGTTTGATCCTTGAATTCGAGGGCTTCTACTAGTGTCAGAGGTGGACAAATGTTTTTCTCCCAATATGTATCTAGGTGTCTGTGAATTTTTATTGTTGGAAAACTTGGTTTGGCAGGCAGATAAATAATGATATTTTTTACAGCGTTGCCTCTAGTGATAGTCATGCTACCTACTCGACAGCCTATGTAAGCATTTGTTGTGGCCAGCCAAGGCCACCCAAGAATCAATGTGCACCCTTCCATCCTCTTTTTTGGATTAATGACTAAAAAATCAGCTGGATATTCCCATGAGTCCATAGAGACCATAATGTATTGCACTATACCTTCCAGTCTGATAACAAATCTGTCAGCTAGTTCCAGAAGTGTGGTTGTAGGTTCTAAAACTGATATGCCCAGTTTTTCGCAAGCTCCCATAGTTAGGATGTTAATGGTTTCCCCTAAGTCAACCAATGTATTAGGAAATGAGTGTCCAGAAATTTGCATGGTTACAATGGGTTTTATTGGGTCTTCATATTTTACAGGTGATTCCCTACCTCACAGCAAGTCAGATACCATTCCTACCACATGAATGATAGGTGCAGCCATTGTTTTCTTAATTTGTTTTTTTCCACATAATTCCTTGATTGTCTTTGCATAGATATGAATGACTTGGATGGCCTGGAGAAGAGGAATTTTAATACAAAGGTTTCTTAATTCCCATAGGATGTTAAAATATGTGGTGATTATAGGTGTGGGTGGGTTTAATCTGTTAGGGAATGGAGGCAGATTCACTCTAAGTTCTTCAGGTTTTTTTTGGTCAATTGTTTCCTTGTCTTTACCTGTTTCTGTTATATTCATTGAGCTAGGCTCTATGGATGTTTAAACTTGGGACTGAGGTGGAGTTGTGGCCTTTATAGATATTATGGTACACCCTGATCTTAACCTCAATTATTTTCAATGTTTCTATTCATCATTGGGTTTTGGATCCTCTATGATCTAAATTAGTTGAACCAGTCTATTATTGGGGTTAGGATTGGGTTGGGCTGGTAATTGAGGGTGTATGGTAGGATGATGGCTATGTTGAATTGGGTATGGAGCTTGTAATTTTTGGGTTCCTACTCCTATCGATAGATTACCCATCCCTGTAGGTCGTTGCCAGTTCTAATTGGTGTTTTGAGTACGAGGGTTTGGCCATTGGTTTTGATACGAGACATTCTACCAATAAGGGGGAGAATTAGGGAAGTTTTTCCAATCACTCCCTGATGGAGGCTGTGTAGGCCAAGGTGGCATAGGAATTACTTGGTTTGGCCAAGTTGGGAAGGGGTTTCGAGTCTGCCAAGTTGTTTCAAGGTTTTTCTAGCTGAACTGCGGCAACGGGAAGTATTGAGGCAAGTCTTGTGGTATTCCATGTCGTGCTTGCCATTGCTGATGCTAATTCATTAAATAGACTAGCTCTGTTTCTTCTTCTGCCTCCTTGTAGACGGCTTTTAGCCTGGGAAGTGAAGGACACTGGTATGTATCATGTTCCTTAGTGTAGATAGCACAAGTCTAGACCATGTATAAAGGACACTCCCTCTAGTTGTGCTTCTTCCAACATCTTGGAAAAAGATGGCCAGGTTTTGTTCGGCTATAGCTTGTTTTTGCTTGGCTTGTAAAAAATCAAGTTGCATTGTCAAAGTACCCAGGATGTCAGTTTTAAAATTTTCTAACAGATTTCCAAATTCTGCTCTAGTTACATTGCCATTGGTCTGCTTAAGATCCTTTTTCATAGAATCACGCCCAACAGGTCTATTGTGTGAGATACCACGGGAGTATCTAACTTAAGGAGATAATCTCGTCATATTATTCCTAATAAATATCTCCCTTCCCCATTATGTTAAGCATTTCAACCTACTCTTCCTTCATCCCTTTAAGTATTGTGGCTTTTAAAATGTCCTTGGATAATGCGGTATATGGGGATCTTTGTAAATTGTATTGAAATATTTCTATGTATTTCTCTAATGTTTCATTGTCTTTTGCAAACATGTTAAAGATTTCATCTTTTAGATCTTCGGTTCGACAATAATCTTGGTATTTGGTAAGAAAAGTATTCTTCATTTGGTCCCAGTTGTTTATAGTTCCCCCTCATAATCCCATGAACCAGTGGAGTGCAGTCCCTTTTAAGGTAGAGGGAAATAATTTTAGTTCTGGGGATCGGTGGTGTAGTCATATTCTCTGCATAAGACATCAAATTCAAATAGGAATGCATCAAGATCTTCTGTGGTTAACCCATGAAAGGTGGGAATGTTGTGCAAGCGGATGGCTTTCATGGGGGCATTGGCAACATGATCGACAACAGGGTATTGTACTATTGATGTCTACCTCTGATTTTGATTTTGATTACTTTCCATCTGATCAAAGAGGTGCCGAAAATATTCAGGAACTTCTTGGTCTGGAGGAGAGATTTTAATAGGCTTGGGAGGTGAATGTGGTGTGGGTTTTACAACACTTCCCTGATATGGGATTCTAAGAACTTCTATTTCAATCACTTCTTTAGGGGACATAGGTTTTGATATCTCTATGTGAATTCCTCCACTAGTTTCTCCCCCTCCTTCTTGCAGGTTGCAAGAGCCTCCCTCTTTTGAAGGATCAATGTCTCTATGAATGACAGTCTACAGGATTTGCTTAGACCCCTTTGTCTCGCAGTGAATCTCGACGTAGGCTATAGATGGTGAGGCTTCAGCCTGAGGGAGTGCATTAGGACTTTGAATGGAAATAGTTTTGGGTCCTATAGATGCCTGAGATTCAACTTTCCTAATGATTTCATATATATATCTTGATCTCCCAACGATCACCGATCCTTTGGGTTGTGAGGATGGTTGCGAATGATTTCGAATTGCTTCTATCTTCTTCTTCCTAGGCATAAAACAAGAGCACCTATCCTACGGTTCTTTGTACAACTTGCTGGTGAGTGGGCTAAAGGGAGAGCATGTTGCTTACTGGTACGCAAGTTCTTACCTCTCATTTTCAATACCCAATTCTTCACAGCAATGGAGAAAGATGAATAAGGGAGATGAATCTTAACACTCTCCTTGGAAACGACACCAAAATGTTGGTTCTGAAAGAGGTGACTTTTTATTGATAGCTCTAGTGCTTCCTAATTTAATTATCAACCCGGGGTAAGTATTTTTATTCCAATAGTGTCGGCACAATATATGTGAGTCAGTTTGCCGATAGATGCTCCTTGTCAGTTATGAGGGAGAATTTACTAACTTCCTGATCTTGCTTATCCTATGAGGGATGACTTGGATGGGTATCTAACCTAGGATTGGGCAACAGTAATTTGTGTTTCTCTAATGGAATGAAACAACATTTTAACTGAACCAAACAACAATCTAGATAAACCAAGCAGACATTGAAGTGAACAACGATGGAATTGAATGGAACAACAATCTAAATCAACTAATCAGTAATGGAATCGAATTGAATCAACAATATAGCTAACTAAGCAATAATGGAACAACAGTATAACTAGCTCTGCAGTAATGGAACATCAAGATAACTAAGATGGACAGTAACGAAACAATAGTATGACTGAAGTAGATTAAATAACTCGTATAGCAAGTAATTAAGTAATTTTGCAATGGAGTTCTCTTTATGAATTAATTAATCAACATTGACCAATGGTTTAATGCTTCGTTATGCTAGAAAGAGAATGCAATTCATAAAGATAGATAATGCTAAAATCATCTTATTCTACGATTTTTAATTCAAATTCAATGATATCAAAGGAACTGGAACTATCTATTGATAACAAAACATTGTCGTAAGTCGGAAAATAAAATTTCACTTGTCCTACTTTAAGAACGCAATTTCTAACAATCCTAAAGAAAGAGAACTCTATTTGTATTGAATGGAAATATACGTTACAACTGCATCAGATTCATAAGCATCGGTTCTATAACTACATAGAGTATGCAAACATGCGTGGAGCTTCCAGAGGTTGGGCCCAGACCACCAGAAGCCTTAGCACTGTAAAAATTTCAAAAGATGATTGTTCAATTCTCTATATTACATCTAGTGATATTACAAAAACGTAATTAGACAGACTATTCTGATTTGTCTATGATAGAATGAATTTCCTGTCTCATTTTCGACTCCCGTTCTCCTCTGTCCTTTTCCCTTTTAAAGGTGATTTCAAAAATATTGAAAGTGTTTCTCAAACGAAAGCCTGCTACGCATGGCTGTAATTTGAGTTCTTGGACTCAGATTCGTTTGTTTTCCTTCTACTGGCCGCTGGAATTGCTAGGATTTCATATGCTCACGTCCGTTGGTTGGCTTCCATTCCCTATTGGTCCAGGCATTCTTCTTTCCTGCATGTGGAGATAAGAGAAGTCATTTTATTATTATAAAAAAAATCCTTTTCATCATTAGTCTGATTATTTTCATTCTCATGATATTTTATTCTTTATTGTTAATATGAAGAGGGATTTCCTCGAAATTATAACATAATTTGAAGTATTTACAGGGTGAGAATCATACCTTAATTTGGGCCCAACACTTGCATCCATACTTGTGGGGTCTGGTGGATGGGATTGAGATTTCAATTCCCCATCATTTGGCTATCAGTAGAACAGTATACACTGGCATACAATGTGGGAAATGATTGGTGGAAGGAAATTATTATGATAGATCGATATAAATCCCTAGGAACAGAGATGGTGGATAAATATGACCTCACTCGGCTTCATACCAACCATATTTGTTCCAACACAGACCTGCGGAGGTGATGAGGTACATGAGGACATGTAGAAAGACTAGTTGGGAGGAGATGTTGGGAGCCAAAACTGTACATATTTTCCTTCCATTTTTATCCACTTTCTTTATCCATTTGTATCATTACATTCAAGTCACGTTCTAAAGTGCATAGGTAAACCCCTCTACGTGTCTTCTTGGAATATTTAATCAATGATGTAAATTCACGAGGATTATTACCTAAAGAGATTTACTAATCTTGTTATTTTCGCAGAGTTGGTGGTCAGATGACCATATCCACAATTCTAGGAACAACTCCGAGTTGGCAGCACTATTTCAACAACGCTGCAACAACATGCCAGGATTTGAGGAATAGTCATTGTAAACATTTTAATAAGAAGGGATCTGAAGCTGAGTCAAGGGTTGGTGATATAAGGAATTGAGTTTGTAACATAGCGTGATTATTAAGTTAATGCAATTTATCTTCCTATTATTTTTGTAAGCTTGTGAGTATATGGTAGCCCTGATCAAAGAGTCAAGCCCACTCTCCTGATCAGGTGCTATGTTCTTTTTGTGTGTTGTTAATTCTATTTTTTCTTTTTCATATTTTTTTAATTCTATTAGTAAATTATTGATTTCCTTAACCAATGCCTTTTACTTCGGCTGATGTGTTAGGATTACAATTTATCAAAATGCATTAATAATCATAAATGAAAAACTGCATGTTGTAAATAAGAGGAACATAACATGTCAAGATCAACAATGATAAGAACAGATCGTTTGATAATGGAGTTTGTCCAGGAGGGAATACATCTCCAAGCCTCAGTGTCAAGATGGTGTAGGCTTCTGCATTAAGTGCTGTAAGGAGTAAATATGTACATGGATGTGTTTTCTCTGACACACAAAGAAAATTCCCTCATGCAGGAGTGGCTAGGCCTCTCTACGAGATGTTCAACTACCAGAACTCTCATTCACCAGAAGGACTCCTATTAGTATGACAATATATCACACATAATGACTATGAGTATCCCGCCAACATGACATCAAAGAGATCTCAAAGAACATATATGTGACAATTAGTATCCCGCCAACATGGCATCAAGGCATCTTAGACATAATACAAATCCATGACAACACATACATCAATAACAAAATAAGATCCCACAACTCATACATCAACATGGATCTAAACAACACAATGCATCTTAGGGACAAATAAGTACATGAAATAAACAAATCATATGCCTCATGTTGACCATGACCGAAGAATGGGCTCCTGCGCTTATGGATATGAAATCACCATCACAATCGTGGCGTTGAAAGGTATGAAATCGATTGCTCACTCACTGAAAGCTGACACCTACAACTTCACCTCAAAAAGTGACAGAAAAATATAAAGCTCAGATGAAAAATATGAATATACCATCAGATTCAATGCATCGAATAGTGCAAAATCGACTATCCATTTTCTGAATACTGAGAAGGTGAAAATATGGGGTAAAAATAAATCGTTTATATTCCCCCTAGATTCCTCAAAGATGCTGCTCCATGGGTGGACTAGAAATATTTAACTCAAAAGGAGAATCTGACCTCGCCATTGCGTTCCCTATGAAAAACCGTGAAAAATGACTGTAAACTTGACTATATTTTGACATGGAGAAAAATTTCTGTTAGTATGAATCTTTTGTCGGAAAAAGATCACTTTAGCTACGCATAACAAATAGCCCTAACATCAAATATGGATACCAATATCTTCAAATCTGAAATTAGTTGATCAAGATAAATGCTGCACAAATCCAAATCTATGCGTAAAAAGACATTAAGCAGTAAAAAAAAAGGTTTTGCTCCATGCATCCAATAGACAAGACAAGAACAATATTTTTGAAAGAATTTTTATTTTAAGGGTGCCTGAGAGGAAAACAAGAAAGGTGTTTCCAATTCACCTCAATGGGATGGGTTCTTGAAAGTCCTTAGCACTTCAGATCTAGCATTTCTCTCTCTTGTTGGTGTCGAAAACCCATACAAACATAGAACTCAAAGGGAGCTCACTAAGCAAAAAGTAGAGAATGTGACAATGATGATGGTTCAAAGTCAGACCAAGAACATAGATCCAGAGTGATCTAATGAGCAAAAAAAGGTGACAAATGAATGAGAAAACCCTTCTATTTATAACAAAATATTGGGTCATTCTAGATCTTGGTGTATGATCAAAATAATATTAACCAAATCTAGATCCACCTTTTATGGAATATTTTATTATATTCGTTGGAGGGAAAAGGCATTTGACTTGGGTCAAATCCCTTTATTTGTAAATAATAAATAAATAAATGATTTATTTATTATTTTAAGGAAGTGGTTGAATGATAAGTAAATAAATAATGATTTATTTAATTATTTATAAATGATTTAGTCATATTTAACAAGGAATATTATGTAAATAAGATCTAAATAATTATTCCTAGAAAATAATAAGATAAATAAGGATTTATCTAATTAATTTCCCTGTTTTGGGTTACATATAACTTGGAATAATAATTAAATTATTTTTTAATTAATTATTCCATGAGGAAAATTAAACAAATAAAGATTTGTTTAATATTTCCTTTTGAGGTTTCCTATTTGGACCATAAACAACCTAATAAATGTGTTTTGTTAAGTTATTTTACATAGAAAAAGCAATTTTACTTAGGGTAAAATTGGTCTTACATGGTGTACTTGGGTCCATCTAATGATAATGGGTTAGATGACCAAAAAATGGTGTAACAGATTGCGCCCCAGTGTGGGAGTGTTAGGAGCAAATCGTATGACCGAAGTACATTGTAAGAACTTAATCACTAGACATCAAAAGGGAAGTCAGAGAGAGAAATGTAAGGTAGCATAATGTGCTGAAGAACTAGATCCTGAGGAAATGAGACTTATAGGTGCAACAAGTCTCTTTTATGAGAGGGTACCTGTGCTAGAGGCGGCGGGGGAGGCATACCTATGCCCACCGAGACAAAGTACAAAAGAATAGTGCATTCACTAAACAAGGAACCGAACTATAAAGTACATGCTGGTATAAATAGTCTTGAGATTGCAACAAGATGATGAGCTTAGTGGAAAGAAGTCGCCTTCACTAAGTGGGCTCGCATGCTATTTTTGGCGTAAAGTCTATTTTTAGACTATGTCTATTTTTAGACATATGGATCATGATTCTATGAGTTTCAGGATGTTATTTGTGGAGGGTTGGTCAATTTGGAAAAATAGATGGACTTCTATTTTTAGATGTATTGGGCGGAATCTCTTTTTAGATTGCCAGTCTAAAAATAGATATGTCGAATATTATTAGCTCTTAATAATATTTGGACTATAAAAATTATCTTATTCTCTTGGAGCACTTCAGTTAAGTGCACATATGTGGCACAGGAGCTGATAGAAGGAATTACGCTATTCCTGAGGGTTATGTGGAGCTATTGCATGGATACTTGAGTTGAACTCATGTGAAGAGTTTGGTGGGGTGATTGAGAATTAATGGGTTGTGACCAGTTTAACCTTAATATAAACATAGTTGAGCTATTTGTCGTTAGTGAGTGGTGTGAATTAATTATTAATTAATTCAATAATTATAAACTCATTAATCAACTAAAGAATACATCATTTAACTTCAGTGCATGGACAGTTTCAGTGGAGACCAATGCAGAGATAGGTGAAAGAGTAGGTTAACTATCAGTTGTGACTATATAGTTGCATATTTGCAACAACCAGTGATTGGA
The DNA here is from genome assembly GCA_034641835.2 of Pinus albicaulis. Classification (NCBI taxonomy): domain Eukaryota; kingdom Viridiplantae; phylum Streptophyta; class Pinopsida; order Pinales; family Pinaceae; genus Pinus; species Pinus albicaulis. The sequence goes on from CM076569.1 coordinate 357,697,126, forward strand.
GAAGCCAATGAGGATTTCATAGTACAAACCAGGTGGTTCAAGTTATTTAATGATCCATCCTACAGCATTGATTACGCAATAGAGGCTGACTATCAGGTGGCAGAGATTGGAGCATGTGTTTTGCTAGATCTAGCTTTATTAGTGTGTAGCAATTCGAGGTTGTGTTGAGAGCTTGTGAGGAGCTTTGTACAATGATTGTTACATGATCTCTATGACATATAATATATAGATAGTTGGGGTTTTCATCTTTAAGCTTTCCCATGAAATACTGTGTTCATATGTGTGATTATTTATGGTTTTAATGTGTGCATGCAATTGATTTTATTTCCGCATGTGATGATCAATGGTAGAAGAGACTCTATATTGTGCATGAAGATAAAATAATGTGTGATCAGGAGAATCTCGGTGAATAATATATCATTTATTCAAATTTGTACATGGTATCAGAGCGATATTGATCATTGGAGCAATTGCAAAACATTGAAGTGGTTGAGTTTTGTGCTGGCGGAATTTGAATTTGCAGTAGTATTTTCTTGGTGCAAAGTTGAGATGTATTTCAACAGATTGCGATTGGAGTATGTTCTTAAGGGAAACTTGAATTATATTGCATGTAAGGATAGGATGGAGGTGGTGTTGGATGACAATGGGTTGAAGGAGTTCATAGATGCAGAAATTCCAAAACCTGCTTCTAGCGATGCTGCCGCACTTGACGCATGGAAAAAGAAGACAACAAAGTGTCGAAGAATTCTGTTGGAAGGTGTGAAGGATCACATAGTGTCCAACCTTCATGGTAAGGCTTCTCCATTATTGATGTGGAAATATTTGACAAATTTATTTCAAAGAAGAGTGACTAGAGGAAGTTGGCGCTCAAGGATAAACTCAGGAACATAAAAATGGAGAAAGGCGACAGTATGCCCAAGTACCTCACGAAGTTCGTCCAATGCAAGGATGAGATGGGAAGTGTGGGGGTGACTGTTGATGATGAGGACTTGGTGAGCTTGGCTCTCCTTGGGCTTCCGAGGAGTTGGCATTCCTATTAGGACTCTATCAATGGTCGGGAGAAATTGCCAGGATGGGAGCGACTTTGGTCGGGTCTTGTGCAACAAGAGATAAGGTGAAGTAATAGGGACGGATCTTCATCAAATAACTCTGATGAAGAGAATTTCTCTTTGGCTGCCAAAGAAAATAAGGGGAAGAGCAAGAAAGCTTCTCAATCCAGTGCAAAAGGCAAGAAGCAGGACATGTGCAAGGTGAAGTGCTTTCACTGTCACCAACACGGACATTACACCAAAAATTGTCCACAAAAGAAGAAAAATAAGCAGGTTGCTGGATCAGTAGCTGGAGAGGCCTTAGCCTCATAGTTTGAGCTGGATTTTTTGCTGATCACATGCTTGGTCTCAAGTGTGATGGGTTCAGTGTGGTTTCTTGGTAGTGGTGCATCTTTTCACATGACAGGAGATCGAGATTTGTTTACTGATCTAGATGAGAAAGATCTTGGAGTGCACATCGAGATGGGCGATGATGGTAGATACAGTGCGACCGGTATCGGTACCATTTCCTTTGAGAGGGAGTCTAGTAAACCCTTTGTATTGAAGGAAGTGATGCATGTTCCAGGATTGAAGAATAATCTTATCTCTGTGGTGATGTTAGAAGATAAGGGATATGATGTTGTCTTTAGCGAGGGAAAGGCTTTCCTGTGCAGCAAGGCAACTGGTGAGACCCGGAGGATAGGGGTTCGAGTTAAGAACCTTTATCAATTGCAGGTAGATGGCTGCGTAGTAATGGCAAGAAAGGTAGAAGGAGTGGTGAGGTAGGATGATGGCGAGTTGTGGCACCAGAGATTGGGCCACCTTCACCATGGAGCTTTGAAGATACTGCAACAGATTTCTACTGGGCTTCCTAAGGGTACTCTTGCGGAGTCAGATCAGTGCAAGGGATGTACCTTGGGAAAATTTGTGAAAGACACCTTTCACGAGAAGGATAGTCGCGCCACGACGATCCTTGAAAGAATTCACATAGACATGTGTGGACCTTTCTCAGTAGCTTTGACAGCAAATCACATGTACTATGTGATATTTGTTGATGAATTTTCTTGTAAGTGCTGGATCTTCTTCATGCAGAAGAAGAGCAAGAATACTCAAATTTCTGTGAGTTCAAGGCACTAGTTGAGAAAGAATCAGGGAAGCAGGTGAAGGCTCTTAGGAGCGACAATGGTGGTGAATTCATCTTTGGTGAATTCAAGGACTTTTGTAGCGCAGAAGGAATTCGAAGAGAGCTCATAGCACCTCATAACCCACAACAGAATGGGGTTGCTGAGCAGAAGAATAGAACAATCTTGGGTGCTGCATGGGCGATGTTTCATGATCAGGGCCTTCCCAAACACTTGTGGGCTGAGGCATGCAATGCTGCAGTATATGTGCAGAACCGTTGTCCTCACAAGATACTTGGCATGAGTACACCCGAGGTGGTGTTTTCTGGTAAGAGGCCTGATATTTCCCATTTGAGGATTTTTGGTTCACCTATTTACATTCATGTGACGAAGGATGCCAGGAATAAGCTGGAGCCGACTGTAGAGGTTGGGATATTTGTGGGGTACACTGATACACCCCACAACTATCGTGTGTATTTTCCAGATAGTCGCAAGACTGTTGTGCGACGAGATATCAAATTTCACGAGGAGAAAGCCATGAAGTGTTCGCTTGAGAGGGAGCTACAATTGCATGCAGATGAGGAGCTATTATTTTCTAAGGATGAGCCTCAGGATGTGGATCAGCCACAAGAGGAGGTTCATGGAGTGGAAGAAACCACTCATGCAGCGCCAACCATCAGAGGGCAGAAGCGCACTACAGAAGCTGAGCGACTGGCTCAAGATGCAGAGAAGGTTGTAGGAGCACCTACATCACAGCGCAGACAAAGACAATCACCTGACCAGTATACTAGATACATGGCTCTTATGCGCAAGTGTATCGTGACAGAGCCATCCTCTTTTGAGGAAGCTGTGGAGGATCTTGCATGGGTAGATGCCATGGTGGAAGAGTATGATTTGATTGTCAGAAATAGTGCATGGGAGATTGTCCCAAGGCCAGAAGGGAAATCAGTGGTGGGTTTGAGATGGATCTACAAAGTGAAGAAAAAAACTGACAGGAGTGTGGAGAAGTACAAGGCAATATTTTTTGCCCAAGGATTTTCACAGATCAAGGGGATCGATTATGAGGAGACCTTTACACCTGTCGCAAGGTATTCTTCCATACGGACGATTCTTTCTCTCTCAGGATAGACGGGGTGGCACATTCATCAGATGGATGTGAAGACTGCGTTCCTCAACGGGGTGATTGAGGAGGAGGTGTACATAGAGCATCCCAAATGTTTCTAGATCTTCAGCAGCGAGTCGCATGTGTGCAGGCTCAAGAGAGCACTGTATGCGTTGAAACAAGCACCTCGTGAGGCGGATCCGAACCTATACCAGATAGTGGTGGAGGGTAAGTTGTTGATCATTGTACTTTATGTAGATGATTTGATTTTGACAGGTGATGAGTTGTTGATACTCTCATGCAAGGATTATCTTGCAAAAGAGTTTGAGATGAAGGACTTGGGCCTCCTTCATTATTTCCTGGGATTGGAAATTTGGCAGCGCAGTGATGGACTATTTGTTTCTCAAGGCAAGTATGCCTGGGAGATACTGGAGAAGTTCAACATGTATGGCTGCAAGCCTATTGATACTCCTCTTCCTAGTGGATGGAGGAAGGAGGATGCTACTTTGGCGAAGGTAGTGGATGCCAATGTTTATCGACAGTTGGTGGGGTCGCTTATGTATCTGGTCAATAAACGACCCGACATATGCTATGCTGTTAACCAACTTTCACAAGCTATGGTTAAGCCTACCAAGCTGTACTGGAAGGCAGGCTAGCATGTATTGAGATATTTCAGAGGCACATCGAGATATGGATTATGGTACAGACAGTCGGATGAGGTGAAGTTATGTGGCTTCACAGATGCAGATTGGGTAGGGATCCCAACGAACAGAAAGAGCACATCTGGAGGGATTTTCAGTATCAGGTCAACAACAATTTCTTGGTACATTAGGAAGCAGAGATCCATGGGACTTAGTGCAGCAGAGGCCAAGTATATGACATCGAGTTTGGCTGCATGCGAGGCTATATGGATGAGGAAGATCCTGGTCGGGTTGTTCGGTTCACACTTAGAGCCTACTGTGATTTATTGTGATAATCAGAGTTGCATCAAATTCTCATTTAATCCAGTATTTCATGATAGATCTAAACACATTGACATCCAGTATCATCATATCATATATTGTGTGTAGCGGAAGATCATGTTACTTTCATAAATTCCAACGGAGGATCAAGATGCTGATATCTTGACGAAGGCGCTCACTAGGAGCAAATTCGAATACCACAGGGGCAGGATAGGGGTTGTAGATAATCCTTATCTTGTTGAGAAGGAGTGTTGAGATTGCAACAAGATGATGAGCTTAGTGGAAAGAATTCGCCTTCACTAAGTGGGCCTGCAGGCTATTTTTGGCGCAAATTCTATTTTTAGACTATGTCTATTTTTAGACATATGGATCATGATTCTATGAGTTGCAGGATGCTATTTGTGAAGGGTTGGTCAAGTTGGAAAAATATATGGACTTCTATTTTTAGACATATTTGGCGGAATCTATTTTTAGATTGCCAGTCTAAAAATAGATATGTCGAATATTATTAGCTCTTAATAATATTTGGACTATAAACATTATCTTATTCTCTTGGAGCACATTAGTGAAGTGCACAGATGTGGCACAGGAGATGACAAAAGGAATTACACTATTCCTGAGGGTTATGTGGAGCTATTGCATGGATACTTTAGTTAGAACTCATGTGACATATTTTTGTGGAGTTGATTGAGTTAATGGAGTTGTGTTCAGTTTAACTAATCTAAACATAGTTGAGCTATTTGTATCTAGTTAGTGAGAGTGGTGTGAATTAATTATTAATTAATTCACTAATTATAAACTCATTAATCAACTAAAGAATACACCAGTTAAATTCAATGCATGGACAGTTTCAGTGGAGACCAATGCAGAGATAGGTGAAAGAGCAGGTTAACTGTCAGTTCTGACTATACAGTTGCGTATTTGCAACAACTAGTGATTAGAGAAGCCAATGAGGATTGCGCATTAAAAGCCATGTGGTTCAAGTTATTTAATGAGCCACCCTACAACATTGATTACGCAATAGAGGCTGACTATCAGGTGGCAGAGATTGGAGCATGTGTTTTTCTAGATCTAGCTTGATTAGTGTCTAGCAATTCGAGGTTGTGCTGAGAGCTTGTGAGGAGCTTTGTACAATGATTGTTACATGATCTCTATGACATATAATATATAGATAGTTGGGGTTTTCAGATTTTAAGCTTTCCCATGAAATACTGTGTTCATATGTGTGATTGTTTATGGTTTTAAGCATGCAATAGATTTTATTTCTGCATGTGATGATCAATGGTAGAAGAGATTCTGTATTGTGCATGAAGATAAAATAGTGTGTGATCAGGAGAATCTCGGTGAATAATATATCAGTTATTCAAATTTATACAAACAGGAGCTAGATAAAAGATATAATGAGGAATCCCACATACATGATGTGCCTGGGATAATAGCCAGGACTGATACAATAATATCTAAGTACATGAGATACAACTACAACCCAAATGCCGCCTATAAATGGGGAACGGTTCGAAAAATATGACTGATACATGAAAATCAAAGAGGCGCTGCAAGCGGCTAAGGCCGAAATCATCAAATATATGCACCTGCATTGAAGGCTGCAATGAAGAGGTCATCTGGGCATGTGGGGGGTTACCTACAGGGCCACCCCCTCATGAGGGTTGAGACATCTCACACACACCCAGGAATCACTGATATCTGTTGTTGAATCACTGGACCATCAAGTATATGGATCTCGATCACGCTGAAAAGGAGCTGGAGGTGAGAAAAAATCAAGTCAAAGGTTAATGAGAAATCCCTTTGCCTGATCCGAGGCACCAAACAAGTGTGGAAGCTGGAACCAAGGTACACCGCTCTCTAGACCTGTCTTCTGGAATGAATGAGCTAATGTTGACAGAAGGAGGTCTGCCATAGGTGAGGCAATAAGGAATCCTCAACTAAGGCATGAGAGAAAATAGTAGAGCGACTAACAGATTAACACCAATGATGATGATGAAATCAGGGGTACTGAGTAGCGAATGGATGACTTCCCTTGTTAAAGCATAAAGGGCATGGATGACCTGGCAGCGAATGAAAAAATATCATGACGGATATGGGACAGTGGGACTGAAGGTCATAATGTGTGGCACGAGAGAGGGACCGAGCAATGAAGGATGGAGGACTATAGCAGGATAGATTCCATGAATGTAATGATGACTCAACTCGGATGCTCGAAATAAGGGCGACTCGATGATGCTGCCACAAAGTAAAGGTCTAGATGAGGGACCATAAAAACATGAGTATAAGGGGGTATCTCATGATGAAAATCAACATGAACGAGGATGAATAAAGAGGAAAAGTGGTGCCCCCATTACGAGAGTTGTAAGTAGGGAAATTTGATTTGGAGGAGAGGTGAATAGACCCTTCATGGAAAAAATGTGTCTGGGTGAAGTATCAAATCATAAAAAACTAACAAATACCCATTTAAGTGCTCGGTGAGGGCTTTCCAACGGTGCAGATAAGGTGTCAAACAGGGCTACAGTTTGGTCGCAGTGGGCGAAAGAAAAATCAGGGGTGTTTCTTCTAATAAGGCTTTTTCCTTCCAAATGCATTCATTTTCTTGTGTAGATGTGGTGAATGTAGAGAGGAGAGAAGGCCCTAAATCTTGCGATGATTGTAGCAGACAAACCAACCGTTGGAATCGAGATCCTTCAGTTGCAGGTAAGAGGCCTAATCCTACTCTTTCTGTTTGATGGATTGAAAGTTCAAACTAGGGCCCCAAATCTTAGGAACAACCCCTCCCTCATCTTCACGGTCGGGTCGCACTATTTGGGCCAAAAACTGCGACCTGGGGAGCTAGTTTTGGTCTAAAAAGTGCGACCTGTCCCAGGATTTGGCCAAAAAGTGCGACCTGTTAGATGAAGGTGATTTCAGTGTTGTTGTGGGCTGAGAGGTAGATGAACCTTGCGACCTCGTATACAGCTACGAGATGGGGGTCTGATAGAACCCAAGATGCGTCGGTGGAGGCGCTTACTGTGTAGAGGAGGAGGAGGGGTGGTCGGGCAGGTGTTCCGACCAGATTTCTTTGCCCATTGGGATCAGATGTTGTTGTACATAGATGACTATCCCTATAGTGGGATGAGTTATTGTGGAGATCCGGACTTGCCACTTCCACCTGGTCGAGTATGGGGGTCCGATGGTAAGTGAAAAGTGACTAATATTTTATGTGCATGTTAAAGTTTCTGAATAGTATATATGGTACTGATTCTTATTCTTTTGGTATTCAGATATAGCTCTGGCAAAACCGGCCGGATATATGGGATGACCTGCAGTATCAGGGACTGCAGGTGCTAGTGGATCGAGAACAGCAGAGAATGAGGATATGACCGCCCTCCTAGAGGACATCCATCGTAGATGTGAGGGGCTACTTACTAGTGTTTCAGAGCGGGGTTGGAAAGACTTAGATGACCAGTACATAGAGCTATATATTGGTCTACCTTCGGAATGGCGAGGTGTCATGCGGCGCTTGGTGATGGCCGGTCAGACTATGCATGATCTATGAGCTACGGGAGCAGAGCCATTGGCTCGGGATCCTCCAGAGAATGATTAGATGTGGGGCAGGTGGTGCTCCCTAGTGTGTATGTAGGGGCAAGTGTTGCCCCCAAGTGTTGAAATGCATTTGTTGTAACATGCTATGGGCATATCATATGTATTAGAGTAAATGGACTTCTAAAAACATGTTGTATGACACATATTATGGATATGCATCGTTTTGATGATTTTGAATGTTATTGTCTTGTAGGAAATGTGTGTGATAAATTCCAATCTAGAACATGGTTTGCAATGCTATCTATGTAGTGATTTTTTTCTCTAGGTACATGACTGAAAGTAATGAATCTAAATTCATGTATCAAAAGTTTCACTCGTAAATATCGTCTAAAAAAGATAGGATTATGCACACGATAGACACCATTGAGTTGCAGGACAAGAAGCAGGGAATCTAAATGAACATTCAGATGGAGGATGCGATGAGAGAGGGCATCGGCTAAGAGGCCATGCACTGCATCATATTCGGCCTGATTATTGGTGGCAGTACCAATGAAGAACCCATTAGAGAGGACGAGGGTATGCAAGGGGGTAAATATGGCCCAAGCTACTGAGGCTAGATTCTAGGAATAGCAACTTTCCCCATCAGCATAGCCAATATAATGTGTGGACGGGAGGTCCTGTAAAATAGTGTCAGAAGACAAGAAACGGGAGGAAGAAGAACAATGATGGCAGCGTGAGTGTAGAGTAGACATCAAACGAAAACTATGGGATGGAGTAGTTTGGATAGGATGGCTATGACTCATAAACCGACAAGAGGGTGATGTATGAGGGCTTCAGGAGGAATAGCTGGAGCTCATGCTGCAGGGAACATCATAGATACGAATGGTATTATCCCGGTGATGGGTGGGAAAGAAAAGGTCAGGGAAACCACATGACACTGGAAAGCTACCTAAATCATCAGCATGGGAGGAGATGCTCACATACGAATCGTCATGGGGGATGACAGAAGAACAAGTAAAAATATGGTCAAATGATGTGTAGCCCAAGAATTTCGCTGCAGGGAGATCAAGCAAAACAAACGGAGGGGATTCAAAGGGAATGTACTCCGAGGGTCGCACGAATGATGATAGGTATAGGATGGGGGTGGCAGGTTCCGTCATCTCAACATCAGGGGGGGAAATGTCAATGGTAGCATACTGCGCGAGGATGGGAGAGGCGGATTGATTTTTTTCAACCTCATAGTCACAAATGACCTCTAAAGAGGCTTGGTAATGCATTATGTGAGGAAAATGGTGAGAATAATGGCCATTGACACCACACAGAGCACAGGGTTTGTTGGTGCAAAGAGTCTTTGTGTTCTTGGCTACGGACGAGGAAGAAATAGAGGGTTTGGGGACCATAGACTCAGGGAACGCGACTTTAACCATGGGTTTAATACGGGGCAACTCGGGACAAGTATGGGTGGCATGACCGACACCATCACACAAGGCACAAGGATTGGCGGGTGGAGGAGGGATAGGGTCAGTCGGGGTGACCTTGTATTTGGATGCCCCCTTGCAAGCTTTACCTTTCTTTCTCGTAGCTATCACAACAGGAGAAGGGTCTTGTTGAGGTGTTGGTGGCACTGTAGCGATAGAAGAAGCTAAGGGAATCGGTTGAACCGGTTTCAAAGCAAGGTATGGTTTGGGGTGACTTGGTGGGGTCTCGGTTGGAGGGTTAAGGTACCAGACGGGTATTCCCAGGGTAAAATTAGGGAGGGAAAGAGTGGCCATGATGGGGAACGAATAGACTCCGGAGGGGGAGCAAGGAAAGGTATCTGATCGGCGGGGTAATGGCTAGGAGGGACGGCTCGAAGATGGTTGATACCTGGGGGAACCAACCTAGGAGGGTAGAGAGGCTCATGGGTACTAGATAGATGAGAAGGTCCAGAAGGAAGAGTTTCAGTCAGCTGAGGAGAAGTGCTAGGAGCCGATTGTGGCGGGCGAGGTTGAGGTTACTGACTAGTCGAAGCGGGCTACTTAAGGTCAGTCCGAGAAGATTGCATCATGCAAACATTCGCTAAGCTGGGATCAGAGACAGGAGGAGGAGAAAGACCAAGGAAGGTTCCAAGCAAGGAGGAGTCTTTATAGACGCCAGGGGAGACACTGGTCAAAGAATCAATGGTTTGCTTATTGGCTACAGAAGAGATGGTCGACTCAGGGGAGGTCTGAGATTTTGGCTCGTGATATGTCAACTGGTCAATGGTGAATATCATTCCATTGCGAGGGAGAAACATCTTGCGGTGGACCATGGATGGGACAACAAACATGGCATAGGTGTAGCTACGCCCCAAAAGAATGTTATAATCAAGAGTTGCATCGGTGACTTCAATGTCAACACAAACAGTCTTGCCTGCAATAGTGATGGGACAATTACGGAATAGGCCAATGGGCTAGGAGGCATGGCCATCCCATGCATGAAGGGTGATTGTGGAAGGGGCCAGCTCAAGAGATCCAAGTTGTTTCCAAACTGAAGCAGACATCACACAGGTAAATGCCCCCTCATCAATAATACACCGAGACACATTAGCGTTCCTGATTTTGAATGGGATTTGGAAAGCGACGGAAGTAGGAAGGGGAGGATGATCTGACTGACGAGTGTCGAAAACAATCAATTGGTCATCAACAGGATCTATAGTGCCCATGGCGGATAGTAGAGCCTTCCTTTGAGAAGGACATGACTGGAGGAGTTCTAGTGTTGAAATGGTAGTAGAAGACTATGCCAAATCATCTACTATGATATATGAATGAGCAGCTCGACCGAAAGAAGCATTTCGGCATAATGGGCAATTAGGAATCTTGGTAGGAACCTCAACTTTGGGTTGAGGGATCTAAAAAGGACCATTGGGTGTTGAAAGAGGCTCTGTAGGACCTGAAGAAGGTAACTCGGGGATAGACGGAGCGGGAGGCTTGGGGTACTGACGAGACTAAGTTTGAAGGTTAAGGTCCATGGTGAGAGGTTGGTCAGCATTCATCATGAGAATATGGTAATCGGAGGAACCAGAAGGGGAAGGTTGAGTGGTTACCAGGGCATGAGGTGGTTGAGTAGCCACGAATCCTTGCTAAGGGAAAGGATCGGTAAACACAGCTGGTTATAAGTAGCCGCATCGGGGGGAACAATAGGGGAGGCATGTTGTCCTTGCAATGTGGCCTGAGACTCCCACATCTAACGCATCTATGGTAATAGGGGGAAATTGTGAGTGTAATGACCATAAACAACGGAACATGAACAAGGCTTATTTGTACGAAGAGGCTTTTCCAGCTTGGGATGAGTGCCATATTGCTGGTTAACGATGTTAGAGTCAATACTAGAAGGATTGGATCTGTGATTACCAGGGGCAGATTGATATTTATTGCCTTTCCTCTTTCTTTGAGAAGAAGGAGGATTAGTCGCGCCCTGCTGTGCAAAGACTTGCCCTGGCTAGGGTGGTAATTGTTGTTGCGGGGGTTTAGAAGGCAAGGGAGCTAGAGGTGAAAATGCGGAAGGAGCTGGGGCACCAAGCTGTGGATAAGGATACTGGATAGGTTGGGAAAAAGAAGGAGGCATGCCATATCCTAGATACATGCTACCTGGAGGGGGGAAAGTGTTGGAGATGCTGGCCCCTCCTGGAGGGAAACCATAGCCCATAGGAGGTTGAGCATACGGATGTGAAAGAGCTCCAACGATACCTTCGACAGAGTGAGAGGCCCCTGGGGAATTAGCGCCACCGGGTCTAGGGAGGTCAGGAAGGATGGTATAAACGTAACCAGATTGAGCATATATGAGGTCATATTTCAAGGCTATTTGGAGGGCGGATTCTTTTGTTTGAGGGAACTGGGAGGCAACATCTCTGCCGATGGTGGGTAAGAGAGATCGAAGGAACCAGTCCATATAGACCCGATCTTCAAAGGTGGGAGCCCGACATAAGCTCCTTCTTCTCCTCCATTCTTGGACATAAGCAGAAAGGCGGGTCGAAGATGATTGACGAAAAGAAGTCAAGAGTTCGGTACTAGTGTCATATCAGAGAGGGAGCTTGAAATAAGATAAGAAGGCTTGGGCAATGGTCACAAAGGTGGTATGGGAAGAAACGGTCTGATCGACATACCACTTAGAAGCTTCGCCTATAAGCGTGCGTTGGAATAATCTAAGACGTTTGGAATCATCAGCAATGGAATTAGATGAACACCACATGTGGAAATATCGGATATGGTTGGAGGGATCCTCGTCGGCAAGGCCTTCGAACTTGGGAATATCGAAGGGGAGCTTGGTGGGCATAGCAGGCCAACCAACATCATGGCGGATAGGATCATTGATCAACTGATTGAAATCTGGGAGACTGAGACCTGCCATATAAGGGAGCAAAGGGACAGTCGAGGTAGTTCCCGTGGTGGTTCCGCTAGTAACAAACCTAGCAGTAGGGCCTGGGATGTTGCTAGCATTAGGCCCTGGACTAGACATGGTGAAGGTAACAGGGGGAGAACCAACAGTAGGGGGAGAACCCAAAGAATCAAAAGAAGAGTCGGAGTGTGGACTCGGGGGAGGACTAACTTGACGATGGTGGGAAGGAGTAAGTCAACCAACCGAAAACTGAGGGTGAAGGCCAAGAAGTCTCTGGGATAAATTCCTTGGGGGCACAATGATGACGGCACAAAGGGAAGAAGAATGACTAACAAAGGCAGGGAGGTGCAGAATCAAGTGATGACAATGTCTAAACAAGGGCAGAAAGGTGCAATGTTAATTGATTTTAAAGTCTATGCATGGCGGTGTTAACCAGGCTATTATTTTCTTAGGATCAGTGTGTGGCATGTGTTAATTTTAATTTTTAAACCCAGACGTTTTGAGAGTAAAAGAAAAAGTGTGTTGCGTAAAATAAATCTGTCGAGAACAATAGATAATGCTGAAATAAAAGAAGATTAACAACTAACTATGCATCGATCTAACCCAAGAAGGTGGGTCTCCCAAAAATAGTCTAAAAAGAGGGAAAAAATCTAGTCAAAACACACTAAAGAGGGGCCTATAGATCTAAGGTCGGGAGGGACAGGGATCTAAAGGAGAAATGTGGTGAAAGGAGGTGCAGAAAACAACAAAGAGGCAGAGGCAAGGTTGTTGCAACAAAGGAGGAAATCAGCTGATGGTAGAAGGGACAAGGAGGTGACCCTATATGCAAACCCAAACAAAACTATATGAGGTAATTTGGAAGGGAGAAGAGCTGATCTAAAATGGATCTGAAAGTGAGTTATCAAATCTGAAAAGAAGAAGGCTGAAACTCTGAAAATTCAGATGTCTGAAACAGCTAAAACTCTTCAACAAAAAGTGGAGGGTACTAAATCCATAAGGGGCTAAATTCCCACTTAGTTGAGTAAAACAGATCAGAAACAGGTCTAAACGGGAAGAGGCAGAGGCTGGAAAACCCTGACAAAAGCTTCAGACAAACCCAGAAAAATTGCTGTAAAATTGCAGAAAAAAGTGCAGGTCGCAGGTTCTGACCTGTTTTCTGTCTAAGTCACAGATTCTAGGTTGAAAAGTGTATCGTGCAGTCTAGGTCACAGGTTCTAGGGCAAAAAGTGCAACCTGCAGCTTTGGGTGTCTCGGCGGTAGATTTCAGAAAAAGTTTCCGTCTCAGTTGCGGCTGATGTCTGTTACTTGTGCAATAGGGCCAGAAACACACGGAAGTTAGAAATTTTAATGTTTGAGGGTTTTATAGGTTAAAAACGACAAAAAATAGAAAAAAAAAAGCTGAAAAGAAACCCTAAGGTCTGAAGTAGCTAGATATGCAGGAATAGGAAAAATGACAGCGGTTGTAATTGAAAACCCATGTGGAATCGCCAATTGTTAGTATGAATCTTTTGTCGGAAAAATATCACTTTAGCTACGCATAAAAAATAGCCCTAACATCAAATATGGATGCCAATATCTTCAAATCTGTAGTTATTTTATCAAGATAAATGCTGCACAAATCCAGATCTATGCGTAAAAAGACATTAAGCAGTAAAAATAAGGTTTTACTCCATGCATCCAATAGACAAGACAAGAACAATATTTTTGAAAGAACTTTTATATTAAGGGTACCTGAGAGGAAAACAAGAAAGGTGTTTCCAATTCTCCTCAATGGGATGGGTTCTTGAAAGTCCTTAGCGCTTCAGATCTAACATTTCTCTCTCTTGTTGGTGTAGAAAACCCAGACAAACATATAACTCAAAGGGAGCTCACAAAGCAAAAAGTAGAGAATGTGACAATGATGATGGCTCAAAGGCAGACCAAGAACATAGATCCAGAGTGATCAGCTAGACATGAGTGACAAATGAATATTCAAATATATATTCCTGTAACCGAAATATTAGTTAGTCTAGTCTTGGTGTATGATTAAAATAATAACCAAATCTGAGATCACACTTTATGGAATATATTATTATATTTGTTATGGAGGAAGGCATTGACTTGGGTCAATCCATTTATTTGTATAAATAATAAATAAATAAATAAATTTATTTATTATTTTGAAGTAGTTAAGATATTAATTAAATAAATAATGATTTATTTAATTATTTATAAATGATTTAGTCATATTTAACAAGGAATATTATTTAAATAAGATTTGAATAATTATTCCTAGAAAATAATAAGATAAATAAGGATTTATTTAATTAATTTCCTAGTTTTGGGTTAAATATAACTTGGAATAATAATTAAATTATTGTTTAATTAATTATTCCATGAGGAAAATTAAACAAATAAAGATTTGTTTAATATTTCCTTTTGGGGTTTCCTATTTGGACCATAAACAACCTAATAAATGTGTTTTATTAAGTTATTTTACGTAGCGAAAGAAATTTTACTTAGGGTAAAATTGGTCTTACACGGTGTACTTGGGTCCATCTAATGATAATGGGTTAGATGACCAAAAAATGGTGTAACAATTACCTTCCCGAGAAAATTTCAAGGCTCATGATTCTGCTCCCTGTTTCTGGGCCTGCTCAAGGTTCCACCTGTAAAATCTTAGTCTTAAAATATGTTCGTGCTCCGCTCTACCCTCATTGAGTGCATTGGGAAAATGATGGATTTATATATCTGCAGGTGGGCGGAATTACCAACATAAGGTTGTAGCCCTAGTGGTAAAAATTGCAATTGGTTAAGGAGAGATCGGGGGGTCAAATCCTGCTCCTCCGCACTTAGCATGAGATATTTTATTTAAGAATTAGGCACATTTTTTGAACCCAAAATGTAGCTTTAATGGGGGGCTGGACTCGCTTTGGGCGGCCTGCCCTTAAACTTCACAACATTTGCATTAGATATGACATATAATATATTATATGGTTGTTGTTGGATGGTTGGGGCCCGCGGGGGTCATGACCCATTGGGCCTTAACAATATTTTATTCGTTTTTTTGAAATATGAAACGTGAGGGTGGGGAGGTGTGGGTGGTAGCCCTCCATCCCCCCTTTTTTAATTTTTTTTTTTATGTTATTTAAAAAAAATTATGCCTTTTGAAAATTTGTTAAATTGACCAAAGGAGTCAAATTAGCGACCCCACAATTTTTCTCGGAATCCAGCCAAAGCTAGCCGGAATCCCATGATCGGAAAAGTGTGAAATTGTGCCTTCCTTAAACCTACGGTTGTACTGTACAAAAAACCTCCCCATTTTTGAATTTTAGAATAAATCCCATTTAGAAATAGGTCCCCTTTTTTATCTTTCTTCCTAAATAGAAATAAAAGATTCATTGATAAAAAGATACATATCACATTTTTATTTACAAAGTGTACAACCTTTCAAAATAAATTTCCGATCCGATGAGTCATAAAGCCTTTTAATCATATCAAAAACATTATAAAGTCTTTATATTTAACAAATATTGAAATGAACAGTAATCGCAATCGGAAACTCGGAGAATTCTTTAAAGTTTGTTTCTTCTTTGTAAAATTCCGATGCGATCGCGCTCAATCACAATCTCATTTTGGATAAATTTAAAGTGTTGTGTTTCTTGTATATATTTCCGATGCGATGCGATTCATCACAATGTCATTTCAGAAGAATTAAAACATTGCATTCTTTTGTTTTAAAACTCCGATGCGACGGATCCTATCTCATCGGAATCACATTTTCGGAGAAAATCTTAAATGGTTCATTTCATTTTAAAATCTCTGATGCGATCTTCGCAATCGGAATTTGGTATAAGTCTTATTTCATTTTCCTTTTTAAACAAATTACGATGCGATTATAACATAAATATACATTTATTATTATTCATCGTGTTTCAAAGTTTTAAAAGGAAATAGATCTATATTTATTTCGAAATATGCCAAATCTCCAATTGTACGATAACATTAACTCGCGAATCAAACGAATAACAATGATTTGTTTTTTATTGAATGCATTAGTGTGACTCCCTAAAGGGTATTTAAGTTTTAAACCACGGATATAATAAATAAAAGTCAGTGAAAAAACCTTTTGTATAGCTGTTTTTCATTATTACGTCTTCACCTTGGCTGAAAGCTTCTCTTTGTCGCAAAGCAATAGAACATCCAATTTTTCTGTTCACAGAGCAAGAGAAATACTCCCTGACACTGAAATGTCCAAGAGATTTAGGAAATCGAAATCTACCATTGCTACAAAAGCCCCTGTGATTACTATGCCACCTAAAGAGAAACCAGTAAAACTTAAGCTGGTTACAGACACCTCCTGCTAGGGACTTTGAAAAATGACATGGGAAAATGTTTACAATCTATTAGAAAAGGAAAAAACTAGAGTTGTTGAAGCTAAGGCCATAGTTCCTAACGAAGAAGACTCAGACTTTGATTCTGAAAGTCCTCTTGGTTCATTGGCAAACTCATTTCTACACCGAGTTGCTGCTCATGCAAACATTTTCCTGTATTATGATGTTATTAGATGGGTGATTGATATTGTGTTTATCAAAGATAGAACTTTTGTTTCTCCATCTGGAGCAATCTTCGGGTCATTCAGACCAGAAGATATCAAGGCAATGTACCACCTTCCTGACCCTCAGAAGATTATAATAAAGAGTTTATCAAAGAATTTGATGCAAACAATGAAAATCAGTCAGAACCAATTAAAGAATGGAGAAGGGCTCCTGAAAAGCACATGCATGAGGCTTCAGGTATGTACTCCATGGAGTCTCTCTTGCCTCCATATTGTTATGCTGCAGCTATGATGTGTAGATTGTTTGGTAATGATGATTTGGCTAGGATTTCCATTCAAATTGTTTCGTTGATACATGCTGCTATTAATTCTGAGATAATGGATTGGGCTGTTATTTTGTCTGATAAGATAACCGATAGAATTCTTGAGTACAAGAAAGACAAAAATTCAGGAAATTCCACTCCTTTTTACTTTTGTGCTTACATCCTAGATGCCCTCTATTTCAATTCAAGATTTTCCCTTATTAGGATGGAAATGGACTCCTAAAGAACCTGTCCCAATTCATATATATCATAAGTTCTTATGAAAGGGACATTTCATAAGCCATTTTTACAGAGACTATCATGGTTTTCTTATTCCGATTTACAAAATCATTTTTGGCCAATTTCCTCCTAGAGTTTCTGACAAAGCTAGAGTTGATTTGTCCTCTATTGGAGATTGGTTCGGGGAGGAAAAGTTCACATATGTCAGAATTTTTGGAAGTATTGTAGAGCCACACATCCTTCCTTTGTATGTTCCAGAAAAACGGTTAGCATAGGAAATTTCTTATCAGCTGACAGTAGAAGGTATGTCTATAACTTTAAAGAATAGCAAAAAGCTTATGTGGCGTACTTTTCCTTTCAAATGTGGTGACTATACTCTCAACAATTTTGTCCATGCTGAAAAAGAGGTTGTTAAGTTAATCGATCTTAAACTTTCAACAATTCCTGCAAGGCAATATGATCCCAGGAAGGTAGCATATGATTTTACTACCTCTGTTTCAATTGCTTGGTTCAAACATGAACTAGATTTCTTTGATGATTTATTTGTTTCTGTAGATAAAATGTCCCAAGTTTTTGATTTGGCCAAGTCCAAAATTTAGGCCGAAGAAATGAATAAATTTTTATTATTTAGAAGTCAGAGGTTACTCAGAGTTCCTCTGGATCAGTTGAGGATTTCTACACAGGGATGTGAACCACAATAGAAAGATACATGAAGTACCTCTGGCAAAGAAGTAACAAGAACTAATCCTGTTTTGGAGAAGAAAGATGATAGCAGCAAAGCTTACATTGGAAAGATAGAAACTGCTGCTAAAATTTGTGTACAACAGTATTTGGCCCAAGAAAGAAAAGAAAGCACAGGTACTGATGCCCATGTGCATATTGAAAAAGGAGGCACAGACAGTAAAAATATTGAACAGGCACCTAAAAGTGATATAAACAATAGTGCAAATTCTCAACTTAGAGGACAAGAAGCTACTTAACTTATTGTTTCTCCTCATTTGCTGAGCCAATATGAACAGTTTTCCCAGCAAATAGGACAACAAAACACTCCTCAAGTTGATGATCGAAAGGATCAGGATGTAGAAATAATCCCTGAAAACCCCACAGGTGAGATCATATTAAAGATAGAATAAATCCATCTTTTGGATATATTTTATAGTCCAAAACATAGGGTTGTGGTGAGAAAACAGAGGAAAAGGAGGAGAACTGATCAAGATGCACATTTGGCATCACAGGGGGAATTCATGAATATTGTTTGTAAAAATGTTGAGGTGAATCCATCTGAGGATCTCACCAAATTGTCTCAGTATGCAGGTGCCTATAGTGCTGCTACTATAGATAAAGCCTCTGAAGTTACACAGTTGACGAAGCAAAAGGATGTGAAAATAGCCATGTTTGAGGAACAGGTTGCAGAAAACCAATAAAAGATCATTCAGTTAGAACAATGATTACATGATGAAGAGCTCAAATATAAACAATTAGAAGAGCACCTGGCTATTGAAAAAGAGAAGATTGATCAGTAGACCCTAGAAAAGCAATAACAGCTAAATCAAGAAATATCAAAATTACAAGCTCTTCTACAAAATGAGCAGACTTCGAAGATTGAACAAGAAAAGATGTTTCAATATAAATTAGACAATTTCAAGAGCTATCCCAGTCTGGATCAATTAAAAAATGAAGCCTTGGAGAAAAAAAAATTATTGTCTCAACAATTAAATGAATTTTGTCTAAAGATTGCAAAAGTAGAATCTCTATGTGAGTTAACATATTCCTTGATAGATGAAGGAGTCACTCTTAAAATTGAATTTGATGAAGCTGAAGGAAAGATCTCCGAATTTCTTTTATGGAAAGACTCAGAATCAGGGAGAAAAGCAGATCTTCCCAAGATTATGGAGAGACATAAGGAAATTATTTTTGTAGAATGGGAACATCGCTTGATTAAAGTAGAAAGGGCCAGATCCACAGCTAAAGGAATAATGAAAAATGTAACACAGCTGGTGAATGATAACTTATATGCAATCAATTTAATTGTAGATTGTAGTCCCGACCAATTACCTAGAGTAAAAGAAACTGATCATAGATGGAAACAAGAGATAATTAATAAAAATCAACAAATTGGCCAATTACAAGGAATATAATGGGATACAATTTGGACTTATCTCATCAAGCCACATAGTCAACAAACAACAATAAAATTTCTCTCAAATGCCATTGATTGCATCATTCCCGAATTCTCCGATGCCACATATATAGGGTGGTTACACTCAAAGCTTAGTCATCCTGAAGAAGTGAAGGAAATCCTCAAAATCCGCCATCTTCACACATCAACTGCAACATATGATCAATGAGTCAATTTTCATCAAGATCACATTTCTGTTTTAGATATTTATAATTTAGATAGATTGTAGGAATAGTTTTAGTTATTTTTGTTATGTACTTATTTAAACCCCTTTCATGCATTTAGAAAAGGGTCCTGAATTTGTAATATTTTGACTTGGAGATTACATTTCTGTACTCCATTGAATCCTATATTTTTATAAAGGATCACATCTGGTGATTCTCTATGAAATTACCTTTAAGAATTGCATTTCTGTATCTTGGAGTTTATTTTACATTGAAGTTGCTGGATTTGAATATCGGATTGCATTGGAAAGTATCGAGATAGATTAGGTATTTCTATCTATTCACTGTTAGTTTCTTTTGTTACGTGATATTCTCTTTTAAATTGATATCATTTATGTGTACTTGTTTCACAATATTTTTTTATACATATCATTTATGAGTGTGTTAGAAATATTTATCTTTTATAGTATATGCAAGTGATATATTATGATGAATGCAATATGTTATTATAAATCTATTTAATTTCTTAAACGGAGTTATCTTTATTTGTTACTACATATTTCAATTAAGTTGTAATACATTTTCATGGTTTATAGTCAATTGAAACAATTTAAAGTTCTATCCACATTTGATGCCCGTGTTAGCTTTAGAGTTATTTCATCAGTATTTAAATTAGATTAGATAGTTTCATTTCAGTCATTTAGTCCCATTTTCCCCCATAAAATCATTCCATTACCAACCCATTTAAATTACTAGGAAACTGGTCCTATAAATCCAGTCGGAGCCACCACACCAAATGGAAAAGGAGTTCTCCTAAGGTCCCGACTGGGTGGTTATCCCTTGATGTTTGAAGCAGCGATCTTCGAGGCTTCAACATTTTTGGTGCTAGAAGGAGGGCTATAAGCTATGAATGGCAGAGAAATCCATATCCGAAAACCATTCTAAGAGCATATCACCCTCATCACCTTCAATTTCTTCCACATCTCAAATCACAAGAGAAGAAATTGAGAAAAGTATTCAAACACCCACTACCAAAGTCTCACATCAATCAGATAATCCAACTCCTGAATCCCTTGAAGTTGAAGCTTTAGTTCATAAAATTCAAGGATTATTGTTATCATTAGAAGAATCGAAATTATCTGAAGGTAGTGTTACCTCACAGTTTTTTTCTTCCAGACCTCTTACTAGGTCACAGAGTGAAAAACTTGGAATTTCCTCGAAATAATTTCCTATACCTAGTAGAGTCAAAACAAGAAAAACTCCATCGAAAACAGAAAGTGGTACAAGTTCTTCATCGCATATTCAATCATCTGTTTCCCAAGATCCAAATTAGGAAAGTGCAGTAGTCTCATCTACATCTGCTCAATTTTCATCTACTCAAACTACATCTGTTCAAACATTAATTGTCTCTTCCAGTACTTCAACTGTTACTACTCATATACCAGTTACCACTTCTATTTCATCTACCATCGTCACAAGAATGACACAACCAGCACAAGGACCATGGACCAGACTAGGAGCTGTGAATATGGCTGCACCTTTGCATGATGTACCTGATCATCCTGAAAAATGGCTCCCAAATTTTAGTCCAAATACTGGTATACAAGCGGAATAACATATCAATAACTTTATGCTTGCTATAAATTTAAATCAAGGAGTGCATGAAGATTTTGTAGTCTGATTATTTCCCTATACTTTGCAAGGAACAACAGAATCCTGGTACTTTTCCTTACCTTCTGATTCTATCACAAAATTGGGATATGTTTGAAGGGAAATTTTTAACTAAATATCGAGACGATAGATCAATTGCTACCCTAATTAACGATCTCTCCAATTTAAAGACTCAACCCAAGGAACCCATTAAAGATTTTAACTCTCGATTCAATAAACTCTTGAATAAGATCCCTGCAACATCTAAGCCTAGTGAACAAGTTAGAAGTGAATGGTACATTAATGCTTTCCCCTCAAACATAGCAATTTTTGTAGATAGAGCTGCATAACTGACTTTAGCTGAGAATATGAAAGAAGCTATTTCAGTTGAAAAAAGAATGATTGCTCTAGATAAGAAAAACGATATTGAGGAAAGAAAATCAAAGAAAGTCACTTTTAAAGATGATTCCAAGAAAAAGACACCAAGAGATCCATATGACATGGAAGGTTTACATAAAGTTCTTAAAACCATGTCTAATGAGATGGTTGATATCAAAAATCAAGTAGCAGAGACTTCTCTAAAGAAATCATTTACAAATTTCAAGAGAAATCAAGTTGAATCAAAACCTCCCAATGCAATCTCCAATGCAGAATCAGAAGATGAAGAAGAAGAAGAAACTCCCCTAATGTCAGATGAAGAAGATGAAAGGGAAGAAGTCGTTGAACTAAATGGAATGTGGGATTTCATTCTCCCTAATTCGGATAGTGAAATGGAACAAGAAGCTATGCGCGTGATTACAAGGAGAAAATCTACGTCAGAACCTGTTCAAACTATTCCAAAGAAGAAAACTACAACTCCGAGTACTAAAGACAAAACCCCTGCAAAAAGAGCTTCTCCCTTACCCACTCAGAATCATCCATCATCTCCCAATCCTCCCACATCATCATCCAAAACTCTGGTGGTATCAGATACGATGGATTATAATATCATTGAGGACATGCAAAATACTAGAGTGAACATCTCATTACATGAACTTAGCAAACTTAAACATCAACAAAAGCTGATATTAAAAGAGTTAAATGCTACACCTATTTCTCCTCTACCAAGTGGTGTAGTAGCTAAAGCAGATAAAGGGACTGGTAAGGCACCACACAAAGTAGATGCAACTGATACTATTCTTATTGGAGAAAGATCAAATTCTGAGACACCTCCATTTCTGTTGACTTATGAAATCTACAATAAGAATTTTCATAATTGTTTAATTGATTCTGGAGCATCCTCTAATATAATGCCTTCTTCAGTCTGTGCTAAATTGAATATTGAACCACAGAAATCTGTTCTTCATATTGTACAATTAGACCGCTCTAAAGTTCAAGTTGTTGGAGACATAAATTCAGTTACTATCAGACTGGCTTCCGATCCTAGGATTGTACAAAGAATTGATATTCTAATTGCAGATATTCCAGAGTTCTATGGGTTGGTATTAAGCAGAGACTGGTCTGTGAAACTTAATGGTTATATCTCAACCGATTTTTCACATATGTGGCTTCCCTACAAAGGGAAACCCAATCAAATCAAAGTTGAGCGAGAAAAACATATGACGCACACTGTAACTAAATTTGAACAACCTAACGAACCCATAGCTTTCAACAATAATATTCTTGGAGGTTATTCTGCTGAGTCATTTCTTGGAAATTTTACTGCACCACAATCACCATTCCCTTTAAATAATTTTGTTTCTCAAATTGAAATTTTTTCACAAACTGACTCTTCTAGAATTGTTAATATTTCTGATTAATTTTAGATAAATCTATAGATAGAACTTTATTTTGGTCATTATGTTTTGATGGATCAAAATCTAGCGATGGAGCAGGAGCAAGATGCATCCTAATTGATCCAGAAGGAGAGAAAACCATGTTATCATGTAGATTAGAGTTTGATTGCACTAATAATACTGATGAATATGAAGCCTTGATTCAAGGGCTTTATAAGGCCATAGGGTTAAATGTAAAATACTTGAAAGTATATGGAGATTCCGAAATTATCATAAGACAAGTAAGGAATACCATCCATTGTCTTTCAAGACATCTCAAACATTATCAAACCCTAGTACAGAACCTTACCACTCAATTTCTATCATTTAATATCTCTTTTGTTCCTAGAAATAAAAATACATTAGCTGAATTGTTAGCTAATGTTGCGTCCAAACTTCCTCTTGCTGAAGATTGCAGTCCTAATAGATTTTTAGTAGAGTTTATATTTCGCCCATCTGTCCTAGAAAATATTACTAACTGGAGAGTATTCTACCATGATCAAGATATTTTGAATTTATTAACTTCTGAGAAATCATATGATGAACAAATTATTGATGAAGATGATCATGATCTGCAAATTACTTCAAGAAATAATGAAAATCCGATTCCTAAATCTGTTGTTAAACTTGAGGATCTTTATGATATTAAAGACAGATTCAAGAAAGTTACTAATGCTAAACTTCAAAGTTCAACATTGAAGTTTGAATTAGTCAATATTGGCTCTGATTCTAAACCTCAGAATGTTAATCTAGGTCTCAATTTAACTCCAGAAGAAAGATCTGCTTTTATTAAACTTCTGAGTAAATATAAAAATGTCTTCGCTTGGAGTTATGAGGATTTAAAGACTTATAATACTTCTGTAATTCAACACACAATTCCAATGCTATCTAATGTTAAGCCTGTTTAACATAAATTAAGAAAGATTCATCCAAATCTTGAGGATCAAATCAAAATAGAACTAAATAAACTTTTGAAAGCCAAAATCATTTTTCCTGTAAGACATTCCAATTGGGTTTCCAACATAGTACCTGTCGGGAAGAAAAATGGTGATATTAGAATTTGTATTGATTTCAGAAATTTAAACAAGGCATGTCAAAAGGACAATTTCCCATTGCCAACCATGGAGCAAATTCTTCAAAAGGTAGCTGGTTCTGAACTCATGTCCTTCCTTGATGGATTTTCAGGGTATAATCAAATTTTAGTACATCAAGATGATAGGTTGAAAACCACTTTCAGAACCAAATGGGGAACCTATGCTTATCAGAAAATGCCTTTTGGTTTGGTAAATGCAGGAGCTACTTTCCAGAGAGCCATGGACATAGCATTTAAGGGTATGATTAATAGATCAGTTTTTATTTATCTTGATGACATAATATTTTATTCAAATAAGAGATCCAATCATCTACACGATCTTAAACAAATATTTGAAAGATATAGAAGATTTGGTATTTCCTTAAACCCAAAGAAATCCTTATTTGCTCTCAATCAAGGAAAACTATTAGGGTTTGTTGTGTCAAAAGATGGTATATATATCGATCCTGACAGAGTTAAAGAAATTTCTCATATTTCTTTACCTCACAATAAAAATTCCATGCAATCATTTTTAGGTCAGATTAATTTTGTAAAAATATTCATTCCAGATTTTTCTCAAATTGTTTTGTCTATGCAGAATATGATTAGGAAAAATTAAGTTTTCAAATCGGGATATAAAGAAAAAAAATATTTTGAGGCAATCAAGAAGGAAATCATTGATGCACCTGCATTGAATACTCCCAATTTTTCCAAAGATTTTATTTTGTATACTTTGGCAACTGAAACATATTATGCTACTGTTTTAACACAGCTCAATGATCAATAAATCGAGGCACCGATTTCTTTCTTCAGCTCAAATCTTTAACGAGCTGAGCTGAATTATTCTGATGTTGAAAAAAAAGCTTTCGCTGTATTTGAGTCAATCAAACATTTTAGGCCTTTTCTCTTAAAAACACACACAAAGGTTATTGTTCCTTTCTCTGCAGTAAGACAATTACTAATTGAAAGAGAAGTAGGAGAAAAAAGAGCTAATTTGGTGACGACTTTGTAAGAATATGATATTGATATTAAACCAGCAAAGATTGTTAGAGGACAAGGTTTTTACAGATTATTAGCAGAAGCTCATAATATACCAGAAAATAAAGATTCAGAGAATGTTTTTTAGGTAAGTTAGATAAGTGTTACAGATCCTGAATCTCAGTATGCTGATCTGATATTTTACTTGAAAAATGGGTATGCTCCTTCTAATCTCAGCTATAAGAATAAACGTGCTTTAATATTGAAGGCTACTAAATATGAAATCATTGATGATGTGTTATTCAGAAATAATTATGGTTTAATCCTATTAAGATGTATTGAAAAGACTGAAGCAAAAAAGGTATTGCAAGAATTACATGATGGACCAGCAGGAGGTCATTTTGGAGGTGATACCACAGCCCACAAAATTATCCATGCTGGGTATTATTGGCCTACCCTTTCTAAAGATAGACATGATTATGTGAGAAAATGCAAAATTTTCCAAATTGATAGTGGAAGACAGAGGAAGCCAGCTTTTCCTTTGCAGCTAGTAAACATTGAACAACCATTTGAGCAATGGGAGCTTGCTATTATTGGCGAAATAGTTCCTCATTCTTCCAAACAACAAAAGTACATCCTCACAGCAACAAATTACTTCACAAAATGGGTAGAAGCAATTCCTCTAAAGGTAGCCAACTCTGATGCAATTATTGATTTCATCGATAAATTCATCATTACCAAGTTTGGTGTACCTAACGCTCTGGTCTTTGATAATGCATCTTATTTTTTTGGTAATAGTATAATGGAATTTGCAATTAAAATAGATTTTAAATTGAAACATTCAGGAAACTATTACCCACAAGGTAATGGTTTAGCTGAATCCACTAACAAAAATCTCATCAAAATCATTAAAAGGACTATTGATCAAAATCAAAAGAAATGGCACAAGTCTTTAATCTTTGCATTATGGGCTGATTGTATTACTTTCAAAGCTTCTATTGGAACTTCACCTTTCAATTTAGTTTATGGTAAAGAAGCTGTGATACCATCAAATATATCTCTTCCATCATTAGCCTTAGTGCAATTCATTGAACAAAATCCTTCCTCATCCATTCAGTTAAGATTTGATCAAATCCTTAAATTAGAAGAAAATAGAGAAAAAGAAAAATATATTCATGAGAAACATAAAAAGCTTGTAAAATCTTCTTTTTATTCAAGTTCCACCGGCTCAAAAAATTTGTCAATTGGTGATATTGTTTTGAAATGGGATAAAGCACATGAAGAAAAAGGTAAGCATACCAAATTTCAGAAAATGTGGCTTGGACCATTTCAGATTGCTGAAAAGATAGGCTCATATATATTCATACTTCAAGATTTAACAAGAAAGAGAGAATCTCTTCCTGTAAATGGGCTTGTCTTAAGGAAATTATTTTCATAAGGAGGTAACCGCTTCTTACTTGTACATATTCCTTTCTGCAATTTTTATTTATTTTTGTAAATAAAGGTTGTTAATAGTCTTTAATTGAATTTTTACTATTAGAAAATTGTCTTGGAAAGAATGTTATAAATAATTATTTTGTGTAAATAAGATTTTTCAAGGAAATAATTACAATTTTGGATAAGTTTAAAATAAAATGTTAAACTTTGAAAATTTGTTCAAAACATTTGCATGATCTTTTGAAACCTTGAGGAAAATGTAAATCATTATAAGTTTCTTAAGCAGAGAAATGTTATCTCTAAAAAGTAAAAAACTTTTTCAAGCTTTAGCAAACAAAAAACTCTGAAAATTTTCATCCATTTATTCTTAAGGATACAACTATTTCACCCCATCCATTTGGGTTGTGATTTTTTAGAATGTAATTCTAAGAAATTATATGACAAAATTTAGGAGATAAGAGGTCTCATCACGAGCCTACTTACCATGATCATAAGAAGTAATAAAACTGACATTACCAATATTGCATACCAAAATAGGGTAATGGCTTAATAAAGTAAGACAAGGGGTCTCATCACGAGCCAGCTTGTTCAGTTTAATTACAACTAGTGAATGGCATTGTTACTAACTGGCTACCAAATTAGAACAATGACTCTTAAATTTAAAAAATAAATAAAAGACAAAAAACATAAGATAATATGTCTTATGAATTTATTTTTAAAGAGTCATAATCTTAGTTGGATGGGATAATGGATAGTTAATGGTTAAAAGGTAACCTTGTCGAGACTATGAACGTTTGCTGGCAGTAGAGGCAATGCTTGTGACAATAGAGTATATTACAAAAGCTAAAATTGAATAAATCCACTTGCTTTATTATTATCAACCAATCAAAGCTTGAGATAACCCAAAAATGTTCTTTCTTTAAGGAATTAGAAAGAAATTGTAAGTGATTTTTATTCTTTTTCACAGTTAGATTTTATTTGAATTATCCTAAGACAAGTTTTCATTATCTACAGAAATTTTTACTTACTAGAAATATAGTGTCCATTTCATTTTTTCAAAGATAAATGTTTCTTCCAGTGAATCGTAAATTGTTGTACTGTACAAAAACCCTCCCCATTTACAAATTTTAGAATAAATCCCATTTAAAAATAGGTCCCCATTTTTATCTTTCTTCCTAAATAGAAATAAAAGATTCATTGATAAAAAGATACATATCACATTTTTATTTACAAAGTGTACAACCTTTAAAAATAACTTTCCAATCCGATGAGTCATAAAGCCTTTTAATCATATCAAAAACACTATAAAGTCTTTATATTTAACAATGATTGAAATGAACAGTAATCGCAATCGGAAACTCGGAGAATTATTTAAAGTTTGTTTCTGCTTTGTAAAATTCCGATGCAATCGTGCTCAATCGCAATCGCATTTCGGATAAATTTAAAGTGTTGTGTTTCTTGTATATATTTCCGATGTGATGCGATTCATCACAATCGCATTTTGGAAGAATTAAAACATTTCGTTCTTTTGTTTTAAAACTCCGATGCGACGGATCCTATCTCATCGCAATCGCATTTTCGGAGAAAATCTTAAACGGTTCATTTCATTTTAAAATCTTCGATGCGATCTTTGCAATCGGAATTTGGTATAAGTCTTGTTTCATTTTCCTTTCTAAACGACTTATGATGCGATCATAACATAAATATCCATTTATTATTATTCATCGTGTTTTAAAGTTTTAAAAGGAAATATATCTATATTTATTTTGAAATATGCCAAATCTCCAATTGTACGATAACATTAACTCGCGAATCAAATGAATAACAATGATGTCTTTTTGTTATTGAATGCATGAGTGTGACTCCCTAGAGGGCATTTAAGTTTTAAACCATGGATATAATAAATACAAATCAGTGAAAAAACCTTTTGTATAGCTGTTTTTCATTATTACGTCTTCACCTTGGCTGAAAGCTTCTCTTTGTCACATAGCAATAGAACATCGAATTTTTCTGTTCGCAGAGCAAGAGAAATACTCCCTGACACTGAAATGTCGAAGAGATTCAGGAAATCAAAAGCTACCGTTGCTGCAAAAACCCCTGTGATTACTATGCCACCTAAAGAGAAACCAGTAAAACTTAAGCTGGTTACAGACACCTCCTGCCAAGGACTTGGAAAAATGACATGGGAAAATTTTTACAATCTATTAGAAAAGGAAAACCATAGAGTTTTTGAAGCTAAGGCCACAGTTCCTGACGAAGCCAACTCAGACTTTGTTTCTAAAAGTCTCCTTTGTTAGGTCCCTATGTTACTAGTATAGTCCCTTATAGTTGTTAGTGTAACCCCCTTATTGTTATTATTGTACCCTTGTAACCCCCATTTTGTTATTATTGTGCCCTTAAATTATTATTGTTAGGTTGGCTAGGATTACATTGTGGCCCACTAGGATTACATTATGGCCACATGGACTCCTATATAGAGAAAGGAGGGTTTGTAAATTGTATCATCGACGAATTGTTCATTTATGTAATGCATTGGAGGTTCCCCCCTCGAATTGGCTTATTTCTCAGGCGTTGATATCTCTTCTCTTCTATTTGAGCCAATATATAACATATGGCACGTAGCTTTGGATTCTAGGGTTTTCGTCGCTCCAAACAAGTCATCGGCACTTAAATTCTCACTTTTTTTCTACTTAAGTTTGTAGTTGAAATTTTGCGGTGCGAAGCCCAAACTCCTTTGAGTAATATTTTCTAAAAATATCGTAGCTTGTTTCACAATATTGAGATGATCCAGGCGAGTCCTGTTTTGTGCTCCTAAACAGTCATCGGGGAATTTGCACCATAAATTTTTCTATTTAGTTCGTAACGAAATCCATATGGTTTGAAGCTGAAATCCCGAGGAAATTCTTCAAAAAATTTCAGAGCTTGGTTCGAAATATTTTTGGAGATATGATCTGTGGAAGGTAGTGCTTTTTCAGGCTCCTGAATTTCATCTCAAAGAGGTGATCGTGGGAAAAGTTCAATAACTCTCTCTCTGGGCAGTGGATTTGAGTGCTGTAAAAATTGGTTGCAAGTAAATGGATTTTAGTTTATTTTCTATCAATTTCAGAGACAAAGGACGAAATAGTGACATCGGAAATCTAAGACAAGTTCTCTCATCAACTCACCCATAATTAGGTCATCAGGAGATTGACACAACTTATTCAGAAACCAACTGGGGTCGACTTCACGGAATTCAAAGATAATTTAGTGGGCTACATTGATACCAAAAATTAAAGAAGTGCTTCATTCACGAGATAATCCAATTTCAATATCGAGCACCTCAAAAGCAAGTAAAAGGTGTGTATTTTTTTTCCAAACTGTAGAAACGGTTTTAAGACCACTGAATCGATTCCAAGTATTGTAGAATAGATTCTGTGTATTGGTTCTAAAATATTTTGGTGTTAATTCAACACCCACTATTTCTTAAGGCTCACCATGACTCACAAGATTAACAATCTGCACACATCCTATCAAAATTACAAGAGCAAGTGCAACAAATTTCACTCTCGCAAAAAGCAACAAAAAATGAAATGGAAGTTTTGAAGAAAGGTGTGGAAGTGAAGATGGACGGTTTGAAGAAAGGCATGGAAGCTAAAATGGATGGCATGGAAGTGAAGATGGACGGTTTGAAGAAAGGCGTGGAAGCTAAGATGGATGACATGAAAGACAACATGGAAAACATGAAGAGTGATCTAAAAGCATACATGGAAGGCTTGATGACAAGCTTAAAACCAGAAATGATTCCTAATGGCGGTAATATGGGAGAAGAACCTCATGATGAGAAAAAAATAAATGTTAATCATGGTTTCATAAAATCTAATGTTGGCAGGAAGAACCACCATATTCCAAAAATGGATATGAGGAAGTTTGATGGAAAGGATCCTGTAACATGGATACTACAGATGGAGCAATAGTTTGATCTCCATAACGTGCAAAACACACAAAAGGTACGCATTGCAACTTTACATTTAGAACAAAATACATTTGTATGGTATCGATGGCTTTGCTCCCGTAAAAAAAATTTCACTTGGTCAATTTTTACGGAGGAAATGATAGCACATTATGAGGATACAAAGAGCAACGCCTTCTTTAGCTAATTGATAAATCTCAAACAAAAGGGTTTAGTGGGGCAGCACATTGAGGACTTCCAAAAATTGAATATAAGGGTAACTGATATTCCAGAGGAACACAGGATTGATCTCTTCATAGGCACTTTAAAGGATAACATTCAACATGAAGTTCGCGTTCGGGAACCTGATTCATTGGAGAAGGCATTCAGGTTGGCAAGAAAAGTTGAATGTAAAATTATGGCGACAAGGAAGCCTACCACTCAATTCTATAAAGAAGGAAGTGTTGCTACGCCTAGATTTCCACAACATACAAGGTTGACACCACAACAATTGGAAGAAAAAAGAGCAAAAGGGCTTTGCTACAGTTGTGATAGAAAATACACTAAAGGTCATAAGTGTGCTGAGAAGAAATTATTTTACGTAGATTGTGAAGAGGAAGAAGAAAATGAACAAGAAGAGGATATACACCAGGAACCAGCCCTAGAAGAGGAAGAAATGAATCCGACCATATCGTGTAATGCACTGGCAGGAATTACCACTCCTCAAACTCTCAAGATAGAAGTAAAAATCAAGAAGAAAAAGGTAATAGTGTTGATTGATTCAGGTAGCACCCATAATTTTATTCATTGTAAGGTAGCCAAGGAATTAAATTGTTTCCTATACCCAGCACCAGAATGTCAAGTGATGGTTGCAAATGGAGGAACTATAAATTTCTCGGGAAAATGCCATAATATCAAGCTAACCATGGGGGATTATGTATTGACTAGTCCAATGCTTTCCATTCCTATGGGAGGTGCTGATGTTGTACTAGGAGTACAATGGTTACAATCTTTGGGGACGGTAGCTTTTAATTTTCAAGAACTTTTCTTGAAATTTTTTTCAGAAGGAAAGGAATTCGAATTACAGGGTATTGCAGGGAAGCCAGGAAAGATAATAATCTCTAATTTCATGACGAAGCTTCTAAAGAAAGAACAACGAGGAGTAATTGCACAATTATGCTCACTAGAAGTTCCAACATAAAAATCATCTATTTCTGCAGATCTCCAACAAGTCTTGGACAATCATTCCAAGGTGTTTGAAACTCCCAAAGGACTCCCACCTATTCGTGATCATGATCATGCTATTCATTTGATTCCAAGAAGTGTTCCTCCAAACATCAGGCCTTATAGATATCCTTACTTCCAAAAGAGCTAAATTGAACGTATGATTGCAGAAATGTTAGAGGCGGGTATAATTCAACCTAGTCAAAGTTCTTTCTCTGCTCCTGTAGTATTGGTACACAAGAAGGATGGATCATGGCGAATGTGTCCGGATTATAGGGAGCTCAATATGCTCACCATTAAAGATAAATTTCCCATTCCTGTGATTGATGAATTATTGGATGAATTACATGGAGCAATTTATTTTACCAAATTGGATCTTCGTTTAGGATATCATAAAATTAGAATGAAGACTGAAGATATTCCAAAAACATCATTTCGAACTCATGAGGGTCATTATGAATTTTTGGTCATGCCTTTTGGCCTTACCAATGCACCTTCTACATTTCAAGGGTTGATGAATTCCATTTTCAAACCCTTCCTTAGAAAATTTGTGCTAGTATTTTTTGATGATATACTAATCTACAAAAGGTCTTGGAAGGATCATGTTGAACATGTTGACAGGGTGCTCAAACTATTGCAGGAGAAACAATTATATGCAAAAACATCCAAATGTTTCTTTGGAGTACAAGAGGTGGAATATCCGGGTCATATTGTATCTCACGAGGGTGTTAAGGTAGACCCTAACAAAATTAAAGCCATTAAGGAATGGAAAGTCCCCACAACCATAAAGCAGTTGCGAGGATTTCTCAAGTTAACAGGGTATTATCGCAAGTTTGTTAAGAATTATGGGAGAATAGCAGCACCTCTAACAACATTATTGAAGAAATATGCATTTTCATGGACTCCTTAAGCAACTAAGGCCTTTGAACATCTTAAAGAGGCAATGTGCCTAGCACCGGTCTTAGCTACGCCAGACTTCACAAAAACCTTTATTGTGGAATGTGATGCCTCAGGAAATGGAATTGGTGCAGTTTTAATGCATGAAGGAAGACCCATTTCTTTTGAAAGTCGTCCAATCAAAGGAAAGTATTTACAGAAACCTATTTATGAGAAGGAAATGTTAGCAATACCGCATGCACTAAAGAAATGGTGAACTTACCTAATGGGAAGACACTTCAAAGTAAAAACTGATCATGATAGTCTTAAACACTTTTTGGAACAAAGACTATCTTCAGAAGAGCAGCAAAAATGGGTCACAAAGATGTTTGGTTATGACTTTGAAATAATCTACAAAAAAGGAAAGCTTAATGTTGTTGCAGATGCACTCTCAAGAAAGAATGAAGAGGTGGAAGCAATGCTTTGTGCCATTTCTATTATCCAACCAGATTGGATAACCGAAGCAAGAGATGAATGGAAGAAGGAAAAAGATGTATGGACACTCATTCAAAAGTTGCAGCAAGATCCTAGTACATCTGATACATTTAGTTGAAAAAATGATTCCTTATGGTACAAAGATCGCTTATATCTTTGTAAGAATTCCCAACTGAAACAAAAGATTCTTCTGGAATTGCACACTTCTCCTTTAGGAGGACACTCAGGATTTTTAAAAACTTACCATAGGGTGAAGAAAGATTTTTTTTGGGATGGCCTTAAATCTGATATTCAAAAGTTTGTGGCGTAATGTTTGGTTTGCCAGCAGAATAAAGTGGAGACAATTAAGACCCCGGGACTTCTACAACCTTTATCCATTCCAAGTCAACGTTGGGAGGAGATTTCAATGTATTTTATCACAGGTTTACCTAAGTCCGAAGGAAAGAATGTCATCATGGTGGTAGTTGATAGACTTACTAAGTATGCACACTTTTGTGCATTATCTCATCCATTTAAAGCAAGTACAGTTGCTACTACATTTGTGGACAGAATTCAAAAGCTACATGGAAGCCCAAGGTTTATTGTGAGCGACAGAGATCCCATTTTTACGGGAAATTTTTGGACAGAGTTATTTTCTTCTTTGGGTACTAAATTAGCTCATAGCTCATCTTATCATCCTCAATCTGATGGTCAAACCGAGATAGTAAATAAATGTTTGGAAGGATATCTTCGTTGTTTTGTATCTGATAAACAAACACAATGGGTCAAGTGGTTACCTCTCGCTGAATGGTGGTATAACACTTCCTTCCATACTGCAGCAAAAATGACCCCATTTATGGCACTTTATGGATATCATCCACCATCGATCACATCATATTTAAGGAAAAATTCGAAGGTTCAAGCAGTGGAAGATCACATCGAGCATCAGCAAGAAGTTCTCCAACTCTTAAAGGATAACCTGAATTTGGCACAAAATCGAATGAAACAACAGGCAGATCAACATCACAGCGAGAGAAGTTTTGATGTGGGAGATTGGGTATTTTTACGGCTATAACCATACAAACAAATTTCCCTGAAGCAAGCTAAGAAGGATAATAAATTATCACCAAAGTACTATGGTCCTTACAAGGTGTTGCAAAAGATTGGTACTATGGCATACAAATTGGAGCTTCCTGCTTCTTCGCGAGTACATCCAGTTTTCCATGTTTCATGCTTAAAGAAGGTTATAGGTGAAAATCTTCCAGTTCAAACAATATTGCTAGAACTTAATGAGGAAGGAAAAATCATATTGGAACCTGAAGCGGTCATGGAAACAAGAACTCGACAACTATGGAATCGATCAATTTCAGAGTATCTCATCAAGTGGAAGAACTTACTCACTGAAGATTCTACATGGGAGGATGAGAATTTTATACAGAAGCACCCAGAGCTACTCAAGTGTTGAGGACAACACTTTTTTGAAGGAGAGGGGCATGTTAGGTCCCTATATCACTAGTATAGCCCCTTATTATTGTTAGTGTAAACCCCTTATCGTTATTATTGTACCCTTGTAACCCCCATTTTGTTATTATTGTGCCCTTAAATTATTATTTTTAGGTCATCTAGGATTACATTGTGGCCTACTAGGATTACATTATGGCCCCATGGACTCCTATATATAGAAAGGAGGTTTTTTAAATTGTATGATCCAAGAATTGTTCATTTATGTAATGTATTGGAGGTTTCCCCCTCGAAGTGGCTCATTTCTAAGGCGTTGATATCTCTTTTCTTCTCTTTTTGGAGCTGGTTACACAACACCCTTGGTTCATTGGCAAACTCATTTCTACACCAAGTTGCTGCTCGGGCAAACATTTTCCCGTATTATGATGTTATTAGATGGGTGACTGATAATGTGTCTATCAAAGACAAAACTTTTGTTTCTGCATCTGGAGCAATCTTTGGGTCATTCATACCAGAAGATATCAAGGCAATGTACCACCTTCTTGACCCACAGAATATTTATAACAAAGAGTTTATCAAAGAATTTGCAGCAAACAATGAAAACTAGTCAGAACCAATTAAAGAATGGAGAAGGGCTCCTGAAAAGCACATGCATGAGGCATCAGGTATGTACTCCATGGAGTCTCTCTTGCCTCCATATTGTTATGACACAACTATGATGTGTAGATTGTTTGGTAATGATGACTTGGCTAGGTTTTCCATTCAAATGGTTTCATTGCTACATGCTGCTATTAATTGTGAGAAAATGTATTGGGATGTTATTTTGTCTGATAAGATAACCAATAGAGTTCTTGAGTACAGGAAAGATAAAAATTCAGGAAATTCCACTACTTTTTACTTTTGTGCTTACATCTTAGATGCCCTCTGTTTCAATTCAGAATTTCCCTTATTAGGATGGAAATGGACTCCTAAAGAAACTGTCCCAATTCATATATATCATAAGTTCTTATGAAAGAGAAATTTTAGAAGTAATCTTTACAGAGTCTGTCATGGTTTTCTTATTCCGATTTACCAAATCATTTTTGGCCAATTCCCTCCTAGACTTTCCGACAAAGCTAAAGTTGATTTGTCGTCTATTGGAGATTGGTTCGGGGAGGAAAAGTTCACATATGTCAGAATTTTTGGAAGTGTTGTAGAGCCACATATCCTTCCTTTGTATGTTCCAGACAAATTGTTAGCACAGGAAATTTCTTATCGGCTGACAGTAGAAGGTATGTCTAGAACTTTAAAGAATAGCAAAAAGCTTATGTGGCCTACTTTTTCTTTCAAATGTGGTGACTATACTCTCAACAATTTTGTCCATGCTAAAAAAAAAGTTGTTAAGTTAACCGATCTTAAACTTTCAACAATTCTTGGAAGGCAATATGATCCTAGGAAGGTGGCATATGATTTTACTACCTCTGTTTCAATTGATCGGTTCGAACATGAACCAGATGTCTTTGATGATTTATTTGTTCTGTAGATAAAAT
This sequence comes from Pinus albicaulis, assembly GCA_034641835.2. Taxonomy (NCBI): domain Eukaryota; kingdom Viridiplantae; phylum Streptophyta; class Pinopsida; order Pinales; family Pinaceae; genus Pinus; species Pinus albicaulis. Next base: position 357,733,094 of record CM076569.1, read on the forward strand.
GTCCCAATTTTTTATTTTGCCAAGTCAAAAATTCAGGCAGAAGAAATGAATAAATTTTTATTATTTAGAAGTCATAGGTTACTCAGAGTTCCTCTAGATCGGTTGAGGATTTCTACACAGGGATGTGAACCACAATAGAAAGATACAGGAAGTACATCTGGCAAAGAAGTAACAAGAACTAATCCTGTTTTGGAGAAGAAAGATGATAGCAGCAAAGCTTACACTGGAAAGATAGAAACCGATGCTAAAATTGATGTACAACAGTATTTGTCCCAAGCAAGAAAAGAAAGCACAGGTACTGATGCCCATGTGCATATTGAAAAAAGAGGCACAGACAGTAAAAATACTGAACAGGCACCTAAAAGTGATATAAACAATAGTGAAAATTCTCAACTTGGAGGACAAGAAGCTACTGAACTTATTGTTTCTCCTCATTTGCTGAGCCAATATGAACAATTTTCCCAGCAAATAGGACAAAAGAACACTCCCCAAGTTGATGATCCAAAGGACCAGGATGTAGAAATCATCCCTGAAAACCCCACAGGTGAGATCATGTTAAAGATAGAAGAAATCCCTCCTTTGGATATATTTTATAGTCCGAAACATAGGGTTGTGGTGAGGAAACAGAGGAAAAGGAGGAGAACTGATCAAGATGCACTTTTGGCATCATAGGGGGAATTCATGAATATTGTTTATAAAAATACTGAGGTGAATCCATCTGAAGATCTCACCAAATTGTCTCAGTATGCAGGTGCCTATAGTGCTGCTACTCTAGATAAAGCCTCTGAATTTACACAGTTGATGAAGAAAAAGGATTTGCAAATAGCCATGTTTGAGGAACAGGTTGCAAAAAACCAATAAAATATCATTCAGTTAGAACAACGATTACAAGATGAAGAGCTCAAATCTAAACAATTAGAAGAGGAGATGGCTGTTGAAAAAGAGAAGATTGATCAGTAGACCCTAGAAAAGCAACAACAGCTAAATCATGAAATAGAAAAATTACAAGCTCTTCTACAAAATGAGCAGACTTCGAAGATTGAACAAGAAAAGATGTTTCAATATAAATTAGACAAGTTCAAGAGTTATCCCAGTCTGGATCAATTCAAAAATGAAGCCTTGGAGACAAACAAATTATTGTCTCAACAATTAAATGAATTTTGTCTAAAGATTGCAGAAGTAGAATCTCTATGTGAGTTAACATATTCCTTGATAGATGAAGGAGTCACTCTTAAAATTGAATTTGATGAAGTTGAAGGAAATATCTCCAAATTTCTTTTATGGCAAGACTCGGAATCAGGGAGAAAAGTAGATCTTCCCAAGATTATGGAGAGACATAAAGAAATTATTTTTGTAGAATGGGAACATCGCTTGATTAAAGTAGAAAGGACCACATCCACATCTAAAGGAATAATGAACAATGTAACACAGTTGGTGAATGATAAATTATATGAAATCAATTTAATTGCAGATTGTAGTCCCAACCAATTACCTAGAGTTAAATAAATTGATCACAGATGGAAACAAGAGATAATTAATAAAAATCAGAAAATTGGCCAATTACAAGGAATATCATGGGATAAAATGTGGACTTATCTCATCAAGCCACAAAGTCAACAAATAGCAATAAAATTTCTCTCAAATTCCATTGATTACATCATTCCCGAATTCTCCGATGCCACATATATAGGGTGGTTACACTCAAAGCTTAGTCATCATGAAGAAGTGAAGGAAATGCTCAAAATCTACCATCTTCGCACATCAACTACAACATATGATCAATGAGTCAGTTTTCATCAAGATTGCATTTTTGTTTTAGATATTTATAATTTAGATAGATTGTAGGAATAGTTTTAGTTATTTTTGTTAAGTACCTATTTAAACCCCTTTCATGCATTCAGAAAGGGGTCCTGAATTTGTAATATTTTGACTTGGAGATTACATTTTTGTACTCCATTAACTCCTATATTTTTATAAAGGATCACATCTGGTGATTCTCTGCGAAATTACCTTTAAGAATTGCATTTCTGTATCTTGGAGTTTATTTTACATTGAAGTTGTTGGATTTGAATATCGGATTGCATTGGAAAGTATCGAGATGGATATGGTATTTCTATCTATTCACTGTTAGTTTCTTTTGTTACATGATATTGTCTTTTAAATTGCTATCGTTTATGTGTACTTGTTTCACAATATTTTTTTATACATATCATTTCTGAGTGTGTTAGAAATATTTATCTTTTATAGTATATTCAAGCGATATATTATGATGAATGCAATATGTTATTATAAATCTGTTTAATTTCTTAAACAGATTTATCTTTATTTGTTACTACATATTTCAATTAAGTTGAAATACGTTTTCATGGTTATTGGTTATTGAAACAATTTAAAGTTCTATTCACATTTGATGCCCGTGTTAGTTTTAGAGTTATTTCATCAGTATTTAAATTAGATTAGATAGTTTCATTTCAGTCATTTAGTCCCATTTTCCCCCATCAAATCATTCCATTACCAACCCATTTAAATTACTAGGAAACTGGTCCTATAAATCCAGTCGAAGCCACCACACCAAATGTAAATGGAGTTGTCCTAAGGAGCCGACCGGGTGGTTACCCCCGATGTTTGAAGCAGCGATTTTTGAGGCTTCAACATTTTTGGTGCTAGAAGGAGGTCTATAAGATATGAATGGCAGATAAATCCAAATCTGAAAACCATTCTAAGAGAACATCACCCTCATAACCTTCAATTTCTTCCACATCTCAAATCACAAGAGAAGAAATTGAGAAAAGTATTCAAACACCCACTACCAAAGTCTCACATCAATTAGATAATCCAACTCCTGAATCCCCTGAAGTTGAAGCTTTAGTTCATAAACTTCAAGGATTCTCGTTATCATTAGAAGAATCAGAATTATCTGAAGGTAGTGTCACCTCGCAGTTTGTTTCTTCCAGACCACTTACTAGGTCACAGAGTGAAAAACTTGGAATTTCCCCGAAAGAATTTCCTATACCTAGTAGAGTCAAAACAAGAAAAACTCCATCGAAAATAGAAAGTGGTACAAGTTCTTCATCACATATTCAATCATCTGTTTCCCAAGCTCCAAATCAGGAAAGTGCAGTAGTCTTATCTACATCTGCTCAATCTTCATCTACTCAAACTACATCTATTCAAACATTAATTGTCTCTTCCAGTACTTCAAATGTTACTACTCATATACCAGTTATCACTTCTAGTTCATCTACCATCGTCACAAGAATGGCACAACCAGCACAAAGACCATGGACCAAACCAGGAGCTGCGAATATTGCTGCACCTTTGCATGATGTACTTGATCATCCTGAAAAATGGCTCCCAAAGTTTAGTCCAGATACTTGTATACATGTAGAAGAACATATCAATAACTTTATGCTTGCTATAAATTTAAATCAAGTAGTGCATGAAGATGTTGTAGTCTGATTATTTCCCTATACTTTGCAAGGAACAACAGAATCCTGGTACTTTTCCTTAACTTCTGATTCTATCACAATTTGGGATATGTTTGAAGAGAATTTTTTAACTAAATATGGAGATGATAGATCAATTTCTACCCTAATTAATGATCTTTCGAATTTGAAGACTCAACCCAAGGAACCCATTAAATATTTTAACTCTCGATTCAATAAACTCTTGAATAAGATCCCTGCAACATCTAAGCCTAGTGAACAAGTTAGAAGTGAATGGTACATTAATACTTTGCCCTAAAACATAGCAATTTTTGTAGATAGAGCTGCAAAACCAACTTTAGATGAGAATATGAAATAAACTATTTCAGTTGAAAAACGAATGATTGCTCTAGATAAGAAAAATGCTATTGAGGAAAGAAAATCAAAGAAAGTCACTTTTAAAGATGATTCCAAGAAAAAGACACCAAGAGATCCATATGACATGGATGGTTTACATAAATTTCTTAAAACCATGTCTAATGAGATGGTTGAGATCAAAAAGAAAGTAGCAGAGACTTCTACAAATAAACCATTTAGAAATTTCAAGAGAAATGAAGCTGAATCAAAACCTCCCAATGCAATCTCCAATGCAGAATCAGAAGATGAAGAAGAAGAAGAAACTCCCCTAATGTTAGATGAAGAAGATGAAAGGGAAGAAGTCGCTGAACTAAATGGAATGTGGGATTTCATTCTCCCTAATTCGAATAGTGAAATGGAACAAGAAGCTATGTGTGTGATTACAAGGAGAAAATCTACATTGGAACCTATTCAAACTGTTCCGAAGAAGAAAACTACAACTCCGAGTACTAAAGACAAAACCCCTGTGAAAAGAGCTTCTCCCTTACCCACTCAGAATCAACCATCATCTCCCAATCCTCCCACATCATCATCCAAAACTCTGGTGGTATCAGATACGATGGATTATAGTATCGTTGAGGACATGAAAAAGACTAGAGTGAACATCTCATTACATGAACTTAGTAAACTTAAACATCAACAAAAGCTGCTATTAAAAGAGTTAAATGCTACACCTATTGCTCCTCTACCAAGTGGTGTAGTAGCTAAAGCAGCTAAAGGGACTGGTAAGTCACCACACAAAGTAGATGCAACTGATACTGTTCTTATTGGAGAAAGATCAAATTCTTAGAAACCTCCATTTCTATTGACTTATGAAATCTACAATAAGAATTTTCATAATTGTTTAATTGATTCTGGAGAATCCTCTAATATAATGCCTTCTTCAGTCTTTGTTAAAGTGAATATTGAACCACAGAAATATGTTGTTCATATTGTACAATTGGACCGCTCTAAAGTTCAAGTTGTTGGAGAAATAAATCCAGTTACTATCAGACTGGCTTCTGATCCTAGGATTTTCCAAATAATTGATATTATAATTGTAGATATTCCATAATTCTATGGGTTGGTCTTAAGTAGAGACTGGTCTATGAAACTTAATGGTAATATCTCAACCAAATTTTCACATATGTGGCTTCCCTACAAAGGGAAACCCATTCAAATCAAAGTTGAGCGAGAAAAACATATGACGCACACTGCAACTAAATTTGAACAACCTAATGAACCTATAGCTTTCAACAATAATATTCTTGGAGGTTATTCTGCCAAGTCATTTCTTGGAAATTTTACTACACCACAATCACCATTCCCTTTAAATACTTTTGTTTCTCAAATTGAAATTTTTTCGCAATCTGATTCTTCTAGAATTGTTAATATTTCTTATTCATTTGTAGATAAACCTATATATAGAACCTTATTTTGGTCATTATGTTTTGATGGATCAAAATCTAGTGATGGATCAGGAGCAGGATGCATCCTAATTGATCCAGAAGGAGAGAAAACCATGTTATCATGTAGATTATAATTTGAATGCACTAATAATACTGCTGAATATGAAGCCTTGATTCAAGGTCTTTATAAGGCTATAGGGTTAAATGTAAAATACTTGAAAGTATATGGAGATTCCAAAATTATCATAAGAAAAGTAAGGAATACCATCCATTGTCTTTCAGGACATCTCAAACATTATCAAACCCTAGCACAGAACCTTACTATCTGAGGTGAATCCATCTGAGGATCTCACCAAATTGTCTCAGTATGCAGGTGCCTATAGTGCTGCTACTATAGATAAAGCCTTTGAAGTTACACAGGTTATGAAGCAAAAGGATGTGCAAATAGCCATGTTTGAGGAATAGGTTGCAGAAAACCAATAAAATATCATTCAGTTAGAACAATCATTATAGGATGAAGAGCTCAAATCTAAACAATTAGAAGAGCAGCTGGCTGTTGAAAAAGAGAAGATTGATCAACAGACCCTAGAAAAGCAACAACAACTAAATCAAGAAATAGAAAAATTACAAGCTCTTCTACAAAATGAGCAAACTTCGAAGATTGAACAAGAAAATATGTTTCAATCTAAATTAGAAAAGTTCAAGAGGTATCCTAGTCTGGATCAATTCAAAAATGAAGCCTTGGAGACAAACAATTTATTGTCTCAACAATTAAATGACTTTTGTCTAAATATTGCAGAAGAAGAATCTCTATGTGAGTTAACATCTTCCTTGATAGATGAAGGAGTCACTCTTAAAATTGAATTTTATGAAGCTGAAGAAAATATCTCCAAATTTATTTTATGGAAAGACTTAGAATCAGGGAGAAAAGTAGATCTTCCCAAGATTATGGAGAGACGTAAAGAAATTAGTTTTGCAGAATGGGAACATCGCTTGATGAAAGCAGAAAGGGCCACATCCAGAGCTAAAGGAATAATGAACAATGTAACACAATTGGTGAATGATAACTTATATGCAATCAATTTAATTGCAGATTGTAGTCCCGTCCAATTACCTAGAGTAAAAGAAACTGCTCATAAATGGAAACAAGAGATAATTAATAAAAATAATAAAATTGGCCAATTACAAGGAATATCGTGGGATACAACATGGACTTATCTCATCAACTCACATAGTCAACAAACAACAATAAAATTTCTCTCAAATGCCATTGATTGCATCATTCCCGAATTCTCCCATGCCACATATATAGGGTGGTTACACTCAAAGCTTAGTCATCCTGAAGAAGTGAAGGAAATGCTCAAAATATTCCAGCTTTGCACATCAACCGCAACAGATGATCAATGAGTCAGTTTTCATCACGATCGCATTTCTGTTTTATATATTTTTAATTTAGATAGATTGTAGGAATAGTTTTAGTTATTTTTGTTAAGTACCTATTTAAACCCGTTTCATGCATTTAGAAAGGGGTCCTGAATTTGTAATATTTTGACTTGGAGATTACATTTCTGTTCTCCATTGACTCCTATATTTTTATAAAGGATCACATCTGGTGATTCTTTGTGAAATTACCTTTAAGAATTTCATTTCTGTATCTTGGAGTTGATTTTACATTGAAGTTTTTGGATTTGAATATCGGATTGCATTGGAAATTATCGAGATGGATATGGTATTTATATCTATTCACTGTTAGTTTCTTTTGTTACGTGATATTCTCTTTTAAATTGCTATCGCTTATGTGTACTTGTTTCACAATATTTATTTATACATATCATTTCTGAGTGTGTTAGAAATATTTATCTTTTATAGTATATGCAAGCTATATATTATGATGAATGCAATATGTTATTATAACTCTGTTTAATTTCTTAAACAAAGTTATCTTTATTTGTTACTACATATTTCAATTAAGCTGTAATACATTTTCATGGTTATTGGTTAATTGAAACAATTTAAAGTTTTATTCACATTTGATGCCTGGGTTAGTTTTAGAGTTATTTCATCAATATTTAAATTAGATTAGATAGTTTCATTTCAGTCATTTAGTCCCATTCTCCCCCATCAAATCATTCCATTACCAACGCATTTAAATTACTAGGAAATTGGTCTTATAAATCCAGTTAGAGCCACCACACCAAATGGAAAAGGAGCTGTCCTAAGGTCCTGACCTAGCGGTTATCCCCTGATTTTTGAGGCAGCAATTTTCAAGGCTTCAACACCTACCAAGTCACAAAGTCAACCCAAAACTTTGACTGCCTCTAACTTTCGCATATGAGCTCAGTTTGACGAACTGATCGCACCATTGCGATCAAGACGATGATATATTAACCCTAAAGCTGATTCAAGAGCAATCCAAAAACTTTGATATTTGAGCTTCCATAAGCCCCCTTTGTCTTGTGTGTGTCTCTAGAGACACCTGGATCAATCCTCCCCACTGAGGAGCTTTTGATCCTCCAAAATCATCAACATGAATCTGAAATTGCGGTGTACTATGTCGACACCACCAATGTTCTAAAAAGTCACCCTTCCTTTTCCTTCACCTGCGTCCTTCGGAGCCATAAGTGATGAAATGACACCCGCATCCTCTGCAAAACTGTAGTACAATCTTCTGCAATTTACATGTTCAAATTGACCAAATATGACCCAAAAATTTTGCATACTTTCCACAAGTTTATAACATGTACTCGGTGGTCAAGATTACATCAAAATGGAAATAAGAACCCAACTATCATTACAAGACCAAAAACATCATCACCACATTTTGAAGTGATGGCAAACACCTCATCACTTTTACATGAAAGAAATGCATCACACGACTCATAAAGAAAGGCCAAAATATCATTGTTGATTAAACAAGTGATGGAAAAACACATCATCACTTTTACATTTAAAAAATGAAACATATGATTTACAAAAACAAGGCCATGACAAGCTAACGCACCTAGAAAAATAACCTATAAAAAAAATCTCTCACTTATCAAAGTGAATGGGTCATCCCCCTGTAGGAGATTTTCTTGTCGATCAGCTCTTTCGATTGGTTCATGCATGGGCGCTTTGTCTTTAAGGCACTACTTTGGATGGAGTCTCTAGCATGTGGCTCTTTGATGGCCACTTTGGTTGTAATGATTGAAAAATGTATTTCTCCTCCAAACCTGCTTAACCAATTTATTTTATTTTTGTGGAGAAGTCTTTCCATGCCTCATCCTCCTTTGTGCTACCATCCTTTTCCAAGACTTAGAAAACACATGCTTACATAAACCAGAAAAATGACATGTTTTTCGATTCCCTGATTTACGAAGATCGTTATCAACATTATTATAATAAAAATGCACTCTGGAATTATGAGACTTATTATACCTTCTATAGTGATCTTTGGTGTAATCATGGTGATGTGAGCTCTCCTTAACTCTTTCACTGCAACATGCATTACCATGGAATAAGCCAAAGTGTCCCCATCATTCCTCTTCCATGGATAGTTCATCAATATCTGTTTGCCCTTGATGTCCTTCAAACATCCTTCTTCAGTCTAACCCAAACCTGCATAGCAAGGTCACTACACAACCTCCAATGGTTTGGTTATGCCTTATCCACGAAGGCCAAGTCCTCCTCCTTTGTACCCCATCTTCGTGAGGAGTCCCATGTCGGTCCCTGTAATGGGTATCTCCACACTTCCAAGTGGAATGATATTATGTGAAGAAACTGAAGAGAAATAAACAATGTTTAACTTAGTTGTCGATTGCGAAACAGGTGAAGAAGACTTCTCTAAGCCTATGCTGCGCTTCGCTTCCTCCAAGGTAGTTGTCGCGGCTTGTAGCTGAAGCTGCAAAAACTACTTCTCCTCCTTATCTTCCTATAGGAATGACTCCAATGTGTCATGATATGCTTGAATAATTTCATTTTTGTGCTTCAATTCTTTCCATTCTTCTGTCGTGGCTTGTAACTGAAGCTGCAATTGATTTTTGTCCTCCTTCTATTCTTGTAGCAGTGTCTTCAATTTGGCGTTCTCTAGGACTTTTTTTCATAAGCCTCATACAACATGTCTACTTTCTTGGACACCCTAAGCAAGGTATCATACATGTCCTTGACATTATTCATGGGTCAACTCAGTGAATGTTCAATGTGCATGCCTGCAATCCAATAAGCAATAAGACCTTCTCTGATACCACTTGATCCAGGGTAAATTCTTGATACCCTTAACCAAGACGTTATACTTCGACTGATGTGTTAGGATTAGAATTTATCAAAAGCGTTAATGATCATAAATGAGCAACTACATGTTGTAAATAAGAGGAACATAACATGTCAAGATCAACAATCATAAGAACACATAGTTTGATAATGGAGCTCATCCAGGAGGGACTACATCTCTAGGCCTCAGTGACAAGATGGTGTAGGATACTGCATTAAGTGTTGTAAGGAGTGAAGATGTACATGGATGTGTTTTATCTGATATACAAGGAAAATTCCCTTATGTAGGAGTGGCTAGACCTCTCTATGAGACGTTCCACTACTAGAACTCTCATTCACCAGACGTAATCCTATCAGTATGGGAATATCTCACACATAATGACTATGAGTATCCTGCCAACATGGCATCAAAGGGATATTAAACAACATATATGTGACAATGAGTATCCCACCAACATGGAATCAAGGGATCTCAGACATAATACAAATCCATGATAGAAAGTACATCAATAACAAAACAAGATCCTATGACTCATACATCAATGGGGATCTGAAAAACACAATGAATCTCAGGGACAAAGAAGTACATGAAATAAACACATAATATACCTCACGCTGAACATGAATGAATAATGGCCTACCGCGATGATGGATCTGAAATCACCATCACAATTGTGGCATCGAAAGGTATAAAATTGACTACTCACTCACTGAAAGCTGACACCTACAACTTCACTTCAAAAAGTGATCGAAAAATATAAATCTCAAATGAAAAATCTGAATACATCATTAGATTCGTGGCATCGAATAGTGCAAAATCGACAATCCATTTTATGAATTATGAGAAGGTGAAAATTTGGGGCAAAAAGGAATATTTTAGATTCCCCCTAAATTCCTCCAAGATGCTGCCTCAAAAGGGGAATCTGACCTCACCATTGCATTCCCTGAGAAAAACCATGAAAAATGATTGTAAAATTAACCAAATTCTGATATGGAAAAAAATTACCTCCTCGGGAAAATTTCAAGGCTCATGGTTTCGCTCCCTATTTCTGGGCCTAGTCATTGTTCCACCTGTAAAAGCTCAGCCTTGAAATCTGCTCGCGCTCTGCTCTTCCTTCCCTGGGTGGACTGGGAAAATGTTGAGTTTATATATCTGTAGGTGGGTGGAATTACCAACATAAGGTCGTTGGAGAAGTGGTAAAAATTGCAATTGGTTGAGGAGGGGTCAGGGGCTCAAATCTCACCCCTCTCCACTTAGCACGAGATATTTTATTTAAGAATTAGGTGCATTTTTTGAATGAAAACTGTAGTTTTAATGGGGGCTAGACACGCATTGGGCATCCAGCCCCCAAACTCCACAGTACTTGCATTATATATGACATATAATATATTATATGGTTGTTGTTGGATGGATGGGGCCCGCGGGGGTCACGGTTCATTGGGCCTTAACAATATATATATATATATATATATATATATATATATATATATATATTTTGAAATATGATACGTGGGGGTGGAGTGGTGGGGGTGGTGGCTCGCCACCCCCGCTTTTTATTATTATTATTATTTTATGTTATTTAAAACAAATTATGCCTTTTGAAAATTCATTAATTTGACCGAATGAGTCAAATCAATGACCCCACAATTTTTCTTGGAGTCCAGCCGAAGCTAGCCAGAATCTGGCGAGCGGAAAAGTGCAAAATTGTGCCTTCCTTAAGCCTACAATGTCACCAAGTCAACCCAAAACTTTGATTGCCTCTAACATTCGCATACGAGCTTGGTTTGAAGAATCACTCTCACCATTGCGATTAGGACAATGAGATATTCAACCTGAAGCTGATTCAAAAGAAATTAAAACACTTTTATTTTTGAGCTTCCAAAAGCCTCAGTCCTCCCCACTGAGGAGCTTTTGGTCCTCCAAAAGAATCAACAAGAATCTGCAATTGCGGTGTACTATGTCTACACCACAAGTGTCCTGAAAAGTCACCCTTCCTTCTCCTTCACCTACGTCCTTCGGAGCCATAAGTGATGAACTAACACTTGCATCCTCTTCAAACTTTTAGTATAATCTCCTGCATTTTACATGCTCAAATTGACCAACTATGACCCAAAACATTTCCATACATTCCACGAGTTTATAACATGTACTTAGTGGTAAAGCTTACATCAAAATGGAAATCACACCCCAGCTATGATTACAAGACCAGCAAAATCATTGTCGTAGTTCGAAGTGATGACAAACACCTCATCACTTTTATATGAAAGAAATGCATCCCACGACTCATAAAAAAGGCCAAAATATCATTGTTGCTTAAACAAGTGATGGAAAAAGACATCATCACTTTTACATTTAAAAAATGAAGCATATGATTTACAAAAATAAGGCCATGAAAAGAGAACACACCTAGAAAAATAATCTAGAAAAGAAATCTCTCACTTATCAAAGTGAATGGGTCATCTACCTGTGGGAGATTTGCTTGTCGATCAGCTCTTTCAACTGGTTCAGGAACGAGAGCTTTGTCTTTAAGGCACTTCTCTTGATGGAGTCTACAAGATGTGGCTTTTTGATGGCCACTTCAGTTGCAATGAGTGAAAATGGTATTTCTACCCCAAACCTGCTTAACCAATTTCTTTTCCTACTGTGGAAAAGGCTTTCCATGCCTCATCCTCCTTTGTTCTTCCATCCTTTTCCAACACTTAGAAAACACATGGTTACGCAAACCACCAAAATGACATGTTTTTCGATGCCCCAATTTACGACCATGGTTATCAAAATTATTATAATCAAAATGCACTCTGGAATAATGAGACTTATTATACCTTCTCTAGTGATCTCTGGTGCGATCATGGTGATAGGAGCTCGCCTCATCTCTTTGAATGCAACATGAATTACCATGGAACGATGGCGAAGTATCCCAATCATTCCTCTTCCCTTGAGAGTTCGTCAATATCTATTTTCCCTTGATGTCCTTCAAACATCATTCTTCAGTGTACCCGAAACCTGCATAACAAGGTCGATGCACAACCTCCAATGGTTGGGTTATGCCTTGGCAACCATGGCTAGGTCCTCCTCCTTTGTACCCTATCTTCGTGAGGAGTCTCATGTCAGTTCCTATAATGGGTATCTCCACACTTCCAACCGAAATGATATCATGTGAAGAAACTGAAGAGAAATCAACACTTTTTAGCTTAGCTATCGATTGAGAAATAGGTGACAAAGGCTTCTCTAAGCCTTTGTTGTGCTTCGCTTCCTCCAATGTCTTTGTCACGGCTTGTAGTTGAAGCTGCAAAAATTGATTCTTCTCCTTATCTTCCTATAGGAATGACTTCAATGCATCATGATCTACTTGAAGACTTTCGTTGTTGCGCTTCAATTCTTCCCACACTTTTGTCAAGGCTTGCAACTAAAGCTGCAATCGATGTTTATCCCTCTTCTCTTCTTGTAGGAGTGTCTTCAATTCAGCATTCTCTGTGACTTGTTTTTCATAATCCTCATACAACATGTCTGCTTTCTCGGACTATTTGAGCATGGTATCATACATTTCCTTAAGATTATTCATGGCTCAACTCAGTGAATGTTCAATGTTCATGCCTGCAATCGAATAAGAAAGAAGACCTACTCTGATACCACTTGATCCAGGGTAAATTCTTGATACCCTTAACCAAGACCTTTTACTTGGGCTAATGTGTTAGGATTACAATTTATCAAAAGCATTAATGACCATAAATGAACAACTATGTGCTGTAAATAAGAGGAAAATAACATGTCAATATCAACAATCATAGGAACACGTCGTTTGATAACAAAGTTCATCTAGGAGGGACTACATCTCCAGGCCTTGGTGTCAAGATGGTGTAGGCCACTGCATTAAGTGTTGTAAGGAGTGAAGATGTACATGGATGTTTTTTCTATGACATACAAGGAAAATTCCCTTATGCAGGAGTGGCTAGACCTCTCTACTATATGTTCCACTACTAGAACTCTCATTCACGAGAAGGAATCCTATCTGTATGAGAATACACACATAATGACTATGAGTATCCCACCAACATGGCATCAAAGGGATATCAAACAAGATATATGTGACAATGAGTATCCCGCCAAGATGGCATGAAGGGATCTCAGACACAATACATATCCATGACATAAAGTACATCAATAATAAAACAAGATCCCATGAATCATACATCAACAGGGATCTGAACAACACAATGCATCTTAGGGATAAAGAAGTACATGAAATAAACACATCATATATCTCACCCTGAATATGATTGAAGAATGGGTTGTTGCGCTGTTGGATCTGAAATCACCATCACAATTTTGGCATCGAAAGATATGAAATTGACTACTCACTCGCTGAAAGCTTACACTTGCAACTTCACCTCAAAAAGTGACTGAAAATTATAAAGCTCCGATGAAAAATCTGAATACACCATCAGAGTCATGGCATCGAATAGTGCAAAATAAATAGTCCATTTTCTGAATTCTAAGAAGGTGAAAATCTAGGGCAAAAAGGAATATTTTAGATTCCCCCTAGGTTCCTCCAAGATGCTTCTCCATGGGTGGACTGGAAATCTGCATCTCAAAAGGTGAATATGACCTTGCCATTGCATTCCCTACGAAAAACCATGAAAAATTACTGTAAACTTGACTATATTCTGACATTGAGAAAAATTACCTCCCTGGGAAAATTTCAAGGCTCATGGTTCTGCTCCCTGTCTAGGCTTGCTCATGGTTCCACCTATTAAAAAAAAGTCTCAAAATCCATTCACGCTCCACTCTGCCCTCCTTGGGTGGACTAGGAAAATTATGGGTTTATATATCTGCAAGTGGGAAAAATTACCAAGGTATGGTTGTTGGCCTAGTGGTAAAAATTGCAATTGGTTGAGGAGGGGTCGAGGGTGTCAAATCCTGCCCCTCCCGACATAGCACGAGATATTTTATTTAATAATTAGGCTCTTTTTTTGAACCCAAATAGTAGCTTTAATGGGGGTCGGACCCACACTGGGTGGCCTTCCCCAAACTCCACATCATTTGCATTATATATGACATATAATATATTATATGGTTGTTGTTGGATGGTTGGGGCCCATGGGGGTCATGCCCCATTGGGCCTTAAAAATATTTTATTTGTTTTTTTGAAATATCATACATGAGGGTGGGGTGGTGGGGGAAGTGGCCCGCCACCCCTCCTTTTCTCTTAATTTTTTTTTGATGTTATTTAAAACAAATTATGCCTTTTGAAAATTCGTTAATTTGACCGAAGGAATCAAATTAACGGCCACACAATTTTTCTCGGAATCCATCCAGAGCTAGCCCAAATATGGTGGCCAGAAAAGTGTGAAATTTTGCCTTCCTTAAGCCTACCAAGTCACCAAGCCAACCCAAAACTCTGACTGCCTCTAACTTTTGCATACGTGATCGGTTTAATGAATCGTTCACACTGTTGCTGTCATGTTCCCAATTTTAGCCTCAAGCTAAAACGGAACATTATAGTTGCATATTTTCATTCTGTTGAATAAAAGTTGGTAAATTGACCCATTCATGTAATAAATAGGAATAAAATCCCTTATAATGTGAAAAGGGATCATCATGGAGTGGGATTTCACATCCTCATGTGTGAAAGAGGTTAAATTGCAAATGGACAAGGTCTAGTTGACCAAAGTCCACAACGCTGAGATAAGAGGTGGGAGCCACCAAGTGGGACAGCATAGTTTTAGTGGAGGAATATTCCATGGGGGAGGAAACTTCTAGATGAAGGAAGGCCAAGGGTGGAGACTTCATTGTGTTTAAAAGGAGGGGTAAGGCAGCCATTGAGATTATTTTTGGATCAATATAAATTCAAGTCTTAGAGACTTATTGTTGCCTCTTGATGTTCAGCAGAGTTGCATTGCCTTAGGGCACGAGGGAGTCCTGTTTAGGATTTCCTCTCCTTATTGATGAGCTCATGAAGGATTGCACTCATCTCCCATATTCCGGCATTCAGGCCATGGCATCATCCTACTCCATTAGCACAATATCTGAAGCAGATTATTGTGCAGTGTTGAAGGGTGTTGCTAGGGAGGTTTCCTACAACACCATTTCGAGCTAATATTTTAGAGGAGGGAGGTTCTATACTTCCAAGAGGTTAGTGAGGATGGTTCCCAAGCTTATTCCACATCATTAGCAGAAGGCCAACAACCACCATCAGTTACAGCGCAGGCCCTCTCATAGACTGCGTTCTAGTTGGAGCACATTTGCAGTGAGGGTTTTGCAGATATTTCAGAGGGTGAGATCTTGGTGTAAGGATCAGCCTTGCACTTCAGATTTCCATTAGAGAAGGGATTTTCATCAACTTAAACCATTCAGACTTCTCCATTACATTCCATGTATTGAGTTGCTGCTGCTACCCAGCAACTCTAGCATTTTGCAATTTTGCATATTTCAGCCAATCCTTCTAGGATTGACCTGAGGTAGTGATTGGGATCTTATATATTCTATCCCAATGATGTATGAGCCATATTTATGCAGATCCTATGATGTTTTTCACTCAGTGTAGCAGTCTCCCTCATGTGACTGTGCAGTCCCTATTCATGGGCATCCTGTTATGGAGTCGCATTGTGTATTATGGCATGTGTATTCATGGAAGGCTTCTTGCCTTATTATTTTGATATTCATTGTATCATTTTGATGTTGTTATTTCATAATAAAATGGCTCAAGTGTTTTCATACATTTTGGAATAATGTTTATTCACTGATATTTCCAGTTTATGTCTTTATATTGATGTAGCTGCATTTTTGGGTTATCTTGAAAGCATCCCAATCTTGTTGTGTTTCCCTCTTAGAGATATTTTCCCTTAACAATCACTCTATAGACAGAGTCTGATAGTGGGCCAGGTAGCCTCTGGAGCTCATCCTTTGTTCAAAGGTGACAAATCCAGTAAATGCCCCTGCATTCTATCTCTAGAATAGATTTTCTTGTCGATTAACAATGTTTATGAAAAAGGAACATTACAATGATATCAGAGCATAATATTGGCTTAGCCTGTGGATCTTCACCCAATATGCCATCTAAGAAGAAGAGGAAGACTCCATTTTGTGGAGAAGAAAAAAGGAGACGAGCTAGCCAGGCTTCTCCCTAAATTTACCTAGGGCTTTCATGGGAGCCACAAGCAAAAGAGAAGGGAGATATTTGAAGAATCTCCACAAGGGTTTGAAAAAAAAACAAACTCTAGGGTTTTTAATGAGGAATGTGAGCATGCAGTCACATCCCTTGATGCACAGTGAAGTCACATGTGCAGTTTTGTCATGAAAGAGATGGGAAAAGAAGGAGAGGTGATCAGGAGGAAAAATCTTGGAGATTTTTGGAGAGAGTATGAGTCTCAAACTCCGGCATTCATACATCATCTCACTTTCATGGATTTTTTCAAGTCTAAGGTGAAGGGGATCTAGCGGCAAGATAGATTTGTTCTATATACTTTCGGAAGTTCACCTACATGTTTAGCCAAAGCATGGGTAGAGGAGTTGAAGACCATGTTGTAGTAGCACGAAGTTTCCAAAGGAGGTGCTATCAGATTTACAGCGCTGCACTTTAGAGGTAAGACCTATGCATGGTGGATATTTGAGTCATGTTCTTTAAAAGGATGCAAATACTTCTTCCTATTTCAGATTCATTGGAACAATGATGGAAGTATTTGGTGGGAGGAAATATGAAACACATGCAGAGAAACAAACCAAAACTTTGCATGTAAAGGGAGGAAAGATAAACTGATATCAAATTTAGAACATCGTTGAGGAGGCTGACATATTGCATCATACCTTGTTGGAGGCAAGGTATCCATCTCATATTCTTGCACAAAGGAGCATGGAGGTCTCTTTTTCAAAGGGAGATCAAATTTTGGGAGGAGTTTCCCCTACATGTTGATGACGAGAAGGGAAACTACGCTGGTATAGCTAGAGTTGATCCAATGCCTCATGTAGAGGAAAGAGGAGCTCTTGCTCCACATAGAGGGATTCTTGTGTCTTTTCAAGAAATTCACCAGGATATCCCATGTAGAGATCAAGGCACAACTCATGATACATCTGTGCCATTGATGGTAGGGTGGAGAGCTATGGAGATAGAAGGAAGAGATAGGGAGGATGATCATCATCATGTGATGAGGAGCACACACCCCTGTCTATTTTATGAGGTTGATGCACCTAAGAAGATTATTGGATTGTGCAATAGAAGCATGGAGGGTTTTCTCCATTCATACATTAAGTCTTCTCTTGATGATGGTGTCTCACTTCATGGAGACATTGCACAAAGGAGACCACTAGATCAGTAGAGGAGGTTGGATGCTCAACATTTGGGGGCCTCACACCTTGATTTCGGGAGGGTGGAAACCTTCAGAGAGTTTAGCACATCATAGAGAGTTTGGGATAGACTCAAGGAGGAGGGAGACATTCTCTCATTTTTAGCATCACCCACTCTCATCAGTTGTACTGCGCTGATATAGTTGCTGCAGGGTTGGAGGATAGCATCTTCATGATGCAGGTTGACTACTCCACAGGCCTGGAGAGACAAAGGACACTCACTTTCTTTAGGAGGACTCTTTCATGCATAGGAGTAGATGGAGACCACTCATGCTTACATTGGCCAGGATCAAGAGATTATTTGGAGGTGACAGTCTCTTGTGGGAGGCTCATTTTCAGAGAGCCCTATTTCTATTAGAGCATGAGTAGCTGCATTATGGCATAACAGAAACTTGGAGGATGAATTTTGCATGAGGGAATGTCAAGGTAGTAGGCAACAGCATGATGAAGGACCATATTGCAGAACACCAGCGCTGTCTATGTGGAGGATTGATTCCGGCTGGAGGACTCAGCTTTGGTTGAGTATTCCCCGGGATCTTGGTGCATTGCATGATCTTGGATGGCCCTGATGGAGATAATAGATACTTAATGGATGATATGATCATCTATCATCATGGAAGACTCTTCTTGGCTAGGGCTTCTAGTTTGAAGGAGGAACTATTGCATGCAACACATGAGGACTTCCTAGCTGTGCATTTGGATGCACACCTTGCCTTGCTAGATTATTTCATTTGGGAGGGAATTAATCATGACATATATCAGCATATGGAGAGATGCATAGCCCGATTGATTATGGAGAGAACATCACAACCACTTCCCTACTCATTGGAGGTGAGGGAGAATTTTCAGTTGAGCCATTTCAGCTCAAGATCTCAAGTGCATGAGGGAGAAGGTATAATTTCATATTTTTTATTGTACTTCTTTTCCTTGTTTGAGAAGCATGATGTATCAAGATGGATTGTACCTTCTTGCATATTATATGAGGATGTACTTGCAACAATTTTTAGCAGTGAAATTGGCCAATATTATGGTGGGTTGTGGAGGAGGCCAAATACTTCTTGGTGTGCACCATTGGCACCTATTTGTAATTTCATGATTCCATCTCATGAGATGTTGTGGAAAAAAACAAGTGGCTGGGAATCCACTTGTTAATTTCTATTTTGATGTAGACAAGAGGTGCACTACGTTGGTCCCATAAGAGAAGTAGTGACCCACTCTCTAGTTGTCTTGTGACAACTTGTTTTCATTGTATTATGCCACCTTGTATTGTTGATGCTTATTTATTCAAAGGGGGCACTATTTGGAGAGTGAATTATATGTTGGGACAGCCCATTGGGAGCACTATTCTCCCCATTACACAAGTTCTATATTGCAGGAGATACCATGGGCAAACCATGATTGCCATATTATTACTTTTCTCTTCTTGTGGGGCAAACCACTTGGAGAATTTGAAGAGGCATTTCATGGCCGAATATTTTGATGGGGTAGTTTGGGCCACTCTTGGATGCCTTACCATTTCATCCCAAGGATAGAGGCAGCCCCATATGTACTACAAATGGAGAGAGGAGCTTGTTAGGATGAAGCAATAAAAATCTCCATTCAGCCCCAGTACATTGCACAGAACCGGGGGCAAGATTTCCATTTGGATGATGGCATGGATGAGAGGATAATCAGTGGGATTATATTTTCCCATGCATGTAATCACTCCTAACTTGAGGAGGCCATATTTTAGCAGGGATATTTCCACCTACACCTTCTATCTTTTCAGGGTGAGCACCATTCCGGTTCACATACTTGGGAAGGAGCATTGGAGGGCAGATTTATTGCAGCATATCTTGAGCAGTGGTGGGGATTGTTGATGAGGAGGCCAAGGAGAAGAAGGGGGAGGAATTTTGTTCTCTATATGTAGTTGCTTGAGGTCAAGCAACATGTGGGAGGGGATGACTGTAATGTTACCAATTTTAGCCTCAAGCTAAAATGGAACATTATAGTTGCATATTTTCATTATGTTGAATAAAAGTGAATAAATTGACCCATTCATGTAATAAACAGTAGTAAAATACCTTAAAATGTGAAAAGGGATCATCATGGAGTGGGATTTCACACCCTCATGTGTGAAAGAGGTTAAACTGCAAATGGAGAAGGTCTAGTTGACTAAAGTCAACAACGTTGAGATAAGAGGTGGGAGCCACCAAGTGGGATAACACAGTTTTAGTGGAGGGATATGCCATGGGGGAGGAAAATTCTAGAGGAAGGAAGGCCAAGGGTGGAGACTTAGTTGTGTTTAAAAGGAGGGGCAAGACATCCATTTAGATTATCTTTGGATCATTCTACATTCAAGTCATAGAGACTTGTTGCTGTCTCTTGCTGTTCAGCAGAGCTGCAGTGCCTTAGGGCACGAGGGAGTCCTGTTTAGGATTTACTCTCCTTATTGAGGAGCTCATTAAGGATTGCACTCATCTCCCATATTCCGTAATTCAAGCCATGGCATCAGCCTACTCCATCATCACAATATCTATAGCAGATTATTGTGTAGTGTTGCAGGGTGTTGTTGGGGAGGTTTCCTACAACACCATTTTGAGCTAATCTTTCAGAGGAGGGAGGTTCTCTACTTTCGGGAGGTTAGTGAGGATGGTTCCCAATATTATTCCACCATCATTGATAGGATGCCAACCACCACCATCAGTTACAATGCAGGCCCTCTCATAGGCTCTGTTCTAGTTGGAGCACATTTGCAGTGACGGTTTTGCAGATATTTCAGAGGATGAGATCTTGGTGTAAGGATCAGCCTTGCACTTCATATTTCTAGTGGAGAAGGTTTCTTCATCAGCTTCATCCATTCAGCCTTATCCATTCCATTCCATGTATTGAGTTGCTGCTGCTACCCAGCAATTGCGGCATTTTGCAGTTTTGCATATTTCAGCCAATCCTTCTAGGATTGACTTGAGGTAGTGATTGGGAGCTTAGATATTCTCTCCCAATGATGTATGAGCCATATCTATGCAGATAATATGACTTTTTTCACTCAGTGTAGCAGTCTCCCTCATGTGACTACACAGTCCCTATTCATGGGCATCCTGTTATGGAGCAACATTGTGTATTATGGCATCTGTATTCATGGAAGGCTTCTTGCCTTAATATTTTGATATTCATTGTA
Source organism: Pinus albicaulis (assembly GCA_034641835.2). NCBI lineage: Eukaryota > Viridiplantae > Streptophyta > Pinopsida > Pinales > Pinaceae > Pinus > Pinus albicaulis. The sequence continues at coordinate 357,754,070 of CM076569.1, forward strand.
TCATTTTGTTGGTTTTATTTCATAATAAAATGTCTTAATGGTTTTCATACATTTTGGAATAATGTTTATTCATTGATATTTCCAGTTTATGTCCTTATATTGTTGTAGCTGCATTTTTGGGTTATCTTGAAAGATTCCCAATCTTGTTGTGTTTCCCTCTTGGGGATATTGTCCTTTGACAATCACTCTATAGGTAGAGTCTACTAGTGGGCCAGGTGGCCTCTGGAGCTCATCCTTTGTTAAAAGGTGACAAATCTAGTAAATTCCCCTGCAGTCTATCTCTGGAATAGATTTTCTTGTCGATCGACAATGTTTCTGAAAAGGAACATTACAATTGCGATTAGGATGAAAAGATATTCAACCCGAATTTGATTCGAGAGAAATCAAAACACTTTTATTTTTGAGCTTTCATAAGCCCCCTTTGTCCCGTGTGTGTCTCTGCAGCCACCTGGATCAATCCTCCCCACTGAGGATATTTTGGTCCTCCAAAAGCATCAACAAGAATCTGCAACTGTAGTGTACTATGTCTACACCACAAGTGTCTTGAAAGGTCACCCTTCCTTCTCCTTCACCTACGTCCTTTGGATCCATGAGTGATGAACTAACACCTACATCATCTGCAAACCTGTAGTACAATATCTTGCAATTTACATGCTCAAATCGACCAACTATGACCCAAAATATTTTCATACTTGCCACGAGTTTATAACATGTACTCGGTCGTCAAGCTTACATCAATATGGAAATCACACCCCAACTATCATTACAAGACCATCAACATCATAGTCGCATTTTGAAGTGATGGCAAACACCTCGTCACTTTTACATGAAAGAAATGCATCACACAACTCATAAAACAAGGACATAATATCATTGTTCCTGAAACAAGTGATGGAAAAACACATCATCACTTTTACATTTAAAAAATGAAACATATGATTTACAAAAATTAGGGAATGAAAAGCTAACACACCTAGAAAAATAATCTAGAAAAAAAATTTCTCACTTATCAAAGTGAATGGGTCATCCCCTTGTGGCAGATTTTCTTGTCCATCGGCTCTTTCGACTGGTTCATGCACGAATGCTTTGTATTTTTGTCGATTGGAATTTTGCAGTTTTGCATATTTCAGCCAATCCTTCTAGGATTGACTTGAGGTAGTGATTGGGAGCTTAGATCTTCTCTCCCAATGATGTATGAGCCATATCTATGCAAATAATATGATGTTTTGCACTCAGTGTAGCAGTCTCCCTCATGTGACTGCGCAGTCCATATTCATGGGCATCCTGTTATGGAGAAACAATGTGTATTATGGCATCTGTATTCATGGAAGGCTTATTGCCTTACTATTTTGATATTCATTGTATCATTTTGCTGGTGTTATTTCATAATAAAATGGCTTAATGGTTTTCATACATTTTGGAATAATGTTTATTCATTGATATTTCCAGTTTATGTCCTTATATTGTTGTAGCTGCATTTTTGGGTTATCTTGAAAGATTCCCAATCTTGTTGTGTTTCCCTCTTGGGGATATTGTCCCTTGACAATCACTCTATAGGTAGAGTATACTAGTGGGCCAGGTGGCCTCTGGAGCTCATCCTTTGTTAAAAGGTGAAAAATCTAGTAAATTCCCCTGCAGTCTATCTCTGGAATAGATTTTCTTGTCGATCGACAATGTTTCTGAAAAGGAACATTACAGTTGCGATTAGGATGACGAGATATTCAACCCGAATTTGATTCGAGGGAAATCAAAACACTTTGATTTTTGAGCTTCCATAAGCCCCCTTTGTCCTGTGTGTGTCTCTGAAGCCACTTGGATCAATCCTCCCCACTGAGGATATTTTGGTCCTCCAAAAGCATCAACAAGAATCTGCAACTGTAGTGTACTATGTCTACACCACAAGTGTCTTGAAAGGTCACCCTTCCTTCTCCTTCACCTACGTCCTTCGAAGCCATGAGTGATGAACTGACACCTACATCCTTTGCAAACCTGTAGTACAATATCTTGCAATTTACATGCTCAAATTGACCAACTATGACCCAAAATATTTCCATACTTGCCACGAGTTTATAACATGTACTCGGTCGTCAAGCTTACATCAATATGGAAATCACACCCCAACTATCATTACAAGACCAACAACATCATCGTCTCATTTCGAAGTGATGGCAAACACCTCATCACTTTTACATGAAAGAAATGCATCACACAACTCATAAAACAAGGCCAAAATATCATTGTTCCTGAAACAAGTGATGGAAAAACACATCATCACTTTTACATTTAAAAAATGAAACATATGATTTACAAAAATTATGGAATGAAAAGCTAACACACCTAGAAAAATAATCTAGAAAGACACTCTCTCACTTATCAAAGTGAATGGGTCATCCCCTTGTGGCAGATTTTCTTGTCGATAAGCTCTTTTGACTGGTTCATGCACGAATGCTTTGTATTTAAGCCACTACTCTAGATGGAGTCTCTAGCATGTGGCTCTTTGATGGCCACTTCGGTCGCAATGAGTGCAAAATGTATTTCTCCTCCAAACCTTCTTAACCAATTTCGTTTCTTGCTGGGGAGAAGGATTTCCATGCCTCATCCTCCTTTGTGTTGCCATCCTTTTCCAACACTTAGAAAACATATGGTTACACAAAGCACAAAAATGGCATGTTTTTGATGCCCTGATTTACGACCATGATTATCAAAATTATTATAATCAAAATGCACTACGAAATAATGAGACTTATTATACCTTCTCTGGTGATCTCTGGTGTGATCATGGTGATGGGAGCTCGCCTTTGCTCTTTCACTGCAACATGCATTAGCATGGAACAATGGCGAAGTGTCCCCATCATTCCTCTTCCCTGGTGTGTTGGACACTGTTACACCATTTTTTGGTCATCTAACCTATTATCATTAGATGGACCCAAGTACACCATGTAAGACCAATTTTACCCTAAGTAAAATTGCTTTCACTATGTAAAATAACTTAATAAAACACATTTATTAGGTTGTTTATGGTCTAAACAGGAAAACCCAAAAGGAAATATTAAACAAACCTATATTTGTTTGATTTTCCTCAAGGAATAATTAATTAAACAATAATTTAATTATTATTCCTGGTCATGTTTAACCCAAAACAAAGAAATTAATTAGATAAATCTTTATTTATCTTATTATTTTCTAGGAATAATTATTTAAATCTTATTTAAATAATATTCCTTATTAAATATGACTAAATCATTTATAAATAATTAAATAAATCATTATTTATTTAATTATCATTCAACCACTTCCTTAAAATAATAAATAAATCATTTATTTATTTATTATTTATAAATAAAGGATTTGACCCAAGTCAAATACCTTTTCCCTCCAACGAATATAATAAAATATTCCTAAAAGGTGGTTCTACAATTTGATTAATAATATTTTATTCATGCACCAAGTCCTAGACTACCCTAATATTTTTTTATAAATAGAAGGGTTTTCCTATTCCTTGGTCACCTTTCATTTGCATATTAGATCACTATAGATCTATACTCTTGGTCTGACTTTAAGCCATTATCATTGTCACATTCTCCATTATTTGCTTTGTGAGCTCCCATTTTAGTTCTATGTTTGTCTGGGTTTTCTATACCAACAAGAGAGAGAAATTTTAGAACTGAAATGTTGAGGACTTTCAATAACCCATCCCATTGAGGAGAATTGGAAACACCTTTCTTGTTTTCCTCTCAGGTGACCCTTTAATATAAAAATTCTTTCAAACATATCGTTCTTGCCTTATCTATTGGATGCATGGAGCAACATTTCATTTTTACTGCTTAATGTATTTTTATGCATAGATATGGATTTGTGCAGCTTTATTTGGATCAACTAACTACATATTTGAAGATATTGGCACCCGTAATTGATGTTAGGGCTATTTGTTATGCGTAAATAAAGCGGTATTTTTTTGACAAAAGATTCATACTAACAATTGGCGACTCCACACGGGTTTTATTTTCCGACCACTGTCGTTTTATCTATTCTTGCATATCCAACTATTTCAGACCCTAGGGTTCCTCTTCAGTTTTTTATTTTTCCTATTTTTATGGTGTTTTTCACCTGTAGAACCTTCAAACATTAGAATTTTTAACTTCCGTGTGTTTCTAGCCCTATTGTGCAGGTGACAGACATCAGCCGCAGCTAAGACGACGACTTTTTATGAAATTTACTGCCGAGAGACCTGGATCTGCAGGTCTCACTTATTGGCCCAAAACCTGTGACCTAGACTGGAGGATGCACTTTTCTACCTAAAAATTGCGACCTGGGCTGAAAACAAGTCAGAACCTGCGACCTGTACTTTTTTCTGCACTATTCCAGCAATTTTTCTGGGTTTTTCTGAAGCTTCTGTCAAGGTTCTCCAGCCTCTCTTTCCACCCTTTTAGACCTGTTTCTAATCTATTTCACTCAAATAAGTGGGAATATTTCCCCTTATGGCTTTAGTACCCTCCACTTTTTGTGGAAGATTTTTATCTGTTTCAAACGTCTGAATTTTCAGAGTTTCAGCCTTGCTCTTTTCAGATTTGATACCTCATTTTCAGATCCCTTTAGATAAACTCTTCTCCCTTTCAAATCATCTCATATAGTTTTGTTTGGGTCTACCTCTAGGGTCACCTCCTTGTCCCTTCTACCTTTAGCTGATTCCCCCCTTTTGTTGCAGCAACCTTGCCTCTACCTCTTTTTTGTTTTCTGCACCTCTTTTTAGCAGATTTCTCCTTTAGATCCCTGTCCCTCCTGACCTTAGATCTATTGGCCTCTTTTTTGTGTGTTTTGATTAGATTTTTTCCCTCTTTTAGACTATTTTTGAGAGACCCACCTTCTTGGGTTAGATCGATGCATTGTTAGCTGTTAAATTTCTGTTATTTCAGCCTTATTTACTGTCCTCTGTAGATTTATTTTCAGCTACACAGCACAGTTTTTCTTTTACTCTCAAAAAATCTGGGTTTAAAAATTAAAATTAACACACACCACACACTAACCCTAAGTGAAGAAGAGCCTGGTTAACACCGCCTGGAAAAGACTTGAAAATCAATTGACACTGCACCTCTCTGCCCTTGTTTCGACATTGACCTCACTTGATTCTGCACCTCCCTGCCTTTGTCGGTTATTCTTCTTCCCATCATCATTGTGCCTCCAAGGCGTTTATCCCGGAGACTTCTTGGCCTTCACCCTCAGTTTCCGGTTGGTCGACTTACTCCTTCCCGTCGTTGTCAAGTTATTTCTCCCTCGAGTCCACACTCTGACTCTTCTTCTGATTCTTCGGGTTCTCCCCCTCCTTCTGGTTCTCCCCCTATTACCTTCACCATGTCTAGTTCAGGGCCTAATGCTAGCGGCAACCCTGATCCTACTGCTGGGTCTGTTTCTAGTGGAACCACCATGGGAGATACCTCGACTGTCCCTTTGCTCCCTTATATGACTGGTCTTAGTCTCCCTAATTTCAATCAGTTGATCAACGATCCTATCTGCCACGATGTTAGTTGGCCTGCTATGCCAACCAAGCTCCCCTCCAACATTCCCAAGTTCGAAGGCCTTGGTAGTGAAGATCCCTCCAACCATATCTGATCTTTCCACATGTGGTGTTCATCCAATTCCATTACTGATGATTCCATTCATCTTAGATTGTTCCAACACATGCTTACCGGCGAAGCTTATAAATGGTATTTTGATCAGACTGCCTCTTCCCATACCACCTTTTCGACCATTTCCCAAGCCTTCCTATCTTATTTCCAACTCCCTCTCTGATACGACACTGGTACCGAACTCTTGACTTCTTTTTTTCAATCATCTTCGACCCGCTTTTTCACTCATGTCCAGGAATGGCGGAGAAGAAGGAGCTTATGTCGAGCTCCCACCTTTGAAGATTGGCTCTATATGGACTGGTTCCTTCTCTCTCCCTTACCTGCTATCGGTAAATATGTCGCATCCCAGTTCCCTCAAACCGAAGAAGCCGCCCTCCAAATAGCCTTGAAATATGACCTCATCTATGCTCAATCTGGTTATGTTTATATCGTCCTTCCTGACCTCCCCAAACCCGGTGGCGCTAACGCCCCTGGGGCATCTCACTCTACTGACGGTATCATTGGAGCTCTTTCACATACCTATGCTTAACCTCCTATGGGCTATGGTTTCCCTCCGGGAAGGGCTAACATCTCCAACACTTTCCCCCCTCCAGGTAGCATGTATACAGGATATGGCATGCCTCTTCCTTTTTCCCACCCTCCTGCTTACCTCAATGTTTCCCATCCCAACCCTTATCCTTATCCACAGCCTGGTGTCCCGACTCCTCCAGCATTTGGACCTCCAACTCCCTTGCCTTCTCAACCCCTGCAACAGCAACTACTACCTCCTCCAGGGCAAGTATTTGCACAGCAGGGGGCGACTAATCCTACTTCTTCTCAAAGAAAGGGGAAAGGAAATTAAAATCAATCTGCCCTTGGTAATCGTGGATCTAATCCTCCCAGTGTTGATTCTAACACTACTAACCAGCAATAGGGCTCTCAGTCCAAGCCAGACAAGCCTCTTCACACCAATAAGCCTTGTCTGTGTTGCGGTGTTTACGGTCATTACACTCACGATTGTCCCCTATTACCACAGATGCGGCAGATGTAGGAGTCTTAGGCTACATTGCGGTGACAACATACCTCTCCTACTATTCCCCCCTTCTCAACCAGCCGTGTTTACCGATACTTTCCCTTAGCAAGGATTCGTGGCTACTCAACCACCTCATGCCTCGGTAACCACTCAACCTTCCCCTTCTGGTTCCTCCGATTACCAAATTATCATGATGACTTCTAACCAACATCTCACCATTGACCTTAACCTTCAAACTCGGTCTCATCAGTACCCCACGCCTCCCGCTTAGTCTCTTCCCAAGTCACCTATCAAGGTTCCTAAAGGCTCATTATGCCGAAAAGCTGCTTCCGGTCGAGTTGCTCAGTCATATAACGTAGTAGATGATTTGGCGCAGTCTCCTGCCACCATTTCAACACTGGAACTCCTCCAGTTGTGTCCTTCTCAAAGGAAGGCTCTACTATCTTCCATGGGTGGTGTAGATCCTTCTGATGACCAATTGATTGTTTTCGACTCCCGTCAGTCAGATCATTCTCCCCTTCCTGCTTTCGTCGCTTTCCAAATCCCAGTCAAAATCTGGAACGCTAATGTGTCTTAATGTATTATTGATGAGGGGGCATCTACATGTGTGATGTCTACTTTGGTTTGGAAACAACTCGGATCCCCTGAACTGGCCCCTTCCATAATCACCCTTCATGCATCGGATGGTCACGCCTCGCAACCCATTGGCAGTTTCCATAATTGTCCTATCACCCTTGCAAGCAAGACTTTTTATGTTGACATTGAGGTCATTGACACCCCTCTTGACTATAACATTCTTTTAGGGCGTGGCTACACCTATGCCATGTCTTCTATCCCATTCACGGTCCACCGCAAGATGTTTTTCCTCACAATGGAAAGATAGTCACCATCAACCAGTTGACATATCATGAGCCAAACTCTCAGACCTCCCCTGAGTCAACCATCTCTTCTATATCCAATAAGCAAACCATCGATTCTTTGACTAGTGTTTCCCCCAGCGTCTACAAAGACTCCTCCTTTCTTAGAACCTTCCTTGGTCTTCCTCCTCCTCATGTCTCTAATCCTAGCTTAGCGAATGTTTACATGATGCAATCGTCTCGGTCTGACCTCAAGCGGCAGCTTCTACTAGTCAGCAACCTCAATTTAGCCCATCACAACCTGCTCCTAGCCCTTTGCCTCAGCTGGTCGAACCTCTTCCATTTGGAACTTCCCATCTAGCTAGTTCTCATGAACCTCTCTTCCCTCTTGGGTTGGTTCCCACAGGTCTCAACCATATGGGAGCCGTCCCTCCTGGCCATTACCCCACTGGCCAGATACATTTCCTTCCTCCCCCTCCTGGATTTTATTTGGTACCCATCATGGCAACCCTTTCCCTCCCTAATTTTACCCTAGGAATACCCGTCTGGTATCTTAATCCTCCAGTCGAGACCCCACTAGGTCACCCAAAACCATACCTTGCTTTGACACCGGTTCAACCGATTCCCTTAGCTTCTTCCATCACTACAGTGCCACCAGCACCTCAACAAGACCATTCTCCTGTTGTGACAGCTATGAGAAAGAAAGGAAAATCTCACAAGGGGGCATCCAAAGACAAGGCCACCCCAACTGACCCTACCCCTCCTCCACCTGCCAAGCCTTGTGCCTTGTGTGAAGGTGTCAGTCATGCCACCCATACTTGTCCTGAGTTGCCCCGTATCAAACCCATGGTTAAAGTCACGTTCCCTGAGTCTACGGTCCCTGAATCCTCTGTTTCTTCCTCGTCTGCAACCAAGAACCCAAAGACTCTTCGCACCAACAAACCATGTGCTCTGTGTGGTGCCATGGCCATTATTATCACCATTTTCCTCACCTCACGCATTACCGCGCCTCTTTAGAGGTCATTCGTGAGTATGAGGTTGAAAAAAATCAATCCGCCTCTCCCATTCTCGTGCAGTATGCGTCAGGCCAACTCGAGGATCCCCCTGCTACCATTGACATTCCTCTCCCTGATGTTGAGATGATGGAACCTACTGCCCCCCTCCTATACCTATCATCATCTGTGCAACCCTCGGAGTACATTCCCTCTTAATCCACTCCGTCTATTTTGCTTGAGTACCCTTCAGCAACATTCTTGGGCTCCACCTCCTTTGACCATCTTTTTACTTATTCTTCTGTCATCCCCCATGAAGATCCGTATGTGAGACTTTCTTCCCATGCTGATGATTTAGGTAGCTTTGTAGCATCATGTGGTTTCCTCAACCTTTTCCTTCCCACCCATAACCAGGATGATACCATCCATATCTATGATGTTCTCCGCAGCATGAGCTCCAGCTATTCCTCCCATAGCCCTCATACATCACCCTCTAGTCGGTCTATGATTCATAGCCATCCTACCCAGACTAATCCCTCCCATAATTGTCTTTTGATGTCTACGCTACACTCACGCTGCCATCATTATTCTTCCTCCTCCCATTTCTTGTCTTGTGACACTATGTCGCCGAACCTCCCGTCCACACATTATATTGGCTATGCCGATGGGGCAAGTCGCTATTCCCGGAATCTAGCCTCGGCAGCTTGGGCCATATTTACCCCCTTGCATACCCTTGTTCTTTCTAATGGGATTTGCATTGGTAATGCCACCAATAATCAGGCCGAATATGATGCAGTACATGGCGTCTTAGCCGATTCCCTCTGTCATCGCATCCTCCATCTGCATGTTCATTTAGATTATCTGATTCTTGTCTTACAACTCAACGGTGTTTATCGTGTGCATAACCCTATCTTTTTTAGACAATATTTATGAGTGAATCTTTTGATATGTGAATTTAGATTCATTACTTTCAACCATGTACCTAGAGGTCAAAATCACGATGTAGATAGCATTGCAAACCGTGTTCTAGACTGGAATTTATCACAAACAAGACAATAACATTTCAAATCATCAACACAATGCATATGCATAATATATATCATATAACATGTTTTTAGAGACCATCTACTTTGATACATATGACATGCCCATAACATGTTACAAAAAACAAAACTCAAAACTGGGGGGCACCAGATGCCCCTACATACACACTGGGGGGCACCACCTTCCCTACATATAATCACTCTCTGGAGGATCCTGAGCAAATGGCTCTACTCCCACAGCTCGTAGATCACACACAGTCTGACCAGCCATCGCCATGCACCGCATGACACCTCGCTAGTTCGAGGGTAGCCCAATACATAGCTCTATGTACTGGTTGTCTAAGTCTTGCCAACCCCGCTTTGATACACCGGTCAGTAGCCCCTCACATATATGACAAATGTCCTCCAGGAGAGTGGTCATATCCTCATTCTGTGCCATTCTCTATCCACTAGCACCCGTTGTTCCTGATACTGCGGTTCGTCCCATATATCCAACCGGTTTTACTGGAGCTATATCTGCATACCAAAAGTATAAGGATCAGTACCATATATACTATTCAAAAACTTTACCATGCACATAAAATATTAATTACTTGTCACTTACCATCAGGCCCCCATACTCGACCAGGTGGAAGTGGCAAGTCCGGATCTCCACAATAACTCATCCCACTATAGGGATAGTCGTCTATGTATAATGGCATCTGATCCCAATGGGTAAAGAAATCTGGTCGGAACACCTGCCCGACGGCCCCTCCTCCTCCTCTACACAGTAAGTGCCCCCAACGACGCATCCTGGGTTCCCTCGAACCCCCATCTGGTAGCTGTATACAAGGTCGCAAGGTCAGGATCTTCTTGAAAAAGAAGGAGCACAATACAGTCCCATATGAGCAATCATGGTTCACTTGCCGCTTGCAAAGAGAAAACTATCATTTCAATGACACCAACATCATTTGGGCCCACCCATAGTAGGTCCTGCTCAACACTGATTCCACAATCATCATCTGCCCTCCAGTAATGTGATGGAGCACTTGGCTGCCTAGGATCCGCAACACTGCTGCTGCCGCTGCATGGGTCTCTAACCTCTCTAGATACCCAATAGGTATCTAAGTCCCTTTTACTTGGAGGCCTGGTCGAAAATGTCACTCTACAAATCCATAATGTTATGCACCCGCTGTAACACTGGCTATGTATTTCCCACTATCCATAATGGTGGGAGACTAGTCAAGAAATACAAATCTTGGACTATCAACTCGATCCTGTGCCCCTGCACTATAAAGGCCTCATGATCTGGATCCCAATAACTGACAATCCGGGCCTACAAGGGCTCCCCATCTCTCATCAGCGGGTTCTCCACAAATTTCAGAACCCCAAACCTGGCCAGTGCACGACGGACACCTTGATCCACTTGGATTTCTGACCGTAATGTACCTTGATCTCGCTCTCTCCACTTGATCTGTATATCCGCCATATCTACACCAAAAAAAATCATCTTTGTCAGTATACAGATAGGAAAAACTGCATTCAATTACACAAAACCTCAATCTCAGCCCACAACAGCACTAAAATCACCTCCATCTGACAGGTCGCACTTTTTGGCCAAATCCTGGGACATGTCGCCCTTTTCAGGCCCAAACCTACTTCCTAGGTCGCAGTTTTTTCCCCAAATAGTGTGGCTCGACCGTGAAGATGAAGGAGGGGTTGTTCCTAAGATTTGGGACCCTAATCTGAACATTCAATCAATAAAAAAGAAAGAGTAGGATTAGGCCTCTTACCTGCAACTGACGGATCTCAATTCCAATGGTCAGTTTTTCCGCTACGATCGTCACAAGATTTAGTGCCTTGTCTCCTCTCCACATTCACCACAACTACACAAGCAAATGAATGCATTTGGAGAGAAAATTCCTTATTATAAGAGAAACCCCTGATTTTTCTTTTGCCCGCTGCGACCAAACTGTAGCCCCGTTTGACACACTGTCTGCACTGTTGGAAAGCTCTCACCGAGCACTCAAATGGGTATCTGTTAGGTTTTCAAGATTTGATACCTTACGAGGACCCATTTTCTCCATGGAGGGTCCATCCACCTCTCCTTCAAATTGGATTTCCTCACTTACAACACTTGTATTTGGGGCACCAATTTGCCTCCATACTTCTCCTTGTTCGTGTTTATTTTCGTCATGAGCTACCCTCTTGTACTCATGTTTTTATGGTCCCTTCAACTCGCCCTTATTTAGAGCATTCAAGTTGAGTCATCATTGCATTCATCGAGTCTATACCAAGTCCCTTTGTACCCCACTATAATCCTCCATCCTTCATTACTTGGTCCCTCTCTCATGTCGCACATGATGGCATTCAGTCCCACTGTCCCCTATCCCTCCTGATATTGTGTCCATCGCTACCAAGTCATCCATGCCCTTTATGCTCTAACAAGGGAAGTTTTCCATCCGTTACTCAGTATCCCCCATTCCATCATCATCATTCGTGTGAGTCTGTCAGTCACTCTACTATTTTCTCTTATGCCTTAGTTGAGGATCCCTTATTGCCTCACCTACGATAGACCTCCTTCTGTCGACATCAGCTCATTCACTCCAGAAGAGAGGTATAGAGGGCGGTGTACCTTGGTTCCATCTTCTCCATTTGTTCGATGCCTCGGATCAGGCAAAGGGATTTCTCATTACCCTTTAACTTGATTCTTTCTCCAATCCAGCTCCTTTCAGCATGATCGATATCTGTATACTTGATAGTCCAGTGATACAGTAGTAGCTATTAGTGATTCCTGGGTGTGTGTGAAATGTCTCAACCCTCATGAGGGGGTGGCCCTGCAGGTAGCCCCCCACATGCCCGGATGACCTCTTCATTGCAGCCTTTGATGCAGCTCCATATATTTGATGATGCCGGCCTTAGCCGCTTACAACACCTCTTTGATTTGCATGTATCAGTCAGATTTTGTGAGCCCTTTCCCATTTATGGGGGCATTTGGGTTGTATTTGTATCTCATGTACTCAAATATTATTGTATAAGTCTTGGATTTTATCCCAGGCATAGCATGTATGTGGGATTCCTCATTATATCTTTTATCTCGCTCATGTTTATGCCAGCATGTACTTTATAGTTCGGTTCCTTGTTTACTGGACGCACTATTATTTTGTACTTTGTCTTGGCGGGCATAGGTATGCCTCCCCCGCCGCCTCTTGCATAGGTACCCTCTCATAAAACGAGACTTGTTGCACCTGTAAGTCTCATCTCCTCAGGGTATAGTTCTTTAGCACTTTAGTCTACCTTATGTTTCTCTCTCTGACTTCTCTTTTGATGTCTAGTGATTGAGTTCTTACAACGTACTTCAGTCATACGATTTGCTCCTAACACTCGTACGCTGGGGGGCAATCTGTTACACCATTTTTTGGTCATCTAACGTACTATAATTAGATGGACCCAAGTACACCATGTAAGACCAATTTTACCCTAAGTAAAATTGCGTTCACTATGTAAAATAACTTAATAAAGCACATTTATTAGGTTGTTTATGGTCTAAACAGAAAACCCCAAAAGGAAATGTTAAACAAATCTATATTTGTTTGATTTTCCTCATAGAATAATCAATTAAACAATAATTTAATTATTATTCTTGGTTATATTTAACCCAAAACAAGGAAATTAATTAGATAAATCCTTATTTATCTTATTATTTTCTAGGAATAATAATTTAAATCTTATTTACATAATATTCCTTGTTAAATATGACTAAATCATTTATAAATAATTAAATAAACCATTATTTATTTAATTATCATTCAACCACTTCCTTAAAATAATAAATAAATCATTTATTTATTTATTATTTACAAATAAAGAGATTTGACCCAAGTCAAATACCTTTTCCCTCCAACGAATATAATAAAATATTCCTAAAAGGTGGTTCTACAATTTGATTAATAATATTTTATTCATGCACCAAGTCCTAGACTACCCTAATATTTTTTTATAAATAGAAGGGTTTTCCTATTCATTGGTCACCTTTCATTTTCATATTACATCACTATAGATCTATACTCTTGGTCTGACTTTAAGCCATTATCATTGTCACATTCTCCATTATTTTCTTTGAGAGCTCCCTTTGAGTTCTATGTTTGTTTGGGTTTTCTACACCAACAAGAGAGAGAAATTTTAGATCTGAAATGCTGAGGACTTTCAAGAACCCATCCCATTGAGGAGAATTGGAAACACCTTTCTTGTTTTCCTCTCTGGTGCCCCTTTAATATAAAAATTCTTTCAAACATATCATTCTTGTCTTATCTATTGGATGCATGGAGCAACATTCCATTTTTACTTCTTAATGTCTTTTTATGCATAGATCTGGATTTGTGTAGCTTTATTTGGATCAAATAACTATAGATTTGAAGATATTGGCAGCCATAATTGATGTTAGGGCTATTTTTTATGCGTAGCTAAAGTGGTATTTTTCCGACAAAAGATTCATACTAATAGACAGAATTGTGAACTACAAATAAAACAGGCTTCCCTAGATAAGTGATAATCTAGAACAAAAAATTAAAGACTATACGACTTCTTCTCCTAACTAAGAACGAACACATAGAATGGATTAGAGGCTTACATGGAATCCAAGTGCTTCAAAATTGTTCCTTCTATTTCTTCCGTTGTAGCTTCAAATTCCAGCTGGATGTGCAAAATATTTCCTGCAAGAACGAACACTAAACAATAGAAGATAGCAATAATACAGATGTCTATTCAAGTTAGCTTGCTAAATCTCTAAAGCATAAACCATATACATCAACTAAAATATTGCAATATAGAAAACCAAAGCCAATGTAGATGCATATAGGGAAAAGTAAGTTGTATTCTTTATTGATGATAGAAGGAGAGGCTACAACATAGTGACTAATTTGAAGTGACCATTTCAGCAACATCGCTAGCCTCATCACAGAATAAATCTTTCCAGCAGTTGTTACACATCTTGCTCTCAATTGAAATTCCACCAACATCTCTCTACTCAAATTCTTCCTTCTCAAACATTAAGGTTTATGCTCAATTTATAGAGGATTTTTAGGTAGTTTTACAATAAATTACTTTCCAATAATATGCAAGACATGTTTCCAATCTTGTAGATGTCAAATGGACACTTGGATTTGAAGCTTGACACATGTGAACTCTTGTAGAAGGCACTAGCCAAGTGGAGATTCCATAACAATGAGAATTTCGCTCCCAATGTGACCAACGCACTTGTGGATGTCAGGAAGTGCTTTACAGAGCATCCTTTCATGGGGCTACCTACATATGCAACACACTTAGTCCCTTTAGAGGCAGTGTTGATGAGCTCTTATATGCTATATAATAAACTTCAAATCTTGGAAATTTTTTCTTGATGAAAGTCATGTTTGAGTTGTCTTGTTCTTTGTCTTAGGGCATGTAGAAACTTGAAATGATAGGGAATGATAGAACCTTAATTATTGGTCCTGGAGATGATGTCCAGTTAACCAGGTCATTAGGAATGGTGCCCAAATTTACCTATAACAAATGCCCCCCTAAAGCATGAAGTCAAAATAATAATAATAATAACTTTTGATTGAGATGCTTTACACTGTGATGGGTTGGAGATGAAACAGAGTGGCCACCTGCATCAATATTAAAATACATTAAATCATGATATATCCTCTTTGATCATAATTACTGAGGGTAGGCATTCCCATGTTCAACACATAAACAATCTAATAACATGTACATAATTCAAAAAGTCGTCTTCATTGGAATGTTGCCCAATGTAGACATGCTTATAGATATAGGCCCATGTTTGGATGACGATTTGTATGTAAGGTCACCGTACAGATGATGTGTACAAAAATCCTAAAATTGTAGCCCAAATGGATGGAGCTAGATCCGGGGTCTTCTTATCTCGTTCACTCAATCATTCGGGTAAAAGTCTAGCCATTTGAATATATGATTTATAGTCGAACATGGAAATACATCATTTTATTACTAGCCAATGATGTGAGTTGTTAACAAACGTGAGAGAACCACCATTAATGTCCATGGCCCTCAAGGTAGTGCATTACATTTCTTAAGGCATGATTATATGATTTGATGTCAAACGACAAACAAAATATTTCGGTCAAAGGTCCGGAAGCGAGGATCTTGTCGATGCTGTAACAAGACTCATGGTACTGGAATCTGATGTTTCTAAGTGAAATTCCTGGATATTGATTTGTTGTCGATAGGAAGCCACCTTATTGCGAAATGGGAGTTACTAATTTTGAAGAAAACGTATGACTTGATATAGCAATTTTGAGGGATGACGGTCATGAGAATGAAGGTTTATGAATATTGCAGAAGGATGAAGTATTTCACTGGATGAATTCTCTTGAACATATCAGCAACATTAATATGAGTTGGCAACATTGACCCAAAACCGAAGTGAAGGTATGATGAAACATAGGTATAAATGAACCATCAAGAATATTACCCAACCTAAATAGTGACAGACATGGTGTGAAGGAAGTGTCATGTTCAAGAGTGACTTGCTACCATAAATAATTCTTGCTCACTTTTCCCAAATTTTCCCCGGTCATTTGTCGACCAGTACCTCTTTAGTTTTTAACAAGCTCGATGAGGATAACATTTTCTTGATCTATAATTCAACCCTTCGGGTGAATAAATTATCGCTATTTAATGATTTAACGAGTCTAGTGATGAATGAAACTCAATTCTTTTCATGATCGACAAGCCCATCACTATTTTATGCTTTAACGAGCTTAACGACAATGATAGCCCGATCCTTTTTCATATTTAGAGAGTTTTAAAAATAGGAAGAAAGAAAAATCCATAAGTACTTTTTCATAAATTTGTCACTCAGACCCAAAAAAGTGTAAAATAATATCTGAGAGAACCTCTTTGGTCATGTTTAACGCAGGTATTCCTTTTTCGTAAATAATATATCTCAGTCTGGAAAAGGGTTAAACTTATACTGAGCATATATCAATTCATTACATTTACAAGCATGAAAAGACAAGTGCTCGAAAATCTTTTCACATTATCAGAGTTTGAAAAGAGCTGAAAGAAGACTCCAAGTGTTCCTTTTTAACTTTTATAGGATCTCAAAAAAGAGATAAAAGTGTGCTCCAATTCCTTTTTTGTTTTTAACAAAGCTCGAAAAATAAGGAGGAAAAGTATGCTTTTTGGTCAAGTCATTCTTTGAATAAATCTACACGACTAATCTATTCATCAGTTGTATATCCTAATTAGAACAACATAAAATGGATTAAAAATACCTGTTTCATGATAAAAACATAATAAAACTATAGTCATAGCAATAAATTTAACTTGCAAATAATTAAATGACTATTTAAAAGTAGTTTCACTATTCATTTTTACCATTCCATATTTACCATTTGCATTTTGGAGCTCTGAACTTGATCTTGTCCTCGAACATCAACTGATTGCAATCGTTTCTGTGGAAAGATTTCGTCGTTGTTTGATCTAGGTTAGTGCCATGAACCTCCTCTTTCCTTTGGTATTCATTTCATCTCCAATTTCTGGAAATGTTTAGGGTTCTAAAGCCCCTAGGATAAATTCTGCCCAAAAAGAGGGAAACGCACCCCTGAATGTCGAAACTTGCGTTGCATAGCAAGCCTAGTGAAGGTTACTTGCATGTGCAATGCACTGTCTCTTGTTAGGGAGTGTGTTGGGCGTAGTTCAAGTTTTTTATTTTCATATTATGCCCAAAATTTTCCTAGTTTTTTGCAATGAATGGAATCTAATGGGTCTTATGGTTGTATTTCAGGTTTCCATCAGATTACAATGATGATTACATGGAGGGAAAGAGAACTTGAAGAACAGGATATGATTGCCTTAAACGATCCGGGTATAGTAAGAGCCCTATGAGATTGTGGACTGCTTAAATACTTCAAATGGTCAGGAATGAGGCAACAAATAGAACTCTTGGAGGTCTTAGTTCGAGCATGGGATCCAGCAATAGAGGCATTTCATATTAAAAACCAAGTGGTTCCCATAGCATTTGAGGATGTGTATTTTCTCACAGGTTTGTCAAGGAGAGTTTTTCCCATTCCACTCTCAGGATCTACCATTGGAGAGAGAAAGTGAGGGATTATACTCTGCAGCATTTCTATCCAAGGATAGAGCCCAGCAAAGATGGAAAAATAAACATTTGGGATGTTAGAGGTTTGCCTTTGAGAACTATCCTTTTCATGATCACTAAAATTGCTGGCACCGTTACACTACATGTAGCGAATAGATCATATATGCAGTATGCGCTAGAGTGCGTATATCCAAAAATATTCAATTGGTTTGAAGCTTTTCTTTCACAGATAAAGGAACAAATGAACAAAGAAAAGGGAGGAAGGAAGAAGAAATTTAGTTATGCTTTGATCCTTATATCCTTCGCTTTGGAACAGATTCCACTGATGTAGCCACAACATGTGACATTGGATATAGCTAGTCCTAGAGATTCTCAGATGCAGAGATGGGTAGAACTCATGGGTCAACATGTAGGCCAATCGACTGTTGTGTTCTCTACTGCATTATTCACATGTTTCCGATGACAGATCATCACCATCGATGAGTATGCATACGCAGGCGTTGATTTTCGAGGAGATCCATATTTAGCATTATCAGAAGGCGCTCAGTGGGGTGCAATGGGTAAGAATGTTTTGACCATGTTTTTTATTTTCCTAAGGTTTATACAATTTTTTTGTATTTTGATGTTTTCCCAAGACCAAACTAAATGTTTTATGTAATGCAGATGTTGGTCGTGTTCAACCAATAGATGAACTAGAGCGCAAAGTAGATGCACCAGCAGAGAGGGCTATTAGGAGAACAGTCCTCCAGGACCTTGATATGGCTGAGACTCTGGCTGAGCTTCGGCAACACATAGAGGGGTTGACCTTCGGGGTTCCATATTGACGAATCAAAGAGTTACCCATGTGATTGCAGCAACACACTATTGCGGTTCCTAACCATTGGATGTGGTTACTCCATAGGATTGCTAGATCTATAGCATGTTACCATGAGCACCAGTAGTTTACTTATGACATTTTGCATACATTTTTAGGTCAGATGACCAATGTGTCCTGGGCACAAATTTTGTAAAAACCTATAACTATTTATCTATAAGATTTTAGAGTTTTTCATATGTTTATTGTGCAATCCTATTCAATGATGTGAATTTTTTCTTTACATATGTTAAAAATGTCTGTCTAGAGCTTGATTAGCTAATGAATCAGTCAATGTGTTTAAATTTTTGGAAATGTGTTGATATTGAATAAAATTAAAATGTATTTCCAAAATTCGAACTCATAGGGACAATCTAAGAAGTGTTGGATTTCTAATAGTATAAACACTAGTAAGTTGTAATACCACAAGTTGTGAGTCTAACCTTATGATTATGCGGTTAATACCAAATGAAATGGCATCAGAGAGAATTTTGATCAATGCGCTATACTCAATGATATTGTTTGTCGATGTACCAATACAAATCCCTTAAAAACTCACTAACTCGGCATTTGGAGAAATGGCCCATGCTGCAGAGGATAGATTTTGCGTACTACGACTAGCACCATCAGCATATCCAACAAAGGGTTCTAAAGATTGAGACATCTGCGATGAAATTTAAAGTGGATTAATAATGTCAAGAAAACTCTAAAAACAAATTAAGATTGTGAATGCAAATCAACAACATATATACAATAATATACAAAAAATTACTAGGCTCATGATTAAGCATAGTAACGTTTCAGATACAACCCATTTCTAGATTGTGCCAACATAAATCCATCGTAATCAACTAACTCATAGGCACCCTTAAGAAGAACTCTTTTGACAATATAGGGGCCATGCCATAATGGCTCAAAGTTCCCTGTACCTATTACATCAGCTTCTTGATCGTAAAGAAGGACCAAGCCACCCTCTGAGTAGATGCTAGGCTGGAAATTTTTGTCATATTATGCCTTTATACGTCTCTTATGTGCTTCATTGGCAAATTGGGTTTCACGATGTGTTTCATCAAGATGGATGAGGTTAAGGAGACATGCTTCTTCTTCTGACGTGTCAGGTAACAAGTATATTGCGATTTTTAATGATGGCATTTCACATTAGATTGGTAAGGTAGCTTCCAGATCATACACCAATTGAAAATGAGTAAATCTGGTTGCGTTTCTCCCCGAGGTTTGATACACCCACAAGGTGGAGCACAGGATCAAATGCCAATTTCTTTTATGAACTCCTATCATTCGTTTAAGAATTTTGTTGATAGCCTCAAATTTTCCATTTGATTGTGTATAATAAGGAGTAGAATTATCATGTGACAATCCTAACTTGGCAGTCAATTCAAACATCATGTGGTTGTGAAAATGCTTCCCATGATATGTAAATATAGCCTGTAGGGACTCCAAACCGTGCAATAACATGATTAAAGAAAAACAATGCATTTTTCTATCTTGTGTTGCTAAATATAGGCATCGCTTCAGCCCATTTGGTAAAATAGTTGACTACGACAATAATATAATCATGCCCCTTGGACGAACGAGGGTTACAGGTCATGAATTCAATACCCCATTTCATAGATGGTCCCGCAGAGACAACATGATGCATTGCCACTGGTTGTTTGTGGAACTTACGATCAAAAATTTGGCACGCATGACAACTTTTGACTACGAGGATGCAATCTTGAAAAATAGTAGGCCAAAAGTAACCGGTGCAAATTATCTTCTGCGTGGTAGCATATCCAGATAAATTTCCACCACAAGCCCCAACATGACAATCATTCAACACTTTTTTGGCCTCCTCATGAGTGGGGCACCTTCTTAAAATTGTATCGACACCACGATGATGAAGTGTATCACCGACGATCAGATAATCTTTGGCTTGGTATTGAACACGTCATTGTTCAGAGCAAGAGGTATCAGGTCAAAAATTTTGAGCTTGGAGATAAATTATGAAATCCCCATACCAAGGATTAGATGATCTGATTAGAAAAAAAGACTCATCTGGAATTTATGGTTCTGATGTAGTTGCAGTACTATTAGAGGGAAGGTCATAGAGAAGCTCAGCCAAAACTAAAGACTTCTTTGACTTGGATTTGATGAATTCCAAATCAAATTCCTGCAAAAATGACAATCCATTTTGAATATTTTCCCTCCAACAATTGACGTGATAAGATATAAGTCATGGGGTTGCAATTCGAAACGATAGTTGTTTTTCTGAGCAAGATATAATGGCAAAATCTTTGGATAGCTTGAATAGCTTCCAAGGCAATGTTTTCTACATATGAGTACTTAACATCTATATCATTGAGACTATGACTCAAATAATAGATCATATTTTCAATTCCATCTTCTACTTGGACCAATACCATAGCAATGGTCGTTTTAGCTACGATGATATATAGGAAATAATCATTTTGATAATTAGGAGGATACGTTAATGATGCTCGGACAAGATTATCCTTGACAACATCAAAAGAAGCTTGCACAACTTGGTCCCAATGGAAGGGAATGCCCTTTTTGAAGAGTCGAGTAAATCCTTTAGCAATTTTTGCGTAGTTTGGAATGAAATTTCTTAGGATGTTAGCCTTTCCTTGAAGTTTGTGTATCTGAAGTAAATTTTATGGTGCAGGAAAATCAAGAATGACCTGAACCTTCAATGGGTCTATTCGAATTCCTTATTTTGAGACTATGAATCCAAGAAATAGAATAGAACCAACACAAAACACACATTTATGTGGATTGAGGCATATTTTATAGTGTCGTCAGCATAAGAAAATGGCTCTCAAATGCATCGGGTGATTAGTCTGATTTCTTGAATGCGCTGGTAAATCATCTAGATATGGTTGAATAATGTGCTTGATGTCCTTGAAAGCATAATCCATTTCTCTCTAAAAAGTTTCCCCATCATTCTTTAAACCAAGTGGAAGTTTCCTATAAGAGAATGTGCCCCAGGGACAAATGAATGTTGTCTTATGTTGATCATCTGGGTGGATATTGATTTGATTGTAGCCAGAAAATCCATCCACGAAAGGAAATATTTCACATCCAGCACAATCGTCAATAATCTGGTCGATAAAGGGAGTAGGATAGTTTTCTTTTGGACAAGCCATCTTGACATCCCAATAATCGAAGCACACTCTAATGGTTTCTTGCTTTTTCATAACAGGAACGATATTAGAAACCCACTCAGTTAGCGGAACAGTGTAAATGAAGCCAGCACACAAAAGTTTTTCAACTTCTTCTTTGATGGCAACGACTTTGTTTGGATGAACAGGACGAAGCCATTGATGCACCAGTTTGACATGAGGATACATATTAATAGTGTATTCAACTATACTAGTATCTATGCCTGGCATTTCATCGTAAGATCAAGAAAATACATCACGAAATTCACGAAATAGAGAATGATGTGGTTCAAGTTCTGATGGAGAACAGGATACACCAACATGAATATTTTCGACAACGCTAGGTTTGGTTGAAATATCTATAGAAATTGTTTCTTCAATATTTGATAGATTTTTCTTGGAATCGATTGCATTAATTGGTAAAGAATTCAAAAAGAAATTTTTGATTGATGGGTGATATAGTTCACTAAGATAGTTTTCTTCGTAATCAGGAAGATAGGAACGATGATGATAATCTTCCCATGGTTCTCCTTCTGACAACATAGCTTCTAAAATATTTTCATCTGTCAAAAAAATTGAGGAAAATGTATCAGATGGAGTACCAAAATATAAGGAACGATTAACCCAAACAATCGGCGAAGTTGATTTCAGATTTTCTGCCCAAGACAGAAAGATTGATTGCTATGCCAGCTCAATATGGATGGGTGGTAAAAATTCATCCAAAGTAGAAATTTCAGAATCACCCGTACTCTCCCTTAAGCCAGATAGAGTGGAAGAGATCATGTAGCAAGTATCTATACTTGCAATTTCTGTCAACGTCGTAGGCGGCGGTAATGAAAAGGTTCCCATAAGAGTGGAATCCTTTAAAATTCCTACACCAATGTTTTGAAGTTCTATTTGGGACATGTGAATGAACGGAACACTTCCAGTTACCTGCGAAGCGGAGGAAAAGAAGGATAGTTGATTAATGACTGTGATAGTACCTTTATGTGGAAAGGAAATCATTCTAAAGTATGTAGAAAAAATTGTATTCATCGCATATACCCATGGCCTTCCAAGTAAAATATTTTAGTTAAGTGGTCCGTCAACAACTTCAACATCAATATTCCTTATTTTCCCCCCTAGTTCAACATGCATGTTATTGATAATACCACAAGGTTTATATGTTCTTCCATCAAAATCTTTCAACGTCATTGATGATTGTGATAAGCATGGCGAGCCAAGTGACTTCCAACAGTTTAGAGACATAATGCATGTAGATTCTCCCTCATCAATAATAGTGCGATGAAAAAGGTGATTGAGAAAATTTACTTGTATGGAGAATGCCAATTATGCTGGTAATTGTGGCACATAGCCGGTATGATTAAAGAAAAAAAGATTAGAATCAGTTGGATCAATTCCACCAATGGCTGACAATAAAGACTATTTTTGGGAGGGACAATTTTGTAATACCTCAAGAGCAGACATAGCTAAAAGGGATTGAGCCAAATCTTCAACTATATTATAATTTTGTGCAATTCTTGCTCGAGGATTATATGTTGATTTATGAATTACTCCCTTTGGTGGCTTGATTGTCAATTCAGGAATAATAGTAGGCGGTACTAATTCCATGGCCAGATTTGTAGTCGAGGTAGTAGCTTGATCAGTGGCCTGACTACCATAATATTTATTACGCATTGACACCAAAATATCCGTTGAAGGTTTAGTGATGGATAACATTAACACTTGGGAACTAGGAGCTATATCCGTAGCAACCAAATTAGTGTCTGGATTTGGAAATGGTTTTGTCAACACAACTGATGCATGAGAAGCCTTGATGATTATTGAGACTTCAGCGCGATGAGGACAATCCCCAAAAAAGTGTTCCTCATTACAGATTATGCATGGATAATGAGGTTTTGAGGTCCAGACAGTTGATCAGATGATATTTCTTGTGGGTTAGAAGTTTTCTTTTTCTTTGATTTCCCCTTTTTCTTAGTTTCTGGTCACTTATCACCTTTGATTTTGTCAAATGACATGGAATTAATTTCAGAAGTTGGACCAGGATCAGACGCAGTAGTGTGGTGTGTGCTTGCAGTGCCTATCAAACTGTCTCTAGCATGAGAGTCCTTTAATTGAGGAGGAAAATTGAAATTAGATCTCGGCGCATTAGGAATTTTTTCATAGATCATGCAAGACTGACTGTAAATCAAGTCTAAATATTGGGCATGAGCGATAACTTGCTCTTTTGTGAAGAAACCACCCTTAGCCACATCCTCAGTTATAGATGGTAACAGGGACTTAATGAACCATTCAACAAGGAGATGATCCGAAAAAAATGTCTTAACCATTCCTCGACGACGATGCCACTCATGCATATGATCAGAGATGTGAGTAGCATTAGTCTGTTTGAAATTGGCCAAGAGTTTCGTTCCAGTTTCATATCTTATGGGTAACTTGAAATGAGTCAAAAAGAAAGTAGCTAGGGCAGTGAAATTATAAAAATAAGCTCTAGGTAATTCAATATACCATTTGGCAGCCGGACCTGTGAGCGTAGGCTAGAAAATATGTAGTCGAACAGAATCATCAAATTTTAGGGAGTTAGCTGAACATGATAAATGATAATTCATGACATGAGTCGACGGATCTTCTCCAGGGTTTCCATTGAACATAGGAATATCCGAGGGTAATTTAACGGGTATCATCGACCACCAAGGAGCATAGTTGATTGGATCATTGGTTAACAGATTTAAATCCGGTAATTCTAAAGCTGCAACAAAAGGCAACTGTCTATTAAGGTCAGGTTGAGCATAGCCAGGGTAGGATGGAATTACTTGAGCAACAGGCCTTTGAGCACCAGCATAAGGAATCTACTTCCAGTAACCCAGATAGGGGTTGTTTTTCATAGAAAAAGCTTGAGGATTCCATTGACCAAAACCTGGATATGATACTTGTTGAAATGAATTTTGAGGCATTTGCACCTGAGGTTGCCAAGGGGTCTGTCCACCAATATTATAACCTAAATTAGAATAAATTGGATTCAATTGATATGTATAACCAGGTTGTGGTTGTGACATCCCATAAAATGGTAAACCAGCTTGTGAATAAATTATTCTGGATACAGCTTGTTGTAAATTAACCAAAGGATTTGGAGTCTGTGGACCCAAAATTTGATGGTATTGAGTTAAAGGACCCGCTTGATAAGGTTGATGTAAAAATTTTGATTCTGTAACAGGGGTAGTGATGTATTAACAAGTGGTAATGAGGTGGGTGTAACAAGATGAACTGGTTGACATGAGTGTACAACCATTTGTGTTTAAATAGGCAGAGTGGGTTGCCATTGAAAAACATTAATTTTGACATTAGGTTGACCAAAAAGTGACTTACTGTCATATTGGGTTACTAAAGGTTGCTCCCCAGTATGAGGAGGATAATAAGATGGAAAATATTTTTCTCCAAATGGTGGGAGTTCTATTGATATGCTACCAGAAGGACCGGCTTGATATTGTCTTGATGATGTGTATAAAGAATCAAGTCGTTCAGTACTAACTATAGGGTTACTAGTTAAAATATTGAATGATGACATTGGTAAATACCATGGTTTTGAAGATATGCCAGAGAAGATGCCAGATAATGATCTGTAACCTGATGGGAAAAAAGGGCCACCATGGAAATATCACTCTAGTGAAGTTGTGAACATCGACGGAGTAGCAAGGGCAGGAGCTGACGTAATTGGAACAACTGTCCCAACCGAAGATGTTGGTTCAGGCATGGTTTCTTGACCAAATGTATACCCTTTAAGATAGATGATAGATTGAATGGGAATAGGATCAACAAAAGTAGATGGACACGATTGAGGAAAAGACTCGTACAGGTAAAGGTCCTCCACAAAATGGATTGGAGTTAAAGGTGTTCTTGTGGGATTTCTTCAATCACAATTAAACCAGGTGGAAGAATTTCACCGTCAGGACCAAATTATATTTCAGGTGGTTGATTGTGTGATATAGGAGGGTCAATAGCTACTGAAACTTGTGGGATGACCAAGGTAGGAACAAATTTTGGTTGTTCGACTTCTAGATTCAGATGTTCTAGCAAAGAAGAGACGGGATTTGGATCAATTTATGGTTGAACAACGTTAGGTTCAGGAGGTATGGTCTTACTGATTGGATGGATTGTGACCATGGGTAGTTGTGAAGGCTTTGTTTCGACAATAGTAGACGAACTGGGATGTGTAGAAACAATTTGAGCTAATTCTATTTTTTTGAAAGAAGATGTTTTACTAGAGGTACAGATTGTACTTGATTCGGCAGATCATGATCGCCTTTGCCTACTAGAAGTAACTTCTAGTGGTAAAGGTGGTTTTAAATATAATCTACGCGAGTGATGGGGGAAAGCGTTTTTTTCTTCCACGATCAACGATTTATTTTAACCAAAAAACAAAAAACAAAAAAAAGGGGTAATGCTAGGCAAAAGGTTTAACAAGAAACTGTGAACTGCAGAATACCTCTTGGCAAACCAAGAAGTATGGGCAGGAAATCTCCCCGAATGTTGTGTTCGGTGTATCATAATTTACAAGGTGGCAAACTTGGTTCACTATGGATGGATAACACCTAAAATTTGTCCTCCCAAATATACCCGAAGGTACATGGCGGCCCAAGTCCATATTAGCGTTGTCTGATGCGAAACCGCATAGTGAGAGCACCCCTTTATACTTATTGTACTGTAACACAGCCCAATATACCCAAAAGTATGTGGACGGGCTACAATATACTTACATACGTGGAGTGAGGTATCACACTTGGAATGTATCACATACAAGTTAACGACATTTGCTATGTTTTATGATGTTGGAACACGTCCCTAGCCTAGACCTTCTAAATTTTATCGTTATGGTTGCAATGCTTTGTTAGGTAAATTGAGATAAATTTTATGTTGATCTTGCTTAAGAATTTTCCTTTCAAAGGCTCACCGTGATGATGTATTGGAAATTCCTAAAATGAAAAATAATAATGATAATCAATCTTTAACTTTTAGTTCTTCAATGAAAATCCTAGCTACTAGAGGGAAAGAGCAAACAATTTGCGAGCAAACAAATGAATGAGCACAAACTAAATGCAGATTTCCTAATTTTTCCTTTTTCAAATCACAAAAAACACTACATGGAATTTCAAGTTTTACTTTTTAGTTCCTTGATTGTTATGAATGCAGAAAAGAAAATAAGTGCACTAAATCGACAAAAAAAAATTCTTTTTAATTTCGAGAAATGAGGAATACAAACAACAATTTCTCTTTTGAAGGAAAGACGAGGAACTAAACAACAATTTCTCCTATCAGGAAACAAAGATTTTACGACAATTTCCTTTTTCAAAAGAAAAATAGGTCTAATGAGACAATGAAAAATACTTTGAAATCAACTTATCAAAAATTCTTTAAACAAACATTGAAAAAAATTTCATTCAAAGGAGGAATAAGTATATAGATTCACTGGTCAATATGAGGATCAAAATTTCCAAAACACAGCAGAAAACAAACTGAATCAAATTGGAAAGACAAATTCAAGGGAATCTGGATGGTTTCAGGAGGCAACGCAGTCTCTAAAGAGAGACAGTGCTTTTCCACATAGGCTTGAAAGGGAGACAGTGATATGCAAAGCACTGTGTCCTGTCCAAGAGTGCATCAGGGAAACTTTGAAGGACGGAAAATTATCTTGAAGTTTAAAAAATTGCCAAATCTCACTTGTCCATAATATGCAAAATATAAAATGTTTATTGTTGTATTTGTAAAATTATTCAAATTTATAATGATATTATATATACTCTCTATATAATTTTGGTGATTTTTTGACGTAAAATAATTTTATATTTTCAAATTTGGGCGAATCATTTTTATAAAAAAATGGAAATTGGCGCATCTTTTTTTGGGAAAAACCATGGAAAATTAGCCGACCTGCGAATATTAGCCCCTGAAATTTTCCATGGAGTGCATTGGGCATAATGTATAAGGAAAAATACCACTGTTTAACACACTTATTTTACAGATTTGGCTTTTAAAAAGTTTAATCTTTGTGAGTAACAACTACTGGGTGAATAAATAGAGAAAATCAAAGGCTAAAACACCTATAATAAAGAGATTTCTTCCCAGCGGAGTTGCCAATTTGTTGAACATAATTGTGAATTACAGATAAAACATGTTTCCCTAGATAGGTGATAATCTAGAACAACAGATTAAAGACTATACGACTTATTCTCCTAACTAATAATAGACACACATAATGGATTAGAGGCTTATTTGGAATCCAAGCACTTCCAAATGGTTCCTTTTGTCGCTTCTGTTGTAGCTTCAAATTCCAGCCGGCAGTGAAAAATATTTCCTGTAAGAACGAACACTAAACAACAGAAGATATAAATTATACAGATGTCTATTCAAGTTATTTTTCTAAATCAGTAAAGCATAAACCATATACATCAACAAAGATCTTGCAATATGGAAAATCAAAGCCAATATAGATGCATATAGGGAAAAGTAAAATGTATTCTTTATTGATGATAGAAGGAGAGGTTACAACCTAGTGACTGATTTGAAGTGACCATTCCAGCAACATCCCCAGCCTCATCACGGTATAAATCTCTCCAGTAGCTGTTACACAAATATTTCTCTCAATTAAAATTCTGCCAGCATCTCTCTACTCAAATTCTTCCTTCTCAAAAACTAAGATCTATGCTCAATTTATAGAGGAGCTGTAGGTGGTTTTACAATCAATGACTTTCCAATAATAGGCAAGATATGTTTCCAATCTTGTAGATGTCAAATGGACACTTGGATTAGAAGCTTGACACATGTGAACTCTTCTAGAAGACATTGGCCAAGTGGAGATTCCATAACAATGATAATTTCGCTCCCAATTTGACCAACACACCTATGGATGTCAAGAAGTGCTTTGCAGAGAAACTTTGCATGGGGCTACCTGCATATGCAACGCACTTAGTCCCTTTAGAGGCAACGTTGATGAGCTCTCATATGCTATATAATAAACTTCAAATCTTGGAAACCTTTGCTTACTGAAAGTCATGTTTGATTTGTTCTTTGTCTTAGGGCATGTAGCAACTTGAAATGATTGGGAATGATAAAACCTTAATCATTGGTCCTAGAGATGATGTCCAGTTAACCAGATCATTGGGAATGGTGCCCATATTGACCTATAACATGGATAGTTCATCAATATCTGTTTTCCTATGATGTCCTTCGAACATCCTTCTTCAGTGTACGTCAAAGCTGCATAGCGAGGTCGCTGCACACCATCCAATGGTTGGGTTATGCCTTGGCCACGAAGGCGAAATCCTCCTCCTTTGTACCCCATATTCGTGAGGAGCCTCATATCGGTCCCTGTAATGGGTATCTCCACACTTCCAACCGAAATAATATCATGTGAATAAACTGAAAAGAAATAAACATTATTTACCTTAGTTTTTGATTGAAAAACAGGTGAAGAAGGCTTCTATAAGCCTTCGCTGCGCTTCCCTTCCTCTAAGTTCTTTGTCGCGGCTTGAAGATGAAGTTGCAATTGCTGCTAATCCTCCTTATCTTCCTGTAGGAATGACTTCAATGCATCATGATATGATTTAAGACTTCCATTGTTGTGCTTCAATTCTTCCCACGGTTCTCTTGTGGCTTTCAACTGAAGATGCAATCAATGTTTTTCCTCCTTCTCTTCCTCTAGGAGTGTCTTCAATTCAGCATTCTCTGCGAATTGTTTTTCATAAGCCTCATACAACATGTCTACTTTCTCGGACACCTTGAGCATGGTCTCATACGTGTCCTTGACATTCTTGATGGATGAACTCAGCGAATGTTCAATGTTCATGCCTGCAATCCAATAAGAAAGAAGACATGCTCTGATACCACTTGATCTAAGGTAAATGCTTGATACCCTTTGTTAGGGTCCCGTGATTTAGCAGATTGGTGGCAAAAATGCACAGGGTAACAATAGACCAGTCTTTGGAGTCCTAGGACCTAGCCTTCCTAGAATCAAAGAGGGCTTTCTCTATTGTATGCAAAGGATGTGAACTTTTTTTCTTTAGATGGTTGATTTTAGGCTAGTTGTTAAGTGTAGGGTTTGTTGTTTATTTTGGTTGGGTAATATGATCAAGTATGATAGGTAGAGCGAGAGGTCATCAAATCATTGGGCTATGGAGTCTATGAAAGTCATGGATATCTCAACAATGAGTCAGAGTGGATGACAAGGAAAATCCAGTGTGGTCAATGGATCTTTAAGGTTATGTGTGAAGTGAAATGGACATTAAGTTGGTGAACAAGGTAGGGTAAAGGGTAGTGAAGTATCCTTTTTCAAATATCCATAAACAAGAAGGTCTCAAATACTGATAAGAAAAATATAATAATCATTAGATAGGGCAAACCATTAACTCAATGACAATACTTAAACAGATATACATTCAAGATGAACAATTCAGTGAAAAAAATAAGGCAAGAAAACTTATCTAAATTTAGTGATTTCACCTTCAAGGTTTGAAAACATATAAGATGACAAATAACTTTAATCAAAGAAGAGGGAACTCCTAAGAATCATTTTATCAAGCTACAAAGAAATTTTAGACAAACTTCTCAAGCATGGACAAAGGGCATGATCAAAACATGGCCTCTTTGGCTAAACCTAGCAAGTAACACATCAAAGAGAGATTCCAAAAATAGAGTTTAGATAGCATTGAGTAAGCATGGCTAACCATAAAACATATTTGAAAACCAGTTTCTTAAACCATTGATGAAACAAACAAGATTAGGTGGGTCTAAGGAGCAACTAAGAATTCCTTAAACTAACCCAAGAGAGGAAAAAATAAATAAAATAATAAAAAGGAAGGACTAAGGTGCCTCAAACAACATTTATTAGCCTATACATTTCTGTTCTATTGTGACATAGAAGGACGAACACAATGATAAACAAGAAAACATGAAAAAATTAGAGACACGTCACCATTAACCAAGCTAAGGGATCCTGCAAGCAAGCCTGGATCATCATCAATCAAAGAAAATTATTCACAAGCTCCACAACACCAAATTGCTCTTCAACCTCAAAAAACAATGTATTTCTCTCAAAACTAATCAAATTCCAACATTTACAATGGAACCCTCATGCTCTATTTATCTTAGCAGAGGAGGGAAAAAACCCTAGATAGGGTTGGAAAATGTTAGAATCACTCATAAATGTCATAAATGCCCAAGAGACCATGCAAGGCCCAAGGCACAAAATATCTCATGAAATAAATGCCAAAATAACTTCTAGCACCTAATTCTAGAGTGATTTGCCTCAAAAAACACTAAAATATGATTTTGCAATAAATGAGTGTGTTGTGAAACCAGCTCCAAAAATAGAAGAAAAGAGATATCAACGCCTTATAAATAATCCACTTCAAGGGGACAACCTCCAATACATTACATTAATGAAAAATACTTGGATGATACAAATTACAAAACCTCCTTTCTATATATAGGAGTCCATGGGGCCCAATGTAATCCTAGTGGGGCCACAATGTAATCCTAGCCGACCTAACAATAATAATTTAAGGGCACAATAATAACAATATGGGGGTTACAAGGATACAATAATAACAATAAGGGGGTTACACTAACAACAATAAGGGAATATACTAGTAATATAGGGATCTAACATGCCCCTCTTCTTCAAAAAATTGTTGTCCTCAATGCTTGAGTAGGTCTGGGTGTTTCTGTATAAAATTCTCATCCTCCCATGTAGAATATTCAGTGGGTAAGTTCTTCCACTTGATGAGATACTTTGAAATTGATCGATTCCGTAGCTGTCGAGTTCCTGTTTTCGTGACCGCTTCAGGTTCCAAGATGATTTTTCCTTCCTCATAAAGTTCTGGAAATATTGTTTGAACTGGAATATTTTCACCTATAACCTTCTTTAAGCATGAAACATGGAAAACTGGATGCACGCATGAAGAAGCAGGAAGCTCCAACTTGTATGCCATAGTACCAATCTTTTTCAACACCTTGTAAGGACCATAGTACTTTGGTGGTAATTTATTATCCTTCTTAGCTTTCTTGAGGGAATTTTGTTTGTATCGTTGTAGCCATAAAAATACTCAGTCTCCTACATCAAAACTTCTCTCGCTGCAATGTTGATTTTCCTGTTGTTTCATTCGATTTTGTGCCAAATTCAGGTTATCCTTTAAGAGCTGGAGAACTTCCTGCTGATGCTTGATGTGATCTTCCACTACTTGAACCTTTGAATTTTCTTTTAAAGATGATGTGATGGATGGTGGATGATGTCCATAAAGTGCCATAAATGGAGTCATTTTTGCTGTAGTATGGAAGGAAGTGTTATACCACTATTCAGCGAGAGGTAACCACTTGACCCATTGTGTTTGTTTATCAGATACAAAACAACAAAGATATCCTTCCAAACATTTATTTACTATCTCATTTTGACCATCATATTGAGGATGATAAGATGAGCTATGAGCTAATTGAGTACCCAAACAAGAAAATAACTCCATCCAAAAATTTCTAGTAAAAATGGGATCTCTGTCACTCACAATAACCCTTGGGTTTCCATGTAGCTTTTGAATTGTGTCCATAAATGTAGTAGCAACTGTACTTGCTTTAAATGGATGAGATAATCCACAAAAGTGTGCATACTTGGTAAGTCTATCACCTACCACCATGATGACACTCTTTCCTTCAGACTTAGGTAAACCTGTGATAAAATCCATTGAAATCTCCTCCCAACGTTGACTTGGAATGGATAAAGGTTTTAGAAGTCCCGGGGTCTTAATTGTCTCAACTTTATTCTGCTGGCAAACCAAACATTCCGCCACAAAATTTTGAATATCAGATTTAAGGCAATCCCAAAAAATTCCTACTTCACCCTGTGGTAATTTTAAAAAAATCCTGAGTGTCCTCCTAAAGGAGAAGTGTGCAATTCCAAAAGAATCTTTAGTTTTAGTTGGGAATTATTACAAATATATAAGCGATCTTTGTACCATAAGGAATCATTTCTCCAACTAAATGTATCAGATGTACTAGGATCTTGCTGCAACTTTTGAATGAGTGTCCATACTTCTTTGTCCTTCTTCCATTCATCTCTTGCTTCGGTTATCCAATCTAGTTGGATAATATAAATGGCACAAAGCAATGCTTCCACCTCTTCATTCTTTCTTGAGAGTGCATCTGCAACAACATTTAGCTTCCCTTTTTTGTATATTATTTCAAAGTCATAACCCAACATCTTTGTGACCCATTTTTGTTGCTCTTCCGAAGATAGTCTTTGTTCCAAAAAGTGTTTAAGACTATCATGATCAGTTTTTACCTTGAAGTGTCTTCCCATTAGGTAAGTTCGCCATTTCTTTAGTGCATGCAGTATTGCTAACATTTCCTTCTCATAAATAGGTTTCTGTAAATACTTTCCTTTGATTGGACGAATTTCAAAAGCAATGGGTCTTCCTTCCTGCATTAAAACAACACTAATTCCATTTCCCGAGGCATCACATTCCACAATAAAGGTTTTTGTGAAGTCTGGCGTAGCTAAGACCGGTGCTAGGCACATTGCCTCTTTAAGATGTTCAAAGGTCTTAGTTGCTTCAGGAGTCCATGAAAATGCATCTTTCTTCAATAATGTTGTTAGAGGTGCTGCTATTCTCCCATAATTCTTAACAAACTTGTGATAATACCCCGTTAACCCGAGAAATCCTCGCAACTGCTTTATGGTTGTGGGGACTTTCCATTCCTTAATGGCTTTAATTTTGTTAGGGTCTACCTTAACACCCTCGTGAGATACAATATGACCCAGATATTCCACCTCTTGTACTCCAAAGAAACATTTGGATGTTTTTGCATATAATTGTTTCTCCTGCAATAGTTTGAGCACCGTGTCAACATGTTCAACATGATCCTTCCAAGACCTGCGGTAGATTAGTATATCATCAAAAAATACTAGCACAAATTTTCTAAGGAAGGGTTTTAAAATGGGATTCATCAACCCTTGAAATGTAGAAGTTGCATTGGTAAGGCAAAAAGGCATGACCAAGAATTCATAATGAAACTCATGAGTTTGAAATGTTGTTTTTGGAATATCTTCAGTCTTCATTCTAATTTGATGATATCTTAAACAAAGATCCAACTTGGTAAAATAAATTTCTCCATGTAATTCATCCAATAATTCATCAATCATAGGAATGGGAAATTTATATTTAATGGTGAGCTTATTGAGCTCCCTATAATCCGGACACATGACCATGATCCATCCTTCTTGTGTACCAATACTACAGGAGTAGAGAAAGAACTTTGACTAGGTTGAATTATACCTGCCTCTAACAATTATGCAACATACATTCAATTTCACTCTTTTGGACATAAGGATATCTATAAGACCTGATGTTTGGAGGAACACTTCCTAGAATAAAATGGATAGAATGATCATGATCACGAATATGTGGTAGTCCTTTGGCAGTTTCAAACACCTTAGAATGATTGTCTAAGACTTGTTGGAGATCTGCAGAAATAGATGATTTTGATGTTGGAACTTCTAGTGAGCATAATTGTGCAATTATGCCTCCTTTTTCTTTAATTAGAATATTTGTCATGACATTAGAGCTTATTATCTTTCCTGGCTTCCCTGCAATACCCCGTAATTTGACTTCCCTTCCTTCTTAAAAAAATTTCAAGAAAAGTTCTTGAAAATTAAAAGCTACCGTCCCCAAAGATTGTAACCATTGTACTCCTAATACAACATCATCACCTCCCATAGGAATGGAAAGCATTGGAATATTCAATACATATTCCCTCATGGTTAGCTTGATATTATGGAATT
This sequence comes from Pinus albicaulis, assembly GCA_034641835.2. NCBI lineage: Eukaryota > Viridiplantae > Streptophyta > Pinopsida > Pinales > Pinaceae > Pinus > Pinus albicaulis. The sequence continues at coordinate 357,788,554 of CM076569.1, forward strand.
TTCCAGAGCAATTTATAGTTCCTCCATTTGCAACCATCACTTGACATTCTAGTGCTGGGTATAGGAAACAATTCAATTCCTTGGCTACCTTGCAATGAATAAAATTATGGGTGCTACCTGAATCAATCAACACTATTACCTTTTTCTTCTTGATATGTCATTCTATCTTGAGATTTTGAGGAGTGGTAATTCCTGTCAATGAATTACACGATATGGTCGGACTCATTTCTTCCTCTTCTAGGGCTGGTTCCTGGTGTATATCCTCTTCTTGTTCATTTTCTTCTTCCTCTTCACAATCTATGTAAAATAATTTCTTCTCAGCACACTTATGAACTTTAGTGTATTTTCTATCACAACTGTAGCAAAGCCATTTTGATATTTTTTCTTCCAATTGTTGTGGTGTCAACCTTGTAGGTTGTGCAAATCTAGGCGTAGAAACACTTCCTTCTTTATAGAAGTGAGTAGTAGGCTTCCTTGTCGCCATAATTTTACATTCCATTTTTCTTGCCAACTTGAATGCCTTATCCAATGAATCAGGTTCCAAAACGCGAAATTCATGTTGGATGTTATCCTTTAAAGTAACTATGAATATATCAATCCTGTGTTCCTCTAAAATATCAGTTACCCTTATATTCAATTTTTAGAAGTCCTCAATGTGCTGCCCCACTAAACCCTTTTGTTTGAGATTTATCAATTGGATAAAGAAGGTGTTGCTCTTTGTATCCTCATAATATGCTATTATTTCCTCCGTAGAAATTGACCAAGTGAAAAATTTTTTACGGGAGCAAAGCCATCGATACCATAAAAATGTATTTTGTTCTAAATGTAAAGTTGCAATGCGTACCTTTTGTGTGTTTTTCACATTATGGAGATCAAAATATTGCTCCATCTGTAATATCCATGTTACAGGATCCTTTCCATCAAACTTCCTCATGTCCATTTTTGGAATATGATGGTTCTCCCCGCCAACATTAGAGTTTATGAAGTCACGAATAATATTTATTTTGTTCTCATCATGAGTTTCCTCTACCATCTTTTCACCATTAGGAAACATTTCTTGTATCAACTTTGTCAAACCTTCCATGTCTACGTTTAGATCATTCTTCATGTTTTCCATGTTGTTTTTCATGTCATCCATCTTAGCTTCCATGCCAGTTTCCATGCCATCCATCTTAGCTTCCACGCCTTTCTTCAAACCATCCATATTCGCTTCCAAGCCTTTCTTCAAAATTTCTATTTGATTTTTTGATTCTCTTTGTGAGAGCGAAATTTGATGAACTTGCTCTTGTAATTTTGATACATCATGTTGCAATACTTCATCTTCATGGGTCATAGTAGAGCCTTTTGAAGGCTTAATGGGCTTTGAATAATTTTTACAGGGCATGTTTTTAGAACCCAATACTGATATCTATTCTAAAATATGCCCTTGTAATCAATTCAAATTGATTCTTCAAACAAGACTTCTGCGATTCAGAAAAGAAATGCACACATTTTTCTTGCTTTTGGGGAGCTCGATATTGAAATTGGATTATCTCTATGATTGTGGATCTTCAATATCTGAAATTTGGCACTAAGATAGCCCTCTGAATTCTCTTTCGAATGCCATAGTTCTGACCTGATTTGTATTCTCCAGGGCAAAGTTGTGTCCAATCTCCCACAATGACCTAATTATGGACTAGTTCAGTAGAGAGAATTTGTACGACTTGCCATGTGTCACTATTTCGTCCTTCGGATCTAAAATTGATAGCCAAGAAACTACAGTCCATTTAATTACGACCACTTTTTATGGCACTCCAATCCGATGCTCAGAGAGAGAGTTATGAATCGTTTCCCACGATCACCCTTTTGAGATGAAATTCAGGAGCGTGAAAAAGCACTACCTTCCACAAATCATATCTCCAAAAATATTGCAAACCATGCTCTGAAATTTTGCGACAAGTTTCCTCAAGATTTAAGCTTCACGCCCTAAAAATTTCAGATTCTTAACCTTCGTAGAAAAAACGTTATAGCGCAAATTCCACGATGACCTATTTAGATTAAATTGAGGAGCCTGCAAAAAGACCTAACTTCCACAGATCATATCTTCGAAAATATTGTGAACCAAGCTCTGAAGTTTTGTGATGACGTTCCTTAGGATTTTGGATTCGTACCCTAAAAATTTTAGCTTCTGAAACTTTTTAGAAAAAACGGTATAGCGAAAATGCCATGCTGACCTGTTTGGAGCAGCAAAACCCTAGAATCTCAAATCTCTGATACCAAATGTTGTGAAACCAGCTCCAAAAATAGAAGAAAAGAGATATCAACGCCCTAGAAATAAGCCACTTTGAGGGAGAAACCTCCAATACATTACATTATTGAAAAATTCTTGGATGATACAAATTACAAAACCTCCTTTCTATATATAGGAGTACATGGGGCCCAATGTAATCCTAGTGGGGCCACAATGTAATCCTAGCCGACCTAACAATAATAATTTAAGGGCACAATAATAACAATATGGGGGTTACAGGGGTACAATAATAAAAATAAGGGGGTTACACTAACAACAATAAGGGACTATACCAGTAATATAGGGACCTAACAGAGTGTGTTTTGTTGACTTTTGGCCAAAAACGCACTACACAGTCCATAAGCATAGCGCCACCTTAGGCAGAAAATAGGTCCTATTGCAACCATGTTTTGGACACCTTCCCGATGTCATATTTTGCTCTGTGATGGGTCATTGGAAAGCTTGATGATTTTAATTTCCAAAAATACTCTTGGTTTACTAATCCAGATCGCGTACCCTATAAAAATTGTCAAAATCCCAACACTAATCTGAGCGCAGCGCCAGGCCTGAAAAGGAGGCAGAATGGTGAAAAATGAGGTGTTGTTTGACCTTTTGAGGGGTCAAAAATGTTCCAATTGCTCTAAAATTTTGTGTGAATAGTGTACAAGCCATGAGAAATGAAAAAATTTAGATTTTTCCCTTTGAGGATTCCTGAGGGAAAAGCGTAGCGCTAGTGGTGATGTGCTTATAGGCCTTCAATTTCACAAAAAACAAAAACTTGTCCAAATTCCTTCAAAATTGGTGGATGTGTGCCTCATGGGGTTTGGGATACTTGTTGAGAATATTGTGCCAAAAATCAAAGGTTTTCATGACTTTTTGCTTCTTTTAGTGCTTGTATTTCAATGAAGGCCTCTTTGAGTTTGGCACAAGCAAGTTTGTTTTTCATTGCATAGTGCTTGGTCATATTTTTCTGGAGATCTAGGCCCCTTTTTACCTTCTTAAAATACTTGTTCTCATTCTTATAATACTGAATGATATGCTGTGCCATGCCAAAATCTCTGTCCAACTCCCTAATTTGTGCATCCTTGCCTTAGAGTAGTATTCTAGTGGCCATCTCCTCATCTTCTCCATCATCCTCTTCCATACTGTCATATTTTTGCTCACTGCCATATTTAATGTTTTCATCTTCATCAGTGTCATATTCACTACCCGTTTCTTCATCATCTTTCCTTTCTTCTTCCTCTTCGTCAATTTTTGTCTTTGACCCAACATTTCCCTCATTCTCACTAATTTTATTTCCTTCACTGTCAGTTCTCTGTTCAACTTCTTGATTTAGCCCATCATCATCATCTATCTCCATGTTTTCTGCTCCTAGAGGGCTTAAATAATCATTTCCTCCACCCTCATTTTGAGTCTTGTGTCCTAACTCTATTAAACACCTTCTAACATAGTTTTATGTTATATATATATATATATATATATATATATATATATATATATATATATATATATATATATATCCTGGCCCGCCTCCTTTCTATTACTCTTTATGGTAATCACAATACCCTCCAAGAACTAAGTTCCTTCAGAATTCCCTAACTCCTTCCCTTTTGATTTGGCTTTTTTGTGGGTAGGGCTTAGGTCTAGTTACCTTATGTCACATTCTGAGGCTTATTAGAACTTTCACTCTACACTGATATTTATCTTTGATCAAAACAATACTCCTCTTGTTGTTACTTAGCTCAACACACATAATTGAGTCTCTAACATATAGAGTTGGTCTATGACTTTGCTTCTAAACAATTCTACATGTCAACTTAAAAAAGGGTCAAAATTCAACTCAAGTAGGTTTGTAGCTCCATTTTCTACAAATCTACAATTCAACCTTCAATAGGACTATTATGCAACCTCCAACATGTTTTTAGCTTAACCTTGTATTAGTCTAAAACTTTGACACCAATCAACACTGAAACAATGAGAGAACTAAACCGAGATAAACCAGGATCAGTCAAAATGATTCAAGACTCGGTACGCATGGATCATATGTCTCTGGTATATCAGATGATGTAGCACCAAGAGTTCGAGAGGTATCGGACTCGGTAGGATGAGTGTGCCTTCATCTACTAGATGTAGTTTTTGGAAGTAAAGGTGGTTTATTCATTTTCCTACGCGAAAGATGAGAAAAGGGTTGATCTTCTTCCACGATTGCTGATTGATTTTAATAAAAAAACAAATAAAAAAAAGAGGTTAATGATAGGCAAAAGGTTTACCAAGAAATTGTGAACTGCAATATCCCGCCCCAATCAACCAAGGAGTTATGTACGTTTGGGAAATCTCCCCAAATGTTGTGATCAGTGTATCATAGGTACAAGGCATCCGACTTGGTCACCTATGGATGGTAAGCAGCCTAAATTTTTACTCCCAAATATATGCGAACATACGTGGAGCCCAATCCATATTAGCATTGTGTAATGCAAAACCACACAGTGGGAGAATACCTTTATAATTTTCATACTAGAACACTACTCGATATACCCAAAAGTATGTGGACGAGATCTGATATACTTACATACTTGGAATGAGGTATCACACTCGGAATGTACCACAAAAAATTAATGACAGCTGCTATGTTTAACAACGTTGGAACACATCTCTAGCCTAGACCTCTAAATGTTATCGTTAATGTTGCAATTCTTCCTTAGATAAATTCAAGTAAATTTTATGTTTATCTTCATTATCAGTTTGTCTTTCAAGTTCACCGCCATATGTATTGAACATTCCTAGAATGGAATTAGAATGATAAGCATTCGTTTCGAATTGACTTTTCGATAATGAAAAAACTAGCTACTCGGGATAGAGAAATCAGATTGTAAGCTATCAACAATGATCACATCTAAATGAAATTTACCTAAACTATTACTTTATAGCACTCACAATAACTATATGAAAATGCGTTTTTTTCTTTTCAATTTCTTTTAAGTTTAGATGAATGAAAAAGAAACTAAATTCACAAACAATCACTCAAAAATTTCAAGAGAAACGAAGGATGAAACGACAATTCCTCTTTTCAAAAATAATGAATAGACAAAAAGTAAAATTTAACTTTGGAACTATTCGACAATGAAAAAGAAAACAAAAAGAAAAATTGATCAAAAAAATCCAATGTGAGGCAAGAAGAGTAGAGGAAATCTGGTCTCTAGAGGCATTCAATCACTTGAAACTTCATCAAGAAAGACGTTTAAATGAATAAAAAGACAAAAATATGATATATTTTTGGTTGGTCACAGGGACAATGCACCTCTGAGTGGGATACAGTGCATTGCAGAGAATTGTCCCTAAGCCAGTAGTGTTATGCAGAGCACTGCGTCAAGACCAACAATGCGTTAATGCCAGAGGGTTCTCTAAAACAAAAATAAAACACACTAATTTTACTAAAACAAATTCAAATGACTGAAAATAAGTAGGTAAAGTCTACTAGAGGTGGATGGGTAAGGATAAAACAGCCAGGGATACACCATCAATCCCCATTATGGTCGCCAATTTGTTTTGAGGAAATAAAACCTATGAATAAGTATGCTTTTCCTAGGTTGGTGGTGCACTTAGAACAATAGAAAGAAATATATTTGACCTTTTCCTTAACTGAATAGATAAAGTGAAGAAAATATGCTTGTAATCTGTTTGTTTTTTGTCACCTCCCTTCGTCACTTTCGTCGCTTTCAATCTAACTCAACTCGCTCGATTGATACCTACAGTGTCAAATAGAAGACAAAAAGCAACATAAATTCATAATGATCTATTCATGTTAAACAAATTGAATTGATAAAATTTTTAAATACACATATAACATCATTGACATGTGCATTAGGAAAGGAGCAAATGTATTTATTATGAAGTTGAAGGAAGAGTACAACAAGTTGATTGATTCAATGTAATTCATCCAGGTTTAGTCCCATCCTCATCACACGGGGAAATCCACAATCCAGTGGCATCACATTACGTGCACAATACCTCCTAGAGTTGTGATCTCACCAACATAACTCTACTTAACACAAATTCTTTCTCCATTGTGAACTATGATGAGTGTTATATTTATACGTAGATGAAGGTAGTTTGACATAAATGAATTATTAATTTTTTTTTTCGAAAAATGGATGAAGAGGTTTCCTTGTTGATGGGAATAGGAGGATAAGAGGTTCAATGCCTTCATGGTTTCCATATTCGAAGCTATCAGATGAGGTGAAAGCTATAACGACTTCTAGAAGCCACTAGAGGTTGGGAAGATCCCTGGAATTCAATGAATAATTTTCTCTGAGTTGACCAAAGAACCTTAAAGTGGGCCTAGATCCTTTGCAATGCAGCCTTGCATGGGATTAGATGCTCTGCAAAGAAGTTGTTGATGTCTAGGGGTGCGTTAACGGCTCAATGGGGCACTTCAACTGGAATCTAAGCAATGAAACTTTCATGAAGGAAAAACATCAATGAGATTAATTGTTTAGGGCATGTAGCAACTAATTTAGAGTATGATAGACCCTAATAGATATTGATCTGTGTTTTGGGATGATTCCAAAATTGACCTATAACAAATATGACAATGCTGAAAGGGGTCCTTTTCCAAATATGTAGCTCATCCTGCCACCAGTACATACACTCATGCATTCACCATTAATAAACTATCATGTTAAACAATGGAAAATATGAGTTGAATCAAATTCTATTTAGCTTAAGCCAAGATTTATGTAAAACATAAATTCAACCTCTAATCTACAACAAGTTCACGATTAAAAGAATCAACCCTACTTTATCCTTTCCAAGAAATCATAAAATGATTTTTTTGGTTTGTGGTTGGAGATATTTCTCCTCAAGTTCCAATGGAAGAGTTGAGAGGTACATATTGCAAACACAATTTTTGATTTTCTTCTTCTACTACTAGAATGCAATGAAATCAACTAAAATATTGAATCATAAAGGAAGCATAAAGATACACAAGAGAGAATTTAGCCCATGGATTGGGCCCTAAACCACAAGCTTCAGTCCTCTAAAACCATATCAATGAGAGGAAAACCAACTTCTCATTCCCATTTCATAACAAGTCTCTTACATCAAAATGGCAGTAAAAAATATTACTAATCCAAATTCAAGAGCTCTCTAGGTATCTATAATTTTCTAATCATAATGAGATCTTTCTCATGTTTATTTATACCAATTGAAAGTTACCAAAAACTCTCTAAAATGTAGTAAATAGTCTCCTTGATCTTCGAGAGGTGTGGAACTTGGCTCTGTCTTAACATTCACATTAAGGTTTCTTTGGAAAAGAAAAAAATATGTGTATATATATATCTAGATAGGTATACATGTAGGTAGGTAGATGGATAACATTGTTTTATAGCCCCAATGGTTAGTTCAAGTGATTTGGCATGCCATGCCAAAGCCATAATAACCAAAAATATCACAAGGTATAATCCACTTGGGTCCCTTGAGGATTGTCACATGTCTACCAACAACAGAGCACTGTTCGCATTAACTTGGGTCACTTGAGGCTTGGCACATGTATACCAACCGTAGAGCATTGTTCATAGAATCTAAAGAAATTGTTAGACGGTTTCCTCGAGGAATTTATATAAGGGAAAAATGATATTATCATCATTTATATCAATACTTAAAGAAGAGTTTTATCAACAAAAGCAAGGGGGGAATAACACTCTACCATTCTCTTAATTAGGCTTATATTGGAGAACCTACAAACAATGTTGCACATGCTTGGAACCTGTTATTACATTTGGGAGTGTCAAAGTAAGGCTTATATTTATTGTTGCTTGTCTTCTCTTTTGATAATATAGCTAGTACATCTCCAATGCTCTAGCTAGTTATCACTAGCATAGTCCCAAGTGGCTCTTTATGGGGAGAGGATGAAATGTACAATTCCCTCCATCTAAGGTTTAATGTCACAATATGGAGCATTTCTCAGCTTGTATTCCTCTGTAGTACAAGTACAATGTCTTTCAGAGTTCTTGTATATTTTGAGGGCATTCCAGATTCTTGTTATCATCATCAAGATCATGACTTGCAACCAATAGAATGCAATGTTATGACTTGTTTGTATTATTCATTTAAAAAACATGGCTACAAAGTTATCATAAGAATCATTCCTTTGAAAATATTTGGAAATGGATTTTTCAAAGAAATTGCACACAATAAATTCCATTTATGCACTAATGAGCATAATTTTCTTTTATTTTATATAATTTTATAAACTGTGAAATCAAATTAAAAATAGAAAATTAATTCATGTGTTAATCACATGATAATGTTTTGCATATTCCAGCAACCTCATTACCTCATTCCATTGGGAAATCTGTCCCTTGGCTAGTGGGAAGAGAGCCAAGGCATCTTTCCAATAATTCCAATACATTCCATCCATGCACTAATGAGCAAAGGCAATGTGGCAATTAGTAATGTCAATACTCAATACAAAGAACCTGTAAGGATACACGTGAGCTATTGTGTAAGTAAATAGATATGCATCACCATATCCAAAAATTATTAGAACCAAAGTTGAAAGTAGTTAATAAAGGACAGTTGCATTGAACAGAAAATTAATAGGCCATACCTAATTGAATTTGTGTGGCTACTAATTAAACACATCAATTTTCAAACTTCATCCTTGAAATATGACAAACAGAGTGACTTAAGCTACAAAGGGACCCCATGTACCATGAGTAAGGAGCAACCTACATCCTATCCAACATTTCCACACTACTATCAACAATCTTAAGGTTTGGGAGGCTAACCTCATATCTAGGCTAAAAAAGCTATAAAATAAAGGGGGCGGGAAACCACTGGCTCCTTAACAAGAAACCATTTGGGTCCAACATTGATGGCTAGGAGTCAATCATTATTAACCCAAAGCTTGATGTTACTAGCTAGGGCCAACTGATAGAAACCATGATGATCCACCATACAATGTTGTCTTATACTCATCGCTGCCAAATGTTTCCCACCATGTGTTTATATCTAGGCCACTGCATTTGTGGTGCACTATTTTTTGTATTAAATACACATACACAAGGGGCTAGCTCAACCAATTTCTTCCAATGTTATTAGGTATTTGGCTATGCAATCAAGTCCCTAATTCGACTCCCCCTAGGTAAGTTGCACTATACTGTCAATGGGTTTACTATGGATGTCATCCATAAGTGTTGAGAAGCATCCTGTGGGGTTCCTCATGAAGTTTTCCTTGAAAAAAAGGAAATAATATATCTATATATATACAATAGATAGATAGATTGATAGATATGAAAGGAATCAACACAAAAATTTCATTTTATAGCCATGTCATGATGATATACAACACTAAATGTCAGCATTCCCGCACACTTCGTTGTCTCACATATACAAGGATAGGAACAAGGTGGCTTATGGCCTTTCAAAGAGGAATTGGGGCCGTAGCAAGGTGTTCAGACAATTTCAGTTTCTTAGCGTGGGCATACAAATGATTTCATTCACGAACCTTATCTATAAAACTGTCTACAGACAGATACTCTGACTTCTACAATGATGTATTTTTTTTTTTAAATCCATGAAAAGCTTGTTTTCATTTGTTGATAAAGCTCATAGGTTCTGTAATATTCAATAAATTTTAGAGCCTTCTTTTGAAAGGTCTAATACATGTCCTTTTAATTCAAGAAACAACTTTTTATTTTTTTAATTAGCTCACTAATATTTAAGCCATGTATGAAAATTTGTCATGAGCCAAATGTGAGACCTCTCACCAAAAGTTAGGGAGGTTATAGATTCAAATCTCTTTATCCCCTAGCAGTTAAGCACTGTAGTTAGGGCCGCTGATTTACCAAATTTACCATCCATGGATTGAGGAAAAGTACTTGAAGGGTTTTCCACGAGGTGTTCTCTTGAGAAAAAAATACTAATGAGGTTTATTTGGAAAAGGAAACAAATATGTGTATATATATCTAGATAGGTAGAAAGGTAGGTAGGCAGATAGATACCATTTTTTAATATCCCCAATGGTTAGTTCATGTGATTTGGAATGCCATGCAAAATCCATAATGACCACAAAGATCACAAGGTATAATCCACTGGGGTCCCTTGATGTTTGGCACGTGTATACCAACAACAGAGCATCGTTCACATTAAATTGGGTCACTTGAGTGTTAGCACATGTATACCAACAATAGAGCACCATTGACAGAATGTGAAGAAAATGTTGGAGGGTTTCCTTGAGGAAGTTGTATTTGGGGAAAATGATATTATCATCATTTATATCAATACTTAAAGAAGAGTTTTATCAACAAATTCAAAGGGGGGAATAACACTCTATTGTTCTCTTAATTAGGCTTATATTGGAAAACCTAGAGGCAATGTTGCACATTCTTGGAACCTATTATTACATTTGGCCAGATGACATCTTTGGGTGCTACAACACTTTAAGACACATAAATTTTGTTGGCCCTATATGGCAAATTTTTATTGGAATTTTTTTTTTGCCTCACAGTTGCTGCTTATGGTGGATGTCTTGCAGCATTTTATAGTGTGAAATGGGAGTATATATTTTGTATTTAAAATATGAATAATTTTATGAAAGAGAGAGAGTGTGTGTCTCAAATCAGGCTCTATAATGAACTAGGTTCATATTAGTGCCCCAATAACAAATTTTAACTTCAATGTTTGCAAACTATGATGAAAATAATCGCAAAACATGGATTTTTGGGTAAAGAATTTATGTTCTGTAATTGAAACATAGAAATTATCATAATCATTCTTTATTGATGCGGATTTTCATTTATCAAAATGAAATATTTTGGCTCTGATAGTTCTAGTGGCCAATAGCGCATTAGCTCACTAGTGAGCTTGATGAGGTATTAAAGACTAGGTAAAATGAAGTTCATATAAACCATATTAAGGAACAATATTTTCTTTTGTGGACAATAGTAGATCTTGAACTAAGCCCTGTATCCAAATAAAAATCAAGACAATGGAAAACAAGATAAAAAAATGAAACTGAAGGAATTCATAAGGTAACTTAAGGTTTGAAATTCTTGAAATAATACTTACTTGAAACTTGCTTTGTAAAGGACCACTTTATACTAAAGGGGAAAATGCTAAAAAGGTATCAAGGAATAGTTTCATACTTGACAATCAAAACTCGATAAGGTGTAGGAAAAAGCATGTACTCAATAACAAAAATTTTCCAAATTTTCAATTTTATGGTGTAGTGAATTAAATTCCTGTCAGTCCCAAGTTGATGCCAAGCAAAAAATGAGCAAGTTACTGTTAGAATCTCAAATCTTAGGTGTTATTTTGTACCTTGTTTTCTCAGTATTTGATTCTCATTCCTCATAGCAAAAATGTAATAGCATATCCATGCCTCAATATATGTTTGCAGCATTGATAACAAATGAAGCTAGGCATGGCAATTGTTTTGTTTGGGAGTGCTGTTGTTATGTAGGTAATTTTGTAGGAGCAGAAGCATGCATGCATGCACCATCATTACTTAATTTCTTGTTTTAAATTTAAAGACGACCCAATTATCTATGAGAAAAGTGCATGTTGCAGGGCACAAATCCCAAGAATGTCGTGCATCAGTTTGTCTTCAGTTCGGAGACTCATTGCATCCATGCAATGACCTAGTCTTCTCGAGTTGAGAACACTATTTCTGGAAGCATTATCCATGCATGAGGGTGCACTCACCTAGGATATTATAGTTAGGCTTTAACACCATAACCTAAGGTGTATCACTAGATGTCTGTAACAACACCCAACCACCCAACAAAGGGGACATTACCCCTAAAATATGCCTCTGATGCCATAAATTTAACATTTATTTAGCCTCTGTGTGAAGGTAGTGTTGGGAGAAGCTATCGTCGTCAAATAGTTCCCTAACATAAATTATCAATCCGAGGAATTCGTAGAATTACAAAGAACATGCATTGTATATGCAAGACTAAAGTTAAATTAGCCAAATCTAATGCTTTTGTCTCTGATTCAAGATGCAATAAATGAACGAAGATGCTCCTAACTTAGGAGGACCTTGTTGTCCTTCCCCAGAGTACTGTCTTCAAGAAGAGAGACTAAACAGTAGCAAATTGTGATGTGTATAAAGCGAGAGAAGAGGATCCTAACTTAGGAGGTCCTGATCGTTCTTCCTCATAGTTATACTTCAACAACATTACCACAGCATCATATCATAAATTGGAAATGTGCAATTGTAAAAGAGAAAAACAACATGTGAAGAGTAACTTGTGTGTAAACATATGTGATCTAACATTAATGATGAATAAAATTATGATCTTATTACATCATTAAATATTACAAAACCAAAACTTTATTCTAGACTCTAATTCTCAATTCTCTCTTTTTCTCCTCCTAATTTCCTATATATTTCCATAACCAAAATGAAGAGAGAGCACTCTCTTTTATACATGACTGCTTTGAAAATAAGATAAGAAACTCATAATTACAAATCCACTTTTCTCTCAACCAATATCCCTATAATTACAAAATATGATCCCTTCAAATCCTCTCTCATCTCTCACAAATATTGGATAAGATATGTTATCCAAATCTCCATGATCTTCTCCTTTGAATAAGCTTAAAAAATTATCCTTTGAATTCTTGAAATGACGGAGGAAATATTCAAGAATATTTTTGAATAATATTTCCAAATAATCCTACACATTACAAATCTCATCCACATTTGAGATATTAATGAAATATGTTAATTTTTCCAATAATTAATCATAAATTCTCTTATAATATTAAAATTAAATAAATTTCAAAAATATGAGGTGAACCCATGAAACTGGTATGATGAATGGTAAATGAGGTGATAGAATGTGAGGAATGCCGAGGATAAAAATAATAAAAATGTGACAATTACAAGACCCAACATACCCTCCAACTGAACTTGATGCATGCCCTCATGCAACCTTGCATGGATTAAATTTTTTTGGCTTTGCATGATTGTGGTTTCTAACCATGTATCATTCCAGGATATGAAATACATGTACTGCAATTAATATTTTCTATGTTTGGTTCTTGTGTCGACAACCATGAATATAAAAAATGTTGGTTCTTGTGTTAACAACATTCATTTCTTTTATTATTTTATTATTTTATTTTATTTTAATACTACATGTATTGGAAATGATAAGTCATTAATATGCATAAGAAAACCTTTTTCTCATATTTTTGAATCATTCCAAAATATATATCAATGTATTTGAATCAACTACAAAGAGCTGTAGTTTGGAAGAGTCATTTTGGTCGACAATATATGAGTTTATGAATGGAATGAAATGGTAATGAATATTCCCCCCACCCAAACTAAAGATGTGTTATGTTTACGAAAAGCGGAAATATAATGTAATATGGTTAGGGAATTTTCCAAGTTCATTTATTTTCAACATGTAAGAAATTTTTTGAATAAAAGTTAGAAAATAACATACCTTCACTTACCCAAACAGTTGATGAACTATTCAATATAAATGTAGTTTTTGCTACTTCTAGATCAGGAAAATGTCATGTTGATTTTGTTAGATAAGAGAAATTGTCATGTTGCTTGATGAAAGAATATAAAGTGTTGCTTGGTTCTATGAATTAGAAGACGATGTCTGAAAGTGGAACTGTGGTACTCTCTTATGGCTGAAGGAATTTTGTTGCAACTGCTGATAGATTCATGAAAAATATATAGTCTTATTCTGCTACAAAACCTGATGGTACATTTTTAGTCATGCAAAAGAATGTGTGAGTTTCAATCATGAAAAGAAGTCATTAGATTATTGAAAATTAATGGATGTCATTAACCAACGTGAGGTAAACTCACCATTGATTTCAATGAGTGCCAAGATACCCAAGTACATCCTGCGAAGTGCAAATAAATGATCTGGTGTCGAGCCACTTGCAAGATCCAACGGTCAAGGGACATTGATGTATTCCCATGATTGTTGGCTAGAGAACTTGTCATTAGGGCATATAAGCCTCAAGGTACTAATGAGGACTCTAGTCTCTATCCCAGATCTTGTACTGAGGTCGATGGGTCGAGACTTGTTGAAGGGTGGGTCTTAAGGAATCCCACATCAATCAACGTAAGTTTGTACAAAATGATTGGTAGGACTATACATGAAAAATATTGTAGTAGAAACATATTTTTAGGAAAAGGATAGCAAGGCGATGTAGTCATGGAAAAAGGAGTTGTTTAGTTTTATTTATGAGGAAAAAGAAGAACTGGAAATGATGAAAGAATGTATGCAACTGAAAAAGGTAGGCATGTGTGATGTCATAATGAAAGGTAGAATTTAATATTGATGACTGATAAGAATAGAAGGAGAAGAGTAATTGAACATGTCATGGCGCAATGTTTTTTTCCAAAGATATCTGGGGCAGACATGTGCACTGAAAATTTCAGCTCCTCCTAGCTTTTAATGTTGCATGTTTTATTGTGATTTCTGAAAATAACTTCTGCATGAAATTGGAACATCTTCGAACCAGAAAAATCTTACCACTATTCCTGCATAAAAATTGTGAGAGCTTCGAAAAACATAAAATGTAGTAATTAGTGTGAATGCTTCAAATTCAAATTGAAATAATTTTTTTTTACCTGCCAATCACACACGTCTCTAGACAATCATTTTCATTTAAGATTTGTGACTTGAAAACCACTTTAGAAAGAAAATAGGATTTTCAGGAATTGAAATGTCCATTTGCAAAAACATTAATTTTAATTTGAATTAATTTATTTTATTATCATATATATATGTATGTATTAGTGTTACAATCCTCTATTAAACCCACTATTTTAATGCTCGTTTTAGCTATCAAGTTCGAGGAGACAGACATAAAAGTATTATTTCCAAAGCTACAGTATCTCAAAAACATTATTGTCTTGCAAACAAGAAACACTTGCAAACTATGCCCCTAAACTGATATAATACTCATTTTAATATATCTAACTAAAAATCAATCATGAAGGCTTATTTCTCCATGGTGCTACATCATCATCAAGATCATGTGTACCTGAAGATCTGATACTACCTCTAGATTTTCCATCTCTGTTGTACTTCAGGTAACCTTTGTCATCTTCTCTGCTTCTATCTCTTTAAGATGCACTTCCTACACTGCTAACCATGTCTTTATCACCTGCTCTTGGGCTACCTCTAGCCTAAAAATTAGTAGCCTCGTTAAATCGAGAACTATGGGCCTTAAGCCTATCTTACTCATTCCTTAGATGTCTGATATCGCAGCCACCGTAAAATGCCCTAGAAGAATGCACCACCCGATTTCCATAACTCTTCCACTTAACTTAATTTTATTTACCTTGTGCACGTCTGGAGTCACTTCCAAACTCTTTTGACCTACCAGAATGCCACGGTCTCAAGTACTCACATATCTTTCACACCATATCTCCATGGATGCTTATCATTTCGTGGCTTGGTAGGTAATCAACCATGGAGGGATCCACGTGCAAATGGAGGAGGATGTGGAGATGTAGTCCTTGAAATAAGCCAATGAATCTGACATTAAATGGTCAAATTTATCCAAGATGAGGATATCGTGGACCATCTGGAATTCTTCATCATAATTCGATGCCAAAATTGTGGGGATGTAATTTATTGTACTATTTTCGGCCAAGAAATCTCTTCAACAATATTCAATTTGTAACTAAACCCAACACAACCAAAGTCTCATCGGATTTTCTTTCAAATTATTCCAAATAAGCCATGCTTTCTCCATCCAAACTAACGTGCACTCTCCTCTTCCTATGGAGACCTCTTCAAATGCTACAAGATTTCTTCCTTAGTGTTGAGAATTCAAGGGCTGGAGAGATTCACATTTACAGAGATCGATTGACTCTCGACCCCAATGGAAACCTCTGAGCTTATAGTTGGGACAAATAGTCCTTTCAATGGAGAATTGTGTGGAAAGAATTTACTTAGCTCTACAAATTTCAAGATCTTTGTGGCAAAAATTCTCTTTGCATCGACATCAATGCCCATAACCCCCACTGTGCTTATTTACTAGGCTTTCACATGGTGAATAGCAGTAATTGGTTTGCAGGCTGTGAGAAAATTCATTCTATGGATCCATAAGCATATAATAATATTACGGGAAAGAAGACCACGACCAGGAGATGCTATAGTTTTCATAGTTTGAAAAAATTCCTCAGCATACAATCCAACCCATATCGGAAAGGAGGCCCTCAAGCCAAAACAAGCACATGGATCCTCTTTGTTCACAACATCTAATAAGATCTACTCCCCCAAATTGGCTTCAAACAGAAGTAGAGTTGTAATGCATGCATCACAGAGCAAGAAGGAGCATTCGCTTGTAGGCTTGACATCTCTGGTTCTTGCATCGGCAATGGTGATTCCAGAAATAGTAGAGGCTGATAGGACTGACATGTCTCCCTCTCTTAAAAACTTCTTGCTAAGTATAGCGGCTAGTGGTGTGGTTGCAAATCTGATTGCAGCAGCTGTTATTGGAGTATCCAACTTCAATCCTGTCAAGAGAAATTAGGTGGAATCCCTCTTGCAACGGTCTTTTTCAGTGGAATCCCTCGAAATATTAATGCACAGTTAGCTATGTTATTTGTAATTCCGATCAGTCTACTATTATTCATCATTTTCATCTTTGATCATCGAAAAAGGGTGTTATACTTGTTTTCTCTTGCTTGAGCTACATTTCTCAAATGCATGTTCATGGCCTTGTTCCGAAAGATACAATAATGGTTCCTCTCTTATACACCCTATTATTATTTTTTCAATTTTTCTTACACATATGGAATACAATATCTGATTCAGTTTTTCTCATAAAAAAAAAATTAGAGACATCATTTTTTTTCCAGATGTTGCATACTTATTCAAACATTAAAAATAAAATAAAAATAAAATTCATTTATTTATTTTTCTAATCTACTCTACTCTATTTGAACATTTGAAAATTACTTACATATAATCAAATTTCTAGTGTAACCACACACACAACAGTAATAAATATATATTCACTTTCAGTTATGGACATAAATGGAAATGTTTAAAAATAACAAGATTTACTTGTTGTAACTGTGATTTAACTAAATAAAAACAAAAAGACTGATCTAACCTCATACTCACTTGGAACCATTGTTGAATAATATTTTCGTAGGCATGATTTTCCTCCTTTAGATCATGCTACCACTCCTCGTTGTCCTCCTCAATCTCCTACTTGACTAATTTTTTTTCATCAAATGTACACGATTTTTTGTATGTTGATTCATTCTCTTTTAGAGGAGTAGTTAAGCTTTCCGCAACTATCAAGATATTCTTTTCATAGGAAGAGGAGATCCCAAATTTTTCTAGGATCTGAGTGATTTTTTCCAAACTTATACTCATTGTCAAATCATTTTTATTAACAAAAATAACAATCACTCTTCATAGTTGCATAAATCAAACACTCTTACACAAAAAATTAAATCAAACTTGCAGAAATTAAACATACTTACTGAAATTAAAATTCACACCTGTAGGAAAAAGTAACATGTACATCAATCAATCATGCTTCCCTCGCAACTGCGCCAAAATGTTGGGCGAAACTATCGTCAATAAATAATTTCCCTAACATAAATTATAAATATGAGGAATTCGTATAATTACGAAGCACATGCACTGGATATGCAAGACTGAAGTTAAATTATCCTATTCTAATGCTTTTGTCTCTGATTCAAGATGCAGTCAACGAAGGAAGAGGCTCTTAAATTAGGAGAACCTGTTTGTCCTTCCCCAGAGTATTGTCTTCAAGAAGAGAGACTAAAGAGAAGCATGTTGTGATGCGTAGAAAGTGAGGGAAGAGGCTCCTAACTTAGGAATTCATAATCGTCCTTCCTCACAGTTCTACTTCAACAACATTACCAATTCATCATATCATAAATTGGAAATGTGAAATTGTATAAAAGAAAAACAACATGTTAAGAGTAACCTATGTGTCAACATATGTGAGCTAACATTAACGATGAATAAATACACAATCTTATTACATCATGAAAGATTACAAAACCAAAAATTTATTGTAGACTCTAATTCTCAATTCTCTCTTTTTCTCCTCCTAATTTCCTATATATTTCCATATATAAAAATGAAGAGAGAGCACTCTCTTTTATATGTGAGTTATTTGAAAATAAGATAAGCAACTCATAATTACAAATCCACTTTTCTCTCAGCCAATATCCCTATAATTACAAAATATGATCCCTTCAAATCCTCACTCATCTCTCACAAATCTTGGATAAGATATGTTATCCAAATCTCCATGATCTTCTCCTTTGAATAATATTGAAAAATTATCCTTTGAATTCTTGAAATGGCAGAGGAAATACTCAAGAAGATTTTTGAATAATCCTTGCAAATAATCCTACATATTACAAAGCTCATCCACATTTGAGATATTACTGAAATATGTTATTTTTTCCTATAATTAATCATAAATTCTCTTATAATGTTAAAAATAAATAAATTGGAAAATAATGAGGTGAACCCATGAAAATGGTATGTTGAATGTTTAAATGAGGTGATAGAATGTGAGTAATGGCAAGGATAAACATGATATAAATGTGACAATTATGAGACCCAACAGGTACTTCAATGTCTTCTCTAAAGCCATTTTCAACGATATTTTCCTAGGCAATACTTTGCTAGCTTTGGCATATGAGAACCAATCACCTGAATTATGGAAAATTACCTTTACTGAAGCATTACCTCATGGTAAAATAATTGATGGCTATAGTGAGTCGTTCAAAGTTTATAAGGTCTACATTATGTTATAACAACAAGACAATAGTGAGTATAAACATGAAATTTGATGAGAAGGCTTGGTCCTCCAAGTATTATGGGCATCTTGGGAAGGTTAAAGAGGGAGGGACGGTTGTTCCAAATGCTTCTCCACAGATTTTAGGGAAATAAGATTCAAATAAACAAAGTTCCAATGCAAAAACAGAGCATGCATGGCACACCCACACATTGCACAATAAATGAGAGCAAGTTGGAGCTCCAAGGACTTCTTTTCATGTGAGTCATCCTCCTCATGAAAAACCACAAAATTTGAAATAGAATGACTAGAAACAATGATTAAATCCAGTTGGTGGTAGAATATGAAGTAGGTGTTTAACAAGAGAAGATAGAAGTAAAATTCCAGATTCATTGGATGAACATTCTCAGAAAGAGAGGTTACCTCTGGTATTTGGTGAATAACTAACCTCATGTTTTATTTTTTATTTGTAATAAATAAATTGATCCAGGTCAAGGAAAATTCACTCAACCACTGCAAATCATTTGCTTCACTATTTTAAGGGCACATTTCATTATCGGTTAAGGTATGTTGAGGATGGAAAATTTATGTTGCGTGGCTTTATGGATTTAAAATAGCAAGGTGTTGCTAGTGGTAGGAAAATATATCATAATTTGATACCATTTCCTGGAAGATAAGTTAAAGAGGAGAGCAGTGGTTCTTGAGTATGTTCCCTTGAATTTGGATGTTGTACATATTTTGACTAAGCCCCTGTCAAAGGGGAATATTGAGATGTTAAGGGAGAGACTAAGCTTAGTGGAGAACACCCTCTCACAAAGCGGTAGTGTTATAGGTTTTACATTGTTTTCTCAATAGTTAATTCTGCTTCCTCATAGCTTGAGAATGATAGTATGTCAATACCTGGGAGCATAAAAATCCTTACCATTAGATGTGACTAGAGAATTGATGGCCAATGGAGTTAGGTACAACACTAGTTTACTCTGGGACAAGTCTTGTTGTCTAAGTTGCATGATATAATGAAACCGAATTTCATACATCCAAAACAATAGTGTTGGAAACACGAGCCCCAAAAAATCAGGAAATAGGGATATATATATGTATATATATATATATATAACTTTGAAATTGTTTAGAATACAGATACATATTCATAAATAATCGAGCAAGTGGTAAGAGACCCAAGGCCCAAGAAAAACATGCTACAACAAATACCTACATATCAACGCATTATAATATGATAAAAAAATCATGTCAAATCCAAAGTTTGTTTAAGTGATAGGTACAATTTTAATACGGTCATGATTAAATTCTAGTTCCATATCGTCATACATGATAGAAACCTTACAACCACCCCAATCCTGAAATTCCAAATTCTATTAATTCTACTAGATTTTGAATGGAAAATAATTTGTTATTTCCTCCATATGAAAATGAGGGTGGAACCACTCTCCAACATCCTGAAAAAAAAGAAAAAAAAAACTTTAGGAATTTATCATTCCTTGTGATGAGGAGGATGAGTTTGGAGCATCCTTACACCATCCTACTATCATTCCCCAATGTATGAGTCCTGAGGATAATCAACCTATATTGGTTGTCCTTTCTCAATATGGTCCTCGTAATGAAAAACCTAGATGTTATGACTTTCCATGCCAGTCATCTCCTTTCTTATGCCCATCCCAAAATGTCCCCACAAGTGTTGAGAAGAATCACATGCCTAAGGAAGTCTCTAAGAAAGTAAGAAGAAATTTTTGGCCTTTGTTCATATAAATAATAATTCTCTATAGTGAAGCTATAAGGCATGATCAAGTGGTATTTGATTCTTCGTTGAGTGCTTGTCTTACGACATACTTTACACAAAATTTTTAGGAGGGAGAGACAATTGTTGTTCCAAATTCTTATCCACAGATTTAGGGGAAATCAAATTCAGATCAATAGAGTTCTAATGCAAACATAGAGCATGCATGTCACACCAACACATTGCACAAGAAACGGGATCAAGTTGGAGCTCCAAAGACTTCTTTCAAGTGATTCATCCTCCTGAAAAACCACAAGTTATGAAAGGGAAGGACTGGAAACATTGATTGAACCTAGATTGTTGTAGAACCTATATTGATTTCCCTTTCTCAATACTATCCTTGTAATGAAAAACCTAGATGTTGTGACTTTTTATGCCATTCATATCCTTTCTTATGCCCATCCCAACATGTCCCCACACGTGTTGCGAATAATCACATGCCTAAGGAAGTCTCTAAGAAAGTAACAAGAAATGTTTGGGCTTTGATCATATAATTCTCTATAGTCAAGATGGAAGGCATGATCTAATGGTATTTGAGTCTTAGGTGAGTTCTTGTCTTACAACGTACTTTTCAAAACTTTTAAGGAGGAAGAGACAATTGTTGTTCCAAATTAGTATCCACATATTTGAGAAAAATCAGATTCATATAAGAAAAGTTCCAATAGAGCATGCATGGCACACCCACACATTGCACAAGACATAGGACTAAGTTGGAGCTCCAAATAATTCTTTTCAAGTGAGTTGTCCTCGTGAGAAAACACAAGATATGAAAGGGAATGAATGGAAACAATGATTGAGCCTATGTGGTTGTAGAAGATGAAGCATGTGGCTAATAAGAGCATATAGAAGTACAATTCCAAATTCATTGGATGAATATTCTCAGAAAGAGAGATTAGCTCTAGTATTTGGTGAATAACCAACCTCTAATTCTCTTTTTTCTTTGTAAAAAATAAACTAAGCCAGTTCAAGGAAAATTCACTCAACTACTGCAAAGCATTTTCTTCATTGTTTGAAGGGCACATTTCATTATCAGCTAAATTATGTTGATGATGGAAAATTGATGTTGCATAGATTTTTGGATTCAAAATAGCAAGGTTATGCTAGTGCTAGGAAGAGAATATCTATGAATAAGTTAACAACTCTGATTGGTGCTGGATCAAGCTCCACTTATGCCCAGAAGATTCCCTATGTTGAGGTCATGAGAAATTTCTTTGCAAGGATTTTTTACCCAGCTAGGAAGTATAAGCAGCCAAGAAACTACGTAGAATAACAGGCCTAGGAAGTATAAGTAACCAAGAAATTACAGCGAATAATAAGCCTAATCCATTTAATCACATAAATTGTTCATAAGGCAGATCAAAGCTCTATCTCTACTTTGACATTGACAAACACCTAGTGGCATCCAATACATTCACGACTCGTTCATATAGCAACAAAAAGTTCTTTTGTAATCCAAGTGATTATTTAAGAGTGTCTCTGTTACTGGATATCAAAAATTGAGATACAAAGGATTGCATAAATCCTTCTTACCGCTATCTAATGGATATATAATTATTATTATTAAATTTTTTGGTCACAGCCATGCTAGACACCAAATTGGTGTATGAGACCCCCTCAACAATTTGAGTGCTACGAAGGCATACATACTCTACCCCCTTTTGGCTTTGAACCTGTGACCTCTTAGGAGGAAACACATGCTCTTAACCAATAGGCCCACTCAATATTTTCTCCTAATGCATGGAGTTTTGACAACATGGATAATATAAAGAATTTTCTAGTTATCTTAATGGAATAACAGTCATTAATTTGCACCTTCATCTTTGTCACAAGTCTCGTCTTATGATAAGGACCCATCATATAACTTCACTAAAAAAGGCTCTGCCTCAGAAAATTCCTCCCAAATGAATCTACGCCAAAAAATTATTTCTAAAAGGCTCAAAGAAGAGGGATGTATATAATATGATGAACCAGAAAATAATATACTGATACTGTGAACCTCATCAACTCCCTCAACCAATGGATAACTATAAGGAAGATTCCACCATAACTTATGGATGATAAACATACTTTGTTGAGGTATAATTTTAAACAAATGGAGCAAGGTAAGGTAGGTCCTTATACTATTGGTGCCAAGGCAATGTTTTCTTGAAGGCATAATTTGGAATAGTGGGATGAGAGTGCAAGACCCAATTCACATATTACTACACGTTATATCAACCTCACCTAAGTCTGCAACACATAGTAAATAATCCAGGCATAATTATAGGCCCAACTAACTAAAAAGGCCAACACACAGTAACACTAGCATTAATAAAGATTTAGAATTTAGTTAATATGGATACTCCTATTCAGTCCTGGGAAGACATAGCTCCCCACTAAGATACCAAATTATCATTTACAGTATTGATGAGGCCTTAGGATTCCACCATAATAGCTAGAAGTAATAGCACAAGTTCAGAACAAAATCAAGAATGTAGTTATTATATCATTTGTCTTACTTATCTAATGTCTTCAACATGTTGTGTGTACAACAAGGAAATAAATTCAATGTTGTTGTGAAATCCCTAAGTTACAATAACCTACAAAAGACAATAGGAAATCAAATTACAAACGTTGTCAGAATCAAGTCACGACAAGCATAATAAAAATTAACTTGAAAATATACTAGGGCCCCTAATTTTGAAAAGTAATATTAGACCCATGAGATCCAATCGTGCACTATCTAGTAATTAAAGTGACTTTGAAGAGCCAAGGTTAGCATAATAAATAGTAAATGCACAAATTAGTTTATTTGTCACATTAAATTCATGTCATCTACAATCTGTATACTTTCATTTTATAAGGTCTATCCTAAGGTCCTCGAAAAAATCCAATATTCTCTCCTTAGTCATGCCACATATTGATTACTCCAAACTTCCATGTTTAAGACAATCACCACCTTCCCCACCCCCAACACCACCCCCACCCCCCACCCAATTCCAAGCAACACTTAAATGATTAAATACTTTTTCCACTCCTACTAGCTATCAATAACATTAGCAAGATAACATTTAGCAACACTATTCCAGAAGAGGGATCCCTTGCAGCCCCTTCCCCAACAATACCCTCACAGAGCTACCAACACAAATCCTAGGACAAAGATCACCCTTCCAGAAGGAAGCCCTCCACCCTCAAACAACAATATCAATCCATCCCATTGAGATGGAGAGGCACACCATGGATTGGCCCTTCATCTAGTGTTTTCCATATATCTTAAGTTTCTTCCATTTGGCCTTGGATGGAAGAAGAGGCACATATGAAGAGGTTGATGGCCTGCAAGTGCTTCCTCCACATCTTCAGTAGACTGATCTAGTGGGCACTGAGGCACCTTCAACCAAGATGTCTAAAAGGATTTTGGAACCAACCAAATAAAATCCTTCTCTAATAGCTGTTGAGGTGCATAAAACATATTTTAACATATACTGAGGGATTACATATGATTTTAGCCAATATGGGCAAATAAATGATAAATCTAACTCAAATACACTAAATAAATCACATGGAGAATATATATATATATATATAATCATGGGTTGGTTGACTGGCTAATTTCTTCCAAGTCACTAGTCAAGTTTCACTGCTAGACCAAAATGAGTCTAGAGTCTAATTCAACCCACAAAATTCCATCTTGTCATGGTTGAATACAATATGTAACTCAACCATTTGGAAATGGTTCTATGTAGTGGCTCTTCTTTTTGGGAGCCATCAGAATTCCTCTAACAATGAAATGATGTCTGCAAATGAAAAATATACCCTTAATTCCCGATGAAGAATGTAACAACCCTCTCATATTATTATACACTCGAAGAGTGAAATTATATATGCAAATGAAAAATCTACCCTTAATTCCTGACGAAGAATGTAACAACCCTCTCACATTATTACTATAATGTATATGCATCTCTCCCTTTCTTTTTGAACAATATATATATATATATATATAACAAACCCTATAGTTTGAATTGACCACCAAAAGGCCTTCGAGTAAGTCCATTCATCGATAGATGAATCTACTCCAAACCCCTTGGGACCTCCCATAATTTGACTCCTATATCAAGGATCCTAAATATTTATAAGTTAAGGAATTGATTGTTCTCTAGCAAGCCCCCATATATTCGGTCATTTTTTTTATAAAACTGCATCAACCTCAAGCATCCAACCCCCTTCTCATGGGATTATGAAGCATGGAAATTTTTGGGGAGCATGTAACATCCAACCCAAAAGGAAGGACAATAGAAAAGGGATAGAGGGAGCATGTTATGTATGGGAAAGGGTTTGCTCACATTACCCTTATCATAATCCCTAGTAGTGACCTTCTATCAAAGAGTGGCAACACTTAACTAAGAGATTTATGATGACCTCCAAGGTAATAGAAAGAAGAAGGCATAACTTCCGAGCATCATGATTCATTATCTAATTCAACCCACAATCCCTATTTTCATGTCAAATACATTGGGCATAAACACCTGATATGAAGCAATCAAAAAATTCAGCCCATGTGCGTTGAGCTGAGAGGCATCTTTGGGCAGCTCTCTGGAGAATTCTGAATGTCATCATCAGCACCACCCTCTGTAATGAATATCATCAAAGAAAATTTCCTCTACTTTTCCTTTGAAGTGAGGGGTAACAAATGGAACTTACGTTTTTCTTGTGAAGAAGAAAATTTGAGAGTGCATTGGCTGGTTAATTTTCCCTCGCAATGCAATAAATAAAAAATAAAACTAATAATTTGGCTTCCTAGAAATTTAATAGCCAAGATTTTCCATCTTGAAGAGGAAACTTGTTCCCTACTCAGTTTTTAGTGCTAGGTGCACATGCAAGTATTCAAGTGTGTTTCAAGTAGAATGATCTAGTTGTGGAAGTAAAGGATTCTTCCATGATATCAGATCCCTTTGTGAGCCTAACATGACACGACAATCTCTCTCTGGTGATAAGCACAACTTGAACCTCTTCTTATATGGTAATACATACCAAGGCTAGCATGACCACTGGCTTCTATTTGTTGCAGGGAAGGTTTATGAAGTCTAGCCTCTTGCAAACTAGATGCTCTTGATGTTTCTCTCATGTTTGTAGAGTGCAATGCGGCTCTTTTCATTTTCTAGAAGAGGGTAGCTTTTTCCCTTACACCATTGCATGAAAAGGGAAGAAATTACATCCATCTAGGTTAGTATGGGAACAACCCTTCCAATGAATTCTTTGGTTGAGTATGATATCAGTGTCTCCATGGGATTAGTCCTGGAAATAGTGATTACAAGAGCCAGAGTTTTGAGATTATGGAAGTTTACCTCCAAGTTAATTGACCCAATTTTGGCAATGCCTGTAAGAATTTGAATTTGGCTATTATGAAGTTCATCTAAGCTATGCTCCATGTGCCATGATAGGGCTGCCTTTGTTAGGATCCACGAGAGGCGGTTAGTCCATGTCGTGAAACACACGGGGAGCGTTGAACCCAATGTCCAATGTTTGGTCTATACTTGTAGTCTTTTCATGATTTATATTCATGGGCAGTTGTGGGGTAATTTTTTGGTGATTTATTGCTTGTTAGTATCCAAATATTTTCCTTAATGCTATTATGCTTGAAATATTGTTGTGCTTTGTATATTTCCCTTCTTTAGCATCTTGGTAATGGGTTCATTGATACATTAATTAGTTCACTAAATATTTAAACCTTCCACCAGGATTCTATTCTCACTATCATGCACTGTTACCATAATTTCCTATTTCGCAATGTGAAAATGTAATTTATTGTGTTTTTGGGGTTTTCCCCTTTTGTCGATGTTTCCAAAATTTTCTACATATTTTTCCACTAACAGAGAGCATTGAGAGGTTGTTCAAACAATGTTGGTAATAACAGTTTTTGATTCCCCTACCAGCAGGGAACCTTGACAGATTGGTCAAGAAAGGGTTCCCCTCAAAGTGCAGTATGTTCACCCCTATGAAACAGCAGGGCCATCATGACCTTTGAGTCTGGAAATACACAGCATTTTCCATTACAGTGATGATCAATATCCCACCTATTGATGTGTTGGGTGCTTGACACTTCTAGTATTCATGAAGCATCTCTGATAGTTTCCTTTTTCCACGATTATGTTGGTAGTCCAACTTAGATTCTATAGTTTTTTTACTAAAAGTGCTTAATGTCAGAGATACCTAAAATCCCTTTTACTATTTCCCTTTTGAAAAAAATTTCCTATATTGGCCAGCTTGTGTTATTTTTATATTCTAATTTTCCTCATATGATAAGATCATTTTTTAAAACAAAAAGAAAAATAATATGTAGAGAAGTGTTTTTATATAAGATAGAGCCTAATGACATGAAAATTTATCCAAATTATTTTATAACTAAAATGAATTTGTTGTGATCCAAGAAATTTTCTTCAACAAGTACAAATTCCGCGAAAGAGACCACACAAATAGAGAAATTCATAAAACAAAACAAGAAGTGTGGAGAGGGAAAATATCACACTTTTGAAGAGAGAACATACAGAGATTAAACAAAATAGATGAATTAAATGGGGCAAAAACCTGTGCTCAAACCCCTCTCACCATTGAAATTAATAATAAATAAGATGATAATAATAATAAAATCATGCTAAAATTAAGTGAAAATAATGAAAACATAGCTCTTCACATATCTGTATGATTTTCGACAACAACAACTTCGAACAACACTGTAAAATTGTGCTCTCCCACCTTTTCCTCCACCTTCGAGGCAGGCTTTTACTACACACTCCACTTTTCCCTCCTCTTTTTTGGTTTATCTGTGATCTCACGTTTGGTTTTGATTAGCGCATAGGAAAATAATAAAAACCCTTTATTAGTGCATATGAAATAACCCTTTCTTAACCCAAATATGTACTACATATAGGATAAATATATATTTCTTAACCCAAAGGTGCAAGAATGTGTCTCATATATAACCTTGCATTTTTATACTAAGATCACCACTCGCTTGTGCAAGAATTATTCTCATATATAAACTTACATCCACATACTAAGATCACCACCCACTGCTTACATTTGATGTCTAGGATTCCATTGTTATTCATGAGTTTAATTGTTTCTTTCATGGTTTAAATAACATCGTCTGTTATAAATAACATTTTCATACTAAGATCGCCACCCACTGCTTACATTCTAGATTTAGGATTCCATTGTTATTCATGAGTTTAATTGTTGATTTGATGGTTGAAATAACATCGTGTGTTATAAAAATGCTATGGAAATGATAAATTTCTTGGACACATTATTAAACCTAAATACAACTCAAGACACATGTTATGTTTCAAAGTTTCATCATTGCCCCTTAGCATGTTATATTTCAAAGTTTCATCATTTCCCCTTGGCATCACATTTGGATGGTTCTCATTGCTACTTTTTATCATCACATAATTCACTTAGAAAAAAAAAATGTCTTACATTTGGCATCATAGAGTTCTATTATAATGGTTCTTGAACGTTGAATTGGTTGCATTATCTCAAGAAATTGTATTGGAAGTTCCTAGTATTGTTATTTCTTGAGTTATTCTAAAGCTTTACGGTGTTATATTTCCTATGGTGACATTTTTTATCCTGGTATTTTAATGTTTATTATTGGATCGATGCAAATTTTTACATTATAATATTGTTAACTAGAACTATGGGTGAATTTTGGAGTGTTATCCATGATATATTTGTTAACCAAACCACATAATTACGAAATATGCAAACACAAATACCAAAAAAATAAGAGAAGTGGGAGAAGTTAGCTATCAATGGCGAAATGATTTACCATCAAAAAATGTATTAGTGAAAAGAGAAGCTAGTGTGCACTTCACGATTGGTTTTAGAATGTTTATTCATTCCAAAAAATCCACCATAAAAGAACCTTGGCATAGTAAGCATGTTCCACATTGTACTACAAGTGGCACATTTTTTATTTTTTATAGACTACATGCGTCAGACACGCAAGGGAGGGAAGCCATGTGACAACTCCCCCTTTGCACTCTGAATCCTTATTACTCACAAAATCACATCATGTGGCCTCATGATCCTAGCTTCATCTCTAGATTTATTGGTGTGATCATTGACGTTTCCATCCACTAAATTTTCCATCATGTTAGAAGTGCACTTTTCTACAAGGAGGGGTTCAATTCTCTGAGAAATATGGTAATGAGAATTGAGTATATTATGTACTAGATTGAGAAATATTGTTGTGCATTGAATAAGTTGAGAGGAATTCCCATTTCAGTTCAAAGCGATAGTAATATGAATGAGTTAGTTGTCAATGATTGGTTAAAAGGGTTGGACGGCTTCTCCGAAAAGCATCAACAATGGTGCATGAGTCCACGATACCTAATCATGAATTCATGTATCGCTATCGAACTAGTAGAAGAATCACCCGCCTTGATAGAGAAATCACCCAGCATCTTGAATCGGTTAATTTGATGGGTTGGGAAAGCATCCTAGAGGTACTTGGGCAATATTCCTAGAGTCATTGAGGGTGAGAATCACAGGCATGCAAGAAGAAATTATAGGAGATAAATCATATGTGGTGTAATAGTGGAATGAGGTGTAGCATTCAGATCCATTTTTGATGTCACAGGCATCCTTGGAAGGGGGATTTCTTCCTTACATAGGCGTGCCCAGCTTGCAGGTGCCCATTTTAAAGCTGTGAATAGTTCCAAAACACATATGAGTGCTCACGTTTGGATCGTATGTGCATTTGTCACCAGTGGAAATTAACTAGCCTTGGAGGTTTCATTCAATGTTTCTTAATTGTTTCTACACCCTTTCTGGGATGTGATTAGAGTGATCAAGAGAACTAATATGCAGTACGAGGCAATCACCAACTGCTTGCTGCAATTTCTCATCAAATCATTTCTCATGTTATTTGTAGACCCCATGGAATGGATCTTCAACAAAAAAACAAGATTAGAGATATAATTTACTATGGAGGACTTGATGGGATCTATATTAAACTACTTCACCCTTTTTATAAATTTATGCGCAATCTATATCCATCCTCCAAGTGATCCACATCGCTTTTGGTCGTGAAGGAAAATATGGGCTCGCAATTTTATTTCAGACTCTTCTTTCTAAGCTTGCTCCTGATTTCAAAACAAAAAATCATGTAAATACGTTGAATGACTATAAATAAATATAATAGGGAAAATCTATTGAGAAAATCAAAGGTTATGAAAATTTACTACTTTTTGGAATGAGGTGAAAGCTTCTCTTGGGATTCCTGATCTCTGGGAGCCTATGGCATTGCAGCCCCCTTTTTCACTGCTTGTGGAGGCCACAGTCGCAAGGCGTCCCAGTTCTTAATCTTCGATTGCTTCTGAAAAATACAAATATATGTAAGAGACTGCGATTGTGGGTACATTATATGTATCAACAAGATGACTTGGTCTGGCTCTGACTCCGACTTCGGCTTCTACTCATTCTTCGATTGTCAATGGAGATAAGAGTTTAATGGGGTCACTCCTCGTATTGCAGTTTGACCTAGAGACCTTGAGTAATCCGCAACATCCATTTGCAGCCCAACTTGTAAGCACTTTGTTAAGCTCATGTAAGGGGAATCAAACCAGTCAGCGATTTCCATGAATTCTGCGAGGCCAGCACAATATTATGGGCATGCTCATTTGCCTATATAATCCTTCCATGCCACTCCATAAATCATAAAAGGACCTGAAGAAGCCACCATAACTTGATGACTCAGAGCCCTTGACGAAGAAGCCAAACCCTTTCCACTGGGAAATTTTTAACTTGTTGGAACGACGAAAATGGGGCTTCATGATTAGCTTGGGAAAACATTGTTTTCCCAACCAACTTCATAGAATAACACCTTTTTTGTAATAATCATTTTAATTTAATGGAAATAATAATTTGATGTATTTGGAATATTTTTTTCTACTTAAATAAGTATTTATTATAAATTTGTTTGATTTTGGATTTACTAAACAATCGGGACCTATTAAAATTTTCAAAAATATAAATTTTATTTTGAGTACAAAAAATCACGTTTATGTATTACATCAAATAAATTATAAATACAGATATTTACTTTAAGAGCATTTATAAACCAAACTAAAAATAGGAAAGTTTAAGCTAACATTGTTTAGAGGTCGAAGGTTTCTTGGCTCATTGCAGACGTTGCCTATTACAATACAGTATTTACACAAATTTGTCTCTAATACCATTTACATATTACAATTTTTTCTCAGAGGTGCAGATCAACCTTAGCAAAGTCTCAGAAAAAACCAATACTCCTTAGGAGTCCTGCCACTTTAGGTTCACATATGCATCAAAATGCACATGTGCAAGCTTTTAGAACTCGGCCTAATGACATAACGACACAAATCTTTAGAGGGAGAGAGAGAGAGCTCTGAATAACAACATAGACTCGAATGCCCAAATGGTGATAAATTTTCCTTATTTATAGGATTTCAAGAGAGCTTCAAGTATCTTCTCAAAATATGACTTTTTTGCATAAATTATACAAACTACAAATCTCAAATCTAAAAATTTTCGTAGATTCTCTAAAATGTGGGTCAAATCCCACCAAAAGTTGAAGAAATGCTCTGAGTTTCATATATTTGTCTAGAAAATTAACCTAAGAATTTACTTTGGAGGATATACCCCTCCACTTAGCCATCTAAATTGTCCTGAAAATCTCTCCTAATATTCACACAGTGGATATTTTATTTGAATCCCTTGGTACCGGTCACACTCACTTTCAGGTGACTAGACATGAAATACAACCCACCATGCTTCCTTACAAATATTTTTTCAGTTGCTTGGATATCCATAATTATCACTATCACTTGAGTAATACATATGTTGCGGGCTTGGTGAAAAATTGGTTTTTGCATGGGTGGGCTTGATATTATGGCATGGAAAGAAAGGAGAACCGTACATGCTAGGTACTCTCTCATCTTCAGGATCAAAAATCGATCTAAGGAATTGAGGTTTTTCCTTATAGATGGGTTTCTCTGGTGGTTGAATACTATTTACTTTAAGTGTGTTGAACAAATGTTATATCTAAAAGAAAAACCATGTCTTGTATTGAGTTGTTTTTTTGATATCTTCTCGGAGATAATCAATAAATTCATTTTTTTTATGATCCAAAATATTCCTTCCCTCGAGCACCAATCATGTCACAATATTTTGATCTAAGGTGATTGGTGATTGTAGGGATTACACATAGAGCTACATTCGAACATTAGCCAAACTCTTTGGGCTTATTTGGTGTACATCATGATATTACAATAGTGTCGTATCTTAAGGCATTGGTGAGATAGTTTTTAATCTACTTATTACTTCATGCCTTTATTCATATCCAAATGGGAAAAGGAGCCACAACAAGGCACGTTGCAGTCCTTACTGAAAATGATGGTTAATGTTCTAAGAATTTGGTTTTTTGATCCCTATCAAATCTCTTAGATAATTACCATGAAGCACCATTGTATACACAAATTTAGGAGGAAGAGGCACCCATCTGAGTTGGAGGATGTAAATCTAGGAAGAACCAAGTTATGATGAGAAATGTCCATCACTCTTTTCCTCGGAAAGAGCATCAAGAGGCCACCATGGGAAATTGGGAATAGGATATCTTGTGTTGCTAAACCTCATGAGGTGTCAATGGTATATACAGTTAATAACCATAAGGTCTATGAATTAAAATTACAAGGAAAAATCTCTTGGTTATTTGTTGTATAATAGTCAAGGTGTTGTGAGGCAAATGGCCAAGTATTTTCTGCCAAAATTCACTGACATCGGGACCCTACACTTTCTCTGCCTTAGTGATTAATTCATCACAATATTCCACATCTAGCTTATACACGTTCTTCATAAAAACCTTGATCTGGTTCACCTACCCCATGGTTATGTGTCTCAATAATGCTTTTCCTTTTTCGAAGATCAAATCATAACCACGGTCTTCCAAAACAGAAACAAAGACAATATTTTTCTTTAGGCCTAGAACAAACATGACATCCTTGAGCCTAAGAGGGGAGATTGAAACCCTCTGAAAGGTGACTATACCAATACCATTCATGTTGTGTCTTCCTTCATTCCTTAGGTTTATGTGCATCTAGAGATATTTCTCCTCCAGGTCACTGAAAAAATCTCTACACCTTTTCATGTGGAATGATGCACCTAAATCCAAGTGTTATCACGAAATTGCACTTGATTGGCTGCTAATCAGAAAATTCTATGTAACTATTTCAAAACATCTTGTGGCTGAAGCTTAGAATCTTCAATCTGAGAAGGCTCTCTCAAAGGGGTTTATGATATTAGATAAATGAAACTAGATGACTAACTCTATTTGAAAAATAACTTGATTTTGATGTATGTAGGTTGAAAAGACTACAGGTCTGCAACCATTGAGCTTATGGAGTCAAAAAATTAGTAGGTTCAATGGTAAGGTCTCTTGACATGGAAGATGAGGCCGGTAAGAGTTTTTAACACAGGTAAATCACTCATAGAACATAAGGCAACACAATCATTTCATCAATAAAGGAAGTCAGACAATAAACATATGAATTCTGAGTAATAAAGATGAAATATACTGAAATTAGTAAACATAAGAATATAGATAATAAAGGCATTAAAAATCCATGAGAGTCTCAGGTCTGTCAAGAAAAAATTCTCTATATTACTGGTATCAGTCAAATTACATAAAGCTGCAGTAGTGCAAAAAGTTTCCAACCCTTTACAATTTCGATAATATTCCCTTTAATAGACCTTCTTACATCAGAGATGATCTACCTCTTGGGTAGATTCATTGAAATCTACCTATAACACCTTGCATAACAGGAAAACATGTGATTTAATTAGAAAATGATAGCTACACTCTAAAACTGTCCTTTTCCTAATAGGACTCAAACTCTTATTTATTACATCAAACTACCTTATCTCTTAAAAACGTTACATATATGACAACTAATGCTTCACATGTTCAAATGGGCTATTTCATAGCTCATCACTACTTGACATCTTAAATATACTCCTCAACATATGGAAACAAACCGTATTTTTTAGGAAAACAGGACCCTATCATCAGCGAATGCTTCAGCTGATCAGCTGTCTCCATTTCATGGTATTAAAGTCATGGATGATTGCTAGAAAGGTCCCTCGACCTGTTTGATGTGTCCACCTATCCAAAAATTCTCTTAAAATGCTCAGAAACCTTCAAATACAGCTCACTACAAAACTGGGATAGTTGCGTAACGTGCTTTCATAGCGTCCAAAAATATGAATTTTTCAATCAAAATTTCTACTTCTTTTTTCTTGCATGGTGTCCATCATGAATTAACAAATCATCACTGCCATTATCCCCTCTTTAAAACTAAAAAAAGTGGTTTTAAAGGCAAAAAGTCAACTACAAAAATTTTCGTAGCATTTTCTTGGCTTCAAGCCTAGGAAATGCTACAAAACTGTGGAAAACTGTGTAATTTCCAGATTTTGACCTTCTTTCAAAAGGGTATCTTTGAGTTGTATAAACTTGGTTTTCAAGATTTCATTAACCTCTTAAAACATAATCAAACTCAATTTAAGAGCCTTGATGTGTTTCCTCTTCATTAATGATGAGTTGAGCTATGGGTTCCTCAACCACAGGCATCTTTAAACCCTTCTTCTCTAGCTCCTCATACATCAATTCTAACTCCCCTTGCAGGTCTTTGACTTGGTCCTTCAGTTTTATGTTGCTAGATTTCAAGTGCAAGTTAATTCTTCTAACATGCTTCACCACTTTCCTCAATGGCATAGTCAATTTGATTAATTGTTGTGTATCATCTAAGGTCTTTGGCACACTATCAACCTGCTCTTCCCAAATCTCTTTCATTTTCTCAAAATACACTTTTTGAGGATTATGTTTCCTTGCCTCTTTATTTAAGATTGTTATTTCATGATTTTCTAAACTCAACTGCTCCTCAAGAACCTCAAACTCTGGTGTTTCAATATTTTTCTCCTTTCATTTCTTTTGCTTGATGACTTATTCTTCTTTTGCAGGTGATGAAAGGTAAATAATGCTTGGTAATGGCTAGGTAGTTTTAGTGACTTTCTGAACCTCTTTACTGCTTTCCAAGAGTTTTATATCATGTCTTTTCATGTTTTTCCTAGACTAAAACATAAAACCTGCATCCTCAACTTCAAACTCTAAATTTTTTACTAATTTATCTTTCTTGAGCTTCTTTCCTCCCTCATCTATATCATCAGCTTGAACTATGGGAGTCTCTTCAATATTAATAGCATGCATAATGTCTTCTAAATTGACCTTAGCCATTGTTTGGCTTCTTGTAACCCTTTTGTTGCCATGTTTACTCATAGTTAGCTCTTTTTTTGCAGGTGAAATAGCAGGTGTATCAAGTTTCTGCAATTGCTCTATTTCCATGAGTACTTGTTCACTTTTCTCTGCCCCTACTGGTTCACTTTGTTATACCACTGAAGGTGATATTGTACCTATAGGTTTAGGATTTATTTTAGGGGTGATGGCATCCACTTGAAAACCACTGAAAAATAGAAAAGAAGACCAGTCTTTGCCTAGTATGTTTAACTCATCTAAAACAAGAAACTTTATTAAACCATGATGAAAAGTGAGGTTTCACTTCCTTCAAATTTAGCTTGAACTTTATCTACCATTTTTGCTAAGATTTTTTATCAATAAAAAGGTAGATCAAGAGATTTATTACCAACAAAATGTAGGAGAAACTTGAAGTGGTAAGCATAGACCTTATGATACCTCCCTTCACAAGTGAATTATTTCTGGATGATAAGTAGTAGCTTTGATAAATTATCTTTCATGTAGCTCCTTGGAATGGCATTTGTAAGGTCAACTTCACTATGTTTTGGATTGATAAATTATTTACATTCCTGCATGTTGAATTTGAAACCTTTGAACCATTTTTCTCCTCCTCTTGGAATTCATGTTGTTGTTGCAATAGTCTCTCGTGTTATAGTGAGGTTCAACATTCCCACTTTTGTAGCTGCCCATTGAAATTTAGGGCAAAATATTTAGAAACCTGTACATGGCATCTTTGAAATCTTTGGCAAAACTGTAAGCATGTTGTTCTTCTGAAAACTTATGAAGTTTTCGGGTCTTCATTTATCAGGTTCATATCTAATGGTTCATATCTAAGACAGTGACCACCTT
This sequence comes from Pinus albicaulis, assembly GCA_034641835.2. Lineage (NCBI taxonomy): Eukaryota > Viridiplantae > Streptophyta > Pinopsida > Pinales > Pinaceae > Pinus > Pinus albicaulis. Next base: position 357,824,584 of record CM076569.1, read on the forward strand.
TTTTGGTCTTCCTCTTTCTAGCCATGGTACTTCTATGTCTTATCTACCTTGCTTGATCAGTGATACTTGCAAACTTTTGAAAATACTAGCCATAGATTCGGCTCATTGAAATAGCTCTCCAGAGCTCAATAACATTCAAAGAGGGAGGAGAGAATGGCAAATGACTCAATTGGGAAATATTTTAAAGTTAGATGACAACTCATGGAAAAAACATGACTCATACATACTTAAAATGGTAATAATGAGTTCAGCCATGACCATTGTACCTTGATTTATCCCTAACTGACTCGAATGGAATCTATCCTAACCATTTCAATCATTGAATGAAACCTAGCGGCTGTTTTGAAAATGAAAACAGGAATACTTTCTTTCGTAGCGTACTTAGTGTACTTCTGGGAAGTTTCACTACAAAATTATTAGCAGTTTCGTAGCGAAAAGTGTGTTTTTTTCTGTGCAATTCACTACGAAAGTAGGGATTCTTGGCTAAAATGACCTTTTTAGACTTGTATGCTTGGAAAATGAAATATGTCAGGAAATAATGACTGATGTGATGTGAAAATACTTGAATGAGGGTGGGTTTGGAACTTAGGGTAATATAATAAGAAAAATTTGAAATTTTCCTTAACCAAGAAATGAAAAATGAATTCTATGACCATACATTGACACATGAACCTATAGAACTATGTCAAATGATGTTTTTATTTTTTTCTGAGTGATAACACCAAGTACCACACAGTTCATAATTGAGATGGGTATTCATGCGATAAGGGTAAATTCAAGCTTGAACTGTGAAGTCGAGGCTTCACCTGTTGCTCCTCCTAAGGTATTCTTGCTTGCCTTTTTCTCTGGACACTTTGTGGAATAGTGCATGTATTCATGACAATGAAAGCATTAAATTTTTGAGAAATATTTCATCTTTGCCCCTTGGATGGATTCTTCTTTGGCTTGATATTTACTCCCTTTTCCCTTCTTTCCCTTTCCAACCAATGAAAATTTGTATTCATCCTTGACCTTGGATGAGGTCCCATCTTTGGTATTTCACCTTATTCCCAAACTAACCTTTCACTAGTTCCTCCAATAGTTAGAAGTAGTTAAAAAAAAAACAACTTGAGATGATTGAATTTGATTTCTAAAAATTAGCAATAACACATTCTTAATTGAACTCTAACTCCTCCAACTCAAATTTATAGAGTAAAATAGGTGACATGAGCCATGTCCCACAAGTTAAATGCATCCAAGTTGTTTATTGATGTGGAAATTAAAATTTTCTCAATTTAATCAAGGCAAAATCAAAATGAGAATTTCTTGTGGAAAATTTCAACAATATTTCAGGTAAATCTAATCCATGTTTTCAATGAAAGTGAGGGGTTCCAACATAAAAATGTGTTGATAACAACAATCAACGGATAAAATTAACATTCAAAATAAATAAAATGGTCAAAAAACACATATTGAAACACAATCGATGGAGACCTTGAAAAGTACTCTAACTATGTTACTGCCTATCCATGTTCATTGAAAGTTCATCCATCGCTACTCTCACGAAGCACACCTCCATTGTTGGTCTCCATCGCCATAAAATCCCATTAGTCATTGTCTGCCTCCATCTCTCTTCTTCCTGAAAACCCATCAATAGCGTAAAGACATGTTGAAGAATGTAACTAGGTTTGGTCTTCATTATTAATGTATCTATTAAATGAATTATTAAAGCATGGGTTTCATGCTTGGGTCATATTAAGATTAAGGTCCCAATTGTAGACTTCTAGGTTAGTTTTACAGATTTAAATTGATCCAATTTTTGGGCTTTTAAATCATGTAACGTTAGGTTGTTAAAAAAGCTTCTCCATCAAGTGATCCTCTTCAAGGTTATCATCCTCGGCTTCAAAAAAACATTCTTCATCAAGTAGCCTTCAAATTAAGTAATAAAATCTACCCACCTTATACATCTCTAATTTTCTGCATAAAAGGAACCCTAAAGGGTTCTCTAGAAACCCTAACCTAGGGTATTTTGATAATGTATGAAACCCTAAATTTTTTTTAGGGTTACTAATGAAGAAATTGCTATATTGACTGATATATTGATAATTTCAAGTTTGGGATTTTGATAAGATCATGGAAACTCTAAGCTTGTTGGATTTAAGATGATGTTCTTCAAAATATCGAACCTTGAATTTTGATATAATAAGCGTGTGACAGTGGACTGAAATCTTAGGTTTTGGTTAGCTCTATAGGAAAAATCCCTGTTATGGAAAGTCGTAGGAGTGAAACCCTAGGTATATGTTCTCTTGATCAAATCCCTAGACTAGTCTAGGATGATATGTGTTTAAATCATAAATGTTGACTAACATGTGATGTGCTTATAATGGTGATCTACTAGATATGTGTGTTGACCTATTTTTCTAATGTTCCTGAGAATATAGGGTTTGGAAACAAACCCTACTCAAAGCTTGAAAGATATAGGATAATGATTAAATTCTCTAGTATGTATGTTGATTTAAATCTATATGATGTGTGTTGAGAAGTTATAGTTGGTGAATGTAGGGTTTACATCGAATGCTAGTGGAAGTTACTTATGATGTGTCCTAGGATCTATACTAAACACTAGTAGAAGCTCTCTATGATATGTTTTGATAATTGATTTGAAATATAGAGTCTGCAACTAACTCTAGTGAAATATGATCATGTATGTGTTGCGATTAATCTTGATTGAGTATGTTATATAAAATCTATGACTTGTATGAATTCCTAGTGGAAAGTCTAACATGTGAATTTTAAAGGTCTTTAAATATCTTGATTGGCTCTAGAGTTTTCTATATGTTGTAGAAAGGTATGTTATACCTTTAAAGAAACATTGAAACCCTAGATAGTATAAAAGACATTGAGAAGTAATCGAGGGTTAATGATAAAATTCCCTAGAAAAATGTTAAATAGTATATGTCTCAAGTGTTTGAAAATGTTTTCGTGATTCTGATATGGCTAACTTTATGCTTCTAAAGTTTTGGTTGTACTTGTTTTCTAAAGTTATGCAGGTACATGATGAATATGAGAAGCTAATAATTATGATGAAAAGAATGGAATCCATAAAATATTCTCCAACACCGGATAGAAGAAATCTCCCTACATTAAAAGGGAGCTTAGATAGAAAAACTCTCCCTAGTTAAGCGGGAGGGCATAACAAAGTATCTAGTTGGAGAATACATTCTGGAAATATATGTTGCCACATGTGAAGTAGGAAGAGGAATATTTTCTTAAAATTTTATATTGATATTCCTACTAAAGTTAGTTGAAATTCAACATCAAAACCCCGAAGTTTGTTTATACATGTTAAATTATTGATTATTCGGGTTTTCGTTTGGACAGGTGAATATCTCGAAGGAATTGATAGCATGCTAGTTACCAATCAGTTTGATTGAGGGAGATTCGTTATCCTTGACCTGTTGGATCAAGTTATGTTGAGGCTTTGTGAATGAGGCATTGTTTGATGCTTTGTGAGTGAAGCATTGCTTGAGGCTTTGTGAGTGAAGCATTAGCTAAAAATGCTGTGTTGAGGCTTTGTGAGTGAAACATTGCTTGAGGCTTTGTGAGTGAAGCATTTCTTGAAAATGTTGTGTTGGGGCTTTGTGAGTGAAGCATTGTCTGGAAAGACATCAGGTTGACACTTTTTGTTGATGTCTGGTTGGGAGGGTTGCATCGGGTGGATGTACACCTATTTCCGTGGGTTGATGGTTAGTCAATAATCGTTATGGTACCTATAAAGGTTGAAATATTTAGTCCACCTTAGTCCCACATAGATATATTCTCTTAGTCGGGAATCTATTCCATGGCATTGTGGTGCCTAAATTGTTGAGTGACTAACAGATAGAGTTCCCTGGTTAGGAATCTAGTCCATGGCATTATGGTGCCTAAACTATTGAGTGACTAATGTATAGATTTTCATGGTCATGAATCTAGTCCATGGCATTGTGGTGCCTAAACTTCTTCATAGATGAATTGAGATCTTCCATGTACTTATTTTATATATGACTACCTCCCTATTTAAGAGGGAGTGTTGAAGAATTTAACTAGGTTCAGTCTTCATTATTAATGTAGTTGTCAAAAAAATTTATTATTAAATGAATTATTAAAGCATGGGCTTTATGCTTGGTTCATATTTAGATTAAGGTCTCAATTATGGACTGCTAGGTTAGTTTTTATAGATTTAAATTGATCCAATTCTTGGGCTTTTACCTCATGTAACATTAGGTTGTCAAAAAATTTTCTCCATCAATCCATCTTCTTCAAGGTCATCATCCTCGACTTCAAAAAAATATTCTTCATCAAGCAGCCTTCAAATTAAGTAATAAAAGTCCTCAAGTGATATACAAGCTTACCTCCATCAATATCCTAGAAGTTAGCTTCACTAAAAGGCATGTCGACCTATTATATGGACGCATATTTTCATCCAACACGAGTCATCTTATTAATATGGGACAAATACTATAAATACCCCAATTATTTCTCATTTTAGGACAGATAATTTCGAACAAGTATCTCTGCCTTTTTCAGTGGGTAAGTACAACGATAGAGTTCAAACTTCTCTGCCATTAAGGCTCAGATTTTAGGCTTATGAAGTAACAACAATCCACAGTTACGGTGAAGTTACAGTCTCCTTGTTTCAGTGAAGTTACAATGAATATGGCTTTGTGTAGTTGCAATCATATTTATCTTTGTGGTTCGTTTCTATACTTGGAGAAGGTACAATACAGTGGCTCGATGACATAGTGTTGTATGTTACACTGACTACCCATAAACTCAGTGTTGCAAGTTCGGTATTATATCATTCATGAAGTTCAATGCCACAAGTAACGCATGATGATGAATAATGATGCTCGTATCATGTTCAAGTGTTGTGATGCTTGGTTTTATGTTGTTATGCTAACCTTAGTCAAGATGATAAGGACGAATTTTTGGTGCAAGAAAGAGAGATATCGGTGTCGTGGAGATATTTGTGCTTACATGGTGAAGGGATGACTTGATGGAGGAAGCCTATAGTCTAAGGGTCTTGGTCATCTCATCTTGAACCTATTGAAGAAACAATTTTGACTAGGTTTTCCTAAAAGAGTGGGCTTTTTCCCTCACAACATGCCTACATATTGTGTCCTCTTCTATTTGTTTGGAATTAGTTTAGATGATGAAATATAAAACACAAGAATACATAATAATAATCATAAGATAATTTCATGGTAAGAGAAACTAATTAACTGTTGTTTCTCTAACAAGACAGACCCCTAATCCTTTACCTTTACCTTTTTTACTAGTGCCTCATATTGTAATTTTAATACAATATTAAATTTTAAGACAAAATATTTATTTTGTCTTAAAATCCCCCAGCATGTAGTAGTGTCAAATGCAATGACAAACAAGTTGTCTCTAATCGTATCAGCAGAAATCGAAGGGAGAAAAGAGAAATTAATGTTCAGGAATTATTGTTAGGAAAAAACGTCGCATTGTTAAGAGTTGTCTACCCCCACAAAACGAAGAACCCAACAAATATTTGTTTTTATATCAGATAACATGAATGGAAAGCGAAATAACAACCTTGGTATAAGCACAAAATAGTAGTAGTCTGCAAGCTGGCGAACTTAGGGCACACTGTTAGAGTCAATTTTGATGTTGTTAGATAATATTTTCTTAAATTGATATGTTTTTGTCCTAATTGTTAATTGTCTTAAATGAGTATCGTCTTAAGTGGTTGTTGTCTTAAATATAAAGTTGTTTTAAAATATTTTTGTCTCAAACTTTTTTTGTCTTAAATATGAAGTTTTGTCTTAAAATATTTTTGTCTCAAACTGTTTTTGTCTTAAAATATGTTTGTCTCAAACTGTTTTTGTCTTAAATTTAAAGTTTTGTCTTAAATATAAAGTTTTGTCTTAAAATATTTTTTTCTCAAACTGTTTTTGTCTTAAATTTTATATTTAATACAATTTAATTAATATTTTTGTAATGTAAAGTAACTAAAATAAAAAGTGATTTTTTAAGACAAAATAATTCTTGTCTTAAAAAAATCTCTTAAAAATGCCCTTCGTGTAGTAGTATATATCACCAAATAAACATTTTAAACATAAAAAATTAAAATTTTCATCATATAATTTTATATGTTGAAAAATATAAGATTTTAAAATCTTACTCAAACCTTTTTTTACTACTAATTAATTTACAACATATTCATTTTTTTATGGATCACATAAGTCTTAAATAAACTATTATTTCTCTATTTCGAACATAGTTTTTTTATTTTTTTAGGGGAAAAAAATGATAGATAAACTTACACATCCCATAATACTAAGATGTAGAATAATCCTCTAAGCTAAACTATACTTGCATGTTAAATAATTCAATGAATTTTCCAAAATCATCAGTTATTGATCTGAAGATTTTTACTAGACAATTTTGTGATAACAAGAGGATATTAGATGTTGTTCCAATTTCACGGTCAAATTTTGGGCTAGCTAAATGTAAACAAATCAAATCAAGAGAACAAACTTACATTTCAAAAAAATTTACGCTCTTCACAGCCATCTACGTCCCACTTCATCAAATAGCAAGGATCTGAAGTCAAGTCTTTTATATCAAACCTCTTTATGATAGCTTCAATAGCTTCAACTGCAGTTTATGAAATACTTGGTTAGATAATATTGAATTATAATATCAACAACTTCAATATTAGTCAGAACTTATTGTGTTGAGAATAAGTTTTCAGTTTTGTATCAACTAGCCAGTAATACTCATAAGCGTTAAAAATAGTTGGATTGGTGGAGTAAGTTGGCTTTCACAAGCTCAAATTTGAAGTCATATGTTTTGTTTATTGAGGTAATAGTTAGCTCCATTGCAGAGTAATTTGGCGCCATAGCAATGATTTTATATTGTCTTTCACCATTTACTTCTACGTAAAACGATCTCAATTTAGACATATTTCTTCTGATAAAAATCAGAAATCATTTACTACTTTGGTAATGATTGGAAAGGGCTCTGAGCTATTTGGAATCCACGTTATTTTCGTGACTTCACTTGGAGGAATGTTTCTCGTATTGTTTTTCAAAATAATTTTCATGTGAAAAATTTAGAAGATCGGAATTATCAATACTTATATGTGGTATCCATATGCGGTTGAACTTGTTTGAAGATTCCTACTCAACCCAATGTATAAAGCTATTCAACTCAATCATTGACAAAATATTTTAGAAATACAAAACATGTTTATGCATACATCAAAATTTCTCTTTGAAATCTGGTATGAGAGTCAAATTTTCACTTAAATGTCATGTCTTTTTAACTAATAATTATTTTAAAAATGAAAATAAAAACACAAGAATAAGTCATTATAAGCAAGAACTAGCTCGAAATTAGAGTAGTACTAACATTTTTCCGAAGTATAAACTAACTAATCATTATTTAAGAATAAGTCATTATAAGCAATATCTAGCTTGAAATTACAGTCGTAGTAACATTTTTCCGAAATATAAATTCTTTAATGTTGGAGAATTTGATTCCAAACACCTGCTTAGTGTCACATTTTCTTATCTAACTGTCCCAATTCAGTTTCATTTAGTCTAGTCTCACTGCAATCATTTATTACTTATGTCTCCAATGTAATCTTATTTAGCTGTTTTAGAATATGGAGAAGAGAAACCTCTGCTCCACCATTTATCTTCATTCTTTGTGATGGTATGAGAGGGAGCATAGTCTGGTTAACGCTCCTTAAGAGCAGAAAAGTTTAAAATAGTGAAGGCCAAGAAGGTATGACAAGACGGATCATCTACCTCGGCTCAAGAGAAGGTTGTATATTTTTTACGACGGACAACATACCTATGAAATGAGTGAGCAAGTGATTTATGCATTCTAGGGCTGGCACACGTCATTGACAAGGGCTTTGATGGCTGACGGAATACCTGTGAAACGAACCAGCAAGTGATTTATGCATTGCAGTGCTGCCATATGCTATCGACAAGTGCGTTGACAACTAATGACATACACATGAAATGAACCAACAAGCAATTTATGCACTGCAGTTCTGTCATATGCCATCGCATTGATGGTTGACGACATACCCGTGAAATGCACCAACTACAGATTTATGCATTAGTGTCGTCATACACCATTGATAAGTGCGTTGATGGCTGATAATATACTAGTGAAACCAATAAACAAGTCATTTATGCATTGCAGCACTACCATACGCCATTTATAAGTGCATTGACAACTGACGACATACACGTGAAATGAATTAACAAGCCATTTATGCATTCCAACGTTTCTATACACCATCGATAAGTGTGTTAACGACTAACATCATAACCGTGAAACCAAACAAAAAGAAATTTATGCATTGTAGCACTGTCATACACCATTGATAAGTGCGTTGATGGGTGAAGGCATACTCGTGAAATGAACCTGTAAGGAGTCAAAGCCGAATTTTAAATCAAAGCTGAAGCCGGAGTGAATGTTTTATTTTTTTCAAAGATCGAGGAGCTCGCAGCCTGAGTCTTTTCGAATCTTGGAGGTATTACAAAAGGAAAGGTTCTTCGTTATTTCATTTTAAACAAAAGGTCCAAGAGTTGAATGGATGTTTTTAGAGTAATTCATTTTTTTTAAAACCCTCCAAAGATTAATATAAATAATACAAATGTGGGCTCATGTAATTTTTGAGTTGCTAAAGATTTTTGCATGGTTATGCGACTTTTAAAAAAATGGATTTCAAGGATTTAAAAAAAACAAATTTATTAAAAAGAAGGGAGTTATGTTATTTAAGAGAAAAAAGGAGCTTAGGTGAGTTTTCAAATTTTTTGATTTTTTAAAAGTCTTTATAAAAAAAAAATACCATTTGTTGTGTTGAATGTTCTTTTAAAAAATGGAAGTGATATTTTTAAAAGAGGGTATTATTTAAATTGCTTGTAGGAATTCCCATTTAAAATTGAAAAGGGGTTTGTTAAAGTTTTTGTCAATCCGTCAGCTTTCAAAAGAATTTGTAGAATCATCTATTTTCAAAAGCTAAGCAAGAGAGAAGACACCACAGAGGATTTTTTATTGTAGACAACCACTATGTTTGCAAGCCAATTTGTTTTTTGAGGCACATTCTATTAACGCTAAAAAAAATGGGAAAATCCAAGAGGCTGAGAAGGACATAGCGATAGTAAGAGATGTTTGAGATATTTTTAGATTTGCAAGCGAAGAGGTAAAAGGTTGTATGAGCATTAAAATTCATAGAGGAATCTATGGATGACAACATTCTTCCCCTAATTTCAGATGCCAAGACAACCAAGGAAGCATGTGATACCCTTGAGATGTGTTTTGGTGTGAGCGGGGAGCATTGAAGTTCAAGATGAAGGTGGAAATTAGAAATATTTTGAGGTTTAAAATGGGCCTCCTAAGAAATTTGTACAACCAAAATAAACTTTATAATAACCATTAGGATTCAAGATGATGATGTCAACCATGGGGATGATTCACCATTTTTGGTGTAGTAAAGTAAAAAGATTAAAAGTTAATAAAATAATAAAACTATTTTTGCAACTTGTACTTTCAACTTATCGCCCTAAGTTTTTACTCAAATTTCGAGTGGAAGTACTCGTTGGATGCAAAATTTAATTTTTCATCCAATGAATACCATGTTTCATATTTTTTATATACTCTACTATATGAAAAGTGAGGAATACATGAAAATAACATGATTGGAATCATGTTTTTCATGTATTTCTCATTTTTCGTGTAGCATAGTCCATCCAAAATATTTAACATGGGAACTCCATCGATGAGGAATCCAATTCTTCATCCAATGAGTGTTCCTGCTGGAAATTTGAGTAAAATCATAGGGAGATAAGTTGAAAAAGTATTTTTTTATTTTTCTCCTCTAAAATTTGATGATGTATTCTAATATTATTTTATTATTTACACTATTATTTTATAATCTCCCTATGAGGTCCATTTTATATCTCAAAATTCCCCTAATGTCTATAGCAACATATCTACATCGAGATGAAAATTTTGTTAAACCCCATTATGCACAGTCACAAGTGGATGAAAATTTAGCGATTCCAATAATAAAGCTTGTTGATGACAATTTGATGAATCCAACAAGATAGCTTGTTGATGAAAGTTTGGTTAATCTAGAAGCATAGCTTTTTGATGTAAATTTTGAAGAAGACTTACTACCTAATGATGAATGGTTGTGGATGATACAACAAAAAAATGATATCGACATCATATTATTTGGTGAGATAATCCCACTTGATTTTCCAAACTAGGTAGAAGATAACATGTCTGCAGAAGCACATGTTAATAAAGAAGTGGAAGAGACAGAGACAGTGACATAGATAGAGGTAGAAGAAAAGAAGGAAGCCCATAAATAAAAAACATAAATAGAGGAAAATATTGAGAATGAAGCTCAATAGGAGAAAGCTCTCAAGCAGAGAAGAAGAAAAAAAACCAATGTGGTTATGTAGATGTTTTTAAACTTACCATTGGTTTCCAATCTTTAGGTAAACAGGATGATTATGAAGAAGAGTTAAATTTCCTTGAAGAATGGCCTGCAACACCATGCCTTGATAAATTATACATAGAAGCTACATAAATGAATGTTGAATACAGCTTGTATGATGAAAACATCAAAGAAATTTTCAGGTATTGGAGCCCTGAAGAAACATAATTTTATTCTCATTTGATGTTGTAGCAAATTGATGTTCAAAAAACTGATGATGAAAATCATAGTACAAAAGATGACATGTGGAAGCAATCCACATACAAGCCAAATTTTGAAGGAGTCTAGAAAATTCTTAGAAGTCACATGACAATGGAACACCTGCACCAACAAATGAAGAAACTGAGGTTTGAAGGATACAACAAAAAGGAAAAATTTGAAACAATTTAGAGGCCACATGATCTCAAAGAAAAGAAAAATAAAAGAAAATTGTGATTTTGTTTTAAATTGTAAGCCTGGGTGAGACATAGACCAACATACATCTTAATTATTTTTTTATATGGCTGTAATTAAGGGGGAGTATTAGAGAATATAATTCTAACCACCTTCTAGATGTCGCATTTGTCCATCCAAGTGTCCTTGTTCGGTTTCAGTTAGTCCACTTTAGTTCAATCTTACTGCAATCATTTATTACTGATGTCTCCAATGTAATCTTATTTAATTGTTTTAAAATATTGAGAAGAGAAATATTTTCTCCATGATTTCTCTTCATTTTTTTCATCTAATATACCCAAAATATTTCATTATTTTCTCACCACTAATATGAAGAATATATTTTTTTTTATTAGCCGGGGACTCAAATAAAGGATGAAACTAATAAGAAAAAATATTTGAACAAACAAACACGCTTAGATTTTTACAAGAATTTACTATATTAAGTTGAAAATCCTCATCTGAAATTTAATTTTCCACCAACATCAATTTTTCAGATTAATCGAAACATAATTTTTGTCTTAGGTTGTGAATGCATGCCATCTCGAAGGGGCCACAAATCAATCTTAGAGATAAATGGATCATAAGTCTATGATTTTCTAATAAGACAAGCATTAAATATTTTTCTATTCACTAGGTTTGTTTCATGAATATCTAGATTGTATCGATTTTCTAGTGTTGCATTTCTAAAATCCATCAAACCGAGTGTTTCAATGGAGAAAAATCAGCCTCATGATTTCTCTAATCTATGGTATTTTCCAGCACCAAACATTTATCTTAAGAGGCAAGACACATTTGGTGCCACATTCGTCTGATAGCAAAACTTGTTGAGAGGCTTTGCGAAGAAGCATAGTGTGTGCAAGTAAGAATGGTCACTATCTCCTATGAATAATTCCCTCACCATCATCTATGTAATGAGAATCAATAAGGAATTTGATATTCTTTTCATCAGTATGATATGTTTTCGCACCGCATTGAATACGGAGAAATCTTTCCAACCCAAATTTTAAGTACTTAGTTACACTAATAGGCCTAGTTTGTACTGGAATTTGGTTTGAGGAATTTAAAACATTTAAATAATGAATAATTAAAATTTGATAATTTGTGAATACTCTTCGTTGTTCGAAAATTACCCCCAACCACTGCATTAAACAACTCACAACAACGATTTTTTTAGAAAGTACACAAGTAGATCAAGCAAGTCATATTTTGCAGCAAATAGCAGATTTTCTGTAATAGTTGAAGGAATGTCAAGTTAATTTTTTGCAAGCCCGAGGATGTAGAGATGGTGACTACTAAGCCCAGGTTGTTACTGTGGAATAAATGCAACTACAAAGAATTAATTTAAGGGATTTTCCACCCATACCTTACTTTTAATTTTTGTCTTCTCATGAAAAATATAAGTTTACTACACAATTCATATGAAGTTTCCATAGTTTTTTTAAATTAAGGAAAGAACATAAGTCATTTGAGCAGCAAAGGTTTCTATGTAGAAAAAATACAAATTGCAGAGCACTTACAGTAAAGTGTATTACAATAGAGAAATTTTACTAGATGCTATAGTGTTACAACGCATAACTAGAGAGTAGTTACAGGTTGTAAAAATTTAATTTGCAGAGAAATGAATGAGCTGAAGTTTCAATTTTAGCTTTGTAATAATTTTTTCTGGCTATAAATATTAATACAACCATATTTATAATTTTATTGTGCTTTGTCTGTTTTAATTTGTTTTACAACATGTTATTTGGTTATTATTGTGTGTGTTGTTAGTGCATATAAGTTTTTGTGTCTTTATTCTCTACCTCAAAAACAAACAATTGTATCTGAGGAGGTTCAAGAAGCTTTTTTTCATTAACATTCAAAGATAAGCAAAATCAAGCACAAGCTTAACCAACCCACAAATACCTCAGTTCAATGGAAAACATTAGGGGAATTTTTAGGTCTATAATGGGCGTCCTAAAAAAAATGTACAAAAAAATAAGCTTTAAAAGAACCAATAGAATTCAAGATGATGATTTCAACCATGGGGGATGATTCACAATTTTTTAAGTAAAAGAGTAAAAAGAATAAAAAATAATAAAATAATAAAACTATTTTTTCAACTCATATTTTCAACTTATTTCCCAATGTTTTTACTCAAATTTCCAGCGGGAGTACTCGTTGGATGCAAAATTTAATTCCTCATCCAAGGAGTACCCATGTTTCATACTTTCAATAGACCTTGCGACACGAAAAATGAGAAATAGATAAACAAACATGATTGTAATAACATTTTTCATGTATTTCTCATTTTTCGTGTAGCAAAACCCATTGAAAGTATGCAACATGGGTACTTCTTGGATGAGGAATTAAATTTTTCATCCAACGAGTACTCTCACTCAAAATTTGAGTAAAAATTTTGGGAGATAAGTTGAAAACATGAGTTGAACATGTAGTTTTTCTCCTTTTTCCCTAAAAAATTTGATGATGTAATCAAATCTTGTTTTATTATTTCCACTATTAGTTTATAATTTCCTGAGGAGGCCCATTTTAGACTTCAAAATTATCCTAATTAATTATTACTATTGGGCTATCACTATGAAGGATTTGTTTTCTTCTCAGGATATTTGGGACTTGGGGGTGAATGGGTTCCGAGAACGAGTAGATGCAACATCATATAATGTTTTGTCACAAGAAAAAATGGATTTTGTTAGGGACAACAGGAATAAGGATTCAAAACCCCTCTTCTACATTTTTCAAGCAGTTCATGACAACATATTTCCAAGGATTTCAACAGAAACAAATTCTAAGAAAACATGGGATATTCTCTAGATAGCCTATCAAGGCATGGAAAAAGTGAAGACAACAAGGCTACAAATGCTAAGAGCGTATTTTGAGACAATTTGTATGAAAGAGTATGAGAATATAAACTCATTTTCCACACAAGTAATTGGATTGGTTACTCAAATCAAGTCTCATGGTGAGATACTTAAATATAGGAGGATAGTTGAGAAAATTTTAAGGAGTTTTCCATCAATATTTGACCCTATTGTTGTGACCATAGAATAGAAAAAGGATATTTCACAATTTTTAGTGGATGATCTTCAAGAATAATTTATGTTTCAGAAGCATAGGTTTAATAGAGCATCGAATACGTCACTGGGGTATGCCTTCAAGGAAAAAAATTCCACTGGTCAAGGTAGAGGCGGGGTAAGATCAAATTCAAGAGCAAGAAGAATAAGTCCACACAGAGGTGGAAGAGGAAACAACCAAAATCGAAGTCATGTTCCACGAAACAATCAAACACAAATTCATAGGTATGATAAGTCTCAAGTTCAATGTCATTATTGTAAGAAAGATGGACACTATGCAAATGAATGTAGGAAGAAACAACATGATCTTAGTAACAAACCAAATGAAAATTTTACAAAGGAAAATTATAACCAAGACACCATGTTTTTAGCTTTCAATGTAACACAAGAAAAATAAAAAGATGCATGGTTTTTAGATTCGGGGTGCAACAACCACATGACAAGGAACATAGAAATGTTTTCCAATGTGGATGAAAGTGTGAAATCTGAAATGACATTAGGGACTGATAATAAAGTGTTTGTTATGGTAAAAGGAAAAGTTAACATTCTAATAAAGAAATGGGAGAATAAATATATTCCGATGTATATTTTGTCCCTCCTTTAAAGCACATTTTGATAACCATTGGACAACTCATGCAAAATGGCTACAATGTATTTTTCAAAAATGGCGAGTACGCAATATTGGATAAATTTCCAAGCAAGCAGCTGATTGAAAAAGTGAAAATGACAAGAAATAGGATGTTTCCCCTCAAGATAGAACCAAATTTGAAGGGAGAAGGTGCACATGCACAACTATCAATGAATTCGCAAGAAGATGAAATAAAGGTAGATTCTATTACACTAGCAACTGTTGTTATACAAAAAAAAATTCAAATAGAAGTTGACGATGAAAAATGGTTGTGGCATCTAATATTCGGTCATCTTAATTTTGGACGTTTAAATCCACTGCATGGGAAAGGCATGGTGAAGGAATTGTTACTCATAGCAAAACTGGACAACTTATGTGAATGATTCACCTTGGGAAAAAAATAGATAATCATTTCAGCGCAAAAGTCAATAAGGGAAAAGGCACCCTTGGAGATTGTCCATTTAGATTTACGTGGACCAATGCAAACACCATTAATTGATGGTAGTTATTATTTCTTGAAATTCATAGATGACTATAGAATGAATACATGGGTCTACTTCTTAAAACAAGAAATTGAAGTGTTTGAGAGCTTTTGTCAATACAAAGCACTTTTTGAGAATAAAATTGGACACTACATCAAAGTTTTGAGGTCTGACAGAGGTGGAGAATACATCTCAAACGACTTCCTACGAATATGTAGGGAACATGGAATTCAAAAAAAAATTAGAACAAGGTATACACCTCAGAAAAATGGTGTTTCACAAAGGAAAAATAAAACCATTATGGAAATAGCAAGAAGTATGTTGAAGGAAAAGCATTTTCCAAATGACTATTTGGCTTAAGTTCTCGCTTGTGCAACAGACATTATAAATAGGTGTCCAACCAAAATTTTCAATAATATGACTCTTGAAGAAGCATGGAGTAGAAAGAAGCATAGTGTCACTCATATAAGAGTGTTTGGATGTGTCGTTTATGCACATGTCCGAGATGAATTAAGGAAGAATTTGGACAAGGGGGAGAAACGCATATATGTTGTATATAGTGATGAATCCAAGACTTAAAAGCTCTATAATCCATTAACCAAGAAGTTCATAACTAGAAAAGATGTGAAATTCATAGAAGAGGAAGCATGGGATGGAAGTTTGGAGAAGACAATCATGTAATTCAAAGCATACCACAAGAAGACAAAGATAAATTGATAGAAATAAGTAATTCCTCCTTGGTGACTCTTCGTACACCTATTCAAGCACAACAAATAAGTCATGAAGTGACACCATTAGCAAGAAATTTGAAAATATCATGGAGACAAGTGAATACTACTCCAATTTCACCGCAAAGACTCACAACATCATCTTCTCCAAGCGTAGCATCAAGTGAGATTTCAAGTCCATCTTTTGAAAGCATGAGAAGAAAAAAATTTAGAAATTTAATTGAAATCTATGAGAGAAATGAAGTTGACAGTAGTGAAGGTATGAATTATTTATATGCACTATTTTTTCATGCATATTGGTCCAATTCATTTTGAATATGTTGTTACAAAATAAAAATGGATTGCAGCAACGACTGAAGAAATGGAAGTTGTAATATTCCTTTTCTTGATCTGGTCAAAATGGATGGAATTTTTCCATGGTATATATCATGGTATTTTCCCATGGTATCAACCCATGTTGTTTTCATTTTGTTTTTAATGGAAAATAATAAAATAAGGTCTCTAGAGAGTTAATCAAGTCTATAAAATAGGATATAAGCTAGGAATTTGGATCAACCAAACTTTATCTATCCTTTGTGTTTTCTTGAGAACTTGGAGTGGCCAGTTCCATATTGATCCCAGGGTTGAAAACCCCTTGGGTGTGATTTTTTTGGTGGATCCATTCAAGTTCCACAATTGTTATTTAGTTTATGTTTTCTTTTTTTATGAGCAACCGTCCATGCCATTGCATGGTCTCCAATATTTTTGTATGGCCATGTACTATTTTCTTTAGTTAATAATATAAATAAAGGCTACATTTCTTTTAAATCCCTTGTGTTCTAAGTTTTTGCTTGTCAGTGTTTCAATTAGAACACTAAAATATACCTTATTTGTTGATTATTTAATTATTTGGGATCTTACAGTGGTATCATAGTTGTGCATCCTACCAACCTTAGGGGTTTATCAAGAATTTCCAAGTTATTTGTAGAATTATTCAAGGGTTTCATGCACTAAACTTCGGTGGGACTTATCCTCATTCTAGTTGGAATTTTTTCAATATTTTATGGTAATATCACCCTAGTTGGTCTCTTACCTTTCACTTAATTATTTATGGAAGTTTCTTGCAACGAGATCAAAAATTTATTATTTTGTAGAGCTCTATTAGATTGGATCTATTGTACCACATCTATCCATTCATATTCAAGTTCAAGATAGAAATATTTAGCAAATATTGAGCACTTATTTTTGGAAATATGAATATATCACTAAGGGTCAGACTTGGTTGTCATAGGCATTGAATCAAGAAATCAGTCTTCTCCCTTCCATTTGGTATCCTATAGATCACAGTTGTGATGACATCAAATTAAGGAGTTGAGCCTCTCTCCAGTAATTGTATATGACACTCTCGTTTTAGGGTGTTGTTTGTAGCCGTGTGACCTGTTAATTTTCCATCACATTGAATTTAATGGACAAGCAGACATGGTATATTGGAAATCATCTCCATCACATGGAATTTAATGGACAAGTCGGCATGGTATATTGGAAATCATCTCCATCACATGGAATTTAATGGACAAGTAGACATGGTATATTGGAAATCATCTTCACGCGAGCCATCTAACTTGAGGTTATTCTTGTGAGTGAAAGGAATTCTCACCAACATTCATAGTGAAAGTCATGGGATATAAGGGATGAATGTACAAATAATTCCTTGATTTACTCACTGTGAAGCAAGATCCATCAGGTGCAATCTACTCGGCTGAGAAGTCATACCAAGGTCGAATCAAGGTCAAGGTTGATTATTGACAGGTTTAAGTTTTTGTGCAGCATATTGGGGTTTCTCTACATTTTAGCAACACACACATTGGCCACTTAGACTTTGATCTGAGGGTTGACAAGCCTACATCTGAAACATCTAAGTGTGCATTCGCTTGATTGCTAGACCAAAAACCACACAATATACTCTTAGGTCGATAAGTCACTCGAAGAAGACACAAGGTGGAAAGGTTGATAGGCTATACTATCACTACACCGATTTATGAGGGAAAACCCTTAAGGTTGTGGATGGTGAGGATCACACAGTCATAATTGAAGGATCATGAGATATATGAAGTAAGGGGAATAACTAATGTAAGCTAAACACTGTCCACCAACATATCGAGAAGAGTTGGGCCGATCCTCTAAT
Source organism: Pinus albicaulis (assembly GCA_034641835.2). Classification (NCBI taxonomy): domain Eukaryota; kingdom Viridiplantae; phylum Streptophyta; class Pinopsida; order Pinales; family Pinaceae; genus Pinus; species Pinus albicaulis. The sequence continues at coordinate 357,842,602 of CM076569.1, forward strand.
TCACCGGTGTGAAGGAACCATCCACCATGTGGACAGTTCTAGAAAGCCATTCTTTCATGCCCTCATGCTTGATCTCAAGGATATTTGGCCGCATGATCCATGTTCATCCGCCCACATGCTCATCAGACATGATCACAGGAGGGTTCAGGCAACAGTGGTCATGACTACATTGCACAATGGTGTGAGGCCACAACAAAGGTGATTGCAGAACGACGAGAAATGACTCAGTGAAGGGATATCTTCAAGCACTTTGGTGGTGGAGATAGAAGGTTTATGGGGAGATATAAGGGTTTTATTGTATATAAATAAAATGAAAAAAAGAAAAAAAGAAAAAAAGGAGAGTTGAATTCTTTGAAAAGGGGTTGATTGGCATAAACCATTATTTTAAGTAGGATAGTTCAAAGAGAATATTGAAAAATTATTATTGTGTGGAGAGGTTCATTCTATTAGTATGATTCCTATGTGTAAGTATTCAGATGTGTATGTATGTCCAAAGTCAACATAAAAAATAATTAACGAAAAATAAAAATCTAAATAATATTGGCTTAAACCATCATTTAGATAATCATTTAAATCCATAATTAAAAATTCATTTAAAATAAACTTAAACAATATAAATTTAAAATATGGTAAATAAATAAAGATATAAATAAATTAGAGGTATGGTAAATAAATAAAACCTTTTTTTATACTTACTTTTGAAGAGATATTTTAAATAAATAAAAATTTAAATAAACTAGAGTTATGGTAAATAAATAAAACTGATTTTTATATTTACTCCATAAACTTCTATATTTACAAAAACTCAAAAAAGAGGTTTTATTTAGGTGAAGTCTATAAGTCAAATACCATGGGAGAAATTATTATTAATACCATAGGCCAAATACCATATTTATAAAAGAGGTATGGTAAATAAATAAATATAAAAGAGGTATAAAGAGGTAAGGTAAATAAATAAAAATAGATCAAATAGGATTAGGAATCAACATCTAATTACCATGAACCAAATTATTATTAATACCATAACCCTAAACTTCAATAATTATATTATTATTATTGTTAAATCTAGTAAACATCTAATATGTTATAATATCAATATTATGAAATTTAATAACTTTAGATTAATACAATATTAAATTTGTTATATTATAATAAATATTAATATATCATGATAGATATATTAACTCTAGATATATGTGTGAGGGAATAAAAAAGACATATATGGGGAGTGACAAGGGAGAGATGGAGATAAACTAAAAGACAAGGAGATGAGAAATGAAGAGAGAGAGGGAGAGAGAGAGGTAGAGAATGGTAACAGAGGGATAGGTAGACATAAAGATGGAGGTGGGAGAGAGAGAAGGAGTGGGGATTGGAGGGTAGAGAGAGAGAGAGAGAAAGAGAGAGAGAGAAAGAAGGGGGAAGGGAGAGGGAGGGAGGGAGAGAGAGGAAGGATGAGAGGAGGAGGAGAGAGGGATGGAAGAAGAAAGGCATTGAGAGTGAGAATTGGAGAGAGAGGGAGTGAAAAGAGAAAGATGGAGATAGAGTGTCTATGTTTAGGGGTGAAATAAAGATACATAGGAGTTATGGAGACAAGGGGGGAGAGACAGTGAGAGAAAGAGAAAGGGAGGGATATAGTAATATTGTTGGAGAGAGAGATAGAGTGATGGGGGAAGAGAGAGGATTGGAGGATAGAGAGAGAGAGAGAGAGAGAGAGAGTGAAGGGGAAGAGAGATAGAGGTAGAAGAGAAAGGGAGAGAAAGGAGGGAAAAGAGAGGGGAATTGAAAGAGAGGAGGAGAGAGATAGGGATAGATAGATGGAGTTGGAGCAGGAGAGAGGGAGGGATAGAGAGATGGAGCTTGATGGGGAGAGAGGGAGGGCATAATAAAGACATGGAGAGTGAGTAGAGGAGAGAGAGAGGGAGTGAAAATGGAGAGATGGAGAGAGAGTTTGTATGTTTGGGGTGAGATAAAGAGACAAACAAGGAGAGAAGTGGGGAGAGAAGGAGAGAGAGAGGCATATATTAATAAAGTTGGCAAGTGAAAAAGAGAGAGAGAAATGTAGGAAAGCATGGAAGAGAGAGAGTGGAGAGAGGTAAGGAAAGAGAGATGGATATGGAGGGGGAGAGAGAGAGGGTGAGAAGAATAAAGAAATAGAGAGTAAAAGGTGGAGAGAGAGAGAGAGAGAGAGGGGGGGGGGAGTGATAAGGAATATGGAGAGAGAGGGAGAGAGAATAGTATGAGGGAGAGGGAGCGGTAGATGGAATATTAGATAGATAGATTGGAGAAAGGGAGTGTATGTTTTTGGGTTGATATAGAGAGACAAAGGGATATAGAGGTATATATGGAAGGTGAAGATAAAGATGAGATAGATGGAGACATGGAGGAAGGGACAAAGAGATTGATAGATATAGAGTGAGAGAGCATGTGTGTTTTTGGGGGTGAGATAAAGAGACAAAGAAGGAGAGATCTAGGGAGATATAGATATAGATGGAGAGGGGAGAGAGGGAATAATATTTCTTGCACATTCATTTAAGTGTATATGGATATTTCTAATCCTATTTGATTGTTTTCACTAGATGCATTGATTTTAGTGTAGATGTTGATTTCTAATCATATTTGGTTACTCTCACTAGATGCATTGATTTCAATGTCAATGATTTATAATCCTATTTGATTGATTGCACTAAATGCATTGATTTCAGTGTAGATGGTGATTTCTAATCCTATTTGTTTTCTTGCACTAGATGTATTAATTCCAATGTAGGTATTGATTTCTAATTATATTTGATTGCTTGGACTAGATACATTTATTTAAATGTAGATGATTTCTGATCATATTTGATTATTTGCACTAAATGTATTGATTTCATTGTAGATGGTGATTTCGAGTCCTATTTGATTGTTTCCACTAGATGCATTGATTTCAGTTTAGATGTTGGTTTTTAATTCTATTTAGCTACTTCCACCAGATGCATTGATTTGGGTGTAGATGTTGATTTCTAATATTGTTTGATAACATGCATTAGGTGCATTGATTTCAGCGTAGATGTTGTTTTCTAATCTTATTTGATTTCTTGCATTAGATGGATTGAATTTAGTTTATATATTGATTTATGATTTGATGTAATTGTATGTATGACAGAACATTGATTTCAAAGTCATTGGATTAATAATGTTCATTGATTTCACTGTAAGCACAAAAATGATTGACAATGTACATTGATTTTTGTGTTATAGTAGTTAAACCTATTAATATGGGAGAGAAAGAGAGAGAAGGTATGATGTTTACTACAACAACTGGAGCTAAATATTTAAATGGCTTATTATTCCAACTGAGCTTTCGATATAATCGATATGAAAATGTTACAAAATTAACAATGATGACAACAAGAATAGTAGAAGAAAATAGTTTGAGATTGATCAAAATGAATACTATTTGTAATTGACTACATTCTTATTATTCACATTTTCTATCATTAAATTTTATTACAATGTCACTTTGCATTCAAAATTTTTATTTCATAATTTTTCATCATTAAAGTTACTTTACAATATTTATCATCTCAACAAACTCAGGTAACTAAGAAAGTTTAAAATTAAAATGACTTGATAAATCTCAAGCATATTTACCATATTTAAAATGGTTATATTAATATTAGATGTATTTACATGCTATTGATAAAATAAATCATATGTTCCTCATATTATCAAAATATTTTCCTTGGCCGCACACGACTAAAACCAGCCTAGATCCATCTTAACTCTGGATCTATCAAGTGCCGAGAGGGATCAAATATCTCTAGGTGCAAACCTTTCCCCAAGTTTTGCACTCAAATAATAGGTTTTCACCTAGAGATATTTGATGCCTCTTGGTGCTTGATAGATCTAGAGTTAAGATGGATCTAGATTGGTTTATTCCCAACCTTTGTTGTAGGAGATCAATTTTGAAGCTTTAATTATTTACCAGAGAATTTCTTCTATAACAACTATTGTTGCATTGGGGTATAATTTTCTCCTTTAGTTGCAAGTATGGAGGTTGAATATTTATAATTTATTTTAAAGGGATGTAAACTAATTTTATTGAATAAAGTCGAGGGGAGAGAAGGAAGACAAAGTATTGAAATCCACTGATACCAAGAAATAATGTCATCAGTTTAATTTTGGAAATGTTGTAGGAATCAACATAGTAATACATCAGTTGATTCCCTGGGCTGCGATACCTTGGTGGATCAAAAATAAAAACAAATCACAGATCAGAAGCAAGAGGGGACAATCGACCTTTCTCTCGGAAAGTGCATGTTATCCTCAAGAATATCTAGAAGGAAGATGCAAAAAGAAGGTATCTTGTTGAACTTAGATCGAAATTGCAGTATAAAAAGTCTGAATCTGTACTCATATGGTTGGACATATTAGATATGGCTTTGTCCCTAATAGAGAAATAAGATTGGAAAATTTCAAGTTGGGCCTTGAAGCCATAAACTTTTTCTTTAATATAAACCATGTTCTTGGAGCATTCTTGTGAAAAGGTTAGACTCCCAATTGCATCTTGTCTCAACAGAACCATAGCTTTAACATCACCACTACCACCTTTAGACAATTATATCATGAGAGAGATATTTCATTTAATAGTAGAAACCCTTCAAGGGTTGAACAACATCATGCCTCCTACCTTTCAAAGGCAACACAAAATTCTAGAAGCGATGGAAAATTTCAGCTTGGCACATTCATGCTAAATCTGGAATGTGAAAAGTTGATCTTTTAGTTGTTTCAAAAATTTTACAGCAATATTACTTTAGCTCATTCAAACCATGTCAAAACATGGATAAAAAAATATTTTTTCCTTCCCCTTAAAAGGATATGTCAACATATGAAAAATACTAAGATCCAAACATTCGAACATTTGGAGGAAGGAACCAAAGGTGTCACCATATAGCTATGATTTCGTTGAGAATTTGGTCAGGAAAAACATAAAATTGCTCAGAAGGGTGCTAACTAGGGAGGAGTTGAGAAGGATTGATGGATAAAGAAAGAAAAAAACTTGCAGCAAGAATGAACAAAGGAGGATATGACTTTGATTTATCTGCAAGGGGCCTTTGGCCCTTAACCATTCATGTGTAGGTGATAAGAAGGAAGAAACAAAGAAATAACAAAATGAGATTCCATTTAGATCATGGGGAGTCTTTTTTATTTGGGACTAATGATCTTCATCATGGCGAGAAAAAACGTGATATTATTCAGGGAGAATTGCAGGATGACAAGCATTCAGAAGTGCATGAGTAAATTCTACCTAACGGTATTGATGAGGTAGACTCCTATGAAACTGAGTCCATAGGTATCCAGGGGGGTGTTCATAAATAATATTAACATTTAAGTATAGGTAGAATTCCACCAATGCATCTATATTTGATAATTGGAGAGGATGAACAACATATTGTCTTCACAAACGGAGGAGGCGAGGAAAATTTGAGTAAGGAGATAATAATAGTGAAGTAGCATACTGAGCAAGATCATGAAGAGCAACATGACATAAATAATGTGCAAAATGAACCATTCCCAGAAATCTGATTAAAGGCTCAAGTTAAAGTTGTGGTCGTTAGGTATCCAGTCCAGCTAGGTACAAAAACATTCAACAAGGCACCAAAATCTCTAGTAAAGAAATTTAAGGGAAATATCACACATGAAAAGACAAACCTTATGATATTTAAGAAGAGAGTATGGACAACCTGAGACATTATCTTACAGGAGAAAAGAAAAATTGAGGAGCTCATATGGGTATGTGTTAAGGTAGCGAACAAGTTATCTAGTGTAGAGGAACATCTCAAGTCCCTCATAAGGCAGCAAGAGGAATACATTTGGGACTTCTAGAATAACCATCTACAGAAGTACATAGTTAAATCTTGTGGAAATATCAACCCACCTTTATACATTTGGGAGAGTAGGGAAAATTATTCAAATGGATCATGTTGAGTGACTGGGTGGATAAATATGACTATGGCATTAAGCAATATCAGCATAGTAGTTTTTTTCGATGTGTAGGTATTCATCCTTCCCATGGCATGGATTGGAAATATATTATGAGTTGGTTAGCCAAGGTAATATCATAGCATGGGTCCTTAAGCATATGTTGTGATGGAGGACTGAGGTGGTATCATAACCCATAGGTCACAAGACTTGGGTGGCATTTCTATCCAAGTGGATCTATTGAGGGCGGGATTGGTCGGAGGATTGTTTGGGATATAGGTATGGATGTGTTGGATTGAGGGGTCCTGACCCAGGTTCAGAGTTAATTCATAACCAACAAAACCCTCTTACTACTAGCCCTTTCGGTAGTGACCTTCTTGCGTAGGCTAAAGTCTCACCCAAAGTAGTATGGAAGAGTATTGGAACGAGGTTTCCACACCCTAAGTGAGAATTAACTGAAGTGGGAAACCTCATATGTGCTTTAACACACGGACTGACTTGTGCACTAGAAATCCTAGGTTGATTTATAGAGATTAATCCAGTGCGCACACCCAGACAGAAGATCCGCAATTCCTTTTGACAATCCTCACAATGTGTTATCCAGCCCTTACCAAACTAGATCTATGTAATTAGCATTCATATTAGGAAAAACACAGGTATGCAACCAATCCAATCACAAATGATATAACTTAATGCGGTAAAGGGAAACCATACACAAAAATAGATCATAAAGCAAATAACATATGCATTTGTTTCACAGAGTTATCAAAACAGGTATTTATTCATCAAAAGTCATAACAACCCTTACAATCCTTCACATCTACCCACGCACACAGCCAGCAAGAGAATTTCACACACAGAAACTTACATAAATCCACTTCAAATCTCTAACATGTATCACAACTATTGTAGAGGTAAATCCCCTCTGCGGACAAAGGCGATCCCTACTAGCCCAAATCGGGTCTAGCAACAATCGTATCACACTAAGGTGCAAGTTCCTAATTGCAATAAACCAACTTGCGATGAAGGCCTACCTCAGGTCTAATGCTGTTGTTTGTAGGGAAGATGGCGCTCTCGTTTCCTTTCTCCAGCAGATCACAATCCTCTCGCTCACCGCGATCGAACACCTGCACACACAAGAAACATGACAAACACAAGCGTAGTACCTGATATATGCAATTATGTATCAGTCAGAGAAGACACAACTCATGATCATAATGAACAATACGAGTGGAACCATAACCAATAGTCGCTTATCATTAATTCATACAAAGGAAAATACAACCAGGCTCTGACGCTGAACCTTCCTTCGGCGGGTCGTCAGCGGAATACGTCTCAGTAAAGCTTGTCGCGAATGAGGACAAGCCTCTCTCTTCGATCGTTAATATCCTTCCTATGGATTTGGCACTATGAGGACTATCAAAGCTCTTGCAGCATTCTTTAGGCTATGAAGGCTCTTGGAGATTCTTGGAGACTCTTGGAGACTAACTTGCAAAGGGAAATGGCAAGCTTATATAGATGGTGGAAGAGGAGTTGGGATCCCTACAATAATGGGATTGGCCCTATCCTCAAGGAAGCCTCCATGAGAGGTGGCAAACTACTTCCTCTACATGGAAATCTGGAGCCAAACGTCCCAACCCAATTTGAAGACCAGTTCAGGAGTTGGTTGGAGTCAATCTTTCGCCATTTATTTTTAAAAAACACCCTTTATTAAGCCTGGCACAAGTGCGACTCTGAGACAGAGCACCAATTAGCGTGCCCTCTTTGGAGTATTTCCCCCATTGGCGTGGGTATAACACTGGTTAGTCGCGCCAAGGATGGAAAGGCTATTTTTAGGGTTTTTCACAAGGAGTTGTCTTCAGGGGAATGAAATTCTATGTCAAGGGGAATGCCATGAAAGTGTTTTCAGATCATGTTACTGCTCACAGGTCACGGAATAAGCCCTCCAATGTGCAGGACGACGAATTTTAGGGACGGTGAAAAATTGCTGTGTAACAGATGCCCCCTAAAGCATGAGGCCCGAAAGAGAGAGAGGGGTGAAATGCTTTACGAGAACGTGTCCAACTGAAAACACTGTCGTCAGAAAACCTGCGTAGAGAAGTACAACTGATATCTCAAATACATGATATATATGTGGTATGGGCGCAGCCATCCATAACAGAGTATACAAGAATCCAGATCCAAGGCATGGACGTAGCCATCCAATAAGGACCGATAAAGAGACTCAGGTATGGTTGCAGCCATCTAATCAGTGAGTCATGTAACCAATCATGATAATCCACAAAATCGCAGCCTAGATTCCAACAGACAAAATCCAGGGTCTTGCGCTCCATCTCGACCCGAACAAAGTACAAGTTCAAGCATGCGAATAAGTGAGTTGAAGTTGAACATGTAAGAACATCGCCTAATTACCAGCTAATGATGAAAACTGTTAACAGACGTGAGAGGTACCACCAATAATGACAATGGTCCTCAAGGTACTATAGGTACAATCTACGGCATGTCAATTAGTGAGCTGGTGTCGAACACCTGTAGAATCACTCGATTGGAGGCCAATGATGAAAACCTCACGTACGGAATGTCAATCAGTGAGCTGATGTCGAACACCTGTAGAATCACTCGATTGGAGGCCAATGATGAAAACCTCACGTCAAATGTGAAGAACCAACCATTGAGGCATGCAGGCTCCAAGGTACCAGAAGGGAGTCTCTAGATCATCTTCTTGGATAATGAGCTGAAGTTGACAGGAAGTGACCTTGATCGAAGGTGGGCCATAGTGTTTCCCACATCATCAACGTGAGGCAGAGGAACATAATGTCTTTGTGAATCAAGATCAGATGAGAATCAGAGGAAGGCTGAAATTTTGCAGAGGTCAACTTCTCTTGAACATATGGCGGCACGACAGAGAGTTTGGCAGTATTTGACATCAAAAGATCAGAGGTCATGATGATGGGACAAAGAGCAGATGAGAGGTAAAAAGGGATCACCCAAACCGATGGAGGCAAGTGGAAAACGAGATGAGATGTCTCCAACCCGACACGAATGCAGACAAGTGCCATGTTCAAGAGCGACATACTGCCGACATGACAATGATGTTGATTCCATTTTTCCCCACCATTTCTGGCGAGTACCCCAATTATTTTTGAAAACAAGCTTGAAGGGGATAGCATATGCTTGTCATATAAGTTCGTCCTTCGGATGAATCCACCCTAGTACATTTAACGAGCCCTAGGAAGGAGAAACTCGAATATCGTCATTACGACTAAATCCAATGTCAGCAGGGCTTAACAAGTCTGACAAAGGAATAACTCGGCGTATTTTCATATTTAGAGAGTTTGAAAAGACAGCAAAAAAAGTAAACTCCAATAGTCCCTTTTCGTAAATAGTTCCTCAGATCCAAAAAGGTAGAAAACTATGTCTGAGAAAACCTCCTAGTCGTGACAGGCTAGGGTATTCCTTTTTCGTAAATAATATATCCCAGCCCGAAAAAGGGGTAAACGTATACTGGGTAGATGTCGTTTCGTGGCCACTTTAACGAGATTGAAACGACAAGGGACTCGGAAATATTTTCACGTTTTCAAGAGTCAGAAAAGAGCTGAAAGTTGACTCCTCCTAGAGGAACGAGTGGTATAAAGGGTAGCAACTGGTTCCGGTAAAGGTTAAGAGGCTGGCTAACAAGACCACTCATCACAGCGGTTCCTCAGGAATGGGTAAAACAACCAAGTGAAGGCATATGATCGGCCAAGCAGATAATGACGATGTAGTGAGAAAACCAAGGCTCATCTGGAAAAACAGGATGATAAAATGGCAATCACAAGAGGTAAAATAGGAATGGTTTCATTTTTACACAAGCTTGAAATCAAGAAACCCTGCTTGAAGTTGGTTTCATTTTTACACAAGCTTGAAACAAAGATAAACTTTGCTTGAAACCGGTTTCATTTTTACACAAGCTTGAAATCAAGAAACTCTGCTTGAAGTTGGTTTCATTTTTACACAAGCTTGAAACACAGATAAACTTTACTTGAAACCGATTTCATTTTTACACAAGCTTGAAATGGAAACAAACTATGCTTGAAAAAAGTAAGCATGCCCCCAGCATGGTGACTCAATTTGAGGTGCATGCCCCCCAAGCTTCAGTCCATATGAAAGGCAGATGGAGTGAAGGTTCAAGTTACGAGATCAAGAGAAAGACTTGACTGGGATTTTATGAGATCTAATCAAAGACTCAAATTGAATAAGAAAGTGTTTCATTATTTTAACGAGGTTGACACATTAAAAGAACTATCCTCAGGACACCTTGTTTCATGGTTTAAGGAGCTTGGCACAAGACAAGGAACTCTGCTCCAACAACCTTGTTTCATTTTTTAAGGAGCTTGAAACAAGACAACGAACTGTGCTCCAACGACCTTGTTTCATCCTTTAAGGAGCTTGACACAAGACGAGGAACTCTGCTCCGGGAACCTGGTTTCATTTTTTAAGGAGCTTGACACAGGAAAGGAACCATGCTCCAACAACCTTGTTTTATTTTTTAAGGAGCTTGACACAAGACAAAGAACTCTGCTCCAACAACCTTGTTTCATTTTTTTAAAGAGCTTGACACAAGGAAACGAACTCTGCTCTGACAACCTTGTTTCATTTGAACAATAAGTCATCGCTTCCAAGATTTCCACTCCCGATGGAAGGAAAACATCCTGGAAGTCAGGACCCAATGCCCCCAGTACCTGATGCACAATGGCACTATCACTGGGTACAGGCACGAGGTAGGTAGCCACATAGTTGACCTACAGTGGGGCAGATATAACAGGTGGATAAAAACCAGGAAGGGATGATGGCAGGCCAGCTGCCATATTAGGACCAAAGAACGAAATATGATCAATGGTCACGATCCATCCTTCATGTGGAAAACAGACCACACGAAAAAGGGAGGAGACAAGCGCTCCCATGGCATAGGTGTAATCGTTCCCCAAGAGCAGATTAAAATCTAAGGGGCCTGGAAAAAACATCATGTCCATATGGACGGTTTTACCTCCCAAAGTAACAGGTAACCTTGGAAGGATCCCTAACGATTGACTCGTTCTTCTGTTAAATGCCAACAGATTCTGCGTTACAAGCACAAGCGGCAGCGAACCGAAAGCTTGCCAAGTAGTTGAGGATATAATACTAATAGACGTGCCTTCATCTATAATGGTGTTGGGTACAACCAGACCATAGGCATGTACCGTTATCTCAAAATGCACATAAGACAGAAGGCGGTATCCTGAAAATAAACTCCAATCAAAGGAAGCAACCAAACTACTTGGAGGGGCTACCATCGAACTGAGATGGACTACCCCTGGTGTTACGGAAGAAGAAGGAGCATCCTCTATGACCTCCATCTCGAAGGTGGGAGGGGTATCCTCCGGGACCTCCATCACTAGAGGCGAAGGAGCAACTTCTTGAGATATAGGGACAGGAGAATCTTTCTCCAAGTCTGAAGAATCTAAAGAAACCAGAATAACATGAGGGGTGTGAGATCCACTCTCAATGGAAAAGACCCGTTACATCGTAGACGGAGCCAACTCAACCGATCCCATGACCAATGGTTGGTCGGGGATGGATTCCTGAATTTGAATTTCTTAGGGAGCGGGATCGACCAAGGATGAATCTTGACCAAGTAGGATTAGCTGGCGGAGGGCTCAAAGAAAGCTATTTGTAGCCAGCCAAAAGGCACGGCGCAGAAACAGCCGAGTTTTCCAAAACTCACTTGGCTTCATCCATATATGGAAAAAGGTGAATGGCATGATGCCCTTCACACAACTTACAGGGATTGGTGAGCTTACCCTATTTCTTAGGAGCTTTACCAACACCAGTTGAATACGTGCCCCCAACCTGACTCCCGGAAGCCAAAGACAATGGCAGACGACCGTTGGACCATTCTTCAAGAACCTTGGGAATTCCAGGGCAATCTCGAAGAATATGGTCTCCCGTGCACAACATGCAAGGGAATTTGACTTTCTGTGGAGGGTTGGAAGGTTTATCAAGAGGAGGTGCTTCAGAAGCAGTAGCTACAGCTTTAACCTCTCTCTTATTAGACTTCTTCTTCTTTGTCTTCTTCTTCTTCTTCTTAGCTACCTGGTTACTCGAATCCAGACTTTCACTAGGCGAAGTAGAAGAGGAGGACACAGAAACAGGTGAAGAAGGGGAGAGGTCCAACTTGGAATCAACATGACGTTGTTTAGGTGGAGGAACTAGTTGAACAATAGCCAGGACATTCGGAACCACAGAGGTTGAGAAAAACCAAACAGGCAACCCAACAGTTAACCCAGGAAGGGACAACGTTGCCATATAAGGAGCACCAAAATTCCCAAAAGGAGGAAAAAGACCTGGATTCCCATCGGAGGGGATTCCTTGGTTGGTGTATTCTGGAAAAGTTGCCATCAGAAAAGATCTTTAGAACAACACCCTAAGGAAACTAACTTTAACCAGGAATATTTCGTGGGCAGTTAATTTTTAAAACATTGAAACAAAACTCTACCGTTTCATATTTTAAGAGTCAAGAAACAGGAAAAAGGTGACTCTATCACTTTCATATTGGAAACAAGCGTGAAAGGAAAAGTGTTTGATGAACTTTTCAAATTTAAAGAGTCAGAAAAGATCGAAATTACTACTCTGGAAATCTAGGCAAAAGGGTGTACCAAATAACCGTGAACTGCAATATACACCTTGGTTTCAAAATGAAAGAGAAATCAACCAAGGACTTAACGTACATGCAGGAAATCTCCCCGAATGTTTTTTCCAGTGTATCACGGGTATAGGGCGGTAGACTCAGCTTCCTATGGATAAAGGATAGAAACCTAGTGGGGTCTCCCTTTATATACGCGACGGTACAGGGAGCACAAGTCCGTACTAGCGCTGTCTAAAGCCAAGAGGCGAACGAAAACTACTAGGTTTAAAGACGCCGGAACACGTCTCTAGCCTAGACCTCTAAATATTTCGTTAATGTTTCAATGCTTCCTTAGGTAAATTGAATAAATTTTAATGTTTATCTTCAATTATGTTTCAGTTTTCAGGCCCTACCGTATGTCATCTGACAATCTCCTGTATGCAGCTATAAGAGAAAAGAAAACTTTTCAATTTGATGAATGCTATCTAGTTAAGGGAAAAGTTTCAAACAATGATGCAACAAACAACAACACTGCAGATGAAATTTCCAAAACTAGATGACTTTCACTATCCAAAAGTAATTTCAAACATTCAACGATGTGAATAATGCAATGTAATCTATGAAAAATCCTCTTTTTCAAAAACTATGCAATTGTAATCTATGCACAATTTCCTTTTTCCTTTTCAAATTATAAGAATGCACTCAATGCATTTTTCGATGAAATGAGAATCTACTTAATGCATGCTTTTAATGAAAGAGAATGCACTCAAAGCGATTTCTAGTTTTCGATCATTAAACAATGTAATCTAAGTTCAATGATGGATCTAAAAAAAAAATACTTTTCAATGCAATGTGTTCTAATGCATTTTAACGAAAAGAAAACTATGAGATGAAAACTAAAAGAACCCAAATCTCCTTAATGAAGGATGAATGCAGAAGAGATGTAAAAAAACACTAAGAATGCAATCGTTGTTCCAAACACTTTGTCACGAAATCCCTCAAAAGGTGACAAGACATATGAAGTCAAACACAAAGAGGGCTTCCAAAGCAAGAGATCAAAACAAGGCATTCATTCCCTTTTACATCAAACAATCATAGAGAGAAGACATTTCAAAGAATGAGCAAAGTAATCTATGCTCATACAGTGAAAAGACCAGAAGGGAAAGACACACTGGTGAAGGATTTAGGGAAAATTCTCAATTTTCACACACCCTGAAATTGGCACGACTTTATCATTGACAACTAGCGCCAACGTCCGAAAATGAAAAAAAAAGAATTTCTCCCAACCAAGACCAGACTCACCACTTCAAGCAAAATCTAAAACAAACCCAGAAGCAAAGTACTGACCAAAAGAAACTTCCGAACAAGGGTAAACCCTACCACCTACAGGAAATGGTGCGACTGTATGGCTATAATCCGCGCCAGACAGGGGATGGCGCGAGTGATGAACTAGCAACCTGCGCCAATTGGCGCGACTGTCAAGTTGGAAACCGCGCCAATAAAGCCAACCATGAAAATATGAAAATTCAGAAACACAGAGGTCATATATGATCGTCTGGGGGCTGAACAGAGGTTTTACGCTAGAAAAAAGCAAACCAAAAGAGGTGAACAAGCAAGCAAAGTCAAGAATTGATCGAAAAGACAAGACAATACCCCAAATCAACGATCCCCAGCGAAGTCACCAATTTGTTGTAAAGTTAAATCCCCTTTGCGGACAAATGCGATCCCTACTAGCCCAGATCGGGTCTAGCAACAATCGTATCATGCTAAGGTGCAAGTTCCTAATTGCAATAAACCAACTTGCGATGAAGGCCTACCTCAAGTCCAACGCTATTGTTTGCAGGGAAGATGGTGCTCCCGTTTCCTTGCTCCAGCAGATCACAATCCTCTTGCTCACCGCGATCGAACACCTGCACACACAAGAAACACGACAAACACAAGCGTAGAACCCGATATATGCAATTATGTATCATTCAGAGAAGACACAACTCATGATCATAATAAACAATATGAGTGGAACCATAACTAACAGTCGCTTATCATTAATTCATACAAAGGAAAATACAACCAGGCTCTGACGCTGAACCTTCCTTCGGCGGGTCGTCAGCGGAATACGTCTCAGTAAATCTTGTCAGGAATGAGGAGAAGCCTCTCTCTTCGATCGTCAATCTCCTTGCTATGGATTTGGCACTATGAGGACTATCAAAGCTCTTGCAACATTCTTTAGGCTATGAAGGCTCTTGGAGATTCTTGGAGACTCTTGGAGACTAGCTTGCAAAGGGAAATGGCAAGCTTATATAGATGGTGGAAGAGGAGTTGGGATCCCTACAATCATGGGATTGGCCCTATCCTCAAGGAAACTTCCATGAGAGGTGGCAAACTACTTCCTCTACATGTAAATCCGGAGCCAAATGTCCCAACCAAATTTAGAGACCAGTTCAGGAGTTGGTTGAAGTCAATCTTCCGCCATTTATTTTTAAAGAACACCCTTTATTAAGCCTGGTGCGAGTGCGACTCTGAGACAAAGCACCAATTGGCGTGCCCTCTTTGGAGTATTTCCCCCATTGGCACGGGTATAATACTGGTTACTCGTGCCAAGGATGGAAAGGCTATTTTTAGGGTTTTTCACAAGGATTTGTCTTCAGGGGAATGCAAGTCCATGTCTAGGGGAATGCCATGAAAGTGTTTTCAGATCATGTCACTGCTCACAGGTCACGGAATAAGCCCTTCAATGTGCGGGACGGGGAATTGTAGGGATGGTGACAAATTGCTGTGTAACAACAACATATCCCAAACTTATCCAAAAATTGTGCTATCTGACTTGATCTAGACTTCTATTTATACCTTAGCCTCTGCTCATCCTAAGGTCCACAAACTGTGGTTTGAGACTCCTAGATTTACCCTTTAATGCATTACAACTCATGAAGGGACTTTGACCTACCCCAAATCCCTTGACCTGTGCATTTCTTAGCGCGCACAACTCAAAACTACAAAAAGATACTATTATTTACTCAAAAATGTGGTCCTAAGGGACCCTACTCTAGCTATCCCCCAACACAATATTGTGACTCGTCTCGAGTCACAGATGTACTGTGGTCTTCATCTTTGTCTATATTTCCTCGATGGAGGCAATGAAGGCTGCAAGGATGCCCATGCTCTGATCAAATGCAATTTAGGTTATTTCATCGTGATTGCTACTCCATGGAAGGGGCAGATCCTGCTATCTATCGTGTCGAGGATCATACTTGTGCTCTCACTTTCTTGAATCGGCTTCGCATGAGCCACGCTCAGTTTAATTTTATCAGTATGGAGTTGTAACACATGTAATCCAGAATTCATAGCCTCTACTGTAGCCTTGTACCGCTCCTTTAGTGCATTCCACCTATCCTCAGAGGCAGATGTGACTACATCAGAAATATTGTGTAAGTCATCCTCTGTGAGGGTGACTTCCTTTTTGCTTCCTACATTCGAACCCTTTCGCTTCTTGCATGGACTCCTATGGCTTTTTGTGTCGTGCTTAATACCTCTGGAGGATTCATCTTTTTTACCTTCTAGACCATATGTGCCTCTAAGATCCATGTCATCTTCCTCTTCAGGTTCCTTTTCTGCCTCTTTGTCTGCATCTTTCTCGTCTTCCTTTTCTACTTGTTTGTCCTTGGTTTCCTCTTTTCCAGACATGGAGGCTGTGATAGGGGTAGCAAAGCCTAGCCTAATCTTCCATGCTTCAGGCCAAGTCGCAATGACTTAGTCAATTTTAGCCTCCATGACCATATATAGCAGGTTGTACCATATTGAGTCCTTGCGCGACCGGATCTGCATATTGTGCATTGATACTTTGAAGTTTGTAATGGCCTTGTACTTTTCATATGCGGCCAGGGAAAACCATGGGTGTGAATGGATTGCTGTGGCCAAATCTCACTCAAATGGGACCCAGGATGCCTTATTTTCCATAACGTGCTTCGGGTCTACAGAGTCCCATAGATTAGCGAAGCGCGCTCCTTCGAAAACTCCAGGTTCTATCTCTGGGAGGACTGCGCTCCCTGGAATCTCTCACACAACCAAAGAAATAAATAGGAGAAACCATGAATAACTGAACTTATTTCCTTCTTCTCATGCCTCGCACACATTTTCTAGTAGCTCTGTAAAAAGGAATTGCAACCTGTTTTAGCTGGCACCTTTCTCACATAATCATGCTAGTGTGATAATGTACACAGGGAAAACCTTAGGCCTACATTTGCGCATTATTTTTCAGCCTACCACCAGAGTTGTTGGGTCATCTATCATTTGCACCAGGAAGCCCCTGGAATCCCATCCCACATTGTAATCCTTTTTTACCTTGGCTGCTACCTTTAATTCCTAGCTTTTCCCATAACTAGCCATAGGATTGGGCCCTTTCTTTGGTAGTTCGGTGATCTTATGGATCAACGTAGCATGTATAGGGATGTGATTCTTGATCCATAGGCACTCATTGTGTACCAGAGCCAGCAGTTTCCACGCACAAATATCTGTGATGGGGTATCGACCGAAGTAAGGAATCCTCAATAGATTGAGAATTCCTGCATTACTCAACCCATGTACCCAAATCATGGGCTCTACCTTCATAGCTCTGGCATACACCACCCTCTCCAAATAGTATTTTGGTGCCAACTCAGGGAATTTATATTAATTTTCTAGGTAGTAATTGTAAAATTTAATTGCATGGATCCTCATCAACATATCCCCCTCCAATGTGACTACCTCTGGAATTAAGGGAATCTATGAATAATCGCTGATGCTGTCTAAATATTTTTGCGCCTACACATAGGGTCTATTTGATCTTACATACTTCAGGAGCCATGAGATGGGCTTGATGAAGACTATGGCTTCTTCAGTTCTGCTCATGGGTCTCTTTATCGGGTCACCTATAGGAGACTTATCTTTTGTCACATGGCGCGGGGATGTCATCTGCCTAGGCAATGTCCATGACTTTGAATGTGACCCTTTGGTCATCTTTCCCTTTCCTTTAGCCGGCATGGACATGACTTCATGTAATTCTGGAACAACTTCATGGACATCGTTAGAGCTGGGCTCAGTAGATGCTGTGAGTGGCACAAAGTGCTCCTTAGACGACGTTCTCTTTGGGTTAGTGGCCATCATTCCGAGTTTGAAAATGAACTTGGGGTTACTCACGTCAGATGCGGGGGTCTCACAACCAGACATATAGTTCTCAGAGATAATTTCGAGGTGAAATTATCTCAGACAACAAAGGAAAAAAACATGACCCACGCCATTCCTTTTATAGATGATCCATGGTAAAAATAGTTGGAACTTAATTAATGGTACCTTATCCCTTTTAAAACGGTCAAAAATCCAGTAACATCTCCTCTTAAAATTCAGAAAAACTTCTCCATCCAACGGTAAAATCAAATTTTTACCCAAAGTTACTCTTCCAACGGCTATTTTTCCCCGTCGCGCACTACCTTTGCACTTATGTTGCACTTGCCCATGTATGTCCTCTACACAGCATGCATAAAAGTGGATTCCCATGCTCTGGCCATATAGTCATTTGGTAGGCACAAGGTTATCCCTATAAGAATTCAATCGAATTCTATTGATGTAACCACGAAGACTCTCATCGCGCAACGTGACCAAGTGCATCGCACCTCCATTAATGATCTCTCTCACAATGTATGTCCCTAACCAATGCTTTCTGAAATTCCATGGGTTGTGCGTAAACTAACTGTCATATAAAAAAACCAAATATTCTTCTTTAAATACCTTCTATCGAATGAGCCTATCATGCCAGGCCTTTTTGCGTTCCTTCTGCACTCACTGATGGAATTTAGCAATAAACAGATCCTCTTCTAAGGAAACCAATTGTGATAGATGTTCCTCCATGATTTTTGTTTCAGCCTTATTACTGAATTTTGTGATGCACATTCTTGGGATAATATATTTGATCGACATGATTGCTTCTTTTCCATAAACCATCTGTAAAGGTGTTTTACTAGTCAACTTCTTGCATGTAGTCCTATAGGCCCATAAAAAATATGGGATGTGCACGTCCCAATCATTCTGGTTTTTATTCCAGATATTTGTGAGTGCATTCTCCAAGATTTTGTTGAAGGCTCCCACCACACCATTTGCCTAAGGATTATAGGGAGAACTCTTCTGGTGATGTATCTGAAATTCCTTTATCAGAGCTTCAGTGGTTTCATTAACAAAGTGTGTACCCATATCACTCATTAATATCTTCAGGCACCCAAATATTGTCTAGATATTTTCAAAAATGAACTGTGCAGAAGTGTCTATAGTATAATCTTTTACTAGCTTAGCTTCTGCCCATCTAGTTACATAATTTGTGGCAGTTATGATTTAGCGTGTGCCAGTCTTATTCCCCGGAGGATTGATGGGTCAAACAAAGTCGATGGCCCATTTCTCAAAAGCCTGCAGGGCCATCTATGGTTGTAATGACATTTCGTCTCTGCACGATAGCTTCCCTATTCTTTAGCATGCATCACAAGCTCAGAAATATGAATGTGCATCATTGTGTAGTGTGGGCCACTATAACCCAACACGCAACACCTTCTATGTAGTATATTTCCCTACATAGTGGCCTCCTGCCACTCCTCCATGAGCTTCAACCAAGATGTCAAGTCTTTCATGTTGGAAGACATACCTTCTCAATACTTCATTCGCTCCCAATTTTTACAGTTGAACAATCAATGTAAAATCAATTATGCACAAAACCAACTCCTTTTGTTGCACCAACTATTTATGAGGCATACTTCCCATAGTCAGAAAGTGAATGGTATCTTAAAATTTCTCATCAACCACTTTAATAGCAAAGAGGTGTGCATCATGTAGCCCCTGCTCCAGACTGGTTGGTTCCTCCCCACTCTCAATCCATGATAGGAGATCATGTCTAGCATTCAATCTACCAGACATAACAATGATTTCAAAATCATATTCCTGAAATAGCAATTGCCATCTACAAATATCCCCCCCTCCCAACATAGGCTTATTGACCAGGTACTTCAAATCAGAGTGATCAGTGAACATCTTGAATTTCCCTCCTAGCAGATAATGAGTATATTTATATAGAGAATATACCATAGCCAATCCATCCCTCTTTTTGGCTGAGTAGTTGCGCTCTGCACTGGAGAGCTTCCTACTCACAAAGGCAATGAGATGATCAATATCTCCTTCTCTTGGTTGCGTTAAGACAGCTCCAAGTGCAATGCCAGATGCATCAACATGTACACAGAAGACCTTGGACCAGTCTAGGAGTATTAGAATAGGTGCAGTAACCATATTTTCCTTCAGTAGCTCAAAGATCTTCTGACATTCCTCATCCCATAAAAATTACAAATCCTTCTTCAGCAATTTATCCATGAGTGCGGTGATGAGAGCATAGCCCTGAATGAATTTTCTGTAATATCTGGTGTGTACTAGAATAGAGCGCAACTCTTTCTCATTGGTAGGTACCTCCAAGTTGATAATAATTGCAATATTGGTTGGATCTACCATCAATCCTTGCTGAAAAATAATATGCCCCAACAATATCACAAAAGGAACACAAAATATGCACTTCCTCAAGTTAAGAGAGATATGATGCTTCTTGCAAGTATCGAGCATCATGCATAGGTTGGACACATGCTTCTTTACCAGTCCAAACAAAGTCCAATCATCAAAGTACACTTCCAAAAAATTGTGCATGAACTCCTTAAATACAACTAATACTATGTGTGAGAATATAGCAGGTCCATTCTTTAATCCAAAAGGCATGACTGTGTGTGGGAATGATTCCCATTCTGTTTCGAATGTGGTCTTGTTGTGGTCTTATAGCACAATACTAATATGATGATACCCTGAAAATCCATCAGTGAAAGAGTAAGCCTCTTTTCCTCCAATATTTTCCAATATCCCATCTAAAAATGGAGTAGGAAAGGGGTCATGTACACATGCATCATTAAGTTTGTGTAGATCCACACAAATCCTTAACTCTCTCTTAGTCTTCTTTTCTTGAACAACCATTGGGATCATCCAATCAAACTGCTCCAAGGGCTCAATGTTTCCTAGAACAACCATCTTCTATAATTCTTCCTTCACTTTATTCTTATATTTTTTATTTAATCGGTATGGTCGCTTCTTGACAGGGTGCACATATGGTTTCAAAGTGATCTTCATAACTCCCACATCTCCTACAATTCCTTTGAGCTCAGAAAATTTTGTGGGAAACAAGTCATGTTATTCTACCAATAGTTCTGCAACCTTTCCTACTATGTCATCATCCCAATAAACTCTTATTTTGGCCAACTTGGGATGTTCCTTCGTCCCAATGTTGACTAATTTTAGCTTTAGAGTCTTAGTTACAACCACCATGCCTAACGAGGGCCCTGCGACTGCACGCCCCCTCAGATTCAGGGATATTTATATTTCTTCAATCTTCCTCTTTATCTTCCACTAACAGGTTTTTGCAATTAACAAAATCCTACATTTGTGCTTCCCAAGCTAGTGCAACGCATTCTATCTGAGGTTGGGAATCATCAAAGACAATCGCTTCTATATCTTGTAGGGCTTTGTCGAATCCCTCTGATCCACCATCCATGCCAAAGGTTAAAAAAAAAATTTCACTCATTGCAACCTAATTAAGGGTCCCTCATAACATCTCCATCTCCAAATACCATGCAGTAAGGATTGGTCCCAACGTATGGACAAAAATGTGAACCCATTTAGCCCTGGGTGTCTTATCCCAAACCTCCATCCATGTAGCCAGGTGTTTGCGTGCATCACCTCCACCACTAAAAATCCCATTTGGTTGGGTAGTGGGCTGCTCAAAGTGCAACCACATCATTTTGTTGCATTCTTCCCAATCCCAAAATTTTCCTTTTTGCATATCCCACCAATGTGTTGGAGTTGCACACATAGAAAAGTCGAGTGTCAAGAACCCTTACTCTTTCAAAATAGCCTTTTCCAATTTTTCTAAAAATAATACAACACTACCAGAAACATCAAAATAGGGTAATTCTCTTACCTATGAGGAGATGCATTTCAAATTTTTAGTGACTCTTAGGCAACGCAGAGCAGAAACATCATGCAGACTATTATGCTAGCTCTCCATTTCTCCATATGAATCTGAGAAACATGATCCATCCTTTTCCCAATGCAACATCCCATCAGTAGTAGGGTTGATCCAATCCTCATCTCATGCAGTCAACTTGTATATATGGTTGGCATCTTCTCCTTCGCGTACTGGTTCTGTATAACTCTCCCCTTTTGTCGGATCCAAAGGTACTATAAATCTAGTACCGTTGTTTTCAAGATCATGCTCCTGGGCTTCAAATTTATGATGCCTCCCATATTGATGGCCCAATCCAGCCCTACCAGCGCAGGGTAGGGGTCTGCATCATCCACAATTTGTATTACTTCAAATTCCACATATAGCTTTACTCTAGCAATGTCGAACAGAACCTGTGGGAGTCTCCCTAGTGGAATGATATTTTGTTGATTGGCCATGCACAACTGAATGGTGGAAGATTCTAGCTTTGGTTCGCCCATCTTCTCTGAGGTCTACTTAGATAGAACATTTACATCAGATCCCAAGTCTAAATTGACCTAATCCATCTCATATTTTCCAATTTGCATGGTCATGTGCATCTCCCGACCAATTCTATTCTTATTCTTGTAGATCTTGTTTACAACCTTATTCTCAGTTTGAGGAAACTCCTTATTCGAGCAGCTATATTTCAGAGCCTAAATTTTGTCAACTGCTTTCTAGTTAATAACTTAATGCAGGCTTATAGGAAAGGTTTGACTTCATCATCTATCTTTGCTTTTGTGATTGACTTTTATTTAGACGCACCTGCAGCAACAAAATCCTTTCTTCCTTCTACAAAAGTCTCCTTCCCGTTCTGCAGTTTGAGTCCTTCCTTATTTTCAGAGGCCTTCCTGATCAGTGGCTCTATATCAGCCTTCTTTCCCTCATCTTCTCCAGTGGTAGCACCACTGCATGTAATTATGTTCACATTTGGACCATCATCTCACAACTAAGCTCTAACCATTTGTATATTATACATAGGTGTCTATTCTTGCTTCTCCTACATTTTAGCAATAAAAAAAGGAAAATATTCAATAACATGATCAAACTATCTACAAAACCTACAAGACTGTCACACAGGGTTCAGAAAGTCACGCGCATAGTGTCCAACATCTCCATAGTTATTTAAAATTAGTTTTCCTCTTCCATGACCTGCACCTCCACCTCTCCCTCCTCCCATACCTTTGGTTGGAGATCCACCATGCCAAGAGGAGGATGCTGGCGAAGATGTGTTGGCTTGCACTCTATAGAGGTTGGAATTATCTATCCTCAAATAAAAGGTGTGGCAGTGGTGCTCATCATGGACAACCGAAGAGCAGAACCTACACCATTGATGCTTCAATTCTGGTACATAACTTCCTAATCGAGGGAAATGGTTTGTGTCATTCCTTCCAGCCACTTGACAATAAACACACCATAGCGTAGGAGTACTACTCGGTCCTGCAGCGTCCCTGGGTTGTAATGGATTTGGTTCTCCTACTTCAATGTAGTCCTCAAGCAAGGTACACTGATATTTTATGTGACTAGAACCCCTTCAACATATACACCATACATTTGCACCAACTTCTTTCCCTCTGTCTCTACATAGGTTTTGAATATCCAAGTGCATCGCTTCTAACTGACTTTGGATTTGCAGAGTTCCAAATTGGTCATCAGTTCTGGGTGTGGCTTCCAACTCATAGCGACTTCAAGAGCCTTTGCTTGAGAACCAATTTTCTGTTGATTCATAGGGACACGCAGGTGTGGCAAGAGCATGGAAATAAACCATAATTAATTCTTCTTATCATCATCAATAAATCCTCCATCGCTGATAGTGTGCTTCAATCACTGATTAGCTTCCCAGACATATCCATTTAGTTCTTGTTGGATATCTTTCAGCTCTTTTAAAAATTGTGAGTAGGAATTTGGTTTTCTGAACTGCTACTTTAAGGCCTTCTTGATTTCATTGACAGGAGGATCAGTTTTCTAAGCGAGATATCCCATAAACCAGTCCAGTGCACGTCCTTCAAATTCCATGGCTAGTTGTGCCCTTTTGAATTTGACCAGCCCCAAAGCCCCTTGATTATGCATTTTTTAGGTGCAAGACTCAAAACTACAAAAATATACTAGATTATTTACTCAAAAATGAGGTCCTAAGGGACCCTGCTCTAACAGGAAGGGTCCATTAAGGATCATTTAGCATGGAGGCATGGGATATCTCACTCGTTTATAATGGATCTTAGTATTAATGTATAAATGTTTGTTGTGAATAGAATTGGATTGCTTGAGGGAAATCAATCTTTGGGAGGGAGGATTTGTAACATTCTCTTTTCTGATCTTGTCAAAATGGACAGAATCTATCCATGGTAATTATCATGGTATTTTCCCATAGTATGAGCCCATGGTATTTTCCTTTGTTCTTCGAAGGAAAATATTAAAATAAGGTCTCTAGATAATCCATCAAACATATAAAAGGGGATAGAAGCTAGGCATTTGGATCATCCAGAGTTTATCTATCTTTCATTTTTTCTTGAGAAATTGGCATGGCTAGTCCATGTTGATCCTAGGGACAAAAACCCCATAGGTGTGATTTTTTTGGTGGATCTATCCAGAGTCAAAAATTTTGCTTCAGTGTTTTTTTTCTCTTTTAATGAGTAGTCATGCATGCCATTGCAGGGGCTCTGATATTTTCGTATGGGCATGTACTATTTTCATCAGTTTATTAATATAAATAAATGGTTCATTTATTTTAGATCCCTTGTGTTATAGGTCAATTTGGGCACGATTCCTAATGACCTAGTTAAACTGGACATCATCCCTAGAACCAATGAATAGGGTCTATCATCCCCTATCATTTCAGTTGCTACATGCCCTAAGACAAAGAACAAGAACAAATCATCCATGACTTCCATTGCAAGGTTTCTAAGATTTGAAGAACATGTTATATCACCTATCATCTCACCAACATAGTCTCTCAAGGAGATAAGTGCACTGCATATGCAGATAACCCCACTCAAGAGTGCTTTGCAAAGTACTTCCTGACACTCAAGGCTGTGTTGGTCAAATTGGGAGTGAAATTCTCATTATATTGGAATCTCCACTTGGCCAGTGCCTTGTAGAAGAGTTCATATGTGTCAAACTTTGAATCCATGTGTCCATTTGACACCTTTGAGCTTGGGAACATGTCTTTCCTATTATTAGAAAGTTATTTATTGTGAAACTACCTTTAGCTCATCTATAAATTGAGCACAGATCCTAGTGCTTGAGAAGGAATAAGTCTGGTAGAGAAATTTTGTTGGATTCTCAATTGAGTGTTTTATTTGAGTGATATGGTGCTGGAGAGATGTTCATTGTGATGAGTCTGGGATGATGCTGGAGTTGGTGACATCAAATCAATTGTTGGTTGTAACCTCCAACTTCTATCTATTAAAAATTATTGTTGCTTACTTTCCCACATATGTATCTGTATAAGCTTATGTCTTTCATATTTGGATTCTTATCTGATGTATATATTTCATGTTTCATTTATTTAACTGATTAATGTGAATAGCCATCTATATATAGCAATATCTTTGTTGTTTAGTGTTCATACTTGCAGGAAATATTTTGAAAATCAAGCTTGGATTGAGCTACAACAAGAGCGACATAAGGAGAATAGGAAGCGCTTGGACTTCAAGTAAATTTCATGATCTATTCTGTGTGTCTTTTTACTGTTAGGAAAAGTATTTGCAAAGTTTGTAATTTGTTGTTCTAAATGAGCACCACATTTAGGGAATGTGTTTTATCTATAATCCATAATTCTGCATAAGAAATTGGCGACTCCGCTGGGGAGTTTACCCTTCATCCTTGGTGTGTTCGCCTCCGTTTATCCACCCAGTAGCATTTAATATTAAATATTAGATTTTTTAAAATCAAATTTGCATTAGAAGTGTGTTAAACATCTTGATTTTTGTTCTTTGCTGCTCCCAACGCACTGTTGAACAGGGCAAAGTGCTTTGTAGAGCCCTGTTTCCCTTTCAGGGGTGCGCTGCAATGCATTGTTTCCCCTTAGATATTGTGTTCCCCCTAAAGCCAACCAAATTCCCATTGAATTTGTCACCGCATTTTATTTCAGCCTTTTGTTTGATGTATTTTCAATAGCTTGATGCCTCATAAATACCAGTGACTTTACCTGAATCTTCCTCCTTTGAAAGAAACGTTTGTTCGATGTTTATTTAAAGTGTTTTTCTTTATCATTGACAAGTTAATTTCGTGGTATTTTAATTATTGTGTTAGATCCACTTTCTTTTTAAAAGGAAATCGTCGTTAAATTTTTCGTTTCCTATAGGAGAAACTGTAGTTAAAATCTTCATTTTTCCTAAAAAGAAAAATTGTTGTTCACTTCCTCATTTCTCAAAGTAAAAGGCATTTGTTTTTATTGATTTGATGTATTTAGTTTCCTTTTCTGCATTTATATTAAAGGGACTAAAAGAAAAACCCGCATTTTCATGTAGTGGATTGTGTGTTTCGCATAGGAACAAATTAGGAAAGTTGCATATTAGTTTGTGCTCTTTGTTGTTTGCTCTCAAATTGATTTCTCTTTCCCTCTAGTAGCTAGGATTTTAATTGAAGAAACCAAAATTGAAAATTTTCTTATCATTTTAGTTTGCATATTCGAAGTTTCCATCACATCATCGCAGTGAACCTTGAAAGGAAAATTGATAAACAAGATCAACTTAAAATTTACATCAATTTACCTAACAAAGCATTGGAACCATAATGATAACATTTAGAAGGTTTAGGCTAGAGACGTGTTCCGATGTCGTAAAACATAGCAAATGTTGTTAATTGTCTATGATATATTCCAAGTGTGATACCTCACTCCACGTACGTAAGTATATTGTAGCTCATCCATGTACTTTAAGGTATATCAAACAGTGTTATAGTATGAAAGGTATAAAGGGGTGCTCTCACTGTGGAGTTTCACATCAGACGATGCTAAGACAGACTTGGGCCTCCACGTACCTTTGGGTATATTTGGGAGGACAACTTTAGGTTGCTATCCATCAATAATGAACCGAGTTGGCTGCCTTTTAAATTGTGATACACTGAACACAGCATTCGGGAAGATTTCCTTCCCATACTTATTGGTTCACCAGGAGGTATTCTGTAGTCCACAGTTTCTTGGTAAACCTTTTGCCTAGCATTACCCTTTTATTTTGTTTTTTTTTTTTTGGTTAAAATGAATGACTCTGATCCGGATTTTATGCAGGAACGCAACAGAATAAACACATAACCATAAATACAGAGATGCAGCGGAAATAACACTTCATTTCATTAATATCAAATAACAGAAAGATGCTTACAGGCATAATGGAAATAAAATAGCTAGGGTGCTAGTAGCGAATCTCTGAGAAGAGATGTGATGGCTACCGACCTCTCAACTATGTTACAATGAGGCTCAAGGGCCTATTTATTGTTGAGAAACAATGTAGAATATGAAACGTCCAAAAACCTAACCGTAGGAGATGAGGCGCCAAAACTGTGGGCGCCCGTTTGGGTAAATTGGTGGTTCAACTTCCCGGGGGCATAACTTTGGCACCCGATCTCCGTTTGACGCGTTCAATAGCTCGTTAGAAAGATCTATCCGAGGACTACAGCTGTCGGGACAAATTTTATCAAAAAATTCGCTGGCGCTTTCATACCCAAAAAACGTCGTTTAGGGCCTCAAAACGGCTCCGGAAGTTCAGGACCCGAAAAACTGCTAAAAATAGTAAGTTATGCCGAAACTGAAAGACTGAAAGAGACAATGGTGGGGGGCCAAGTGGAATAGGTGGGTGGCCACCAATATCCACCCGGATCATTAAGCCCCCAAAACGGCTCCGAGAGTGGAGGACCCGAAAACCTGCTAAAAATAGTAAGTTGTGCTGAATGTGAAAATCTGCAAGAATTGATGGTGCTGGTCCAAATGGAATAGGTGGGTGGCCACCGATATCCACCCGGATCATTCCTCCCTCCTTAGGAAGCAATGGTCCCCATTGCATAGAGATCCTCCATGAGATGAGGCAAATTCTGTTGAACTGAGTATTAGATGTGTTGAAGATGTCATGGACCTGCGGGTGGACATGCTGGATGCGTTTAGTAAATTTGGTTTCTTTATCAGCCTCATACAGTACATGTTTGGATTCTGTATGTGTAGTTGCAGGATGTATGGAAACATCAGGTGGTGGTGCATTGGGAGTCAGATCAATGGAGTGCTTGTCCCGACAGTGTAGAGGAACCTCTATGAGTGAGGAGAAATTGTCATCGTATTCCTCCATGACTTTGTCCATCTGCTGCAGCCGTGAAAGGGAGCCTTGTTTCGAGGTTGTGGCCACAATATTCTTCTTTCCCTGTGAGCGAGTCGTAAGGAAAATGAATTTCCTGGTCTGGGAAACAATCTTACTGCGTTGTTTTGCAGTAGTCAAAGAGATGGCAGGAGGCTGTACTACCTCCGGTATCCTGTACAAGTTATTTCCCAAAGTAATAATAACAGCACGAGGCCTAGACTCATACACAGCATGTCGTCTCCATAAGTATGGTTGGCCCAATAATACATCAGCTACATCAAGAGGAGCAACATCACACAATACCTCATCCGTGAATGGCTTGATACCGTATGGAAGTCGGCACTGCTGGCGGATGCGGAGATCTCTCCCTGGGTGGAGCCACCCAATGGTATACGGTTGCGGGTGTGCTATGGTTGGTAGGCCGAGCCGCTTCACGACGTCTGCTGAAATGAGGTTCTTTTGGCTTCCGCTATCAACGAGAAACTGCAGCGGAGAACCCTTCACCCACATCTGCGACTGGAAGAGGCGGTCCCCCTCCTCTGGATCCTCTGGACCCTCCTTCTGGATCTTGGTGGTGGCAACAATGGCACTGGGATCCGCATCAATGATCTGCTTCCCTTTGTTATTACCTTTGTCTGGTTCTAACTCAGGATCAGAAAATGCATCTGATTCGGGTGCCTTTAGTTCAGCCACCAAAGATTGTTTGGCCCGACACTCGTTTGTGCTGTGAGTGGGGCTGTTATGAAATTCACACCACTTCCCTGTGTTCTTCTTTGGATTTGTGGTATTGTTCTGAGTCGCATTGCTTTGGCCTTGCCCCTTGTTCTTCGGTTCGGGGGCACCTTTCGGATTCGCAGATCCAAAGTCTCGCTTCTTTTGCTTAAATTTCTGCTCGATCTTGGCGGCATAGCGATATGCCGTGCCAAGCGATGTAATGTCGAGGAATTCCATTTCCTCCTGAATGTGTTTGTGCAGACAGCCGCGGTACTTGAGCACCAAATGTCTCTCTGAATCTTTAATACCCAACTTTGTGCGCAGGGTATGGAACAGATTCGTCAGTTCGTGCACATCTTGATCCTTTTGTTGCCGCAGCGTGGTCCATTGTATGTATTTGTCCTCATAGCTCCCCACAGGGTAATATTGTTCCTTGATGCCGTCTCGGAACGAATTCCAAGTTGGTACGGCCGAGAACAGAGAGGGTTCTGTCTGGTCCTTGTTCTCACAGTAGGTTTCCCACCAGTCCTTAACATGGGGGGTAGCTTTGAGGAGTGCAAAATAATCTTCTCCCGGTCTGAAAAGTCATGAACCGAGAAATATCCTTCTAACAGATTCAACCATCTATCTACGGCATCTGCGTCTATTTGACCCTCAAATATGGGAATGTCAAAATTTACTTGTACCTTAAAAGGAGTCGCGCCTCCAGAGTGGCTGCTGGATGCAGATGCGCCGCTGGTGGGTAGCCGTTGAAGGATTTGAGCAAAGTTATCCATCATCACGTTCCTTTGTCTTTCGAGGGCCTCCTCGAGCAATATTTTGATATTGATAGGATCTCCTGCTCCCTCGTCTTTCTTTTCTTCCGCCATGGGAGGTCTTCGGGGTTTGCGAGGCTGATCTTGCAAGGGTTCAACCAGATCGAGCCCTAACTCCTTATACCCTGACCGCGTTGGGGACATGCAAAGAAAAACAAAGAAAGAGCACACCGCTCTGATACCACTAATCTGGATTTGCGGTGAACGAACGTAACAAACACATAACCAATGGCTGCAGATGCAATGAACAACATCACTAGCTAATATCAAATACAACTAAAAGATGCTTACGTACATAATGGAAATAAAAATAGCTAGGTGTTGTGTAGCGACCTATTTGACATCTGGTGTAATAAGGCATTCTCATCGAATCGTTACAATGAGGCTCGAGGGCCTATTTATTGTTGAGAAACAATGTAGAATTTGAAACGTCCAAAAACCTAACCGTAGGAGATGAGGCGCCAAAACTGTGGGCGCCCGTTTGTGTAAATTGGTGGTTCAACTTCCCGGGGGCATAACTTTGGCACCCGATCTCCGTTTGACGCGTTCAATAGCTCGTTAGAAAGATCTATCCGAGGACTACAGCTGTCGGGACAAATTTTATCAGAAAATTCGTTGGCGCTTTCATACCCAAAAAACGTCGTTTAGGGCCTCAAAACGGCTCCGGAAGTTCAGGACCCGAAAAACTGCTAAAAATAGTAAGTTTTGTTGCAACTTGAAAATTGAAAGAACTGAAGATGGGGGTTCAAATGGAATAGGTGGGTGGCCACCAATATCCACCTGGATCATTAAGCCCCCAAAACGGCTCCGAGAGTGGAGGACCCGAAAACCTGCTAAAAATAGTAAGTTGTGCTGAATGTGAAAATCTGCAAGAATTGATGGTGCTGGTCCAAATGGAATAGGTGGGTGGCCACCGATATCCACCTGGATCAGACTCATTGTGGAAGAACAAAATCCTTTTCCCTGTCTTCACGTAGATTAGTATTGAAGCCACCTTTACCACCGTAAGTTACTCCTGGTCGGCAAAGGTGACATCACTCTACCGAAACCAGTACTATCAGTACCTCTGGTGAAGCATCATCTTCCCATATACCAGAGTCAGCACAAGTTGTTTCTACAAATCCTAGTTTGCCTACTGTTGTCAAGATAGATTCCTCACAGCAACTTGTGGTCACGATCCATCCAATTAGTGAGACCATACCTCCCGAACCCAACGTTGTTCAACTGGAAGTTGATCTAGATCCTGTTTCTTCTTTGCCATAAAATTTGATTCTCGAAGTCGAACAACCAAAATTTGTTCCTCCATTGGTCATCCCACAATTTTCTATAGCCATTGACTCTTCCATATCACATAGTCAACCTCCCAAAATATACTTTGGGCCTGATTGTGAAATACTTCCACCTGGTTTAATTTCAATTGAATAAATCCCACAAGATGAGACACCTTTAACTCCAACTCATTTTTGGTATGAGCTTTACCTGTATGAGTCTTTTCCTCAATCACCTTCTTCTGATTTTGCTGATCCTGTTTCACTTCTACTTCCCGTAGATTCTATATGGTATACATTGGGTCATTTGACCATATGGCTAAGATAACATCCCAGAATGAACCATCTATTTCAGATGCGACAACATCTACTATTGCTTCATCTTCAATGTTTTTCCATTAACTTCACCCATGCAATCATTTGGAATCCTATTTTGTTCCTCCCTTATGATTACTAAACAACTTGATCCTTTATTCATATCTTCAATCCAATATCAAGTTGGTCCCATCAGTTATTCCCCTTGGTGGCGAGTGATTTCACATAAATTACCCTTTGAAATTCCAAAATTCAATTAAAACCCTAGAGAAGACCCATCAACGCATGTTATAAATTATCATTTGTGGTGCTCATCAAGCTCCTTAAATGAACTCTGTTATACTACATCTTTTCTAGTGCACACTCTCTATTACAACTGCACAATGAGGATGGTTCTTTTATTGTGTCATCCTCGTTAAAAAATGAAGTTATTTCGTTTATTGTGTCAACGTCATTAAAAAATGAATCAGGTTTTGAGGTTAGTTATTTTTTATTGTGTCAAACTCGTTAAAAAATGAAACAAGTGCCTTTGAGGATATTTCTTTTATTGTGTCAACCTCATTAAAAAATGAAACATGCGATGAGCATAGTTCTTTTCCTGTGTCAAGCTCGTTAAAAAATGAAACAAATCCTCCCCTATAATGAAGCTTCATTCCATCCAGATATCAGTAACCAGTAATCTACTTAGGTGAATGAAATGAAACTTGAGGGGCCCCTTCTCTTGTAGGGATAATTCGACATGTGCTCTTGCAGGGGGCATTCAAAACATTCTTACCAATTGCACGTAATCAACAGCTGAATTTCAAGGGCAAAAACAGGTTCAGAGCTCCAAAATGAAAATGCTAACAATTGAATGGTAAAATGAATAGTAAAACTCTTTTTATTAGTCATTTGATTATTTGAAATGAATATTTATTGCTGTGACTATGGTTTTATTATATTCTTATCATGAAACAAGTATTTTTAATCCATTTGATGTTGTTCTGAATAGGTTTTACAACTGATGAACAGATTAATCGTGTAGATTTGTTTTAAAAAATGATTTGACCACAAAGCATACTTTCATCCTTACTTTTTGATCTTTGTTAAAAACGAAAAAGTATTTGAAGTGCACTTTTATCTCTTTTTTGAGCTTCTTTAATAGCGAAAAAGGAACCCCTAGAGTCTTTTTTTAGCTCTTTTTAGACTCCAATGATGTGAAAAGATTTCTGAGCACTTTTCTTTTCGAGCTCGTAAAAGTAAATGAATTGATATCTACTCACTATAAGTTTAACCCATTTCCGGACTGAGATAGATTATTTACGAAATTGATATTTACTCACTATAATTTTAACCCCTTTTCGGACTGAGATAGATTATTTACGAAAAAAGAATACCTTAGTTAAACATGATTAAAGAGGTTCTCTCAGATATTATTTTACACTTATTTGGATCCGAACGACAAATTTACGAAAAAAGTACTTATGGAGTTTTATTTCGTCCTCTTTTTCAAACTCTCTAAATATGAAAAAGGATTGAGTTGTTACTATCGTTAGGCTCATTAAAACATAAAATAGCAATGAGCTTTTGGATCATGGCAAGAATCAAGTTTCATTCATCTCTAGACTCGTTAAATTATTAAATAGTGATCATTGTTTGCCCAAAGGGTTGTGCTATAGATCAAGCATATGTTATCCTCCTCAAGCTTGTTAAAAAATATAGAGGTACTGGTTGACAAAGGACTGGGGAAAATTTTGGAAAGTGAATGGAATATTTTATGGTAGCAGGTCGCTCTTGAACATGACACTTCACTCCATCATCGTGACTGCTTGGGTTAGTTAATATTCTTGACGGTTCATTCATACCTATGTTTCATCATAACTTCACTTTAGTTTTGGGTCAATGCTACGAACTCATCTCAGTGTCACTGATATGTTCAAGAGAAGACATCTAGTGAATACTCATCCTTTTGCAATACTCATAAACCTTCATTCTCATGACATTCATCCCTAAACATTGCTATATCAAGTCATCCTTTGTCTCTGAAATAAGTAACTCTTGTTTCACAATAAAGTGGCTTCCTGTCAACATCAAATCATTATCTAGGAATTTCACTTAGAAACATCATATTCCAATGCCATGAGGCTTGTTACAACATCGAAAAGATCCTTGCTTATGGACTTTTGACCAAAAGATTTTCTTTTTCATTCGACATCAAATCATCTATTCACACCTTACAAAATGTACTGTAGTACCTTGAGGCCATTGACATTAATGGTGGTTCTCTCGCATTTGTTAAAAACTCACATCATTGGCTAGTAATCAAACGATGTCCTACCATGTTCGACTACAAATCATATATTCATATGGCTAGACTTGCACTCGAATGATCAAGTGAATGAGATAAGACGACCCCGAATCTAGTTTCATCCATCTGGGTTGCGATTTTAGGATTTTTGTACACATAATTTGTACAGTGACCTTACATACATATCGTCATTCGAACATGGGCCTATATCTGTGGGCATGTATTTATTGGGAAACATTCCAGTGTAGACGACTTTCTGCACTATGTACATGTAATTAGATATTTTATGTGATAAGCATGGGAATGCCTTCCTTCAGTAATTTGTGATAAATAGGATATATCATGATGTAATGTATTGTAATATTGATGCAGGTCACCATTCCACTTCATTTCCAGCCCATGATAGTGTAAATCATCTCATTCAAAAGTTATTGTTATTATTATCTGACTTCATGCTTTAGGGGGCAATATGTTATAAGTTAATTTGGGCACCATTCCCAATGACCTAGTTAAACTAGACATCATCCCTAGAACAAATGAATACGGTATATCATCCCCTATTTTTTTAGTTGCTACATGCCCTAAGACAAAGAAAATAAATAAATCATCCATGACTTTCATTGCAAGGTTTCCAATATTTTCAGTATATGTTATATCACCTACGAGCTCACCAACATAGTATCTCAAGGGGATAAGTGTGTTGCATATGTAGTTACCTCAATTCAAGGGTGCTCTATAAAGCACTTCCCGAAACTCAAGGGTGCGTTGGTCAATTGGGAGCGAAATTCTCATTGTTTTGGAATCTCCACTTGGTGAGTACCTTCTAGAAGAGTGCATATGTGTCAAGCTTCGAATCCATGTGTCCATTTGATACCTCTAAACTTGGGAACATGTCTTGCCTATTATTATAAAGTCATTGATTTTAAAACTCGGGAAAATTTTAAGGATGGACATTTATCTTAAAGTTTAAAAACTTGGCGAATCTTAGTAGTCCCCAATATGTGAATTGTAAATTTTTTGATGTTATTTTTGTAAAAATATTTAGTTTTGTAATCATTTTATATTAGTATATATACATTTTTGGTGATTTTTAGGGTAAAATATTTTTATACTATAAATTTTGGGCGAATCAAAGTTTTAAAAAAATGGGAATTGGCGAATCATTTTTTTGGAAAAAGCATACAAAATTAGCCCACCTGCAAATATTAGCCCCTAAAATTTTCCATGTTTAAAACTACCTCTAGCTCATCTATAAATTGAGCATATATCCTAGTGCTTGAGAAGGAAGAAATTTAGTGGAGAAATGCTAGTGGAATTTCAATTAAGGATTTGATTTGAGTGATATGCTGTTGGAGAGATGTTCATTGTGATGAGGTTGGGATGATACTGGAGATGGTGGCATCAAATCAATCACTGGTTGTAACCTCCCCTTCTATCGATTAATAAATATTGCTACTTACTTTCCCACATATGTATCTGTATAAGCTTCTATCTTTCATATTATAAGTTCTTATCTGATGTATATGGTTCATGTTTCATTGATCTAACTGAATAGCTTGAATATGCATCTGTATATTACAATCTCCTTGTTGTTTAGTGTTCATTCTTGCAGGAAATATTTTGGCGATCTAGCTTGGATTTGAAGCTACAAAAAGAGTGATAAAAGGAGAATAGGAGACACTTGAACCCCAAGTAGGTTTCTTGATCTATTATGTATGTCTATTTACTATTAGGAAAAATATCTGCAAAGTCTTTAACCTATTATTCTAAATGCATAGCACCACATTTAGGGAATAATGTTTTATTCGTAATTCATAATTCTGTATAAAAAATTTGAGACTCCCCTATCATTTCAGTTGCCACATCTTGTAAGGTAAATAACAAAGACAAATCATCCATGACTTCCATTGCAATGCTTCCAAGATTTGAAGTATATGTTATATCACCTATGAGCTCACCAACGCAGTCTCTCAAGGGGCTAAGTGTGTTGCATATGCAGTTACCTCCATTCAAGGGTTCTCTGCAAAGCACTTCCCAACACTCAAAGGTGCATTGGTCAATTGGGAGTGAAATTCTCATTGTTACAGAATCTCCACTTGGCCAGTGCCTTCTAAAAGAGTGCATATGTGTCAAACTTCAAATCCATGTGTCCATTTGATACCTCTAAGCTTGGGAACATGTCTTTCCTATTATTAGAAAGTCATTGATTGTAAAACTACCTTCATCTCATCTATAAATTGAGCACAGATCCTAGTGCTTGAGAAGGAATAAATTGAGTAGAGAAATGGTGGTGGAATTTCAATTAAGAATTTGATTTGAGTGATATGCTGCTGGAGAGATGCGCATTGTGATGAGGCTGGGATGATGCTAGAGATGGTGACATAAAATCAGTCGTTGGTTCTAACCTCCCATTCTATCCATTAATAAATATTTCTTCTCACTTTCCCACATATGTATCTGTATAAGCTTCTATCTTTCATATTATGAGTTCTTATTTGATGTATATGGTTCATGCTTCAATGGTTTAACTGAATAACTTGAATAGGCACCTGTATATTGAAATCTCTTTGTTTTTTAGTGTTCATTCTTATAGGAAATATTTCGTCGATCTAGCTTGGATTTGAAGCTACAGCAAGAGTGACAGAAGGAGAATAGGAAGTGCTTGGACCCCAAGTAGGTTTCTTGATCTATTTTGTGTGTCTATTTATTGTTAGGAAAAGTATCTGCAAAGTCTTTAATCTATTGTTCTAAATGCATAGCACCACATTTAAGGAAGAATGTTGTATTTGTAATACATAATTCCTCATAAAACCTTATGCTTTAAGTTTTGGCTTGTCAGGATGTCAATTAGAGCACTAAAATATACCATATCTATTGATTATTTAACTATTCGGGATCTTACAGAAGCAATAGAAATAAATGACACATGGGAGTTAGTGGACCTTCTGAAAGGTAAATAAGTCATTGGTGTCAAATGGGTCTAGAAGACCAAAAACAATGTTAGAGGAAAGATAGAAAGGCATAAATAAAGGTTCGTTGTCAAAGGATATAAAGAACAACATGAAAGAGACTATGAAAAGAAATTTACTCCAGTTGCAAGAATGGAAATAGTGTGCAGAACATTGTCAATAATTACACAACATATATGGAAGGCGTACCAAATAGATGTGAAGTCGTCATTCTTGAATGGGGTGCTAAAAGAGGAAGTATATGTAGAGCAGTCGTCGGGTTATGAGGTGCAAGACCAAGAAGACAAAGTGTATAGGTTGAAGAAATATCATTATGGGCTGAAGCAAGCACTGCACGCATGGTACAATAGGATAGATGCATATTTGTTGGATAATGGATTTGAGAAATGTGATGGTGAGCCTACTATCTACATCAAAGAGAGTGATTGTAAGCCTCTTATCTTTTTTTTATATTTAGATCATTTGATTTTCACTAGGAGTAATGACCCTCTCACTTTTTATTTCAAGGAAGTCATTAAAGTGAGTCTAAAATGACATTTTTAGGGTTGTTAAACTATTTTTTGGGCATATAAGTGAAGCAAACAAAAAACAGAATCATTATTTCTCAAGGAAAGTATGCCTCATATGTTTTGAAGAGGTTTAATATGCAAGACAACAAGGTTGCACCAAGTCAAATCATCATGGGGTTGAAATTAAGAAAAAATGACTATAACAACAAAAAATGTTGTAAGAGCAAGGGAGAGTGTAACAATAATGTCCATATGACATTATACAAAAGTATGTTTGGCCAGTTGATGTATTTAACAACAACTAGGCTTGATATAATGTATGTAGTGTGCTTGGTATCAAGATTCATGGAGATGCCAAAGGAGACACAATGGCATGCAACCAAAATAATACTAAGGTTTCTCCATGGAACAAAGTAATATGGTATTTTTTACACTACAGTAAGTGATTTCAAGCTAGTTGGTTACACTGACAATGATTGGGTAGGAAACATTGATGATAGAAAGTGCATGCCAGGCTATGTATTTCACATGGGTTCGGGAGCCATTTCATGGGATTTCAATAAGTAGCCAATAGTGTCATTGTCGACACTAGAAGCTGAAAATATCGTTGCAACAACACCAACATGTCAAGTTGTTTGGATGAAAATAATGTTGAAGGATTTATGCTAGGAACACGAAGGAACAACAACTTACTATGGAAAAAATTCAGCAATTGTATTGTCCAAGAATTATATTTTACACAAAAGGATCAAACACTTTAACACTAAGTATCATTGTGTTATAGATTTTATTAACAATGGAGATTTTTTCTACAGCACTGCAGGTCACAGGAGTAGTTCTAAGGCATATTCACAAAGTCGTTGGCAAGAGATAATTTTATTTGTCTGAGAAAAATTTTAGGCGTAGTGAACTTCGGTGGTTGTGATTAAAGATAGAGTGTTGGAAAATTACTCCCAACCAGTGCATTAAACGATTTACAACAACCATTTTTCAGAAAGTACACAAAAAGATCAAGAAAGCCATATTTTGGGGTAAGGAGAAGATTTTATTTATTAGTTGAAGGAATATCAAGTTAATGTTTTGCAGGCATGAGGATGTAGAGTTGGTGACTATGAAGCCTAGGTTGTTACTGTGCAATAAATAAAACCACATACAATTAATTTAATTGATTGTCTTCCCATACCTTGCTTTTAATTTTTTCCTTGTCAGGAAAAAGATAACTTGACCACACAAATCATATGAAGTTTCCTGATTTTTTTTTTTTTTTAAATTAAGGTAAAGACACAAGTCTTTTGAGAAGCAAAGATTTTTTTTTTTTATCCAAGAGAGAATTCGAGGAGGTCTACATACAAGAGAGAAAAATTGTAGAGAACTTACAGTTACAGTGTGTTACACTAGAATTGTTTCCCTGGTTGTTGTTACAGTGTGTTACAACACATAACCAGACATCAGTTACAATGTGTTAAATTTCTATTTTCACAACCGTGAATGAGATAAAGTCTCAATTTTAGATTTGCAATAGTTTTTGTCTCTTAAAAATATTAATACAGCCATATTTCTAGTTTTACCGTGCATCCTATGGTTTACATTGTTTACAGCATATTTTTACTATGTCATTACTATGTGTGCTTTTAATGTGCTTTTACTGCACATAAATCTGTGTCTTTATTCTCTGTTTCAAAAACAAACATTCGTCTAATACAGATATAATTAACAATATAGAATATATGCAAATATTTTTTCAGTTTCTCAGAGTCTTTCTAACTTTAATTTATTAAAAAAATATTTATGATAAGTTGTTTTCACGTTAATAGCTAATGGTTACGCTCCTCCATTACACAAAACATTTGTCAGTAACGTCTCCCATCCTCCTTCCCTCCTAGCTTATAAAATGGGGTTGGGGTTAGATTCACATTCCATTATCATATTCGATTTCTTTTGGATTGCAATTTCCTTAACCCAATTCAATGAAATACATAACTTCCTTATTCAATTAAATCATTTCTTGGTAGTAAGAGTCCTTATCTGGACTCAGGTAAATTTAATCGATTTCAAAAGAGTTTGGTAGTAAGAGTCGTTATCTGGACTCTGGTAAATTTAATCGATTTCCAAAGAGCTTGGGGAGGTTGAAATTATAACCTTCCAAGAAAAATAAAACACGAGACGTACATACAGGCTCAAAGCAATCCCTACAATAGTTGCTTCCTTTGTTGGCCAGACTTTAGTGGTGGCCTTCTTTGCTTCCCTTCTCTGCAAGTTTTATACATTTTGCACAATTACTTAATAGTTGAGTTAATCTATTAGTCCTTGTCACGCCTTTGTCAATTGTGACAAGGAAAAGTTTCAAGCATCTCCTATTTCTCTCACTGAAAAGATCAAATGGTTAAAATAGATTTTTTTGTCAAATCATAAAATTCTCAAATATAATGTTCTGGTTAATTTACATTTGATTCACGAATAGAACATTGAAATCATGTTTGTAATTTTAATACATCCAGCCATGGTCCTTTAAATGCATTTATGCATATGAAAGTGGTGGATAGAGCACGAGATTAGGATCACATAACAATAAGTCACTCTACAATAAAGTTGAACAAACCTCAACCATATCACCTCATATAAATAAATTAGCACAATTACATTTAATGTGGTTGATATACCCCGATAAGTCTATGTGAAATAGATTTACAACCACATTCACTAATATCTTTGGGCTCATAGACCTATATCCACCACCCACTACATTTATTTTACCAAAATGATCATTATATATTTATAAATATAATTAGCAATATATTTTATATATCTACTTATAATATATTAATAATATTAACTATATTCATACTCTATATATTAAAATATTATATATATATATATATATATATATATATATATATATATATATATATATATATATATATATATTATTTTAATAATTATAATATATAATAATAAAATATTATTAATTTTTTTCAATACATTTTTTCTCCCAAGGAAAAATCATAATTTTTATTAAATTTGAAAATTACATGTTGTAGATGCATTGCATATGCATTTTTTTTTACTGTGGTCACGTACATATAGTTCATCAAAATTCCCCATTGGGGTGTATATTAGAGTCTTATAATAACATAATTACAATAATTACAATATTTAAATCGGATATATCAAGACCTTCGTTCAATGTTGTCAAAAACTGTGAAAAACAGATCTGTTGGTCTTCAATATCACACAGATCTATAAAAGGACGGTGATAATAGCTAAAGTGTTGTGTGTCATTCTACTCCTCTATGTGCCAGATCCCCCTATATTGGATCGTTGCCTCCTTGGAAAGCTTGTCAGAAATGCTGTTGCGTTCCCTCTATATCTGACTACATGAGATAGATGAGAATTGATCATTCAAACGCAAAATATCTTCCAATATAGATTGTAGTGTGTGTACATCACATAATGCAGATTTGTTGAACCAGTTTATGATGATTTTAGAATCTCCAAATACTTGTAAGTGAAGGATGTTATGCTCTAATGCAAACTGAAGGAGATGACAGAGAGTAATTAGTTCAGCAAAGTTGTTTGTACCGGGTCCCAGACCCATCTTGATTTTGTAAGACTACTAATGAGAGAGGTGAAGAAGAGTGCCACCCCTACATCCCATGGGCTAAACAGATCCATCGAAAAAATCCCAAGGAATGTGGAAATTGATGGTCTCGAGAATGATGTTTCTAGGAGGTCTGGGAGGCTCGTCTTTGTGGATGCTAGAGTATCTAGATATAATGTTGGATGAAATCAAACACCAGTTTGGGGTACGATCTTTGAATATAGATGCATTCTTGGCTAGCCAGATGACCCAACAAATGAGTAGACAAAGGCATCTAGCTTTATTTGAAGAGGCAGAGTTCCACCAAAGCTTCCATGCCTCCCCTAAATTCAGGCCCTGCCAAATCATATTGATACCCAGATCTGTAGTGATAGATGACCAAAGCGCAATAGTGGATCTGCAGTGAAGGAGAAGGTGATCAATGGATTCAAAGTCATTTTTGTAGAGGGTACACCAAATGGGACCATGAATGGATTGTTTAAGAAGGTTATCCATGGTAGGTGTTATGTAGTTGAGTGAACACCACATAAAAATTATGGTGCATGGAGGAGCCTTGAGCTTCCAAATGAGATGCCACCACCAATCCTACCTTTGTGGGACATGATCCAGGTATATATGCAAGTATCCTTCCTTTGGAGTATAGATCCCAGATTTATTAGTGGCCCATATGATTTCATCATCCCGTGTACCAATGCGAATGTGAAATTCTTCTAGAGCTGATGTATAGATCTTCCAAGCATGTTGCATATACTGTGGAAGTCCGAGCTAATTGGGTTTTTTCCACCCTTGTGTAAAAAGGGATGTGGTATGTGGTTCCGCTATATGTGCTATATAACGAATTACCTTCTCAGATAGATGGTTTATAACACCAAGAGGGATAGAGTGTGCATTCCCACTGCCACACCAGGGATCAATGCCTATGCCTGCTTAATTCCCTGATTCGATTCTCTAGGAAAGGTCGTTTCTGATGTGTGGCAGAGATGTGATGACCACCTTCCAAATGGATGATATGTTGCGGAGATTCCAAGATGGTAGCCGGATCCAATCAATGATGTTCATTGGTCAGATGTACTTCATATAAGCCACATGTGTCCAGAGATTCTTGGGTATCATGATTGCCCATCCCATTTTTTCAGCAAGGTATTTTGCAAAGATGTCCATATTTTTGATACCCCATCCTCCCCACTTTTTGGGGAGGGCAATGTTGCCCCATTTTACCCATGCAAATTTTTGTCCCTCTCTATTGCCATTCCAGAGGAATCTACTGCAAATTCATTGAATGCGAGAGACAATGGCCTGAGGTATCGAAGCCAGGGACATCCAATAAATTGGAGTCGCTTCCAAAAAAGATTTAAGTAGAGTTAGCCGGCCAACCTGAGAAAACCATTTGTTGTTCCAAATGTTTTTTTCCAATTTGGCAATAAGCCAGCTCCAGTCTGCTATGCGATAGTCAGAGGGTTTCAGTCTAAACCCAAGATATTTGAGACCATCCTAAGGATTCAAGGAGGGGAAATGAAATCGATTAAGGGCTAGCCCTCTTTCCTGGGGGGATCATCAGTTGATAGTGATGGTCAATTTTAAAGCATTGCACACCATGCCTATGGCTATACTAAAATTTGCAAGAACGGCTGCAGAAGATAGGATATCACCTATAGATCCATTGAAAAAAATGAGGACGTCAACTACAAATAAAAAATGAGTGAGGGTGCATCCTTCAGCTATTTTGATGCTCTGCAGGCAACCTAGGTGTTTCTTGTTCATGATCAGTCTACTAAGAGCTTCCATTATGAGAATAAAAAGGAGGGGTGAGAGGGGGTAACCTTGACAAAGTCTTCTTTCTGAGCGGAAAAAAAGAGACGTAGAGCCATTGATGAGTAAACTAAAGGAAACATTGGTGATACAATACATGATCCATTTGATGAAATCGTAGGGGAAAACCAAGTGCGTGAGTATCATGAGAATGAAGAGCCAATTGACTTGGTCAAATACCTTTGCAAGATCTAGTTTGAGGATGATACTTTTGAGCTTTTTGTGTTTGATAGAGTGTAGCACCTCCTGAGTAGTGCCTATTGCTTCGTGAATCTAGCGATGGTGCAAAAAGGCGACTTGTTTAGGTGAAATGTGCTCAGAGAGAATGGGCTT
This sequence comes from Pinus albicaulis, assembly GCA_034641835.2. Classification (NCBI taxonomy): domain Eukaryota; kingdom Viridiplantae; phylum Streptophyta; class Pinopsida; order Pinales; family Pinaceae; genus Pinus; species Pinus albicaulis. The sequence goes on from CM076569.1 coordinate 357,885,189, forward strand.
GATACAATTTGCGATGATTTTGGCAATGATCTTATAAATGCAGTTGCAAAGGGAGGTTGGACGAAATTCGGAGAGATGTTGAGGATCATCAAATTTGGGGATAAGGGCAATGAATGTATAATTATAGGCATTGTATAATCTTATAGTAGTTCGACATTCTTCAACCAAGTTGAGGATGTCTAGTCCCATGATGTCGAAGAAAGCCAAGTAAAATTCAATGGGTCATCCATCAGGGACCAGGATCTTGTCTTTCTGGAACCATTTCAGAGTGTCCTCAAGTTATTGTAAAATGACAACTCTCATTAAATATTCTTCAGCATCCAATCCACAAATCGTGGAAATAATCTAGCCACTCTAATAATCTTAGCTAGATTTTTGTCATCAGGGGATTTACATAGGTCGTGGAAATGGTCTATTCCCATATGAGCCAGTTGATGGAAGTTATGAGCTTGATTACCCTATTGATCCGTTAGCGACCATATTGTGTTGATAGCTTTGCATCCATTCTCGAAATGGTAGAATAATTTGGAGTTCTCATCCACATATTTTAGCTAGATGGCTCTGCTTCGAAGACGTTGGCTCTCTTCTTTCTCTTCGATAATCCGGGATCGATCAGAGATTAGCTGAGAGAGTTGTGATCTATTATCTTTAGTGCATGCCCTAGACCTCAAGGTCATCTCAATCTCATCAATAGCCTTTTTGTTTTGTTCAGGGTGTCCTCATCCTTTTTCCTTTTGTCTCTGGCCCATGATTTTGTAAGATTCTTGATATCTTTCATCTTTGCAGCAAAATCAGATGAGGGTGAGGATGTAGGTGCAATAGGATGGGTAGTCCAATACTTTGATACAAGTTCAATGTACTCTAGATAGGCCTACCAAGTATCATTGAATTTGAACGATCTACAGGGCTTTCTTCAACCAGGAGCAAGTTCCAAATATATAGGAGAGTGATAGGAGATACCACCAGAGCCCACCCATTAATGATAAGATATGCCTGTGTTGGTGAGAGCTTCGTGTATCAAGAATATATCAAGCCTCTGGTCAAATGAGGCCTCCCCGGTCCTGTGATTTCTCCATGTGCGATGTAACTAGGGCATTGGAATGTCTATCAGATGGTGGGACTCAAGGATTTGTGCCATATCGGCAACCAGGGGGTCTGCATTCATGGGGTCCCCATGATTTAGCTAGTCCCAGAGAGAAATTGAGATCCCCACCTATGACAAGGTTCTGAGCTAATAAGAGGGAAGAGTTGAGAAGGTTGTGCCAGAAGGGTAAGCAGGATGAACAAGGAGCATATGTGTTTATGAGCCAGTATATTGATCCAAGATCAAATGAGAAGATTTCCACCTCGAGGAAACATTCCCCACCCCATTTATTCAGAATTCTTATGGACCTGGGGTTGGAACCAATTAATACACCTCCTGATCATCCTCGTGTGTCCAATGTCTGGAAGTTCCAGCTTGGACAGATAGCTTGGAGAGCATAGATGACATGTTTAGAGGAGTCGAGCATTTCTTGGAGAAAAATAATGTCTATAGGAGTGCAGTGCAATAATCTTCGTAGGGCCAATTTATTTTCAGGGTTGGCCAAGCCACGACAATTGAAGGATGGAATTTTCATGAGGTAACCATGGGTTGGGTTGTCTGCGCTCTAAGGACCCCTTCAAGTGTATTTTTTTTTCCCTCGACTATGTCCAATCCAGCTTATATTATAGCTTTTGGAAATATTAGAGTGTCGCCCTCGTCTAGGTTTAGTTCGGCTATGTTCTATCAGGCCAAGGCCACCAATCTCAGATGTGAGAGAATGTGAATGGGAGATGGATCGGAGCTGATAGGGATGAGAGATCAGGGCGTTCAAAGATAGTTCCAAGAGAGGGTGGGTGAGGGAAGGAGTAGGAATGGAAGGAGGGATCTCCGAAAAAATGGGATGGGAGGATGGGGCAGGACAAGTCACCAGATAGAAAGGGGAAGAGTGCAGGGAGGATGAAGTACATTGTGTGTTTGAAGAAACATATGCAGATGAGTTAATAAGAGAGATATGGATAGAGGATGAAGAGTTACCCGGAGCAAGCTTAGCCACAGCAGCCCTAGCCCTTGTCATCTGGGGGGCGCAAGGTCTAAGGGGAGCGGAGGTAGGCTTGGGTCTCGAAGTAGACTTCTTCCCTTTGTGTTGGTCCACAGCAAAATTGATGGGTGGGGGTGAATTCGGGCTCATCGTAGCCTGTATTTGATCCAAATTACCAGCTGGATATGAGCCTTTCAGGAGCAGGCATTCAATGTATAGATGCCCAACTTCATGACATCTATGGCATCTATAGGGGACCCCTTCATAATCGAGAATTTGTATTCTAATAAAATGCTTCTATCTCAGAGTGATTGCCTCCTCTAATCCATCGCTGGTATCCAGTTGTACCAATATCCTAGCCATGGTCATGATGCCAAAAGTGAGATAGGTTTTTCCATGATCCAAATAGGTGCCAAGAGTGTTGCAAATGTGCCTCATGATGTCCTCAAACCAGAAGTGAAGGGGTAGCCCTGGTAGCCTAACCCATATTGGACCTGCTCCAATTTTTTCTCTGTCGAGATCGAAAAGGGAGCTCTATCTTTTGACCATGACTGGTGCATGTTCAATATGCCACAGTTTCGATAGGACCCATGCAACCTGCTCTGCTCGATGGAATCAGAGAGCAAACCATCCACGAGGGAGGATGACCATCCAGGGAAGATCTTCCATGATAGGCCCCCATATCTCTTTCGTCCAGTTGCGTAAGCATGTGAGGTTGTATGTGCACCCCCTCACATGTCCCACTAAGACTTTGTGTATTGTGTCCATCACTTACCCATATGTAGCCCTGCCTCGAGGGTTAGGTCAAAATTTTGATTTCCTTTCTTGATGCAATTTGAGAATTTTTTTCCCTTGAGCGGAGGGTTTAAGATTTGATGGGCTAGGAGGGGGTTAGATCCACTATCAGTGGCTGTAGGATTTATATCATCAGGCGGTAGGGTTACATGCGAAGCATTAAATTAACCTGACGATGAGAGATCAGGTCTAGAAGGGGTCGTAGTCACCAGAGGCGCAGTCAAAAACTCAGGGGGCTGAGAGCTGGAGGGTTTGTGAGGAGGAGATAGAGATGTTCCTTGAAGGCAAGCAGAGAGGAATTTCAGTGAATCCGGTGAGAAAACAATCGAAACAGATGTCGACAAGGAGCTCAGAGGGAAAGTTGGGAGGTTAGTAGTCGAGAAAGGTAGAATATCAGAGGTTAGAGGCGGTTCAAAGAGGGGATGAGGGAGTGGAGGAGGAAAGTAGACTCCAACAGAAGCCGCCTCAAGAATTTTGAGGGCCAATAGGGAATGAGGTGGCACAGGATAGATGGGGGAACTCCAGATGTCAACACCCTTTGGCGGGTCCAGCGAGTAGTCTACCCCCTCATCTTCCATTGCTGGCACAGTTAAACCAAATAACCCATGCTTGTTGTTCATTTGTCACCGTAGGATCTGACTGAGGGAAATATAGAGAATCATGATGGAATAGGTGTGGTTGATTTTGGAGATGTGCCTGCACTAACCCTAACTCTTCGCAACCCTAAAACGAACAGAGAGACCTGATGTGCACGTGTGCATATTCTCCATGGAGGCTTCCACTTTCGCATCTTCCCCGATCTCATTGTTTGTAAGTCTTAAACTATTAACCTGCTGTTATGTCCCTATACTACTAGTGTACTCCCTTATTATGTTAGTGTAGTCCCCCTTATTGTTATTTTTGTACCCATGTAACCCCCATATTGTTATTATTATGCCCTTAAATTATTATTGTTATGTCGGCTAAGATTACATTGTGGCCCCACTAGGATTACATTGTGGCCCCATGGACTACTATATATATAAAGGAGGTTTTGTCATTTTTATCATCCAAGAATTGTTCATTTATGTAATGTATTGGAGGTTTCCCCATCAAAGTGGTTTATTTCTAAGGTGTTGATCTCTCTTTTCTTCTATTTCTAGAGCTAGTTTCACAACATTTGGTATGAGAGCTTTGGATTCTAGGGTTTCACTGCTCCAAACAGGTCATCGTGGCATTTGTGCTATAAAGTTTTTTCTACGAAGGTTCATAAGCTAAAAATTTTAGAGCGCAAAACTGAAATCTAGAGGAAAATTGTCGCAAAATTTTAGAGCTTGGTTCACAATAGTTTCAGAGATATGATATGTGGAAGTTAGGGTAGTTTGGAGGCTCCTGAATTTATCCTAAACAGGTCATCACGAAATGTTTTCTATAAAAAAAATTTTATCAGTGTTCAAAAGCTGAAATTTTGACAAAGCAAATCCAAAATCCCGAGGAACCTCCTGTAGAAATTTTAGATCTTGGTTTGCAATATTTATTGAGATATGATCTGTGGAATATTGGATTGTTTCAGGCTCCCAAATTTCATCTCAAGAGGTGACCGTGGGAAAAACGTCATAACTCTCTCTCTGAAAGTTGGATTGGGATTTTGTAAAAAGTGGCCACAATTAAACAGAATGTAGTTTTTGCCAAATCAATTTCAGAGCCAAAGGAGGAAACAGTGACACGTGGCAAGTCATACAATTTCTCTCTACTGAACCAGTCCATAATTAGGTCATTATGGGAGATTAGACATAACTTTCCCTTGAAGAATCCAAATCAGGTTAGACCTATGGCATTAGAAAGAGGATTTAGAGGGCTATCGCAGAGCCAAATTTTAGATATTAAATATCCAATATTAGAGAGATAATTCAGTTTCAATATCAAGCTCCTCAAAAGCAAGAAAAATGTGTGTATTTTTTTTTTTAAATTGCATAACATTTGTTTGAAAAAGTAGTTTGAAGTGATTCCAAGGGCATATTAAATAATTTTTATCAGTAGTGGGTTCTATAATGCCTCCAAACAATAATTCCATACCCATTAAGCCCTCAAAAATCTATACTATGATGCATGAAGAGGAATAATTGCAGTATGAGATATCAAAATTACGGTACCAAGTGCAACAAATTTCAATCTTATGAAGAGCAACTGAAGATGACATAGACGGTTTAAAAGAAGAAATGGAGGCTACGTTGGATGGTTTAAAGGATAAAATAAAAGATAATATGGATGATAAAGTAGTGGAATATCACATCATCCATCAACAACAAGTTCTCCAACTCTCAAAATATAACCTAACTTTGGTCCAGAATGAAATGAAACAACATGAAGATCAACATCACATCGAAAGAATTTTTGAAGTAGTCACAAAAACAAGAAGTCGATAAGTACGATCAATTTTAGAGTATCTCAACAAATGGAATAACTTTCCTGTAGAATATTCCACATGGGAGCATGAGAATTTTATATAGAAGCATCAAGAAATAATCAAGCATTGAGGACAACACTTGTTTGAAGGAGAGGGGCATGTTAGGTCCCTATATTACTAGTAGTCCCTTATTATGTAGTGTAGCCCCCCTTATTGTTATTGTTGTACCCTTGTAACCCCCATGTTGTTATTATTGTGCCCTTACATTATTATTGTTAGGTCAACTAGGATTATATTGTGGCCCCACTGGGATTACATTGTGGTCCCATGGACTCCTATATATAGAAAGGAGGTTTTTTCATTTGTATCATCCAAGAATTGTTCATTTATGTAATGTATTGGAGGTTTCCCCCCTTGAAGTGGCTGATTTCTAAGGTGTTTATCTCTCTTTTCTTCTATTTCTGAAGCTATTTTTATAACACCTACTAATTCATTTTTTATTTCTATTTTTTTTCAATACATTAATAGTTATAACTCAAATTATACTAAAATTAAAATATAACATAATACTAGTATTTTTTTCCTATTTATAATAAGTGTATATCTCTTACCAATATACCAAGGGATTATTAATATTATAATCCAAAAGAACTAATAAGCCCAAGGGTCTAATATTATAAACCCAAGGAATTGGTGAACCCAAGGGAAAAATATTAAAAAGCTAAGATATCAAGAAGCCCAAGGGATCCATGTTAAAAAGAGAAGAGATTAATAAAGCCTAGGAATTAATATTTTAAATACAAATGAATGATAAAATCACATGATTATTAATATTATAAACCAAAGAGAACAATCAACTTTAGGGATTGTTAATATTATAAACCCAATGAATTAAAAAACTTAAGGATTAATAAACCCAATGGATTTTTATTAAAAACAAAAGGAAATAATAAACCCAAGGGATCAATAAGGCCAAGGAATTAGTATTAAAAACACGGGAAATTAATAAACCCTAAGAATTAGTATTTTTAAACTCAAAAACCTAGGATATTAATAAACCATAATAATAAATATTTTAAACTCAAAAGATTAATAAACCCAAGGGATTATTAATATTATAAACTAAAAGAACGAGTAAATTCAAGGGTTTAAGATAATAAACCAAATGAATCGGTGAGCCCAATGGATAAATATTAAAAACCTACGGGGTCAATAAGGCCAAGGGATCAATATTCAAAATAAAAAAGACTAATAAACCCTAAGAATAAAGTTTTTAATCTCAAAAACCTAAGAAATTAATAAACCCTAATATTTTAATATTTTAAATTAAATAGATTAATAAACCGAGGACATTATTAATATTATAAACCAAAATATGTAATAAACCCAAGGGTTTAATATTATAAACCAAAGTAATTGGTGAACCCAAGGGATAAATATTAATATTATAAACCAAGAAATTAATAAACCCTTATAATTAATATTTTAAACTCAAGAGATTAATTAACCCTAAGAATTAAGATTTTAAACTCAAGAGATTATTAAACCCAACGGGTTATTAATATTATTAACAAAAAGAACTAATAAACCCAAGGGTTTGATATTACAAGCCAAAGAAATTGGTGAACCCAAGGGAAAAATATTGAAGACCTAAGGGATCAATAAGGCAAAGGATCAATATTAAAAGCACAAGAGAATAAAAAACCCCAAGATCTAATATTTTTAGCTCAAAAAGCTAGGAAATTAATAAACCCTAAGAATTAATATTTTTAACTCAAGAGATTCTAAGACCCAAGGGTGGTTTAATATTATAAATGAAAATAACTAATAAACCCAATGGTGTTATATTATAAATTCAAGGAATCGGTGAACCCAAGGGATAAATATTAAAAACCTAAGGGACCAATAAGTCGAAGGGATCAATATGAAAAGCATAAGATATTATTAAAGCCTACAAGTTAATATCTTAAACAAAATTGTTTGATAAACTCACATGATTATTAATATTATAAACTCAAGGGAATAATATTAAACCTAAGATATTAATATTATAAACCTCAAGTATATAAAAACCTTTAGATAAATACTATAAACCATAAAATAAACATGGTTGAGCATGCTTGATTTAAACAATGAGACAATTATTGTCATAATGCGACGTTGTATGAATAATGACCATGGTTTGCCATGGTAGATTTTCATATTGAGACAATATTTTTCATAATGTGACATTGGACCATGCATTAATATTAAAGTGTATATCTAATATTTAACGCCTAATATTACCAACCCAAATAATTAGAAACCTTAAGGGATTAATAAACCCTAATAACTAATATCTTAAACTCAAAACATAAGAAATGAATAAACCCTAAGAATTAATCATTTAAACTGAAGAGATTAATAAACCGAGGGGGTTATTAATATTATAAACCAAAAAACCTAATAAACCCAAGGGTTTAATATTATAAACCAAAGAAATTGGTAAACCCAAGGGATAAATATTAATAGTATAAACTCAGAAATTAATAAAGCATAAGAATTAATATTTTAAACTCAAAAAGTTAATAAACCCTAAGAACTAATATCTTAAACTCAAGATATTAATAAACCCAAGGGGTTATTAATATTATAAATCAAAATAAATAATAAACCCAAGGGTTTAATATTACAAACAAAAAGAATTGGTGAACCCAAGGGATAAATATTAAAGACCTAAGGGATCAATAAGGCCAAGGCATCAATATTAAAAACCCAAGAGTTCAATAAACCGTAAGAAACAATATTATGAACCAAAATATTATAATCCTTAATGTTATAAGTTCTAAATATTAAACACAATATTATAAACCCCAATATTAAACCCAAATATTATAAACCCAATAATAACCCTAATTATAAACCCTATATATTAGAATCTATATTATAACCCAACATATTACACCATAATGTAAATCATAATATTAAAACTCAAAAGACTAATAAACCCAACGGATTATTAATATTATAAACCAAAAGAACTAATAAACACAAGGGTTTAATATTATAAGCCAAAGGAATCAGTGAACCCAGGGGATAAATATTAAAAACCTATGGGATCAATATTAAAAACACAAAAGAATAATAAACCATAAGAATAAAAATTTTAAACTCAAAAACCTAAGAAATTAATAAACACTAATAATTAATATTTTAAATTAAATGGATTAATAAATCGATGACATTATTAATATTATAAACCAAAAGAATTAATAAACCCAAGAGTTTAATATTATAAACCAAAGTAATTGGTGAACCCAAGGGATAAATGTTAATATTACAAACAAAGAAATTAATAAACTCTAATAATTAATATTTTAAACTCAAAAGATTTTTAAACCCAATGGGTTATTAATATTATAAACAAAAAGAACTAATAAACCCAAGGGTTTGATATTATAAACTAAAGGAATTAGTGAACCCAAGGGAAAAATATTAAAGATCTAACGGATCAATAAGGCCAATAAATCAATATTAAAAACACAAGAGATTAAAAAAACCCTAAGAATTAATATTTTTAACTCAACAGATTCTAAGACCCAAGGGTGCTTTAATATTATAAATGAAAAGAACTAATAAACCCAAGGGTTTTATATTATAAACCCAAGGAACTGGAGAACCCAAGGGATAAATATTAAAAACCTAAGGGATCAATAAGGTGAAGGGATGAATATGAAAAACATAAGATATTAATAAAGTCTACAAATTAATATCTTAAACAAAAAGGTTTGATAAACTCACATGATTGTTAATATTATAAACTCAAGGGAATATTATTAAACCTAAGAGGTTAGAAATATAAACTTCAAGTATATAAAAACCTTTAGATAAATACTATAAATCGTAAAATAAATATGGTTGAGCATGCTTGATTTAAACATTGAGACAATTTTTGTCACAGTGCGACGTTGGAAGAAGAATGACTATGGTTTTCCATACTTGATTTTGATATTGAGACAATCTTTGTCACAATGTGACATTTGACCATGGAAAACCTTGATTGACTACAACTAACTATGATTAAAAATGGTAGCACATGGTTGATTTTTAGATTGAGACAATGTTTTTCATATTGTGACATTGGACCACGCATTAATATTAAAGTATATGTCTAATAATTAACTCCTAATATTACCAACCCAAAAAATTATAAAAATCAATGGATTAATAAACCCTAATAATTAATATCTTAAACTCAAAACCTAAGAAATGAATAAACCCTAAGAATTAATAATTTAAACTGAAGAGATTAATAAACCGAATGGATTACTAATATTATAAACGAAAAGAACTAATAAACGCAAGGGTTGAATATTATAAACCAAAGGAATTGGTGAACCCAAGGGATACATATTAATATTATAAACCAAGAAATTAATAAAGCATAAGAATTAATATTTTAAACTCAAGGGATTAATAAAACCTAAGAATTAATATCTTAATCTCAAGAGATTAATAAACCCAAGGGGTTGTTAATATTATAAACCAAAAGAAATAATAAACGCAAGGGTTTAATATTAAAAACCAAAGGAATTGGTGAACCCAAGGGATAAATATTGAAGACCTAAGGGGTCAATAAGGCCAAGGGATCAATATTAAAAACACAAAAGATCAATAAACCCTAAGAATCAATATTATGAACCGAAATATTATAATCCCCAATGTTATAAACTCTAAATATTAAACACAATATTATAAATCCTAATATTAAACCCAAATATTATAAGCCCAATATTAAACCCTAATTATAAACCCTATATATTAGAATCTATATTATAGCCCATCATATTATACCATAATGTAAATAATAATATTAAAAATCAAAAGATTAATAAACCCAAGGGATTATTAATATTAGAAACCAAAAGAAGAACATTTTACCCGATGAAGAACATGCTTTGATGGTGCTGGGTGGGAGAAGATGGGGTTTGAATGGCGAAGGGCGGGCGACTGCACAGGGTCTGCGCGCCTCTGCAAATTCAGATCAGGTCAGATGGATTCAGACGGGGCTACGTTCACAAGGAGATGAGGGTATCCTTCCTTTTGTTGCTGATGGGCTGTCGTTTATTGCATCTGAAGGCGGACATGTCAGAACGGTGGGTGGTAGTTTGTCAGGCAGAGAGGGAGCGGTTTCTTTGAAAAAGGGACTGTCCCTCTGCGCGAATGATGAATAGGATCTCGAGCTGTAGGGGAAGGGGGTGCCTCTTTATTCAAATGTGGTTGAAAGGGAGTGTGAAGTGGGCGATTATCAGAGAAATTATTGCTCTGCATATTTTCTGGATCAGGACCCTTCTGTGCTATTGGATAGAGGGGTGAATGGTTTCAGTGTAAAGGAGAGCGGGAGAGGTGTCACAAACTATTTAAGTCTGGAAGAATAGTGTGGGAAACCTGTCTCTGAAAACTCAAAAGAGACAGGCTCAAGCTATGTTAGGGAGGCTGGAGAGTCGAAGAAGGGGGGTAGAAAAAAGAAATGGATCAAAGTCAAAAGAGCAGAGATAAACTATGTTTTGGGTGAAGATATAAGATGGGAGCAGGTCTCTCATATGGCTAGCAGAACTCTTGTAGGAAGAGCCATGGGGAGGTATTTCATTCTGAAAATTTTTGTTGCTTGGGCTGAAGCAAACTGGAAAGCTGACCTTGGATATGTCCCGGAAGTGGTGTCCCTCACCAAGGGGTGGTTTGCTTTCAACTTTCTACTCCCTGAACATATCCAGTGGGTGATGCAACAGTGTTGGGCACTGTATCACTCTCCAATGCTCCTCAAACATTGGCACCCTCTCTTCGATGCTAGTAGGGAGAGGGTGGACTCTGTACCCTTGTGGGTTCGTATACCTGGATTGCCCCTTCATTATTGGAAAGAGGAACACTTGCGCGATATTGGTAATATGCTTGGGGTTTTTCTTGAGGCTGATCTTCCTTTCTTACAGACAAACCACAGGCGTGTTGCTCGAATTTTAGTGATGGTCAACATCAGAGAAGGTTTGGCTGAATCGTTGAATCTTAGGTGGGGGAAATATGTCATAAAGTAGATTCTGGACTATGAAAATGTCCCTTTCTGATGTCGTCGATGCCATGCATACGGACATCCTGCCTCTGAATGTGGCTTTTACACTCGACTTGAAAAAATACAGTGGGTAAGTCGCTCTGAGGTGGAACCAAGCTCGAGAGGGGATGGCTCTGGCCCTTCCATTGCACAGACTTTGTTCACTACGTCTCTTTCAGGCACCTCGAACCCTGCTACCAATGGATCCTGCAATCCGGTTGATTTGGGCGTCCAGGATTTGGGTGTGGAGTCTGTTCACCCATCTGGGCAGGAGACGCTCTCTCAGTTAACTGATGAAGGTTCGTTTCCTGTAGTGAAAGTCCATAGTCGTCACTATGGAGCGGACTTCTAGCTGAAGGATGACGACATGTTGAAGGTAGTTTTATCACTATTAACTTCTTCTCACATGGGATCTTATCCTTTTTCACCCAACATTAATATCTCTCTTAACTTGGTATCGAATTCAGTCTCGGCTGGTAAGGATGACTGTGGATTATTTCCTAATGTTGTTCCTATTTTTTCCCAGCCAGCTCTTCAAGAGAATGCTACTGTCTTTGATCCAGGTGATGGTTTTTTGGCTCCTTTGGAAACCTCTGTTCCTTTGGTCATGGGGTATAACCTGAGATCTAGTGCTAAAAAAGGTGCAGGGGGGTTTGGGAGGGGGAAATCCCCAGCAGCTGGGGGCAGGGGTAGGATCTCCTTCTTGGCGAGAGCTCAGGATCGAGCTATGATGGATGTACATGATGGGAGGAAGATTTCTATTGAGAGGGCGCTTAGAGCAAGACAATCCCTGAAGTCTGGTGTGTAATGAAGATCATGTCCTACAATTGCAGGGGATTGGCAGGACCCCAAAAGAAATTTGCTTTCCGGAGGATTATCGTTTTGGACTGTCCGGATTTAATACTGCTTCAAGAGACTTTAGGTGCAGGGTATGTGGTCAAAGCTAGGTTGGAAGGATGGTTGCCTGGTTGGATTTTTGAGACGTTGGATGTTAGAGGGAGGTCGGGTGGTTTGGCTATGGGATGGAATGAAAGAACAATCAAACCACTGAATTTCTGGGGTATGGAGTCGGTCCTAGGGTTAACTTTTCAGGCATTGGAGCTAGGTGAGATTTTTATTATTTTTAATATCTATGGTCCATATCAAGATCGGATCCCTTTTTGGGACTCCCTATTGGGTAACTCTCTACTCAAGGTGGCTCGGTAATTTTGGGAGGGGATCTGTACTTTTCTTTGGGCCAGTCTGAGGTCTAGGGTCCCCATGCTCATACTGATTCTTTTTCTGGGTACTTCACACAAAAAATGGTGGAGAATCATTTGCTCGATATTGAGCCCTTAAAGATGAAGCCCACTTGGAGGAACAATAGATGTGCTGAAGAAAGAATAGCGAAGAGACTTGATCGTTTCCTGGTGGCTGAGCAGATTGTGGACAGACCCTTTCAGATTAGACAGTGGGTTGGATGTGGGGGTGCTTCTGATAATTTTCCTATCTTCCTTGATTTTAAGAACGGGCCTAGACAACCTCCTAGTCCGTTAAAGTTTAACAATACCTGGCTTAGGGATGATTCTTTTAAAGCCCTTGTTCTTGCTAGGTGGATCCCTTATAGGGCTGATAGTACTCTTTCTGTGGCCTTTCATTTTGCTGAGAATTTTAAGTGTGTCAAGGAAGCTGTGAAGACATGGTCGGCTGCCAAGAGATTGAGGGAGGATTTGGATTTGAAACAGGTTGAAGAGGAACTTTGATTGATCTATGAGGGGATTGGAGGTGGGTTCCAAACACAAGAAGATAAAGATACCCTTGTTTCTCTTGAAAAAAGAAGGAATTCCCTCCTTATGGATAAGGAAGAATCTTGGAGGCTGAAAAGTAGGGCCACATGGTTGGCATGTGGGGATGATAATACAAAATTTTTTCATGCTTATGCTCGTGGTCAGAAGGCAGCTAATTCTATTTGGCATTTAAGAGATGGTCAAGGCGTTGAACATTCTACCTTTGAGGCTAAAGAAAAGCTGGGATTTGATCATTTTAAGGGTCTACTTAAGGCTCCAGCTCATGCTTCTCGTGTGAAGGTTATTAGAGTGGCTCAACTCTTCCCGAGATTTGTGGAGGGGGCAGATAACAGATCTTTGATGGCTGTGGTTTTGGAGAAGGAATTAAAGGAGGTTCTTCATAGCTTTCAAAAAGACAAAATTCCTGGGCCAAATGGATGGTCGATTGAATTTTTCTTGGCTCTTTATGATGTGTTAGGTGCTGATCTGCTAAAAGTAGTGGAGGATATCAGAATTTCTGGGAGGATTCCAGCTTGTTTTAATTCCACTTTCTTAGCTTTGATCCTGAAGGTGGATAACCCTCTTTCTTTGGCTGATTTTTGTCCAATCTCTCTCTGCAACTGTATTTATAAAGTGGTTGCCAAGGTGGTTGCGAGAAAACTCAAAAGCATTTTGTCTACCCATATCTCTGGGGAACAATTTGGTTTTCTGGATGGACGTCAAATTCATGAAGCAATCGGTACTGCTCAAGAAGTTCTCCACAGCATGAAGACCAAGAACCTCAAAGGGACTGTGCTGAAAATAGACCTCTCCAAAGCTTATGATCGGGTAAGCTGGTTATATATTCGTATGCTCTTGACACACCTTGGCTTTGGCATTGGTTTTATTAGATGGATCATGAGTTGTATCACAACTGTCTCTTTCTCTGTTTTGCTTAATGGGGCTGCATCTCCCTTTTTCCATGCTAAAAGGGGCCTACGCCAGGGCTGCCCCCTTTCTCCCCTTTTGTTTTTATTGGTTGCTGAGGGCTTGAGCAGAGCTCTTAAGGAGGCCAAGAGACAGGGCTCCTTGAAGGGCATTCAGGTTGCTCCTAATTTTTTCATCACTCATCTACTTTTTGTTGATGATGTTTTAATCTTCTGCTCTGGATCGGTGCGAGATGCTGTTACTCTTGGCGAGATTTTGGACATGTTTAGCAAGGCCACTGGTATGGAAGTGAATGTTGTGAAGTCATCCATAATTTCTCATTTTCTGAGGGAGGAGGAGAGGCATGAGTTTGAAAGGATTTTTCCTTATAACTCTATTGGTTTGAATGATGGGCTGACTTATTTGGGGTTCCACTTAAAATCCAATGATTATAGGAAATATGATTGGAGTTGGTTGCTGGAAAAGCTGGAAAAGCGCTTAAGAGTGTGGTGTCATAAATGGCTTTCTAGAGCCGGGCGCTTGACTCTTGTTAAGTCTGTATTAGAGGCTGTCCCGGTTTATTGGTTGTCTCTCTCTTGGATCCCAAAGGGTATTTTGGAGGCAGCCAGGAGGATTTGCTTTAGATTCCTTTGGAGTGGGAAGCAGGAATCTTTGGTGACCCCTTGGGCTCGGTGGGAGAAAATTGCAGTCCCTAAAGGGTTGGGTGGATGGGGACTGAAAAACATTTTTTTCTTTGCTCAGGCTCTTGTAGCAAAGGGTGGGTGGAGGCTCATCAAATCTGACAGCCTTTGGACTCAGGTGATGACTCAAAAATATATTTATCCTTTTTCTATTGTTGATAGGATAAGGAATCCAAGGAAATCCTCTACGGGTGGATCAGTGATTTGGAAGGCTCTAGTTAATTCCTTTTACATTCTGGAAACAATTCTGGCTTGGGATGTGGGTAGTGGCAGGAAGCTTCGGGTTGGTGAGGATCCTTGGATGGGAAGTTAACTTCAGCATCTTCTTCCCAGACGAACGGTTGAGGCCTTAAGGCAGAGGGGGATTACTTTTCTAGCTCAACTTGTTGATCCGGTTCGGAGAAGGCTGGGCATTCAGTCTTGGATATTGGCCTCGTCTTTGGGTCTGGAGATTATGGATGAGAGGGCTCTGGAAGATTATATAAGTGCATTAAAACAGGCTCATATTTTGCTTCAGGAGAGGGAGGATATGATTGTTTGGGATTTTGATTCGTCGGCGATCTATTCTCCTCGGGCTGGCTATACAAAACTCAGTGCTGGGGCTGTCTTGGGGGAAGAGTGGTGGTGGTGGAAGAAACTATGGAAACTAAATTTTCCTCCTAAGACTCGCATCTTTATGTGGTGTGTTCTTTAAAACAAAGTCCCCACCTGGGACGTTCTGCAACATAGATGTTTTCAGGGCCCTGGTTGGTGCTGTCTGTGTAATTCTGATGAAGAATCTGTAAACCACCTCTTCCTCAGTTGTCCCTTCATTAAAGGGGTGTGGTTGGAATGCACCAGGTCATTGGGTCTTCACTGCAGATGGGAGGGCTTATCTGTGTCACAAGCTTGGGATGCCTGGTGGGTATCTAATGCTGAGCAGAATCTAAAATCTCTGCCTCTTCTTGTGATTTGGGGTGTTTGGTTGGCATGCAACTGCTTACTTTTTGAGGGGATTGTCAGTACTCTTGTGTTCATTGGTGTCATGACTATAGGTCTGCACTCTTCTTTTCCTATCCATATTCATGCTGCCAATCAGAGGGAGGTCCCGCTGTTGGACATTGATAGGAGAGTTCCTTGGGGTTTTTTTGATGGGGCGATGCAGCAAATTTTTTGTGGTGGTGGGGCTTTGTTGTTTCTTTCTGAAGCACATTGGTTTGAGATCGCTGTTGAGCTTGGGGAAGGAACTAATAACAAGGCTGAACTGTTGAGCCTTAAAATCCTTTTGTTGTTTGCTGTGGAGAAAGGTTGCAGAAGGTTAAATTTCTATGGGGACTCCTTGAACGTGATTAATTGGATAAAAGGTTTTCAGCAATGCAGTGTGCACCATTTACAACATTTGCTCTGCTCTATTAGGGAGATCCTCTCTTCACTTGAATCTTTCTCCTGTCATCATATTTATCGAGAAAATAATGACATGGCAGATCGAGCTTCTAAGAAGGGGATCCAGCAGGACGTGGATTTCTGGAGGATTAGAGAACATCTGGATGGCGTTATCTCTGAATATTTTCATCTATCCTTATTTGATTGAGTGGCTACTGTGTTCTTTTTATTGACATGACAACATTTTGCCTACAGGAGGCATACTCTTGTTTTGCTGTGGGACGGAACTGTTTAACAGGCTCATTTTGTTATTGCTCTCGGGTTGCTCACACCTGGTGCATGCTGTCCTGTTTTATTTACTGTTGAAGAATGCACATTATCTGGTAATATTTCGGTTCTCTCAACTGAAGGGCTACTACAGAGGGCTAAACAGATTTTTTAATTGAAAAACAAAGTCTTCGGGTCCCCTGTGTGGTGCTTTAGACAATTTTTATGCGTCTTTTCTGTTGGATGCTTCCAGATTGGTACGTTGGAATGACTGAGCAATATCTGGTCCCTTGTTGAGCAGTTGAAATTTTTATTATTGGTAGTGGATCTTGCTGGATTGTTTGTAGTAGAGCAGTGATTTTTTCTTTCTTGATCAGCTTTATCCAAAGGGGCTTTTGAACAGTTTATCACTTATGAACAGCTTGTATAAGCCAGTTTTTCGATTTCTGAAATGGCATGTTTACACTCTGCATCTGAATTTTGTAAAAAAACTCTTGGGTTTGTCTCTCTTGAACACACATCTATGTGTTTCTCAATGTAATTTTGTACTCACCTGTAGTAATAAAATTATGCTTTTTTTTCGAGGAAAAAAAAATATTAGAAACCAAAAGGACTAATAAATGCAAGGGTTTAATATTACAAACCAAAGGAATCCGTGAACCCAGTGGATAAATATTAACAGCCTAGAGAATCGATAAGCCCAAGGGATCAATATTAAAAACACAAAAGATTAATAAACCCTAAGAATAAATTTTTTAAACTCAAAAACCTAAGAAATTAATAAACCATAATAATTAGTATTTTAAAAATCAAGATATTTACAAATCCTAAGAATTAATATTTTAAACTCAAGAGATTAATAAACACAAGAGTTTATTAATATTATAAACAAAAGGAACTAATAACACCAAGGGTTTGATATTACAAACCAAAGGAATTGGTGAACCCGCAAGAAAAATATTAAAGACCTAATGGATAAATAAGGCTAAGGGATCAATATTAACAACACAAGAGATTAAGAAAGTCTAAGAATTAATATTTTTAACTCAAAAACCTAAGAAATTAATAAACCCCAAGAATTAATATTTTTAACTCAAGAAATTTTAAGACCCAAGGGTTGTCTAATATTATAAACAAAAAGAAATAATAAATCCAAGGGTTTTATATTATGAACCCAAGGGATAAATATTAAAAACCTAAGGGATCAATAAGGTGAAAGGATCGATATGAAAAACTGAAAATATTAATAAAGCCTACACATTAATATCTTAAAAAAAAAGGTTTGATAAACTCACATGATTATTAATATAATTAAATCAAGGGAATAATATTAAACCTAAGAGATTAATATTATAAACCTCAAGTATATAAAAACATTTAGATAAATACTATAAACCGTAAAATAAACATGGTTGAGCTTGCTTGACTTAAACATTGAGACAATTGTTGTCACAATGTGATGTTGGATGAAGAATGACCATGGTTTTCCATGGTTGATTTTCATATTGAGACAATATTTGCACAATGTGACATTTGACCATGGAAGACCTTGATTGACTATGACAAACTATGATTAACAATGGTAACCCATGGTTGATTTTCATGTTGAGACAATGTTTTTCATAATGTGACATTGGACCATGCATTAATATTAAAGTGTATGTATACTATCGAACGCCTAATATTACCAATCCAAAGGATTAGAAAACTCAAGGGATTAATAAACCCTAATAATAATATCTTAATCTCAAAACCTAAGAAATTAATAAACCCTAAGAATTAATAGTTTAAACTGAAGAGATTAATAAACCGAAGGGATTATTAATATTATAAACCAAAAGAACTAATAAACCTAAGGGTTAATATTATAAACCAAAGGAATTGATGAACCGAGGGGATACATATTAATATTTTAAACCAAGAAATTAATAAAGAATAAGAATTAATATTTTAAACTCAAGAGATTAATAAACCCTAAGAATTAATATCTTAAACTCAAGAGATTAATAAACCCAAGGGGTTATTAATATTATAAACCAAAAGAACTAATAAACGCAAGGGTTTAATATTAAAAACCAAAGGAATTGGTGAACCAAAGGGATATATATTAAAGACCTAAGGGGTCAATAAGGGCAACGGATCAACATTAAAAACACAAGAGATCAATAAACCCTAAGAATCAATATTATGAACCGAAATATTATAGTCCCCAATGTTATAAACTCTAAATATTAAACACAATATTATAAACACTAATATTAAACCCAAATATTATAAACTCAATAGTAAACCCTAATTATAAACCCTATATATTAGAATCTATATTATAACCCATCATATTATACCATAATGTAAATAATAATATTAAAACTCAAAATATTAATAAACCCATGGGATTATTAATATTAGAAATCAAAAGGACTAATAAACACAAGGGTTTAATATTATAAACCAAAGGAATCCGTGAACCCAGTGGATAAATATTAAAAACCTACAGAATCAATAAGACCAAGGGATCAATATTAAAAACAAAAAATATTAATAAACCCTAAGAATAAATTTTTTAAACTCAAAAACCTAAGAAATTAATAAACCCTAATAATTAGTATTTTAAAAATCAGGATATTTACAAATTATAAGAATTAATATTTTAAACTCAAGAGATTAATAAACCCAAGCGTTTATTAATATTATGAACAAAAAGAACAAATAACACCAAGGGTTTGATATTACAAACCAAAGGAATTGGTGAACCTGCAAGAAAAATATTAAAGACCTAATGGATCAATAAGGCCAAGGGATCAATATTAACAACAAAAGAGATTAAGAAAGTCTAAGAATTAATATTTTTAACTCAAAAACCTAAGAAATTAATAAACCCCAAGAATTAATATTTTTAACTCAAGAAATTTTAAGACCCAAGAGTTGTCTAATATTATAAGCAAAAAGAACTAATAAAACCAAAGGTTTTATATTATGAACCCAAGGAATTGGTGAACCCAAGGGATAAATATTAAAAACTTAAGGGATCAACAAGGCGAAAGGATCAATATGAAAAACTGAAGAGATTAATAAAGCCTACAAATTAATATCTTAAAGAAAAAGGTTTGATAAACACACATGATTATTAATATAATTAACTCAAGGGAATAATATTAAACCTAAGAGATTAATATTATAAACCTCAAGTATATAAAAACATTTAGATAAATACGATAAACCGTAAAATAAACATGGTTGAGCATGCTTGATTTAAACATTGACACAATTGTTGTCACATTGCGATGTTGGACGAAGAATGACCATGGTTTTCCATGGTCGATTTTCATATTGAGACAATATTTGCACAATGTGACATTTGACCATGGAAGACCTTGATTGACTACGAATAACTATGATTAACAATGGTAACCCATGGTTGATTTCATAATGAGACAATGTTTTTCATAATGTGACATTGGACCATGCATTAATATTAAAGTGTACGAATAATATATGACGCCTAATATTATCAACCCAAAGAATTAGAAAACTCAAGGGATTAATAAACCCTAGAATTAATATCTTAAACTAAAAACCTAAGAAAATAATAAACCCTGCGAATTAATAATTTATACTCAAGAGATTAATAAATCGAAGAGATTATTAATCTTATAAACCAAAAGAACTAATAAACCCAAGGGATTAATATTATAAACTAAAGGAGTTGGTGAACCCAAGGGATAAATATTAATATTATAAACCAATAAATTAATAAATCATAAGAATTAATATTTTAAACTCAAGAGATTAATAAACCATAAGAATTAATATTTTAAACTCAAGAGATTAATAAACTCAAGAGTTTATTAATATTATAAACCAAAAGAACTAATAAACCCAAGGGTTTAATATTACAAACCAAAGGAACTCGTGAACCCAAGGGATAAATATTAAATACCTAAGGGATCAATAAGGCCAAGGGATCAATATTAAAAACACAAGTGATCAATAAACCCTAAGAATCAATATTATGAACCGAAATATTATAATCTCCAATGTTATAAACTCTGAATATTAAACACAATATTATAGGCCCTAATATTAAACCCAAATATTATAAACTCAATATTAAATTCTAATTATAAACCCTATAGATTAGAATCTATATTATAACCCAACATATTACGCCATAATATAAATCATAATATTAAAACCAAATATTATAAGCCTTATATATATTAAACCCTCAACATTATAAACTCTAATATTAAAACAAATATTATAAGTCTTATTATTAAACCCAGTAATATAAACCTAAATAATATAAAAATTAATATTATACCCAATTATTACAAACCCTCATCTTATAAACAACAAATATTATAATCCCAAATGTTAATTGTGATTTATCATG
This sequence comes from Pinus albicaulis, assembly GCA_034641835.2. Taxonomy (NCBI): domain Eukaryota; kingdom Viridiplantae; phylum Streptophyta; class Pinopsida; order Pinales; family Pinaceae; genus Pinus; species Pinus albicaulis. The sequence continues at coordinate 357,905,913 of CM076569.1, forward strand.
GTTGACAGTAGAGACATTGTCTATGCTTGACTAAATTTAGCCATGATTAACAATGATTTACCATGGTTCATTGTAGAGATATGGATTAACCATGAATAGGGAATTGTACCATATTCAACCACAAATATTTGCATTGTTCACAATGGATGAGCATAATAAGGCATAGAGACCTTGGCTAACCATGTTTGACCATTATAACAATCGTTGGCTATGTGATCCAGGTGGATATTGGTGGCCACCCGCCTATTCCACTTGGGCCCCCAGCATTGTCTCTTTCAGTTTTTTAGTTTTGGCATAACTTACTATTTTTAGCAGTTTTTCGGGTCCTGAACTTCCGGAGCCGTTTTGAGGCCCTAAACGACGTTTTTTGGGTATGACTTTTGTTGTGATTTGATCATCAAATCGTCACAAAAGTTGTATTCCTCGGATAGAGCTTTCTAATGATGTATCATGTGCGTTAAACGGAGATAGTATGCCAAAGTTACGTCCCTGGGAAGTTGAAACACCAATTTACCCAAACGGGGCCCATAGTTTTGGTGCTTCATCTCCTGTACAGGGCTTTTGGACAGGTCTTCCATTATTTCTGGGCTTACAAGTAGGCCTCTGAGTCCATTTATAAATCTCCCCAGAGGCATGTAGCCGCCACATCTCTTCTCGCAGATACCACGTTGCCCCAGCTAGTTTTATTTCCATTCGTCCGTAATTTCATTTCGCTGATATTAATGAAATGGCTAAAGAGTCACTGCATTCTGTTAGTTTATGGCGATGTTATCTCCGTTGCGTCTCGCATAAATCCTGGGACGTTGGTATCGTAGGCTGTGTCTGTTTCTCGATCCTTTTTGCATGTCCCAACGAGTGTCGGGGTATACAGAGCCATAGGGCTTGATCTCGGTGGAACCTTTGCAAGATTAGCCTCGCAAACCTCGACGGATGCCCATGGGGGACTAAAAGAAAGATGAGGGAGCAGGAGATACTATCAAAATATTGCTCGAGGAGGCCTTAAAAAAACAAAGGAACACGATGATGGATAAATTTTCCCAGAGCCTTCAACGACTAACCACCGGCGGCGCATCTGCATCCAACAGCCACTCTGGAGGCGCGACTCCCTTTAAGGTACAAGTAAACTTTGACATTCTCATATTTGAGTGTCAAATAGATTCAGTATTATAGATAGATGGTTGAATCCATACAGAAGGATATTTTTCTCGTTCATGCCTTTTCAGACGGGGAGAAGATTATTTTTGCACCTCAAAGCCAAATTTCATGTTAAGGATCGTGGGAAAACCCACCGTGGAGAACAAGGACCGCACAGAACCTCTCCGTTCTCGGCCGTACCAACTTGAATTCTTCCTTTCAGACGCCGTCATGGAACGTACTATCCCGTGGGGAGCTATGAGGACAAGTACATACAATGGACCACGCTCGCGACAACAAAGGATCAAGATGTGCACGAGCTCTTATTGCACCGTTCCATACCGCACAAAGTTGGGTATCAAAGATTCAGTAGAAACATTTGAAGCAAGTATCACAAACTTGTTCCGCACAAGACATTCAGAGGAAATGAGTTCCTCGACATCCTCTGGTACTAAGATAATTGGGTATGCTGCCAAGATTGAGCAGAAATTCAAACAGAAGAAGCGAGACTTTGGATCTGTGAATCAAAAGCAAGGAAAAGGTGCTTCCAAACCGTAGAACAAAAGACAGAGCCAAGGCATGGCGACTAAAGACAACCCACCAAAGCCACAAGAAAAGAACAACACCGTAAAGCAAAAGAAGGACACGAGAAAGTGGTGTGAGTTCCATAAGAGCTCCACTCACAACACAAGTGACTGTCGGGCCAAGCAGTCGCTAGTGGCCGAGATGAGGGCTTCTGAGTCAGATGCATGCTCTGACTCCGAATCAGAACCTAAAGGGAAGAAAGGAACAGACATTGGGGCGGAGCCCAACGCGAACGTTGCTACGTACAAAGGTCCGTGTAGAACAACCCAAGATCTGTGAGGAGATGGAACGTCTCTTCCACTCCCGCATGTGGGTAAAGGGTTCTCCGTACGCTCATTGCTCTACAACGGGGAGCCAAACTCACTATATGTGACGTCGTGAAGCGGCGCAATATTTAAGCGACTACTACCACCCACATCCATACACCATCGTGTTTACCGCAACAGACCTTAGCCAACAAGAGCACCCTTCCTGCGCATCAAGCCCTTCACGGATGAGGTATTATGTGACGTTGCTCCTATTGATGTTTATGATGTATTATTAGGACAACCATACTTGTGGAACTGTCATGTTGTGTATGAGTCTCGCCCTCGCATTGTTATTTTTACTTTGGGAAATAAGTTGTACAGGATACCAAAGGTACCACCTCCTGCCGCTATCTCTTTGTTTACTGCAAAATAATGCAGTAAGCTCATTTCCCAAACCAGGAAATTTGTTTTCCTGATGATCCGCTCCTAGGGCAAGAAGAAGACTGTGGCCACGACCTCTAAACAAGGCTCCTCTACACGCCAACAACAAATGGACAAGGTTGTGGAGGAGTACGAGGACATCTTCACCTCACCCACAGGGGTTCCTCTGCACTGCCAGGTCAAGCACCTGATTGATCTGACCCCAGGTGCGCCGCTACCCAATGGACCGATCTATCGACGCTCTGTTCTGGAAAATGATGAAATCAAGAGGCAGATTTAGGAGCTGTTGCAGAAAGGTCACATCAGACCAAGTTCATCGCCCCGTGGGAGCCCGATCGTGTTGGTACATAAGAAGGATGGGACGTGGAGACTCTGTATTGACTATCGCACCTAACAAGATCACCGTCTCAATAGGGTACCTAATCCTACTCTGACACATGACCTTTTGGACCAACCCAAGGTAAAAATATCGGCGGAAGGTCGACTCCAAGCTCCCAACAGTACCAATCAAACTCTTCCATGTGTGGAAGATCTGGCCGTGCTAAGGAAGGCCTTTTTGAATGGTTGGTCATGCCTTTCGGGTTGACGAATGCTCCCGCAACCTTCATGAGGATGATGGACGACATCTTGCGGCCATTCACCAACTCGTTCGTAGTGGTGTACTTGGATGACATTTTGATCTTCAACAAGACTTGGGAAGAGCACCTTCATCACATCCGACAAGTCCTCCAAACACTGCGGCAACACAATTTGTGTGCCAATTTGGAGAAGTGCACGTTTGGCATGACCCAGGTTCAATATCTGGGATACATTATTGATGAAAAGGGGGTGCATGTGGATCCAGCCAAGATCCAAGTCATTCGGGATTGGCCAGCCCCGACTACTATAACAGAGCTTCGCAGTTTTCTGGGTCTTGCTAATTTCTACCGTAGATTCGTGTTGGGATTCTCTGATATCACTTGGCCCTTGAGTCAAATCACCAAAGGAGGAGCGAGAGAAAAATTAGTCGAACCTCATCAAGGCGTTCAAAGAATTGAAAAATCGCCTCCGTTCGCCCCGGCTCACCTTACCAGACGGCAGCAATTGCTTCGAGTTCGAGATGTATTCTCGACCATGCTATCGCGCTCATCGTCGTGGACATTCAAAGGGCATATCACAGTTGGGAGACATTAAACCGAGACAGTCATAAGAGTCCTACCTATGACAAAGAAATGTATTCCATTGTGCAAGCCCTGCCGACAATGGAAGCATTGGCGGGATTGGGGGAAGGAAAAATCATCCACAATGTACCCCACTTCAGCTCATACACAAGAAAAGTCAGTAAAATGATCGCCATCAGAAGTGGTCCACATATCCGCAACAGTTTCATTTGAACATCAAGTACAAGAAGGGTAGCACCAATAATGTTGCAGACTGCCTCAGCCGACCACCGATCGTGGCGCTCACCACCGTGCTCAACTCTTGTGGGCACGAGACTTCTGAGTGGCCGCTCCTCTATGAGAGTGACCCAGAATTCGGCCACACTTACAAGGCACTCTTGGGGGGCACGCAAGTTCCAAATTTTCACCTCCAAGATGCACTTTTATGTCACCTGGGACAACTTTGTGTTCCTTCAAGCGAGCGTGCCAAGATGATATGGGAAGCACACTACAGTCGAGTCGCTGGGCATTTCGGGGTCGAGAAAACAGTAGCAATACTACAGAAGTATTTCTATTGGCCGAACCTTCGAAAGGATGTCGAGAAGCACATCAGATCCTGCACTGCTTGTGCCATTGCCAACCCGACCATCAAGAAGCAAGGCCTATATACTCCTCTACCTACCCCTAGTCGACCTTGGGAATCCATCTCCATGGATTACATGTCGGGCCTGCCTTCTACTAAGCAGGGAAATGACTGTGTTTTTGTGGTCGTCGACAGATTCTCGAAGATGGCCATTATGGCGCCCTGCAAGAAGAATATCACAGTAGAAGCCACTGCTAAACTCTTCTTTGAACGAGTGTGGGTGCACTTTGGGATCCCACAGTCTATCATATCAGATCGGGATAGCAGGTTCCTCAGCACATTTTGGTCCAGCCTCTGGTCGATGTTGGATACCAAGCTCACCAAGTCCACGGCTTTCCATCCCCAAACAGATGGCCAGACAGAGGTCGTCAACAGAATGATTGTACACATTCTGCGCATGTACAATTCAAAGCATCCACGCACATGGGATGAGAGCCTCCCTTATGTACAACATAGTTATAACCGGGCTCTCCACAGTTCAATTGGCCATAGCCCCTTTCAGGTGGGCTTGGGATTCCAGCCACTATGTCCCATTGACATAGCCATGCCGTTTGCAGCTGCTCAGGCCGATTCAGCTCATGTCCAGTCTGAAGTGGACAAAGCAAGTAGCTTCATCGAGCGCATTCAACACATCCGCCAACAGGTTCATGATATATTGGACAGAGCCAATGCGAAGTACAAGCAGCGCCATGATCAACACCGGGTGCCACACAACTTCCATGTGGGCGACAAAGTATGGCTACATTTGCAGAAGGAGCGCCTCACTGGACCCCACCGCAAGCTTCGCCCGCTCCGATACGGGCCGTACACCATCACCAAGGTTGTAGGTAACAATGCCTTCGAGCTCAGTATTCCACCATTCCTTGGTCTGCACCCAGTCTTCAATGTGGATCGCCTTCGTCCTTACTTCCCACCTCTACTGGACACCTCGGACATTGCAGAACAACTCACACCACCTGAGTTAAATCCAGACTGCATGGAACAGGCCACCACAGATTGCATCATGGACATGCAAATCAAGAACACTCGCCAGCAGAAGATCCAACTATATCGGGTTGTCAAAGCTGGCCAACTCCTGCACCAGGGAAAGTGGTTCACCAGGGACCAAGTTCAGCAGAAATTTCCTCATCTCATGGAGGAACTTAACACAATGGGGACCATTGCTTCCTAAGGGGGGAGGAATGATCCAGGTGGATATTGGCGGCCACCCGCCTATTCCACTTGGGCCCCCACCATTGTCTCTTTCAGTTTTTCAGTTTCGGCATAACTTACTATTTTTAGCAGTTTTTCGGGTCCTGAACTTCCGGAGCCGTTTTGAGGCCCTAAACGACATTTTTTGGGCATCGTTTTACCAGTGAATTTCATGGAATGAAATTCATCCCGAAAGTTGTGGTCCTCGGACAGAGCTTTCTAATGATGTATCATGTGCGTCAAATGGAGATAGTAGGCCAAAGTTACGTCCCTGGGAAGTTGAAACACCAATTTACCCAAACGGGGCCCATAGTTTTGGCACTTCATCTCCTAGGGGTTAGGTTTTTGGATGTTTAGGGTTCTCCATTGTTTCTCAATAATAAATAGGCCCTCGAGCCTCATTGTAACTCAGTTCAGAGGCCTGTAGCCGCCACATCTCTTCTCAGAGATAGCTACCAGCGCCCTAGCTAGTTTTATTTCCATTATGTCTGTAAGAAAATTTTAGTTCTTTGATATTAATGAAATGAAGTGTTATTTCCACCGCATCTCTGTATTTATGGATATATGTTTATTCTCCACAGTGCTCTCGTGGAGGACGAATCACTATGATTGTCGATGAGGAGTCTATAGAACATGAAATTTTCTTGGTTAACCATGGTTGACCAAACATGACCATGTTGATCATGGTTGACCATGGTTGATCATGGTTGACCAAATTCAACCATATGGACTTGCATCTTGGTTTACCATAGTTGATCATGGTTAACGATATTCAACCATCCATGATCATGGTTGACCATAATCAACCATATGGACCCCGATCTTGGTTGACCATAATTGATCATGGTTACCGATATTCAATCATGCATGATCATGGTTGACCATAATCAACCATGATTGACCATGCTTGACCATGGTTGATCATGGTTGACTATTTTTATCATAGTTGGTCATGGTTGGCCATGTTTAACCATAGAGACAATGACCATGGTTAACCATATTTAAACACAGTTAATCATGGTTGACCATAGAAATATTGGTTGAAAATTATATCCTTGGATGATGATGCTTGACCATTGTTGATGATGGTTCAACATTGTTGTTCATCATTGACAATAGTTCACATTAAATGACCATGGCTGATCATGGTTGATCATGGTTAACCATGGTTGACCAAATTCAACCAGAAATACCTTAATCATGGTTTACTAAATTCAATCATTAATAATCATTGTTTACCATGCTTGACCTTGGTTGATCGTAGTTCACAATAGAGTCATTTTCCATGGTTGATCACAGTTGGTCGTAGAGACAATGATTAACCATTAATAGGGAATTGTGTTTGACTGAACTTGAGGAGCGATGACTAGCAAACATTCTCCAAAATAGTCAATTGTATTAATAAATGTGTTTAACTAATGTAGTAATGTTTCATTGCGATGTTGGATAAATTGCAATGTGTAACATTGTGACAATAATTGTCACATTGCAACGTTTAATAGATTTATTTACCATTCAAGCATCACAACATATTTAATTATCAATATTAATAAATAATATTAATAGGAAATTATTTGTCACTAAAGTTAAATATTTTTGATTGTTAAACAGAGTCAAACATTGTCAAGGAGTCACCCACATTTTGAAACGTGGTTGACCAAATGTTGTAATGTCACATTGCAATGTTAAAAGCATTTTTTTACAATTCCAATTCTAATAAATTTATATTAATATTTTTTTCTCCTATCATGTTGTCTGTGATCCTCCAGGCTTGACCTGTGGCCTAAGAAGCCATGACCCATGGACATCAAAAGTGTCAAAGTCACCCGAGGATCGCACCCAGTGTGGGTCACACCAGCCCTTATACTGATTGGAGTTTATACATTTCTCCTCCCCATAGCACAAGGCATAACCACCCCCCGTGAGGTTTGATCCTAGTTCGCCTTACTAACGAGGCCCATCCTTAACCGGTTGTGCTAGCGGGACTTGAAAAATTTATATTAATTTAAACTAATATTAATATACTTATTTAAACATTTCAAATCATTCGTTAATGTTATTATTGTGTGTGTGTGTGTGTGTGTGTGTGTGTGTGTGTGTGTGATCTTCTAGACTTGAGGAGCCATGATCGAGGGACACCTAAGTCGTCAAAGTCACCTGGGGATCGCACCCAGCATGGGCCACGAGAGCCCTTACCTTGTTTGATTTTTTAGCATGTATATGTGTGTGTTTGTGTGTGTGTGTGTGTGTGATCCTCTATACTTGAGGAGCCACGATCGAGGGACATCTAAGTCATCAAAGTCACCCAAGAATCGCACCTGGCATGGGCCACGAGAGCCCTTAGCTAACTTGATTTTTTAGCATGTCCCCTCCACCTAGCACATGACATAACCACCCACCGTGAGGTTTCATCTTCGGTCACCTTGTAAACGGAGACAATCCTCAACTGGTCATGTTAGTGAGACATGAATTTTATATAAATATTTTAATTAATATATTGCCCAGTATTTTGATTAATTTTATTAAATATTTTAATCAAATTAATATTATTATTAATTAATATGAAAATATTAATTTAAAAATCTAAAAGTTAATGTTTATAGTAATTGAACATCTTTATATAAATGTTTTAATTAATATATTGCCAAATGTTTTAATTTATGCTCTTAAACATTTTAATGTTTTTATTATTGTTATCCATGTTTCATGTAATGTTAAAAATTAATCAATTAAAGTTAAAATTAATTAATGTTAATGTTTTAATTAATTAATGTTAATTTTTTAATTAATTAATATTAATGTTAATTATTATTTTAATTATTTAACTAATTAATGTTGTATTAATTGAGGACTACTTTGATTGAATAAGGTCAATTATTGTGAAATACACTAAACATATTGTTGATCTAGATGTGGTCATATTTGGTTATGTCTGACTAATGCCATTACCTATTTATAATTATGTATTAATTATTATTTTTTAATTATATATTAATGCTTTAATTACTATATCAATATATTAATTATAATAAATTGGTAAATTAGTATTATTATTAATTAATATTAATTCATTTGTTTAAACACGTTTAAATTAATGCTATTAAACATTTTTAAATAAATGTTTTAATTAATATAATGTCAAAAGTTTTAATTAATGTTTTAAAGTTAAAAACATTTAAGTACAATTCCAACATCTTATTATTATTATTATTATTAACCAAATCTCAATATATTCATGTTTAGATATATTTGAACAATGTTGTTAAGTATAATAATTATGTATTAATGATTAATTAATAATAAAGTTAAGTATAATAATTATGTATTAATGATTTAATTAATATGTCAATGTAACAATGGTAATATAATAATTATTTAACTTTATTATTAATTAATATTACTATATATTTTTTACATATTTTTGAATTAATGTTTAATGCTATTAAATATTTTTTTTATAAAAAATTTAATTACATATTGTAAAATATTTTAATTAATAATGTTTAATGCTCCAATTTATTAATATTTTAATGTTTAAATTAATTAATGTATATCAATTAAGGATTACATTATAGTCAAATACAATAAACATAGGGTTGTGCAAGTCTTAATTTAATTATATGTGACTATGTTTAAATTAAATAATAATTTTTTAATTAATATATCAATATAATAATGTTAATAAATAAATCAAATAATATTACAAATATTTTTAATCATATTTAAATTAATTAAATCAATGAAAGTAATTAATCTATTTAATTAAATAATCAATAAATTAATTTCATAAATAATAAAATATAAAAAATAATTTAATATATTTAAGAAAATTACTAATGCTTTCTCTTAATTTTTTTTCCATTATTAAGATTGCCACAAATCTTCTTTTTGTTATGTATGTATGTTTGGATATAAAAATATATTTATCATATAGAATTATTACCCACATAAAAACTTAAATGTGTGTTTAGCTAACTTTATCACATCAAAAGAACAAGTATAAAAAATATTGTATTATGTTAGAGACAATGGTTCTAGTCCATCGATAGTGTCTAGTGTCTAAGGAAAAAGGCATTAGCTAATATTAAGTAAACATGCATAAACATATTTTAAAATAGATATTATTTTTAAATGTGTTTTAAATATGCTAAAACATTTTTTAAAATGTACAACATTTTTTTAATATGGGATTATTATGTCTTTTTGTAATGAAAGTTACATATCCACAAAATTTTTGTATTCTGGCTTAAATAATAACACATTTTTCCTTATAATTGAACCATGAGCTCCATTGATTTGATTCTATGATGTACACTAAATTCAGAAGTTCAGCTTCGGTGCTAGTAGCATTCAGTTATCAATCAACATGGTATTGATATTTGATTGTGCCAAAGTAGTTCCTTCATTTCACTAGAAGAGTGAGATACCTATTTTTATTAAAACGACCAAATCTATGTCACATAGAGCTTTCATGGATTTTATTATAATTAATTGCAAACACTTGCATTTAAATTTCTTCAATTTAAAATACAATTTACTCATCTGAATTGATTAAGTAGATTTTTTTAATGCTTACAAGGTTAAAATGTTATTAAAATGAATTTTAAATTTATAATAATTTATTATTCTATTATTATTATTATTATTATATATAATAATAATAATTTAATAATATAATATTATAATATAATTGTATTAAAATAATTATTATAATGTTATCTTACAATTTATTATTGTATTAAGATAATTTTATTATAATTTAACTTTAGGTTTTATCTGTTATATGGCAATTATGTGATAATGAAATCCTATGATTAATCATTGTGGTTTTGTTTGTGCAAGTGGATACATTAAGAAAAGAAGTCTACATTAAAGAAGTCCAAATGGGTAGCATGGAGAGTTGAATACCAAGCAACAACATTTTTTAAGTAATAAAAAATAAATCCACCTCACCAAGAATAATTTAATAAAATAATATTTTGTTCTTTATAGTTATCTATGAGTGGGCATACCTTTGAATGACATGCATTGGCAACTACTACTCCATTACCCTTACAATAATTCAATAATGTAATTGTATTAAAATAAGTATTATAATTTAATCTTACAATTTATTATTTATTATTGTATTAAACTAATTTTATTATAATTTAATCTTGGGTTTTATTCCTTATATGACAATTATATGAAAATTATGTGATAATGAAACTTTATTATTAACCAAATATTTCAATACACCAAAAGTTAACATAAATATTGAATACAACAATAAGTATAATTCCATTAGTTAAGTGATATATGATCACATGATAGTCACAATTTTGTTTTTACACTAAATTATGAAACCTAAAACTATATTATAATTTAAGCCTACCATTTATTATTTATTCATTATATTGTTTAAATAATATGGAATTGTAACTATTTTTTATTATGGTACATCATGTCAATTTATTAATCATTGCAGATTTGTTTGATTAATCATTGTAGATGTGTTTTGCACCTACATACATTAAGGAAGGAAGTTTAAAAGGGTAGCATGGAGCTTTGAATACCCATCGACAACATTTTTTTTAGTAATAAAAAATGCAGCAGGAATAATTTAATAAAATAATATTTTTTTCTTTATAATAAATTGTGAGCGGGCATACATTTGAATCGCATGCATAGGAAACCACTAACATAATGGAGAGGAGGAAAAAAATTTAAATGCACACTTGGCAAGTGGTTAAACATGTATACGTTTGACAATGTGAACAGTTATAAGTTTCAAAATTAATCCACATTGCAATGCAATGTTTTATAAGTTTTTTAGCATAATGGAGTGAAGGAAAAGTTTTTAAATGCACACTTGCAAGTGGTTAAACATGTATACGTTTGAGAATGTTAACAGTTATAAGTTTCAAAATTAATCCACATTGCAATGCAATGTTTTATAAGTTATTTTCTTTTTCATTTCTAACTAATTAGCATACGTGGTTATCAACAACATGCACAATAAATTTTTAATCATGTTTTGTAAAAAAAAAAAAAAAATTAAGTATGGTTTAAACATGTGATTTAGATATGCAAGGAAGTTATGAATTTTAATTTCATTGGTTGATGAAGTGGCTAGAAGGAAAATATATTGGCATCATCCAATTTACATCATCTAGTCAAAAATATTAATTAGAAAAATGATTAAAATAGCCAACTCCAAGAGGAAGACATATATCGCCATAATTAATATTAAATTTAAGTTTTTGATTGTATAACTTCTTTAAAATTTAAGTTTATATTTATCAATAAAAAATTGAAATATTAAAATTTATCTATACTTGTCTATATCAACCGCATTTACTAGTTTACCACTACTAAAATAGTATTAATCTCACTAAAGATTATGCTAAATGAGAGATGAGCACGATGGACGCAAATGAATACAAAACAAGTATGAATATAAAATAGAACAAGTATTTCTGAAACAATTTTTCAATAATATTGAAGTTACAAGTCTTTTAATATGAAATATTGCAGTAAAATAGGTTTTTTATTCAGATCTATAACGTTGAGGTGGCATCCACCTACCAAAAATTTGGGATTGTTTAAGAGTTAAGAGAAAACCGTGTGGAAACTTGATCTATATTTACTAATTTTAGAATCGATTTTAACTCAAAACATATTAGAATAGATTGTGCAACAACTTTTTTCTAGTTAGACACATGGAAATTCGTATAAATTCATGTTGAAATAAATGTAAATCACAAGCCATGTTTCCAATATAAGCCTCTTCTCTAAGTCATAAAATTATGAAGCTATGCTTTTATTCTTCTATTGCTTGAAATTAGATTTCAAGTATGCTTGGAGTAAAAAAAAAAGAGAGAGAAAGCATATACAATGCTCCAACTCAAAGAAATTATATTTCACTACAACATTTATTTACTTATGGTTTCAACATTGATTTACTTATGGTTTCATCTTATATTTGGGAGGTTTTATTTAAATATTTACAAAAATTTCCTTATTCTATAGCTTATATGTTGGAATGGTATTGTGAGTAAGAAGTGATATTGGGTGTTAATGTCCATATTAAGATTGGAATGAGATATTTTTTTTAAGCAATTTGCTTTTGTTTCCAGGTCAGTAATTTCAAAATTTGATTTAAGATTTGTATAGAAAAAACATAAATCATTCATAGTTTCTCTTAGATCTACCTTTTAAGATTCTCTGAAACATAAGGAAAGATAATGTGGTGGTAATAACATACTTTATATTTAAATTTGAGTGATTACCCTAATTGATGTTGTTGCAGAAGGTCCTTGATCCAGGTGGATATTGGTGGTCACCCGCCTATTCCACTTAGGGCCCCACCATTCTCTCTTTCAATTTTTCAGTTTCAGCACAACTTACTATTTTTAGCATTTTTTCAGGTCCTGAACTTCCGGAGCTGTTTTCAGACCCTAACGATGTTTTTTGGGAAAACCGGGAGCAACATGTCTCCATGGACCGATGTTGCTCACTCAAAATTTTTAGTCGTTAGATATATCTTTCTAATGAGGTATGGTTCGCGTCAAACGAAGATCGTATGCCAAAGTTACGTCCCCGGGAAGTTGAAACACCAATTTACCCAAACGGGGCCCATAGTTTTGGGGTTTCATCTCCTAGGGTTAGGGTTTTGGATGTTTAGGGCTTTCCGTTATTTCTAAATAATAAATAGGCCCTCGAGCCTCATTTTAACTCAGTTCACAGGCCTATAGCCGCCACATCTCTTCTCAGAGATAGCTACCAGCACCCTAGCTAGTTTATTTCCATTCTGTCTGTAAGCAAATTTCAATTCTTTGATATTAATGAAATGAAGTGTTATTTCTGCTGCATATTTGTATTTATGGTTATATGTTTATTCTATTTCGTTCCTACATAAATCAGGATCAGTGGTATCACAGGGGTCTGCTTTATCTCGATCCTTCTTTACATGTCCCCAACAAGGTCGGAGTATAAGGAGTTAGGGCTCAATCTGGTGGAACCTTTGCAAGATCAGCCTCGCAAACCTCGATGGACGCCCATGGGGGATGAAAAGAAAGATGAGAGAGCGGGAGATCCTATCAAAATATTGCTCAAGGAGGCCCTCGAAAAACAAAGGAACGCGATGATGGATAACTTTGCCCAGATCCTTCAACGGCTGCCCACCAGTGGCACATCTACATCTACCAGCCACTCTGGAGGTGCAGCTCCTTTTAAGGTACAAGTAAATTTTGACATTCCCATATTTGAGGGTCAAATAGATGTAGATGTTGTAGATAGATGGTTAAATCTATTAGAAGGATATTTATCGGTTCATGACTTTTCTGACCAGGAGAAGATTATTTTTGCACTCCTCAAAGCTACCCCCCATGTCAAGGACCAGTGGGAAACCTACTGTGAGAAAAAGGACCAGACAGAACCCTCTATGTTCTCAGCCCTACCAACTTGGAATTCTTTCCGAAATGCCATCAAGGAACAATACTATCCTGTGGGGAGCTATGAGGACAAGTACATACAATGGACCACATTGCAACAACAAAGGGATCAAGATGTGCATGAGCTAACGAATCTGTTCCATACCCTGCGCACAAAGCTGGGTATCGAAGATTCAGAGAAACATCTGGTGCTAAAGTATCGTAGTTGTCTGCACAGATACATTCAGGAGGAAATTGAGTTCCTCGACATCTCCTCACTTGCTACGACATACCAGTATGCTGCCAAGATTGAGCAGAGATTCAAACAGAAGAAGCGAGACTTTGGATCTGCAAATCAAAAGAAATGGAAAGGTGCTCCCAAACAGCAGAATAAACGGTAGAGCCAAAGCATGGAGGCTCAAGACAACCTGTTGAAGCCACAAGCAAAGAACAACACCACAAAGCCAAAGAAGGACACGGGAAAGTGGTGTGAGTTCCATAAGAGCTCCACTCACAACACAAGTAAGTGTCGGGCCAAGCAGTCGCTAGTGGCTGAGATGAGGGCTTCTGAGTCAGATGCATGCTCCGACTCTGAATCAGAACCTGACAAGGGGAATGAAAAAGAGAAACAGATTATTTATGTGGAGCCTAATGCCATTGTTACCACTACGAAGATCCAGAAGGAGGAACCGGAAGATCCAAAGGAGGAAGAATGTATCTTCCACTCCTAGATGTGGGTAAAGGGCTCCCCGGTACAGTTCATTGTCGACAATGGGAGCCAAAAGAACCTCATTTCAGCAGATATCGTGAAGTGGTTGGGCTTGCCGACCACAACTCACCCACATCCATACACCATCGGGTGGCTTCACCAAGGATGAGATCTCCGCATCAGCCAGCAGTGTCGCCTTCCCTATAGCATCAAGCCCTTCACAGATGAGGTATTATGTGGCATTGTTCCTGTTGATGTTTCTGATGTATTATTAGGACAACCATACTTATGGAAGCATCATGCTATGTATGAGTCTCAGCCTCCCGTTGTTATTGTTACTTTGGGAAATAATTTGTACAAGATACCAGAGGTACCACCTCCTGCCACTATCTCTTTGGTTACTGCAAAAAAATGTAGTAAGCTCATTTCCCAAACAAGGAAATTCGTTTTCCTGATGATCCGCCCCTAGGGCAAGAAGAAGACTGTGGCCACGACCTCCAGACAAGGCTCCTCTACACGAAAACAACAAATGTACAAGGTTATGGAGGAGTACGGGGACATCTTCACCTCACCCACTGGGGTTCCTCTACACTGCCAGGTCAAGCACTCGATTGATCTGACCCTAGGTGCGCCACTACCCAATGGACTGATCTATCGGTGCTCTATTCTGGAAAACGATGAAATCAAGAGGCAGATTCAGGAGCTACTGTAGAAAGGTCACATCTGACCAATTTCATCACCTTGTGGGAGCTCGATCATGTTGGTATAGAAGGATGATGGGACATAGAGACTTTGTATTCACTATTGGGTGTTGAACAAGATCACTGTCTGGAATAGGTACTCAAACCCACGAATTGATGACCTTCTAGACCAACTCAAAGGGGCGAAATATTTCAACAAGATCGAATTGAAGTCTGGGTATCATCGGGTACCAATTAAACCCTTCGATGTGTGGAAGACTGCCTTCAAAGCCAAGGAAGGCCTTTTCGAATGGCTGGTCATGCATTTCGGGTTGACGAATGCTCCCGAAACCTTCATGAGGATGATGGAAAACATCTTGCGGCCATTCACCAACTCATTTGTAGTGGTATACTTGGATGACATTTTGAACTTCAACCAGACTTGGGAAGAGCACCTCCACCACATCCGACAAGTCCTTCAAACACTGTGGCAACACAAGTTGTGTGCCAATTTGGGGAAGTGCACTTTTGGCATGACCCAGTTTCAATATCTGGGATACAATATTAATGAAGGGGGGTGCATGTGGATCCAACCAAGATCCAAGTCATTTGGGATTGGCCAGCCCCAACCACTATAATAGAGCTTCGCGGCTTTCTGGGTATTGCTAATTTCTATTGTAGGTTCGTGTTGGGATTCTCTCATATCACTTGGCCCTTGAGTCAAGTCACCAAGGGAGGAGCAAGAGAGAAATTCTTTTGGTCAGAATCTCAACAGAAGGCATTTACAGAATTGAAAAATTGCCTCTGTTCTGCCCCAATTCTTGTTGGAAATATGATGCAAGAGTGTTGTCCTTGATGGAAACCCACTGAATGAAGATGAAGACATGCGACTGTTGACATGTGTTGTCCTTGATGGCAATCCACTTGATGAAGTTATGCTTGACTTGATGAACTTCGTAAATGATGTAAATCTGATGTGATATGATGTTTGTTAACAAAATGGCGCTGAGTGTTGTCCTCAAAAGGAAATCCTCTTGATGAAGATGATGACAAATTACTTGATGAAGTTGTGCTTAAGAGAGCTGTCCTTGAAAGCTAAAATGTACAGAAGGCAGTGAAGAAAAGAAGTCAGCATGTGCTAAATCTTGATGAAAAGAGTATGTCTCTAGGTATACGCGGATATGTCTAAGGGAAGTCGTGTATGCACGCGGAAAAGAACGTGCCAAGTCGCGTATGGGCTAAAGCGCTCTAAAAGTGCAAAACCAGGGGTAATCACCATGGTATTGACCCATTGTATTGGGCAATGATCCGCCTAATTGACCCCGTCTAATGTAGTTTTGGGCTCATGGTATTGGTTTGACCCATGGTATTGAAAAAGGGGCTCATGGTATCGGCCAGTGTAACCTATATAAGGAGAAGAAATTATCATGCAAATCATGAGTGTGGGTGCAAGATGTCTGAGCTTGAATGAATACTTCTCTCTGAAGTACATCTGAATGGAAAGGGTTACAGTTGAATGATAGATCTGAATGTATGATGCACCAATGATGAAGAAGGGGATCTAGATCTGAAATGTACTTGTATTTGCTAGATCTGTTTATGGAGTGATTAGATCCGTGATGAGGCGAACAACTGTCTGAAGTAAAGGGTTGAATCTAAAATGAATATCTGATCTAAAGAATTTTTCAGCTCTGAAATGGTTGAAGAAGCATACGCTAGTTCGCCACAGAGGAAGCGCGTATATATGCGACTTCGCTGAAGAGAAAGCGCGTATGCGCAATGAAATATACAGAGGTATACACTGTCTTGTGTTCTTAAGTACGCGTATATACGCGACACGCGGGAAGTGAAAGCGCGTATGCAACCAGGTTTGTCAAGCATGGGGTATGAAACATCTGATCCGTTCTCGTCAGACATCGCTATCCGATCCGGGTTGTCCGAATTGGTATGTATCTGCGGATGATGTATGTTTGTGCTTAAAAGTATGGAAAGGGTTCCCGTCCGGAAATATATTTAATTGTGGCCCTGTGTTGTGTTCTATTGAAGTGGTTGGATCCCGTTGTGAAAATTGATGAAACGTGGTTCAAGGTGGTGTCAAGGTTGTAGCCTTCGCCGGTGGGGTTGTAGCTCCCTCTGTGAGAGGCCGGTAAACGAGATCGTGGGGGTCGTAGTCCCTTCCGTGGAGAGGCCGGTAAACGAGACTCTGGGTCGTAGCTCTTCCAGGAGAGGTCAGTAAACGAGTCGGGGTTGGAGCTCCCTTCCAGGAGAGGCCGGTAAACGAGCATAGGTGGGTGCCTGCGTGCTGGTAGGAGTCTGCACCAGCACATATGTTGTAATATGTTTTCTCTATAATAAAATATTGAATGCTGAGCAATGGCAGCGGTGGTTTTCTCTCGACTTGGGTTTCCACCTAAAAATCCTGGTGTTCATGTGTGATTCTTTGTGTGATGGTTTTCTCTGTTCTTACTGCACATGTTTACTGTTTATTAAACATCTGATGATTGATTGATGGAATGATTTAAGTGAAGAACTAATGACATAAGTAGATATCTGTGTATACACGAGTTTCATAAAGGGTATCCGCGTATATACGCGAGTCTGTTTCAGAATAGTAGCGTATGGGTTTTAGAAGCAAGAAAAAGTAAAAGTTTTGAACATGCTGTAAATACTGATTCACCCCCCCCTCTCAGCATTTTTCCCAACAATTGGTATCAGAGGGGGTCCTTGTGCAGAAGCTTGATCGCTTAAAGGAGATCAGTCGCAATGGGAAGTCAAGAAGGAGTAATGTCTATAAAGCCACCTCTATTCAATGGAAGCAATCTGATATTCTGGAAGGTACGAACAAAAGCATATCTGCAAAGTCTTGGTGCAGATGTATGGGCAATCGTGGAAGAAGGTTATCAATACTCGGCAAGTATTCCTACTGATGCTGCTGAAAGAAAGAAGTATGAAATCAATGCCAAAGCAGTGAATGTCTTATTAGGAAGCATGTCTGAATCAGAATTTGCTAAAGTGATGCAGCTACATTCAGAAAAAGATATATGGGACAAAATCATTCTAAGCTATGAAGGAGACACAAAGGTAAAAAGTGAAAAACTCCAAACTCTTAGAATTGAATATGAAAATTTGAAGATGCATAGTGATGAGAGTGTTGCCAGTTTCTTTCTTCGTCTGGATGATATTGTAAATCGAATGAGAAATTTGGGTGAAACCATAACTGATACTACTCTTGTGGAAAAGGTCTTAAGATCCTTGACTTCAAAATTTGACTCTAAAGTTTCAGCTATTGAAGAAAGGCAAGATCTGCAAACGCTTACTATTGTTCAATTACATGGTACTCTGACTGCTTTTGAAATGAGACAAGGAGGTCCTTCCCAAATCAGAGAAGCTGCTTTTAAGGCATCTACAAAAGGAAAGGAAAAGGAAGTTGTCAAAGAATCCAGCTATATATCCGATGAAGAAGAAGCGAATTTCGTGAGAAAGCTCCAACTAGCTACTGGAAGATTCAAAGGTAAGCTTCCCTTCAAATGTTTTGAGTGTGGAAAAGTTGGTCATTATGCTGCTAAATGTCCTTATAGAGAAAATCATGGTAAAGGGAAAAAATTTGAAAAGAGAAAGAGTTATTATGCAAAAGAAGATGATGATGAAGTGTCCAGTGAAGATGAGGAAGATTCTGACCATGATCTGAAAGTTCTCATGGCAAAGAAACAAAAGAAGAAGGTTACTCAAGGAAAGGAGATACCTCAGAAATCATGTATAGCAAAAATTGAAGAAGATGAAACAGATTCTGACGAAGCTCTACAAGTGCTCATGGCAAAGAAGAAAAAGAATAAGCCTACTCAAAACAAGCCTACGAAGCCTACTCAGAAAACATGGTTGGCAGAAATTGAAGAAGATGAATCAGATAGTGATTGGGGTCATCCTTTGCATGATCTTGATGGTACAAACAATAATGAAATTTGTGAAATTAGTGTTTTGGAAATAGAGAAATCTCTCAAGATCAAAGATGAAGAACAACAAAGAGCAATTGATAAGAAAGATTCTATCAACAAAGAAATGATCTCTCAAATGAAAGAACAAATAGAAATGTTGAATGGTCAGGTGGACAAGTATCAAAATCGTATTAAAGAACTAGAAGTAGAAATCAACGATCTAAATGCAGATCTCAAAAAATCAAGCAAGAAGAATGAAGGACTTGAAGCTGCAATCATCTTTCTACAAACAGATCTTGAAGCATCAAATAAGAAGAATGAAGAACCTCTGTCATTTGAAAAGGAAGGCCTTGAAGCAGAAATCATCTCTCTCAAAGAAGATCTGGAAAAATCAAATAAGAAGAATGAAGAGCCGCAACAAACATGTGAAGGAAATGAAGATTGGTTGAAAGAAGAGATTCTAATTCTGAAGGATCAAGTTGAAGATGGAAGAAGAAAAGAAGAAAGCATGACAAAGCAATGTCAAGCCTTGGAGGTTGAGGTAAATATTCTCAAAGGTAAATTAGAAGAAAAAGTTAAACTTTTGAGGTTTCATGATAGTACTAACATTTTGGACAATATTCTGAGTAATCAAAGGTCTCCTGCTATCAAACATGGTCTTGGTTTCCATGAAACTGTTAAAGGAGAATCTAGCTCACAAGGAAGTGCCAAAAATTCAGAAGATGTCAATACAAAATCTGATGTGTTGAAAGAAACAAAAGATCAACCAACAATCATGAATTCTCAAAGGAATTCATTCAAGAACGTTGAATGCTTTAAATGTCATAATTATGGGCATGTTGCAGCAAATTGCAGAAGCAGAACAATTCAGCCACAAACAAACAGGTTCTACTCTAGTAGCTTCAAGGGATATTGTTTTTCATGTAACATGTATGGACATAAAGCAGCTGATTGCAATAGAAGGAAGAATAGAAAAGCTCATTATGATTCTTATGCTTATATTTCTGGACATATGAGATGTTATTCTTGTAACAAGTATGGACATATAGAAAAGGAATGCAGGTTGAACAGATATGTGAAATTGGATAACTTCCAGCACACAAATAGAAGGTTCAAACAGATCTGGAGAAAG
The DNA here is from genome assembly GCA_034641835.2 of Pinus albicaulis. NCBI lineage: Eukaryota > Viridiplantae > Streptophyta > Pinopsida > Pinales > Pinaceae > Pinus > Pinus albicaulis. Next base: position 357,926,161 of record CM076569.1, read on the forward strand.
AAGGAGGACCGATCAGAAACGTAGGGAATTCTGACCCTACTGCAGTCATCCACTTCTGAAGCTGACTTTTCTTATTGACTGCAGGAATGATGTGAGATACATTATGAGATCTAGTAATGTATCATCACAAGGGGAGCAATGCATGATGACTCTCATGGTTGATTTGATTATTCTGGTTGTGTTTACCTCTGACTGCGCATCTGATGTGGAAAGGACAAGTACAGGAGGTACAAACTCAGGAGGAGATGAAGGAAGATGAAAATTTTCTATGCTTCACTTTTCATACGCGGGTTAGATGAACCAAAGTCGCGTATACATGCGAGTTCCAGTAGACACAGTCGCGTATGCATTGATGATAAGAGAATTTATCTGATTGTTGAAGATCTGGAGCAGAGGTCCAGGGGGAGCATCGGTCTGACTGCTGATAATTGCACTGTTAGCATTATTCTGGTTATACTCATGATCATGAAATGATACATGGGTTCGTGTGTTGAATATTATGGATGAAGCCTGGTTGCTTTATGATGAAGAGCATTCGTTGTTGAGATGAAAGTCTTATAATTCAGAGATGAAGACAGATCATGCAGAGATTGTAGCTGATGAATTTTTTTTGAAGGTGTTTCAGGTTGCACAAGTTAAGAAGGAGCACTGGTTCAGGAGAAGCAGCAGGTGGAATGCTAATGATTGCATTGTTGGCAATATGACTACTTATTCTTTGGTTTTTGTGATACTCATGCTCAAATGATGATGACTTGGTACATGGTTTATTATGATGAGACTTTGAAGCCCTGGTTGCTGATAAGTATCTTTTGTGCTCACACATGAGTTGGATGTCGGTTGATTCAGAAATAAGAAGAGATCATGCAGAGTATGCTACTATGGTTGAGATCTTTTGCCTACATATGTTACCTCATGTTAAATCTTGAAGATCTTGATGATGTTGGACCACATGGATGATTGCTTGACACATATCTGAAGATGCTAATTTATCTTGGAAAGAATGTATTGATGCTGCACGGAATATGAAGACTTGGTTACTAATGCGCTTATGCTACCTCCATTGGATGACGCTTGAAGACACAACTACTCTGTTCTATCTGTAGTCCAGGGAAGCAGTCAAATATCACAGAAAGAAGCTAAACACTGGCTTTTCCTCACAAAGAATCAGATCTGATTGAAATTTAGAAGATGGCTTGGGATACGCGGGTTTCCTGAAACACAGTCGCGTATGTACGCGAGTTCATGCACAGAAAACCGCGTATGTATGATTGCTGACAATTTTTGCTTGGAGTCAGCTCTCTTCAGCACAGCTGCAGTGCTGTTTGGTATCTCTGATACTGTTTGGTATCTCTGGTGGTGTTCCAGTTCTCATAATTCTGTTTCTAATGTTTTGATGAAGATGCCTTGATGATTTGTTGGTGGAAGTTTTCAGGATGCACAAACTAAGGGGGAGCCTTAGTCATTTGGAAAGATTGCTTGGTTGCACAGATTCAGGGGTAGCATTAGCTTTGCTGAGTATAATGCAGTGTTGGAATTATGATGGTTCTGAAATATGTTCTCTTTCTAGAGGAGCTTCTGGTGTTGGTTATGAAAAGTCATATTTGTAGTTTGATGAAAAGTTCTTGTTGACCCATGTTGTAAAATTGTAATATTCAGTCATGTAAGGACTTGTCAATTTTGTAAACCCACTTGGTTGGGTAGCTGAGTCAAATGTGTAAACCCACTTGGTTGGGTACTTGAGTCTCATATGTAAATCCACTTGGTTGGATATTTGTTGTAAGTATGAGTCTTTGGTGATAGAAATGTCATAGAGTCATGTACTTCATTGAAAATATGTTTGAAGTTTCAGCATGAACTCAGGGGGAGCTTGGTCACTTCAGTTTATATCAGATCTGCAGAACGCTTCTTCCACATGAGGAGAAAAGGGGGAGAGTATGTTGTTTTTTGATCCGCCCTTTGCCCTTGATGTCAAAGGGGGAGAGTGACATGGTGTTTGAATGCAGATATTGTATCAAAGAATTGGGAGAGTGACATGGTGTCAATGTACTTATCTGTTGTGGTAACCAAACACCATCATGGTTGCCATCAAGTCCAAAGGGGGAGATTGTTGGAAATATGATGCAAGAGTGTTGTCCTTGATGGCAACCCACTGAATGAAGATGAAGACATGCGACTGTTGACATGTGTTGTCCTTGATGGCAATCCACTTGATGAAGTTATGCTTGACTTGATGAACTCCGTAAATGATGTAAATCTGATGTGATATGATGTTTGTTAGCAAAATGGCGCTGAGTGTTGTCCTCAAAAGGCAATCCTCTTGATGAAGATGATGACAACTTACTTGATGAAGTTGTGCTTAAGAGAGCTGTCCTTGAAAGCTAAAATGTACAGAATGCAGTGAATAAAAGAAGTCAGCATGTGCTAAATCTTGATGAAAAGAGTATGTCTCTAGGTATACGCGGATATGTCTAAGGGAAGTCGCATATGCACGCGGAAAAGAACGTGCCAAGTCGCGTATGGGCTAAAGCGCTCTAAAAGTGCAAAACCAGGGGTAATCACCATGGAATTGACCCATTGTATTGGGCAATGATCCGCCTAATTGACCTCGTCTAATGTAGTTTTGGGCTCATGGTATTGGTTTGACCCATGGTATTGAAAAAGGGGCTCATGGTATTGACAAAGGGTAAACCTATATAAGGAGAAGAAATTCATTGTGAAAATCATGAGTGGTGGTGCAAGATGTCTGAGCTTGAATGAATACTTCTCTCTGAAGTAGATCTGAATGGAAAGGGTTACACTTGAATGATAAATCTGAATGTATGATGCACCAATGATGAAGAAGGGGATCTAGATCTGAATTGCACTTGTATTTGCTAGATCTGATTATGGAAGGCTTAGATCTGTGATGAGGCGAACATCTAGGCGAACATCTGTCTGAAGCGAAAGGGTAAATCTGAACTGAATATCTGATCTGATGATATATGCTGCTCTGTAATAATTGAAGATCTATACGCTACTTCGCCGCGGAGGAAGCGCGTATATACGCGGCTTCAGCGAAGAGAAAGCGCGTATGCGCAATAAAATATACACTGAGGTATACGCTGGTTTGTGTGGACGGAAGCGCGTATATACGCGACATCAATGAAGTGAAAGCGCGTATGCAAACTAGGGCTTGCTGAAGCAAGGGGTATGAAATATCTGATCTGTTCTGCTGTGTTTCTGCTATCTGATCTGTGTTGATATGTATCTGTTGGTGATGTATGTTTGTGCTTAAAATTATGGAAAGGGTCCAGTATGAAAATATGATGAAATGTGGCCTGCAAGTGGTGTTCTATTGAAGTTGTTGGATCCAGTGTGAAAATTGATGAAACGTGGTCCAAGGTGGTGCTGAAGGTTGTAGCCTTCGGTCAGGGGGTTGTAGCTCCCTTCCAGGTGAGGCTGGTAAACGAGATCGGGGGGTCGTAGCTCCCTTCCAGGAGAGGCTGGTAAACGAGTCAGGGGGTCGTAGCTCCCTTCCAGGAGAGGCTGGTAAACGAGCGCAGGTGGGTGCCTGCGTGCTGGTCAAGTCTGCGCCAGCGCATATGTTGTAATATGTTTTCTCTATAATAAAATATTGAAGGCTGAGCAACTGCAGCGGTGGTTTTCTCCCGACTTGGGTTTCCACCTAAAAATCCTGGTGTTCATGTGTGATGCTTTGTGTGATGATTAACTCTGTTCTTACTGTTCATGTTTACTATTTATTAAACATATGATGAATGAATGATGGAATGATTTAAGTGAAGAACTAATGACATAATTAGATATCTGTGTATACGCGAGTTTCATAAAGGGTATCCGCGTATATACGCGAGTCTGTTTCAGGAAAGTAGCGTATGGGTTTTAGAAGCAAGAAAAGTAAAAGTTTTGAATATGCAGTAAATACTGATTCACCCCCCCCCCGCATTTTTCCCAGTCACCCGATGACACCATACTTGCAACATCCATTTGAGATCGAGACAAATGCCTCTGACTATGCTATTGGGGCAGTTCTTACTCAACACGGACATCCAGTGGCATATCACAGTGAGACATTGTCAAACACAGTGCGCAAGTATCCCACTTATGACAAAGAAATTTATTCCATTGTGCAAGCTTGTCGACAATGGAAGCATTAAATTTTGGGGAAGGAAACAATCATCCACACAGACCACTGACCCATGCAGGTCATATAGACACAAGGGAAGTTGTAGAATGATCTCCATCAGAAGTGGTCCACATATTTGCAACAGTTTCATTTGAACATCAAGTACAAGAAGGGTAGCACCAATAATGTTGCAAACTATCTCAGCCGACCACCAATCGTGGCGCTCACCACCGTTCTCAACTCTTGTGGGCACGAGAAATCTGATTGACCGCTTCTCTACGAGAGCAACCCAGAATTTGGCCACACATACAAGGCACACTTGGGGGGTACGCAAGTTCCAAATTTTCACCTCCAAGATGCACTTTTATGTCACCTGGGACACCTTTGTGTTCCTTCAAGTGAGCGTGCCAAGATGATATGAGAAGCACACTACAGTCGAGTCGCTGGGCATTTCGGGGTCGAGAAAACAGTAGCAGTAATGCAGAAGTATTTCTATTGGTCGAACCTTTGAAAGGATGTCGGGAAGCACATCATATCCTACGCTGCTTGTGTCATTTCCAAACAGACCATCAAGAAGCAAGGCCTATATACTCTGCTACCTACCCCTAGTCGACCTTAGGAATCCATCTCCATGGATTACATGTCGGGCCTGCCTTCTATTAAACATGGAAATGACTGTGTTTTCGTGGTCGTCGATGGATTCTTGAAGATGGCCATTATGGCGACCTGCAAGAAGAATATCATAGTAGAAGCCACTGCTAAACTCTTCTTTGATCAAGTGTGGGTGCACTTTGGGATCCCACAGTCTATCATATCAGATAGGGATAGTAGGTTCCTCAGCACATTTTGGTCCAGCTTTTGGTCAATGCTGGACACCAAGCTCATCAAGTCCACAACTTTCCATCCCAAAAAAGATGACTAGACAAAGGTCGTCAACAGAATGATTGTACACATTTTGTGCATGTACAATTCCAAGCATCTACACACATGGGATGAGAGCCTCCCCTATGTACAACATAGTTATAACCAGGCTCTCCATAGCTCAATCGGCCACAGCCCCTTTCAGGTGGGCTTGGGATTCCAGCCACTATGTCCCATTGACGTAGTCATGCCATTTGCAGCTACTCAGGCCGATTCAGCTCATGTACAGTCTGAAGTTGACAAAGAAATAGTTTCATCGAGCGCATTCAACACATCTGCCAATAGGTTCATGACATATTGGATAGAGCTAATTTTAAGTACAAGCAACACCATGATCAACATTGGGTGCCACACAACTTCCAGGTGGGTGACAAAGTGTGGCTACATTTGCAGAAGGAGCGCCTCACTGGACCCCACCTCAAGCTTCGCGCACTCTGATACGGGACATACACCATCACCAAGGTTGTAGGGAACAATTCCTTCGAGCTCAATATTCCACCATTCCTTGGTCTACACCCAGTATTCAATGTGGACTACCTTCGTCCTTACTTCCCACCTCTAGTAGACACCTCTGACTTTGTAGAACAACTCACACCAACAAAGTTAAACCCAGACTGCATGGAACAGGCCACCATATATTGTATCATGGACATGCAAATCAAGAACACTCGCCAACAGAAGATCCAACTATATCGGGTTGTCAAAGTTGGCCAACTCTTGCACCAAGGAAAGTGGTTCACCAGGGACCAAGTTCAGCAGAAGTTTCCTCATCTCATGGAAGAACTTAACGCAATCGGGACCATTGCTTCCTAAGGGGGGAGGAATGATCCAAGTGGATATTGGTGGTCACCCTCCTATTCCACTTGGGGCCCCACCATTCTCTCTTTCATTTTTTCAATTTCGGCACAACTTACTATTTTTAGCAGTTTTTTGGATCTTGAACTTCCGGAGCCGTTTTGAAGCCCTAAACGAAATTTTTTGGGAAAATCAGGAGCAACATGGGTCCATTGATTAATCTTGCTCACTAAAAATTTGTAGTCCTTGGATAGATCTTTCTAACGAGGTATGGTTCGCGTCAAACAGAGATTGTATGCCAAAGTTACATACCCGGGAAGTTGAAACACCAATTTACCCAAATGGTGCCCATAGATTTGGCGTTTCATCTCCTAGGGTTAGGGATTTTGATGGTTAGGGTTTTCCATTGCTTCTAAATAATAAATAGGCCCTCGAGCCTCATTGTAACTCAGTTCAAAGGTCTGTAACCACCACATCTCTTCTCAGAGATAGTTACCATTGCCCTAGCTAGTTTATTTCCATTCTGTCTGTAAGAAAATTTAAATTCTTTGATATTAATGAAATGAAGTGTTATTTCCGCTACATCTTTGTATTTTCGGTTAAATGTTTCTTCTGTTGCGTTCTTGCATAAATGCGAATCAGTCCTGCTCAATTTATGAGATATCTAGCCTATGTTGAAAGCAAGACAACAAAAAAACCAACAAATATTCATTAGAGTAATACACTAGATCAACTCTATATCATTCAATATAATCGAATCACAAACATCTAATTCAAATTGAGAAAAAACCATAAAATTAATATTGAAAAAGAAGAATCAATAGAAATCATGAAATAAGTATTGAAAAAAAATATATACACACTATATAATATTCAAATATTCAATTTAAATAATGAAAAATTATACATTGTATTGACAATATAAAAATTTACATGTAAAAAAATGTCTGAACTATGCTAATTTTAACAATATTTATTTACATTTATTTCTATCTCCTTAATTTTCCTTATAAATAAGTTCATTATATAAATGTGTTGTTTAATTACATTCATTTCTATCTCCTTAATCTTCCTTATAAATTGGTTCATTATATAAATTTGTTAAGAATAAAAGAGGATGAACCTAGATCCATAAGGCTTATGAATTTAGAGTCTTTTACAAGTCCCCACGATAATATATGAAGCATGTCAATCCTTATCTAATTAATCTCCTCGTGAATGAGCAAATCTAAAAACCTGAGAGGAGCACTACCTTTTGGTGACGGACATAGGGAAATCATTGTTCCTTAAAAGAAGGCAAGAAATAATGTTGATAGTGTAGAAAGAGAGATGTAGTTTTGAATATGCATTTGGCAAGGTAAATGTTTAGTGTCTTGGCTAGATAATAGAGGTGGGTTTCTCAACTAAACTCAAGGGTGGAATGGTTATTAATTATATGTTTTTATTATTATTATTTAAATTTATTTTGTAATTTTCTTTTTTATTTTTAAATAAGTTGAATCAAATAGATTTATAATTTTTATTATTTTTAAGTTAACAAACATTATTATTATTATTATTGGATTTAATGTTTTATTTTACTCACATTACAAGATCTCTTTTATATGTAAAATTTGATTCTATAATTTGTTATTTTTATTATTATTGTATTTAATGCTTTATTTTGCTGACATTATAACATTTTTCCTATATGAATTTATACATGAAATGATTTGATTTTGCTGGCATTTTGTAAGTCTTAAGATAAGATATATTTATAATAGCTCTTGATAATATTATTTATATTTATATAAATTTCACATTTCTATGCATAAAATTATTCTTATTTTTAATTTAATTAAAATATTGATATTTTATATATATTAACATCATTTAAATTTTTTTAAATTTAATTTTCAACGTGTTATGCATAATATTAATTATTCAAACAAACATATAAATAATTTATGAAAAACCATTATTGTAAATATTGAATTTCTATATGTTTATTAATTAAGTTTAAATATGAATTTATGACAATAAATGTCTATAAGAATAACTATTATTGTAAATATTGGATTTTCTATATGTTTATTAATTAAATTTAAATATGAATTTATAACTATAAATGTTGATAACTATAATAGTTATTAATATGATTCATTATTTTCTATTATATAGTTAAGTAGTTTTTTCTCTTTCATATATTTATTGATTAAATTTATTGAGCTTTTATATGGTTTTTAATTATATGTTTTGAAATATGAATGTTATTTGAATTTTATGGTTTCATAAAATGGACATCTCAATTGAGCTACATCAGGTTGGCTTATTTAAAATTATCTTAATAGGACATGTATATTAGGATTTTACCTTGAAAAATTTGTTTGTAATTGTGTTGAGAGACACTCTATAATCTATTATGAGAGATTTTTCACTTATCATTACATTAAAAAAATTCAATTTGGGTTATCCTAAGAGGTTGGGAGGAATTATTAGAACCTAATAAATATTTGGAAACTATTGAGAAGGGGGAGGGTGAATCAATAATTCTCCACTTTCAAGTATTTTTTTTAGCTAATGGCTTATGTATATGATTAAGTTTTAATTTTTAATTTTTTTGGTTTTCTTATATATAAAAAATTCAAATGTATTCACATAAGTGATACATTCAACATGCTAACACATGAAGACATGAGACGTAAGTGGAAATCCATAAAAGGAGAAAGCCACAAGAAATGTGAAGACAAGCTCTTACTCCCTTATTACCTTAGATAATTTGTCACCTAAATTTATTATGCAATCTTCAACTTGCAAGAAAGATCTTGATCACATAAATTTTCTACAAACTACAACCTAAAAGAAGCTCTTGCCTCAACAAACTCCAACATGTTCTTTTTCATAATACAAATTGAAGGGAGACTACAACACTCTAATCAAATTTATTAGTTATCTAGTATTTGATTATGTTCGAGCTTAATTTCTTTCTCTTTTTTATTATTTATCCTCTTAACTTCTCCTCCTCAATTATATTGCTCTTCTTTTTTTCTTTTTCTTTCTCTTCTCTTAAAGATTTTCAAAAACTTTCTCATACAAAAAAGTTCAATTCTATAACTTAGTTTTCATTCAAAATTGTATATTTTATAAATAAGGCTTGCTAATTGTTTGTACCCATACAAGAATCTGAAGTGGAAAGCTGCCTCTTCGAATTCCAAAACTCTTTGATGATCAAGTGAGGACAAAATGTTTTTGTAATATTAGAAAAATAATATAACGTGAGTCGGAAATAAATATTACACTATATGATTTAAAATTGTAACTTCAGCCCATATTCTTTCGCATATTAGTTCCTTCTTATAAATGTAACCTCAATGGGTAAACAATTGCTAATTTATTCTTATTACAGACGCTGCAGATTAATGTTACTGTATACTAAAAATGCAATGTTGCTCAGTCAAACTTTCATTCAGCATGATAACATACCCTTTGCTCGAATAGTCCGCATTATAACGTGGATGCTCTATTATGCAACCACGCTACTTTGTGTGTAATGCAGTTTCTAATACTGCCTTGATAAAACTTCCTTGTCTTTCACCAATTGATTTTAATCACACCATTTGATCTTAATCACTCTATCATTTATGCATACATCTTCATAACTGACGTATCAACCTTTCAGTCTTTCCTTGTATTTTGTTGGATTTCAGCTTTTTTTCTTGTTTTTCATTGGATTCTTTTTCATCTTTATCTTTATCTTCATCGTTATTACTCTATTAACCTTTTTCAGTTTCAATCAATATAATTTGAATTATTCTTTATAGCCGTATCCAAATTTGACATCAATGTCAATAATTTCCAGAGAATCTTTCCCAAGAGGTTCAATTCATTCAAGTAATATGAAAACATTTGATGTAATGGTGGAAATATGTATATTTCTAATTTCATTAATAGGGTTTTTTTTTTTTAAATTTAAAATATATTTAACAAAATTTTTAGTTAGTACGATTCATCCACAAAGTTAAGATATAAGTTATTAATCTATAATTATGTTTATTAGAATATCATGGATAAATGATTTTATTAATGTTATATGTTTCAAAGTGTCTTACCTATTTTGATTTATAATATTTTTTAATTAAAATAAATTAATTTAATTAAAAGTATAGAAAGTATAATTATTTTTTAAATAAATTTCAATTTATTATTTATATTAATTATTAAAAATATTTTAAAATATTTTTTGGAAATTAATTATTGATAACTAAATTAAAATTTAAAAAAAAAACTTTTATATAGTAAAACTCTTATACACAGGAGAAACTAAGATTGTCTTGACCTCTTTTCAAATACCCGATATAAGAAACTAAATAAAGTTGTTACGTGCAGACAGAAAATATTTAAATTGGGATGTTTTGACTTGAATTTATATGCTCGATGGTTGGACTGCAGCTTTCAATCAGAGATAGGATGGAGGCAAGTCCTGGCTCTGGCCCACAAACTAACAGGAATGACCCGACTTTTTTCACGCGTTTGAACACATATCCTTCGTTTGAACGTGCATTTCTATGAAATGAAGTCCTTTTACTTTTCCAGTACACACAACGAGAGATCAGTCATTGCTTTTGCATGCTTTATGATTTCATATGTCCACATTATTCATGATTCAATACTTGGACTTGTAAGATTTATTGGTCCAAATTAGTGAATGCACATAACGACAAAATAAGTGATTTCCATACTCCTTTCAATTCGTTTTGAACGTATGGAAATAATGTTGAGTTGACTCGCTCCAGTCCACCAGTCGTCATTGTTGAATGAATACCCTTCCATGTTTCAAAGTCTTCTCTTCCTGCTTGCGGGTTGTTGGAGTCCAAATGGAATTGTGAACTCAGCCGTCAACAGACCAGGCCGGCTTACTGCATATAGCCATTTTGAATATTGGCTAGAGAAGCATCAGATTCAAGCCGGATGGCCTCTTTAATCGCTGTCACTATCTCACTCGCGGTGGGCCTAGATGATGGCTCACCATGAAGACATCGAATAGCTAATTTGGCGACATGAGTAAGGGATTTCATGTTGTAATTTTTACGCAACCTCTTGTCTACGATTTCAGCTATTTTTTCAGGATTCATCCATCGCCACGTCCACATACCGTGTTGCCTGTAAATAAGGGCATGGTCATTCTTCGGTTCTAGCTGTAGAAAATATTGTGCCATAAAATTATATTTGTTTTCATATTTTGGATGATAGATGCTGCAATCCCTTACCCATTCAATCACGAGGTTTCTTTCCGCTTCAGGTAACTTGGAATTTATGGAAGGTTTACAACATATGATCTCTGGCAAAACCACTCCAAAACTATACACCATCACTCTTCTTCGTCAACATTTGAGAGTTAAAATGTAACACGTCACTAGGAGAATTTAGACAAGCAAATATATTGGATTTTTTTTTTGGAATCAAGAATATTGCAAGAAAGGCATCGAATATATACTCTTGATCCAGGTATCCTGCCGTTCCTTTCACCGTAGTGGTAACATGATCAGCCTTCCCGTCAATTGTTAGTCTTGAAATACCAAAATTGGTCAGTTTTCCAATTGCTGTCTAAAAGTATATTGGAAGGCTTCACATCCTTGTCAATTATCTTTGGCATGCAACCTATGTAAGGTATTTTAGTCTTTCAACTAGAAATTGAAAAATGATCTTCGGCATGCAACCTTTGTGAAGGTATTTTAGTCTTTCAACTGAAAAATTGAAGTTGCGTGAGATTATAAATATGATGTCGCCCACAGAGTCAATCAGATAACTTATCTTAATGTTCTCTGGAACTTTAAGCCGAGAAATAGCCTCTATTATCCGACCCAGAGTCCCAAGGTCCATAATGAAGTTCTGTTAGACAAATTACAGAGTTTAATCTTTCGGGTTAAGTCTCATAGTTTGTATGACAACCATGAGCTGAAAGCCCAAAGGTGGCGCACCGACCACAGCCATCTAACTCTTTATTTTGTTGCTTTTCTTGTTGATGTATCGGTGCATGTATATAGGTGCTCAGCAGACATGGGAAAACGCAGAGTAAAAACAGAGGCTGCTAAAGGAAAACAGCCAGAGCAATCTGAACCAGCCCCGAAGAAAAGAGGACGCAAGACCAACCAGGAACATTTGGAAACGTTAGCTGCTACCTATGTTATAGGCAATTCTTCTAACACAAGGCAAGTCATTCGAGGATGGGAGAGGGATATCCAAATTGATCCTAAGGATAATGAGACAGAAGCAGACATTTTGGATTTTATCCAAGATCCAGGTAACACGAGGGGCCGCCTCACCTTGTTCAATCAGACTGTCCACACATATTGGATAGTGAAATGCTTAATAGTGAAAGTCATTCAGAGCTTTCATCCAGTGCACACCCAGGCAGAAACAGTAAAGTAGGGGACAAGTTTACAGGCTCAGATTCTAGAAATCCAGGACCAGCTTCAGCACATAAAGATAACTCAATACCAGACTGTTGACAGAGTTAGTAGACTGGATGATAAAGTGGGAAGGATGGAAAAAATCCTTCAACAGATCTTACATCAGATACAACAAACAGACATGCCTGGCACCAGTGCCAAGGACCCGGCCCCAGTCTCTTCTTCAGAAGTATAATAGTTATGTCTTTTAGAAACAGTGAAGTTAGTGTTGTTTTAAATTTTGATGATATTACTGTTTAGAAATCAACCTGCAAAATGCTCTAGGAAAGCAAATATAGGAATCATAGAACAGATAGTTTTAGGCGTATGAAACAATTTCAGTTTTGGACTGCTTATCATGCATTTAGATGGCCAACAGACCTGGTTTCCTGCGGGCAGGTTGAGGCCACAGTTTAACTTTTATATTATGTAACCTGCTTTTAAATATAAATAGAAAATGGAATGGACCCACCGAATTTACAAAAAAAAAAAAAAATATGGTAAGGGGTGAATTAGATAAAGTGAAATAACTTTTAAATCATATTTATATATAAATTAATGTATCTAGTGCAAGTAATCAAATAGAATTAGAAATCAACATATACATTGAAATAAAATAAATGTATATAGTGCAAGCAATCAAATAAGATTAAAAATCAACAACTACATTGAAATCAATGCATTTAATTCAATCAAATAAAATAAAGAATCAATATGTACACTAAAATCAATACAACTATTTCAATGAAAAACCAATATATTAATGTCTTTCTAAATCCAACTTATTTTATCTTTTTTGAAAGTCTTACTTCTTCCTCTATGGTTAATAATGTTTAATATTTTATAACACTATTTAATATATGTATTTTTCTACTTTTTTCTTCCATCTATCTCTCTCCCTCCCCCTTGCAATCTATATCTATATCTTCCTCCATATCTCTTTCTTTGTTCTCTATCTCACCCCCCAACCAAACACACACTCTCTCTCCACATCTATCTATCTCTCTCTCTTTTGGTGTCTTATGTCTATTTTATTCACTATTTACCTATCCATCTATATGTCTATCTCCCTCCATCTCTTCATCTTTGTCTCTCTATCTCACCCCACAAACATACAAAGTCTCTCCATATCTACCTATCTTTATCTCCCTCCCTCTTCCTCTTCCTCTCTCCATCTTCAACTTTTCTCTCTCTTTCTCTCTCTTCCCCTTCTCTCCATCTCTCTATCCTTTTATCTTTCTTATCTCTCACTCTCGTCTCTCCCTAAATCTCTCTCCATCTCTCCCTTGTCACTCGCTCTCTCTCTCTCCACCTTTCTCTCTATGTCTTTTTTCTTCCCTCCCTCTCTTGCTGCGTCCAACTTCGTCTATCTCTCTTCCTCCCTCTCTCATTCTCTCTCTCAAGTCCACTTTCTCTTCTTTTCTCTATTTCCCATTATCTCCCACCTCCCTCAATCTCTCCCCAAACCACTCTTTCTTTCTCTCCCCAACTATATCACTATCTCCCTCCACCTCTCCTTCTCTCTCTTCCCCTTCTCTCCCTCATTCTCCCCTAGTTTATCTCTCTTCCCACCTTCTCTCCTCTCTCCCTCGCTCTCTTTCCATCTCTCCCTTATCACTCGCTATCTCTCTCTCCACCTTTGTCTCTTTGTCTTTATTCTTCTCATCCTCTCTCGTTCCCTCTAACTCCATCTCTATTTGTATCCCTCTCTCCTTCTCTCTATCAAGTCGACTCTCTCTCTCCATTCGTCTCTCTCCCTTTCTATCCCATCTCCCTCTATCTCTCCCCTATCACTCACTCCCTCTCTCTTTCTCTCTCTCCATCTTTGTCACTATCTTCATCCCTCTCTCCTTCTCTCTCGCCCCCTCTCTCCCTCCTCCATCTTTCTGTGTGTGTCTCTCTCTCCCCTTCTCTCCCTCTTTCCCCTTTCCTTCTCTCTCTCTTTCATCCTATCTTCTCTCCCTCACACTCTCTCCATCCCTCCCTTATCACTCCCTCTCTCTCTCTCCACCTCTATCTCTCTATGTCTTTGTCCTTCCTTCAGTCTCTCTCCCCATCTCTCTCCCGCTCTCTCTCTCCCCCTCCATCTCTATCTATCTCTCCTGCCCTCTCTCTCCATACCCAACTCCCATCTCTCTCCATCCCTCTATGTGCTCCTCCAACTTCATCTCTCCCCCTACCTCTCTCCTCCCCTCTCTCCCCTCCTCTCTCTCCCTCTCTCTTCCCCATCTCTCTCACTCTCACTATCTTCTCCCTCTCTCCCCATATCATTAAGATTCGTGAGTCTCTGTAATCCACAATTCTCTATAATTAATAATATGTGTAAATCTTATTATAATAATATATAATAAAGATGATTATTATTATAATATATTGAAATAATAATAATTATTATTATTGATTATTAAACCAATAACAATAATATATAAAATATAACGAAATACCGTGTTAAAAAAATTATAATTAGTTGACTTTACATTATAAACATACTACATTTTACATCTTATTACATTTTTTTGAAAAACGTTTATACATCAACCATTTTAACCCTAAACTTCATTTTTCTAGTGCATTTTCTCAGGCAGCTAATATCTTCTATCAAAAAACTAGATTTACGTAAAGATAATCAACATTTTTTTAGTTACATTTGCCCAATATACTCAAAGATATTCAAATAAATGTAGCAGAAACTTAAATCAACGCACTTGCTCATGGGTATGTTGTTTATTCTTAGTCAATCATTGTGTTTTAACTTTTGTTCTGAAATTCATTTTTAACTAATAATAAAAAGTGTGAGATTGATTTGTGGAATTAATTTTTATACTTATATTAATAATTTTTATTTTTATTTTTTTATTTATATTTATGTTAAATGTTTATAAACATTGAAATCATTATTGTTCCATACTATAGTATAAATCATTTCTCTACTTAATTAAAAGTATTCTAAAGTATTTTGTGTAAATTAAATCTTTAATATTTATTTATTGGTTATTGATAATTAAATTATTTTTTTTTGAAATTTTATTTAAAAATAAATACACTTCATACATATTTAAAATCAAATATCTTTTTAGGCATTGGTCTTTATATATATAGTTTTAGTGGGTTTAATGGTTAAGGGTATGTGTTTCCTCCTAAGAGGTCATAGGTTCAAAATTAGAAGAGTAGAATCACAAGTTCAAAACTAGAGGGGTTGAGTATGTATGTCTTCATAGACTTAGAAATCAAATCTATAGGTCCCTTATCCCAAATCTCACACCAATTTGGTGTCTAGCTTCGTCGTGACTTTAAAATTTGATAATAATTTGATGGGTCTTTTGTCTCACAAACAAAAAGTCCCACACTAATTTGATGTCTAGCTTAGCCATAACCTTAAAATGAGATAATAATAATAATAATTCCAACCATACATATATTATAAATTGTTATTCTCAAACATTAAATATTTTGATTTGTTTTACAATATTATGGTTACTAATGAAGAAGTGTGGTTACATTGAAGACATAGAAGTAAAGGGTGAAGTAAAAGCCCCCGATCGGGGTGCTCAAAGAAAAAGGTCGCCGGCTATGGAATAAGCCAAGTGGCAACCGCCGTTCATGCACATTAATGTGCCATGTATACGCCGTCCAAATCTAGATCATGGAGGCATGCAGAAGATAAGGGCATGATGGAAAATTTGGTAAGACAGCCTGTGCTGTCAGAGCCAGGAGGACAAAGCTATTTGGATGCAGGGTTTATGAGCTATAAGATAGTTTACAAACCAAGAAAATCCTCTGTCACAGCAAGCGAACAGAAGCAGGTGAGGACGGAAGTGGCCACAATTAGCACCAGGCTCATTCCTTTGTTGGGGTATGTTCTTTTCCATCTTAAGTCCATGTTCATTACCAAAAGCTTGGAAATGTATCTGGTTAGGAAAGATTTTGAAATTTTTTTCAGTTGCCTAGTTGCTTGGTCTGAGATTGTTCAATTAAAGCCAGTCAAGTCGTGCTTTAGAGATCCCTGCCATAGTAAGCCTAATTTTCATCTGTCTGTGAAGAGTAAGTGTCATCTTTGTCTGGTTATAAAAAACAGTGATTGGGTTTTTGGCAATTCAAAATTGAAAAGTGGTGGCATGAATGTCTGTAGCCGCATACAGGTCTCAAGTCAGAAATCCTTCCTCTGTTGTTATGTTATGCTTACCGATTACCTTAGCAGCAGGCAGAAATCTAAGTTTAATTCTAGCGTTGTCAATGAGCTCTGGTTGTATCGTCCTTTCCTTTTTAATATCCTTAGCAGAGGGCAGGTAATGAAGGTTCTTCTTAGTCTCGGTTATGAACTCTGGTGGGTTCTTCCTTTCAATGTAAAAAATAATAGGAGTCAGAATAGGAGGTTGCGGGTCTGCGTAGACTATACTTTGTTTTCCTGCCAAGGTCTGTTTGCTAATTAGAAGCATAGTTTTCAAACCCGCCTCTCTCTCATCCCAGTTGTTTGTAGGCTTTCTTTTTCTACCTGGAACCTCTGACAATTCTAGTTTCAGCGTAATATCCATGCTACTATCGGGGAAAATAACATGTCTTATGCTACTATAGAGGAGAATCAGAATTATCCAAATGATGTTCTTGGTGAAAAGATTGAAATTTTAATCGTTATCTCTTTCTCTTATTTGCTTATTCTTATTCCAGAGCTCAGTCTTACTATAAGTCAGCTCATCACCATGGTTAAGAGGCAAACAAGAAAATCATTGGCCCATACTACAAAAAAAGGGAAATAGAAGATGCTACAACTTGAAGATAAGAACAGGAAAAGAGGGAGGAAGACAGAGCAAGAGGTTTTAATGAACCTCTCATCAACACACTCGCTTGGAAATTCATCACACGTCAGACAGGAAATTCATGGATGGGAAAGAGAAATTCAGAGCAATGAGGAAGACAATGAAGCAGAAGCAGAAATTATGGACTTTGTTATAGATCCTGGAAATGCTCGAGGTCGCCTATCACTGTTTAATCAAATAGTTCACACTTATTGGATTGTCAAATGCCTGTTAGCTAAGGCTATTCAAAGTATTCATCCTACCAGAGAGGAGCCAGAACCAAAAGTGTTGGAATTACTACAGGACATTGACATTCAGCTACAACACACCAAGGTCACCCAGTACCAAGCCATTGATCATATTGGTAGAATTGAAGATCTTGTTGGAAGAATTGAGAAGCAGATCCAACAACTGCAACAAGCTGATATGCCAGGATCCACAGCAAAGGACCCTGCCCCAATTGAATCTTCAGATGGATAGGAGCTTAGTTTCTTATATAATATGTATTTTTTTTTTTTGCAAAGGACTATAGGTCCTAACAGTTACCTTGGCAATAGATTAAATAGTCAGCTTGCTCATGCAGCAAATAGTAGAATGAAAAATTTTCAGTTTTGGATGGATTTCAACGCTTTAAGGTGGCCAACAGACATGGTTTCCTCTGGACAGGTTGAGGCCACAAAATTACTATTTTTTTTAACCTGCTTTCAAAAGATAAATAGAAAATAGCAAGGCACTACTAAATTGACAAAAAAAAAAACAATATTATAGAAAGAGATCTAAGATTGTCTTCACATCATTTCACATACCCACATACAAGAATTTTTTTGGGTTTTTATATGTATGCACTTCGTATCAAGTCTGAAAAATAAAAACATCTTAACAACACGAAATATTCGTTGTATTGACTTGAAGTATGTGCCTCGATGGTTGGAGTGCATTTTTTAGTCAGAGACAAGGTTGGAATTTGACGGGTATAGGGTATTTTGGTCGTTAAATATGTTTTAAAAATTTATATGAATGTATCTCGTGATTTGTTTTGAATTTTTCAAAATTTATTTTTGAAGTTGAATTATTTTTCTAAAACGTTATTAATATTTTATGAAATTTATATTGATAAAATTTTTGACATTGACATTCAATTATTTTCCTATGATGTTATTAATATTTTATGAAATTTGCACAGATAATATAAATAAATTGAATTAAAATTTTTGACATTGACATTCAATTATTTTCCTAAAATGTTATTAATATTTTATGAAATTTACATAGATAACATAAATAAATTGAATTTGTAGACTTTGGATCTAGCAAGAGATTGATCATTGATAGTGGTTAGATGAGGCTAATCATTGATAGTGGTTAGATAATTGCTCGTTGTCTAGGATTATGGTTCTCCATGATTCAAACCTTATAGAGGATATTTGCTAGAAACTTCCCAACAAATCTAAGAGCAAGGACACACTTGTCTACAACTATGTAGCTGTAATTAAAGAATAATCCCTTGCATCACGAAATAGAGAGTTGGCACCACCAATAGCTATAGGCTAGGGTACCTTGTAAAATAGAAAAATATTTTGGGTTTTTTGAATGGATTATTTGGTATTTATATTTGTTTTTTGTGTTTTTGAGAAAAAGATATTTATCTTAATTGAATGGTAACTTTTACTACAACAAAAAAAGAAACTTGTTTTAATGGGTCACAAAAAACGAGTTGCTGAAAATTTTCACCCATTCTTTATAAATAAATAAGTGTAGAAATTTGTGATTTGTGGAGAATGAGTGGACACATAAAATCACAAAGGAGTACAAGTGGAGGTGAAAAAATAAATTTACTTTGATACACCTTTCCCACTTTATTAATACTATTTGGATGATGTTGCAGATACATGTTCTATTCCCTTACCCCCTCAAATACAATTAATATCAATTGAATGATGTTGTAGATACAATATCTATTTCCTTATTCTCTAGAATATTTTCAACATAATTAAGTTATTGAAGTGTAATTTTTTTAATCAAGTCTTTATTGATGAAAGGTTAATTTATTATTAAAACATCATCTTGAAGAGCAAAATTTTAAATATAAAGATTTTTTTAACATAAGGACCCAAAAAGTCAGAAAAAATTTATACTACGGAGTAAAGAAAAATCCAAATTCCAACCTTTATAAGAAACGAACAAGAGTGTGTGGCCTCCTTGTCAAGTCTATGAGATAGGAGACGAGAGATAGGAAACGAACAAGAGTGTGCTATCTAGCCTCCTTGTCAAGTCTATTACGAGAAACCAGGAAGGACTGGACTTTTTTCACCCGTTTGAACGCATAAGATGACTTGAGTGTCTCCACTGGCTCGACATGCTAGTCCAGTCCACCGGTATCCGTTATTGGATGAATACACTTCAATGTTTCAAATTCAGCTCCTGTTTGTGGGTTGTTGGAGTCCAAATAGAACTTGGAACTCAGCTGTCAACAGAGCAGTCTGGTCTCCATATCGCCATGTTCAATATTGTCCAGAAAAACATCAGATTCAAGCACGATTCCCTCTTTGATCGCTGTCAATATCTCACTCGCGGCGGGCCTAGCAGATGGCTCACCCTGAAGACATCGAATAGCTAGTTTCGCGACATGAATCATGGATTTCATGTTGTAATTTTTACCCAACCTCTTGTCTACGATTTCCGCTATTTTGTCAGGATTTTCATTCATCGCTACGTCCACATACCGTGTTGCCTGTAAATAAGAGCTTGGTTATTCTTAGTTTATTATAGTAGAATATATTGCACCATAAATTTACAAATGATAGATGCTGCAATCCCTTACCCATCGAACGAGGTTTCGTTCCGCTTCAGGTAACTTGGAATTTAGGCAAGGTCTACCACATATGATCTCTAGCAAAACCACTCCAAAACTATACACATCACTCTTCTCCGTCAACATTTGAGAGTTAAAATAACTGTAACACGCCAGGAGGAGGAGAAGTTAGACAAGCAAATACATTGAATTCTTTTGGTATCAAGAATATTGCAAGAAGGACATCGAATATATACTCTGGATCCAGGTATCCTGCCGTCCCTTTCACCGTAGTGGTAACATGACTAGCCTCCCCGTCAAATGCCAGTCTTGAAATACCAAAATCTGCCAGTTTTCCATTCAAATTGCTATCTAAAAGTATATTGGAAGACTTCACATCCCTGTGAATTATCTTTGGCATGCAACCTACGTGAAGGTATTCTAGTCCTTCAAACAGAAATTGAAGTTGCATGAGATTGTAAATATGGTAAGGCATGGATTGTCCTTTGTAAGATAAAATGAAACAGCATTTAATTCAGAAAAATATATTTATTCAAATTTGTTAAATACTTTACCCTGCGCTGCATCTAGAGCAATTCTTAGCCGTGTTTCCCAACTTATATTGGAAAGTCCTGCTCTATGCCCTGAGAAATAAATTCAGAGTCAAGCATTATATCTTATTGGGATATTCTAGTATCTGTATTATTATGTATCAACTGGATCAGAACGAGCAATATATTTACCATAAAGGTGCTCGCTTAGGGACCCTCCAGACATGTGTTCGTATATAAGCATAAGCCCCCTGGACTCATTACAGTAGCCTAGCAGAGATACCAAGTTTTTGTGATGAATTCTAGAAAGAAGATCAACCTGTTAACCAAGTAAAGCCGCTTACATAAATTTTATGGTACAATGTAATTTTTTCTATCACTGTCAAATGCCACCATAGACCGATCAAGAAACTGAACAACATTCCATGCATTAAGAATCTCAAAATTACCTCATTCAAGAACTGCTGAACTCCTTCGTTAGAAAACAATGACAGCACTTTTACTGCTATGTCATTTCCATCCCGCAACCTACCAAAGAAAACCGATCCAAAGCCTCCTTGCCCAATCTTCCTGCTGAAGTTTTCTGTAGCTACCGTCATCTCTTGTTGAGAAAAGGCAGCAGTCATCGTTGGATTTCGAACCATAATAGTCCAGTGATCTGCAACTTTTATTGATACGAAAGAACAGTCTCAGATAGTTTCATAGGAGAGATTCCTAAAAAATCTCATATCAAAATATCCCTAAAGCTCAAATAGTTCTTCACCTTCATTTATGTGATGTTTCCTCTTGGATTTCTTCCAACATAGGGCAATACAAACCATTAATGTTAAAGCGATGATCAAAGCTCCGGGTATCGTTATTCCAAGAACAATCTTCACTTTGGAATTTTTTGATTTTGACGGAACCGTACATTCCCCTTTATGCATACAGAGATAGCGATTACCAGAGTATCTGCAACGCATTGAAATAAAACTATTTTCAATGAGCCAAAGATTATATGGCCTTTCAACTGTTTATCTATAAGCATTGTCTGCCGAATACATTGCACTATTTGGAAACAAAATACCAACACAAATTGCTAATGAATACCAAAATGAAATATCAGATTACATGAGTTTCAGTGAAGGCTTGCGGAGAAGTTGTACAGGAATTACACCAGTGAAATTGTTGTTCTCTATAAACCTGCACCACAATGGTAAAAAGGATTGTTATACATTTCTTTGTAATAAAAATCTATTTTATTTTGAACAAAAGTTGTGATAAGAAGTGCGAGGAGAGACTTACAGCTCTTTAAGGTTTTTGAGTTCTGATAGCCACTCTGGAACGGTGCCGTTCAGGTTGTTGTTTTGTAGATGTCTACACAGCCAGCGAACAAAATAACCACATTTTCTTTATAATATTCGGGTCCTGTTTCCAAAAATACATGATTGTCTGAAGATTAAATGACCTGGAAAGTGGAGGTTTATGTTCAAAGAAAATACTTACATTCTCTCCAACATGGATAAAGTGGAGAAGTTTGGTAAAGGTCCAATCAGATGATTATTGTCAAGTGACCTGCGAATTTCAAAACATTAAAATATTCAGATGGAAGCGGCCCCATCAGACTTTATTTTAATCACCAAATACTTTTAACCCAACATTAAGAATCCTAATCCTAATCAACACAATTTCAACAATGCCTTATTGGTACTTTCATTTTACCACATGTCCGGACATATGTTATCATTATGCTTACATGTTAATTAGTTCAGTGAACTGTCCAAAATTGCCGGGTATTGATCCTGTAAGATTCTTTCCAGACAAATTTCTGGCAACATGAGGATTATTAGATGGATTTCCAATAGAAATTCGGGTTTCTGTAAACAAATCATACCAAGAAACCAAACGTACATTTCCGAAATTCTTATGCTCGAAGATCTTTCTTTACAGCCAATTCCTTCCCAGCGGACCAAATAGCAAGGATCCGAAATCCAGTCTTTTATGTCAAACTTCTTTTTGATAGCTTCAAGAGCTTCAACTGCAATTTAAAAATACCTGGTTAGACATTGAATTATAATAACAGCAATTTCAGAGATAGTCAGAACTTACTGTCTTCTGAATATGTTGCTGGTTGCGTATCAATTACGGAGTAATACTCAAAAGCGTTGATTATAGGTGGATTGCTGGTGTCAGTGGCTTTCACAAGCTCAAATTTGGTGCCGTCTGTTTCGTTTATTGAGATTGTTAGCTCCACCGCAGAGTAATTTGGCACGATAGTAATGATTTCAGACCGTCTTTCATCATTTACTGTGACGTAAAATGATCTCGATTCAGACATATTTAAACTTCCGATATCTGCAAAATATAACATCAGTAATGACTGGTTGCCTTGAGAGGATCGACCGGGTTTGATTGAAAAGCGTGTCGAGCTGTTTAGAACCCACGCTGTTTTCATGACTTCACTTGGAGGAAGGTTTCTGGTATTATTTGTCGAAATAGTCTCATTGCAATTTGCCTGTGAAACATCTCGAAGATCGGAATTATCAACACTTATATGTGGTGTCCATATGCGGTCAAAGCTGTCTTGAGGATACCTGCTTAGCCCACCGACAAAGTTATTCAACTCAATTATTGACAAAATATTTCAAAACTGATTACATCAAGATTGCTCATTCAAATCTCATATGGGTGTCAAATTTTCACTTAAAAGTCATCTGGGTCTTTTAAACAGATAATTATTTTAAAAATCCAATGAAAACATAAAAATAAGTCATGATAAACGCGAGAACTTTGGTAACATTTTTCCAAAGCATAAACTCTCCAATATACCGAAAGTCCTTTAGTATTCTCTCACCACTAATATGATTACTAGATATTTTCTGACTAGCCAGGTACTGGGATAAAACATATAAAGGTGCTCAGAATTCCATAGACATTTACTATGTAAAGTTGAAAATGTATACCTGGTATCCGATTTTCCACCAACGTCAGTTCTTCGGATTAAAGGCAACATCGTTCCGGGCTTAGCTTGTGAATACATGCCATCTCGGAGGGGCCTCAACTCAATCGTAGAGATAAAGGGATCATCAGTCAGCGATGTTCTGATAAGGCAAATGTACAGCATTGTGCCAGAACTCACCAGGATCGTTTCATAAATATATGGCTTGGATCGACTTTCTAGTGTTACATTTCCAAAAGCCAACAAACCGAGTGTTTCAATGGAGAAAGCGAAGCCTGGTAATTGTTTGAATCCACTGTAGTTTCCCGCAGCAAAAACCAGTCTTAAGAGGTAACGTACATTGGGCTCCACATTCAAGTGATAGCAAGACTTGTTGAGAGGCTTCGGAAAGAAGCGTAAAGTATGCAAGTAAGAACCGTCACCGTCTCCTATGTCTAATGCCTCACCCACGTCTATGTAATGCGCATCAGTAACCCAGGTGATATTCGTTTCGTCAGTATGATTTATTTTCGCACCGCACTGAATACTAAGAAATCCTGCCGCCCCAAAGTTCAAAAACGTAAAAAATTGGCCATAATATCGAACTTACAGGTTTTTAAATCCAAATATGAAATAATAGGTTCTGATCTATAACATAGAAGTGATATCCATCCATTTAAAATTTGCAAATGTTTAAGATATAAGACAAAAAAATACCATGTAATTTTGCCATGAGCGTCAAGAATTATTCTAGTATGTATGATAATACCTGGTTCAGCAAAAACATTCACGGCGAAGAACATCAACAGCACGCTTATCGCCATCGAAAAATTCCATTCAACAAATCTGTTATTTTCCATCATGACAAAAGAATTTAAAATCTCAAGGATTCTCAGTAAAACATATGCATGTTGATTCTTACAAGTTCATTTAAAATAACAACGGAGCGCGTTGGAAGCCCGCAAAAGTCCGAGGACGCGGAATTTAGCATGGTCAATGCAGACTCGATAGCGCTTGACCGCCACATATTCAAACGTCCCGAGCATTGACACATTGCAGTTGATTCTCGCAATTTCATATAAAATCACGTGAAAACGTATGGATAACGTTTTCCAGAAGCGAGATTCCCTTGTCTATATATGCTTGACTAAAGTTGACTCACTGATTCAATATTTTTAACCAGTGGTTACATATTAACCGTTGAAGCCTACATAAATCTAATATTTTATCGTTTTAAATTATCAATATTCTTTTAAAGACAGTTTATTTAAGTGTTACCCTTTAAGCTTTTTCGCAAAGCTTCCTCCACA
This sequence comes from Pinus albicaulis, assembly GCA_034641835.2. Taxonomy (NCBI): domain Eukaryota; kingdom Viridiplantae; phylum Streptophyta; class Pinopsida; order Pinales; family Pinaceae; genus Pinus; species Pinus albicaulis. Next base: position 357,950,790 of record CM076569.1, read on the forward strand.
GAATTTGTTTAAATTTTAAAAATATTTATTAAAATTATAAATTTAGACACCAAGTTTTTATAATTTAAAATGCTTTTATCAAAATTTAATTTAAAATTTAAAATATTTATTACAAATATAAATTTTAGTTCTCATAATTTTATATTTCAAAATCATTTTAAAAAATTATTTAATTTATATATTAAAAATATAATTTAAATAATATAAAAGTATAATGATAATCGAGTTGCATATGATAATTATATAACCCGCCTCTATAATAATTGTTTAAAAAATGAAATAATTTAAAATTTTTAAACTGGTTGCTAAAATATGTTTAAAGAATCACTTTTTAAATTTCTTAAAGTAAAATATGCACCCGGATAGGCGGGAGGATCGATTTTGATAATTAATTGTTTCCTTTAAAAATATGATACTATATTTAATTAGATATTTAAAATTGTTATATTGACTGAAATAGTTAATTTCAATTTTTTTTTAGTACATCGTCTTGTTAAAATAAAATGAAAATTTGTTACAATAAAATCAGAAAATGAATGCAAATTGCAATAACTATATATAAACAAAAGAAAATAATATAATATATGTGTAATTTGCTTTTATGTGTTTTTTTCTCTTGCATTTTCTCATGGAATTTATATCTATATTTTTTTCTATCTTTCTTTCTTTGGCTTTTTACCTAAACCCTAAACATATACATACTTTTTCTTTCTCTCTTTATATCTATTTATCTATCTCTCCCTCTCTTCTTCCCTCTCTCCCCGATCCATCTATATATATATCCCTCCATCTCTCCTTTGTCTCTCTATCTCAACTACCAAACATACACACTCTTCCCCCCTCCCTCTTCCTCTCCCTCTCTCAATTTTCTCCTTCTTTCTCTCTCTCCCTTCCACTTCTCTCCCTGTCTCTCTCCTTCTCTCTCTCTCTTCCCTCCCACTCTCCTCTCTTCCTAACCCTCTCTCCATCTCTCCGTTGTAACTCCCTCTCTCTCTTCACCATCTCTCTCTATGTGTCTTTCTTCTTCCCACCCTCCCTCTCTCACCCCCTATAAATCCATCTCTCTCTCCCTCCGTCTCTCCTTCTCTCTATAAAGTCCTCTCTCTCTTCCTTCCTATTTCTCCTTTTCACCCCCACCTCCCTTTGTCTATCCCCTGCATCACTCTCTTGCACACTTCCCTCCAACACTATAACTATCTTGTCCCCTGTCTCCCTCTCTCTCCCCCCCTCTCCCTCTCAGTTGAATGCAAAGTGACTAACAATGTTGAATGATGAAAATTTTGGATAATAAGAACGCAATCAATTACAAATAGTTTATAGTTTCAGAAAGAAAACATTTTTTATGAAAATTCAAGTATTTTATTTATGTTTAAATTATTGTGACACAAAAAACAATGCACGTCGTCAATAATTTCTTTGTTTTTATAGTGAAATCCATGAATCTAATGGAAGCAATAAAATGGGATTAGAAATCAACATCTACACTAAAGTCAATGCATCTAGTGAAAACAATCAAATAGGATTAGCAATCAACATCTACACTAAAGTCAATGCATCTAGTGCAAGCAATCGAATGGGATTAGAAATCGACATCTATGCAGAAATCAATGCATCTAGTACAAGTAACCAAATACAATTAGAAATCAACATATACATTAAAATAAATGCATCTAGTGCAAGCAATCAAATAGGATTAGAAATCAATAACTACATTGAAATCAATGCATCTAGTGAAATCAATCAAATAGAATCAGGAATCAACATTTACACTGAAATCAATACAACTATTTCAGTGAAAAGACAAAATATTAATGGCTTTATAAATCCAACTTCTTTTACCTTTTTTGAAAGTCTTACTTCCTCTTTCTCTATGGTTAATACTGTTCAATATTTTATAATACTATATAATATATGTTTTTTTCTCTATGTGTCTCTTTCTTCTTCCATCTCTCTCCCTCTATCTCTATGTCTATCTCCCTTCCTCTCTCCTTCTCTCTCACCCCCTCTATCTCTCCCCCATTTCTCTCTCTCTCTCCCTCTCTCTCCTGCAATCGATATCTATATCTCCCTCCATATATTCTTATTTTTTCTCTATCTCACCACCAACCAAACACACACTCTCTCTCTCCATATCTATCTATCTCTCTCTCCCTCTGTCTCTTTATATCTCTTTTCTTCCCTATTCCCCCCTCCATATATATCTCCATCTCCCTCAATCTCTCCATCTTTGTTTCTCTATCCCACCCCACAAACATACACACTCTCACTCCATATCTACCTATCTTTCTCTCGCCGTCTCTTCCTCTTTTTCTCTCTCTTCCCTTCTTTCTCTTTTTCTCTCACTTCCCTTCTCTCCATCTCTCCCTTGTCACTCCATATCTCTCTCCACCATTCTCTCTCTCTGTATTTTTTCTTCCCTCCATCTCTCTCCCCCGGTCCAAATCCATCTCTCTCTCTTCCTCTCTCTCCTAAGTCCCTCTTTCTTCCTATCTTATCCTTTCTTCCACCTTTCTTTCATCTTTCCCCCCCCCCCCCAACCCATTACTCTCTCCCTCTCTCTCGATCCCCAAATTTATCACTATCTCCCTCCACCTCTCCTTCTCTCACTTCCCCTCTTCCCCCCTCTCCTATTAAACTTCCGAGAACATTATACAATATTAACAAAGGAATAAACTGAATGGAAACTGATTCAATCACACAAAGGTAAATACACAAAGATTTATGTGGTAAAACCTTGACAAGGTATCAAGGAAACTTCCACGGGGCAAGGGATTAGAAACTCTATTAATCAATAGTGATTCTCCTCAAGTTACAAGCCTCTCAGACCATCCCAATTTAACATGGGCTACTTCGTTACATAACTACCTCTTAAGTTAAAACCGAATGTCCAGTAAATTACATTAATTAAAAGTAGTTGTAATTATTTCAACAAAATCCTCCTTGACAACAATTTTGCTAATCCCTCGCCCATTCCCATTCATCATCTCTTCTGCAAGCCAAGAGAAGAGAGACACTATCTTAATTGTTATTGATTAATAGAGTTTCGAATCCCTTGCCCCGTGGAATTTTCCTTGACACCCTGTCAAAGTTTTACCATGTAAATATTTGTGTATTTACGTTTGTGTGATTGAAACAATTTCCAATCAGTTTATTTTTTATGTTTCTTTCATTGTTAATTTTGTTTAATGTTCTCAGAAGTGTAATAAGTGGTATGAGAGGTTGGTGAAATGGAATCACCTTGAGAAAAGGGAAAAGCATTAGTTCAGAAATCGTGGCATTAAGCCCCCACCATTGGAGAGGATCAAGACTTTGGAGAAATTCTTAGTTTGAAGAGTTTGTGGAGGTGAAGCTCGACCACCGACGAAGAGAAGGGTCGTTGTTTGGAAAATCCTACATAGATCCATTGAAGTCAAGATCTAAGACTCATTCTTCCATCATGGATGAAGAGGAAGAGTTTGCTGGTGTAAGCGTTAGTCAAGGGAGGTTGAGGTTTCTAGAAGTCACAATCATTGCTACTGGAGGGAAGAAACTAAGTATTGATCTTGTCCACCATATTTGCCTTGTCCACTGTCATTGAGAGAGGTCAGAGGCACGATCACTAGTCAAGAGAAAAGACCCTATCCATGGAAGCTACTAGTCAAAGGATTGAGAGAGGTCTGAGGCATGGTCTCTGCCGCACGTTGAAAGAAAAAGGAGAGAGTTGAACTGTTTGTTGTTGCTGAGAGAAGTTGTCGTCCTATTACCCGAGAAAAGGGAGAACATTGAAAGCATCGAGCATCGATTTCAATAAGAGGTTCTGTTATCCGTAAATGGTTAGTTCACAAAGCTCATTCTGAAGCAAAGAGGAGTCTGGTATTTTTCCTTTTATTGCATAATTTTTTTTTTTTGTGGATAAAAGTGAAATTGAACTTTTTATTTTTTCCTTTTAAATAATATTGGAAGAACTTTAACTATATTAAAATAGGGAGTAGACAGAAACATAAATTTGTTTTTTTTGCAATCATAAATTTATTTCAAATTAAACTTAGCAGAAGAAGGGAATTCAAAACCCCTAACTAGCTGAAAGGAGGATTTTTTGAAACCCTAGCTAGCTAAAAGGAGGAAGGAGAAAGATTGTTTTTTTAAAACCTAATTGGAAAGAAGGCAAAGCAGAAATCCATAATAGAAAGGAATGGAAAAAATGTCGAATGCAAAGTTCGAGGTGGAGAAATTCACCAAGAAGAACAATTTCGCATTGTGGAAAATGAAAGTTAAGGACTTGCTGGTGCAACAAGGGTTGCACAAAGAATTAGATGGGGTAAATAAAAAACCTGCAAGCATGACAAATTCAGACTGGGAGGACTTGGATGCCCGAGCCCTCAGTACAATTAGGTTATGCTTGGAAGATGAAGTTATCTTTAATATTGTTGAAGAGAGTACAACTACAGGTTTATGGGAAAAACTGGAAACTTTGTATATGACAAAATAATTGACCAATAGAATTTACTTGAGAATAAAATTTTACAGTCTTCAGATGAAGTAGGGTACAAAAGTTGCAGAACATTTGAATGTTTTTAATAGAGTTATTTTCCAGCTGTCAGATATGGAAGTTAAAATTCAGGAAGAAGACAAGGCCATAACCTTGTTGTGTTCTCTGCCCGAGTCATGGGACCATTTTGTAACTTCAGTCAATTTGAGCACAATTGATTCTTTGAAATTTGAATCAGTGGTGGGTGCTTTGTTATCTGAAGAAGTATGAACGAAATCCAGTATTGAAACATCTACACCAGAAGCCATGGTAGCCAGAGGCTGGTCAAATGAAAGAAGGAAGAAATCAAGGGGTTCTTCCAGATAAAAATCAAAGGGCAGAAAGAAGTGTAAAGCTAAGTGTTGGTACTGTAATAAAATTGGACACCTCAAGAAAGATTGTTGGAAACGAAAGGAATTGGAAAACTAGAATAAGGAAGCAAATCAAGTTGATTCAGGTATGATTGATGAAGTTTTAACTGATGAAGCTCTACCTGTTTGTAATGTATCTCAAGATGTTGAAAAATGGTTGTTAGAATCTAGTTCTTCTCATCACATGAGTCTACACAGAAGTTGGTTTACTTCATATGAAGTTGTAAATGGAAGTTATGTGTTTATGGGAAATAATGCATCTTGTCAGACTATTGGGATGGGAAATGTAAAAATTAAAATGTATGATGATACAGTTAAAACATTATCTGATGTTCGGCATGCACCTGAATTAAAGAAAAACTTGATTTCCTTGGGAGTTTTGGATTTGAATGGGTATAAATTTACAAGTTAGAATGGAGTGTTGAAGTCTCAAAAGGAGCCTTGGTATCAACCATTTCTGAGCAACCTTTGTCACTAAAACATTTGCAAGATCATTTCAAGGAACTGAAGTTGAAGTGGGAGATGTCAAGTTCACTGTCACTGAAGTTTTCATTGCAGAAGCTACAGGGTTGCTCAGAAATGGAGAGAGATGGTTCAAAAACAGAGAATTCCACAATGAATCTTGGAAACAAATTCTAAAATCACCAGGTATGGATGTCACTGTATTTAAAAAAAGGAACTCCAAGTTCTGCATTGAAAAATAAATGGAGAAACATACTACTTATTCTGCAAAAATTTATTACATGTGAGGGTAGATATGGTACATTTTATGTCTACCACATTAGACTGATAATGCATTTTCTGGGGGGAGACTTAAACCTACCCTATTTCTTGCTTCAAAGCTTGAAAAAGATGGCTTCCTGTGTTCAAAGAAGGGTTCAATTTTTAGAGACAACTTTATATCATCATGGTTTGGTTAAAATTTTGATTGAACATCATTTAACCAAAACAAATGATACATGGGACAATTTATTGATAAGAAATCATTTTGAAGAGCCAAAAGAGCCCTCACCTGAACCACAACCTACAAAGAGAAGCAGGAATTGGAGGGCTTCAAAAGTTGAAACTGATAAAACAATCCAAGAAAGTAGTGAGGAAATCATTTCAGAGAAGTTAAATCAAATCAAGAGACATCTTAAGGAAGAAAAGGTAATCAGGAAATCTGCCATGAAGAAAGGAGAGGGATCTTCTCAGCCTAGAAGAAGCCACAGACTAAAGGGGAAACTGAAGAAAACACTAATCAAACAATCAGGGGTAATTAATATAGAAGATGAAGAAACATCCATTGAAGAAGATGTTGAAGAGGATTTTAATGAAGGAACCCCTGAAATTGACCCTGCTCAACAAGAAATATATGACTATGTGGAAACTTTGGAAATGAGAGCTTCAGAAAGCAAGGAGAGAACCCCTAGTCCTCCACTGTCTGAAATAGATGTATTAAGAAGGGATAGGTATGAGTTGGAAATACTTAATAGACACATCAAAAATGAGAATGAAATTCTCAAGGATCAAGTCAAGCTCAAAACTGATATGAACTCAACCTTATCCCTACATATAGACAAAGTGGAAAAGACCAATGACAAGTTGAAGAAGAGGAACAAAAAGCTAATCAAGGAACTTACCAACCTAAGGTTCAAACTTGTTATCAGAAAACCCAGAAGATCTTTAGCTTCCAGACAAAGGAGAAGGAGAGGATTAGATGTTCTTGCAGAAGCCTCTGAGTTCATAGGATAATTTGCATGAGGACATGCAAAGAGACAGCAGTGGGGGTATGTTGAGCCTCAAAATTGTGCTTTCTTTCATCTTAATTTACCTCATTTTCCTTTGTCCATTGCTATTCCAGACCCAATTGATCAATGAATTTAGTTAAAATTACTTTTAGAATGATTAACATGACTGACTTGCTAAGTTTTGTGATTTTTGTCATTGTAATGCATTTTGACCGGAACTAGCTGCAGAATGCACACATTCCGTAGCTAACCGGCGATTCTCTCTGCAGCTGCCTTCACGTTTGAGTATGTTCCAGGTGGCCTCTCAAGAAAAACCGCATATGGGCATATTCCACGTCATGTCTACATGGTTAGTTGCTCAACATGAAGGAAGAAACGAATTCTGGGTATGGTTTTGGAACGTGGGAACACATTTAGGAAGGAAGACTTCTATTAGGACTGTCTCAGTCCAGATGTCTTTTTCCTTTTCATGCAGCCACTTCAAGAGTCCTAATGTGATTCCAATAAGGAAAGACAGTGTTCCTGAAATTGTTGCAAGTCTTGTTATTTACATTTGTTATATAAACACTTGGGAAACCGAGAGCTAGGCTAGATTTTATGCTAGATTTTATACTAGACTTTGCTTAGACTCTGTGCTACATTTCTGAAGACGCAGAGTGCTCTGTTCAAGTTATTTCATCTTTAATGAAGCAGACAGTGTTGTTTTGAAAGCATTGATTTGATTTGGAGTTAGATTTCGTCAGGTGGTAGAGGGCCATTGCCTCTTGCACGGATTTATTTGCGTAATTTAGATAAGTATTCTAGCTGCCTTTACGTTTCTGAAGTTGAATTCGTAGTTGTTTTTATTAGTTACTGTAGTTATACTCATTCTAACTCTTCCAAAAGAAGAAACTCTTCCAAAAGATTATAATGATGAATGGGAAATGGCTATAGTATTATAAGGTTTAATTGTAGTCTCTTTTATTCACCATCACAGTTATACTTATGATAAGCACTCTTCCACAAGAAGAAACTCTTCCAAGAAATCTTTATCCTGTCTTAAGCATGATTGTGATCTTGAACGTTTTAGTTGTGTGTTTTCACTAAGTACCATATTTGTTCTTGCTCTTAAATGCTTGTCCAAAATATCATAATGATGAGTGGGAGAAGGCTATGATATCTTAGTTTTTCATTGCTTTCAGTCTTTATATTTTCATTTGGACTCAATTACACAGTCAGGATTGTTCTAAAAACTCTTCCACAAGAAGGAACTCTTCCAAAATACCAATCATGATGGACAAACAGACTGTATAATTCCATAGAATAATGCATGATAGTCTAGTTAGGATGCTCCGGAGTTTAATTGCACTTAACTCATGTTCAATTGTTTTGCTTTAAGTTTGATAATGACTTGTAGTTTAACACTGTTTTAGGTTAGTGACATTTTATGTTTGGTTGTAGCTCAACTCATTGCATTTGCACTCCATATTCAGTTGTCAGTCACTGCATACTAGATTACTTCAGTTGTTAAATTTAACAAAATAGCCTTCATTATTCACAAATCTCTTCTTGTTCTAAAATCCATAATTGATTCATCACCATATGAACAGAAAACAATATCATTTTAAGGATTTAAGTACCTCTGCAATTTCCTTATCATTTCATAAATAGAACCCTCCCTCAAAAGACTACTTTGAAAAGAAATCAATAACTCTTGAGTAAGGTTTTGTGACATTCAATTGAATTGCAGAATAGAGTTAGAAAACTAGTCCTAGAATAGAAGATCTTATGATGATATCAATGTTTTATTCCAAACATACTTCAACAAATCTCTAACCCAGGATAAAATGCTGCATCATTATAAGTTAGTTGTTTAAACTGTTTAGTTAGGAAGATTTGCATGTTTAGTTGATCATTTCTCAAGTTGAGTTTATGTTTTTAATCATTTCCTTAGAAGTCATTATCAAGCTTTGTTTTTACTTAATCATAGTTTAGATTTGATTCTATTTCAGTGTTTTCACTTGCATTTGTCATTTGTCATCAACCAATTAGACCTCACTTTGTTTTTAATCACCAGCTCCTTTCCATTAGCTTTCTAGTCATCTTTCTTGTGAACATAAAACCACCAAAAGACCAAAAACATCATAAATCATCACAAAAGACCAAAAACATCACAAAACACTACACACAACGCATTAAAAAACAAAACACCTAGGTACATATAGTACACTTCACTTCAGCAGTTTACCAACCTTGGTTGACAATTAAATGAGCTCAGTTTAGGAGACTAGATTGAGACCAAACACTCCTGCTGCACAAACGGTGAGCGGACCGCTGGGTGTGGAACGAAAACCATGACGTGGTTTTTCAAGATGTAGGGTCTGAAATGCTTGATTGATTTGTAGACCGCATAGGCTTGCTTTTCAATTTCAGGGTAGTTCAATTCAGCTCCTTGCAAACCAGTACTCATGAAGGAAATGGGCCGCTTGTCATTTTTGCCATCTTTTTGCGTGAGGACAACTACAAGTGAAGAATCTGAAGCGAAAGTATATAGGATAAAGCCTCTGCTAAAATCTGGACTTTGAAGGGATGGCGCTTGAGCTATGGCCTGCTTGATTTTGGCGAAAGCCTCCTTCTCTGGTAGGTTCCATTTGAACACCGCGTTCTTTTTTATCATCCCCTGCAAAGGCCTAACTATCTAGAAGAAATTCGATATGAACTTGTGGACAAAATTGATCTTCCCCAGGAAAGATTTCATTGCTTTCTTACTGCTCGGGGGGGGGAATCTGGGCAATAGCTTTCGCCCGCTCTGGATCTACTACAATGCCTTGCTTAGTTATAATGTGGCCCAGCAAGTTCCCTTTCGCCACAACGAAAACACTCTTTTTTGGGTTGAGAGAAATCCTGTACTTCCTGCACCTCTTGAAGATTTGTTTGAGGTGGCGTAAATGATCACCCCGGTGTTTTGAAAACACAGTGACCTTGTCCAGATAGACTACCACGCTCTAACCTATCAAACCACGGAAAGCTATATCCATGGCCCATTGGAAAGTTGCCCCCGCGTTAATCAATCCAAATGGCATGCGCCTGAAAGCGAATGTTCCCCATTTGGTCCAAAAGGTAGTTTTCAATCTGTCCTGTTCAGCTACCAGCACCTGGTTGTAACCAGAGAATCCATCCAACAAGGAGAACATCTCAGATCCAGACACAACTTGCAATATTTTTTCCATAGGTGGCACTGGGTAATTGTCTTTGTTCAAGGCCCGATTCAAATTACGGAAATCCACACATAAGAAGATCTCACCAGACTTCTTCCGTACCAGGACCAAATTTGATACCCATGTGGAGTGACGAACTTTGAAGATAATGTGTGAATCCAACAGCTTCTTGAGTTCTTTTAGAATCATCGGTTCCAAAGTATGGTGTACCTTCCTGAGCTTCTGTTGGAATGGCTTCACACCTTCCTTCATGGGTATGATATGCTGAATAATCCGAGCATCGTACGTACGTAAATCATTATACGTCCAAGAGAATACGTCTCAATACTTCCGAAATAGTTGGGTGAATGCCTGCGTCTCTTCGTTGGTACAATCTTTCCCGAGGTTAATGAACTTCGGGTTCTCCTCTGATCCCAAATTCACTTGTTGATGTGCCAAAATGGAACTTTGCACCTTGGTATTTGGGGGGCCGCGGAATCAGCTTTGCAGGTCGAAGAGCTTTTCAAGTGATACTATCCCCTTGGGCATGGGGTTTTCCTTGCGTTTGTCATGCTCTTCCTGCAAGGCTTGGTCGTGATCCGCCTCATCAATTGTCGTGTCTTTGAATACTTAAGTGTTGATCATAAACTCCAATATCTGTTGATCATCATCAAAAACGCGTAAATTAGTAATGTTGTCTGGCATGGAGGGTCTATATATAACTTCAATAGAAAATCCATCCCTGAAAGGGGTAAATCTAGCAGCAGCATTAGCCAGAGTATCAGCTGCTGCATTATGCATTCTAAGAACAAATTTAATTCCAAAAGCATCAAAAGAAGAAATAAGACGCCATACCTCTTGCTGATAAGCCTTCAAATGCGGAGATAAACAATGAATGGTATTGCGTACCTGCCGAGTAATGATCTCGAAATCTCCAATAACTTGTAAGCACCTTACCTTTAAATCCAATGCCTTCTTGAGTCCAAGGATTAGAGCTTCAAATTCAGCAGTATTGTTTGTGAATTGGAACTCAAGCTGACACGATATCAAGAATTTTTTCTTTTGAGGGTCTAGCAAGATGTAGCCCGCACCAGCTCCGTCAAGAGTTTTGGAACCATCATAGTATAGGGTCCATACATCATTTTATGGCTCCTTTGGGGTTGTAGTTTGGGGCGGGACTTCAGTTTTGTGTGAGACGAGCGTGGCTTGATCTTCCGCGATGAGTGTTAATTCAGACTGGATCTCTGGATCTACTGGAGATTGAGGAGGGTGATAACATCCGAAAATGGCTTCTAAGAAGCACATGCCAAGCTGCTCCTGGGCAAAACTGATGGGTTCATTAGTAGCATCCAAATCAGTCATAGTATATTTCATATAAGGCTCGCTTTCGACCCTGATTTGGTTATTCCGGCCTTTGCAAGGAAGCCACAGGTGGGACCAGTTGGTGGCAAAGGATCCTTGCAGCTTGTTGGACCAATCCCTACTAAGTAATAGGCCATAGGCTTCTGAAATGTCAACCACTACAATGTAAATACATTGGGGGACTCTAGAATTGGAGGACAGGAGGATAATGACGTTATTGAGTTCTCCTACAGCTGGCACCTGAGATCTATCAAGTTGAATGATCCTCGCGTCAGTTTTTTCCGAGCGGATGTTCAGTTTCTTACAAACAGATAGTGGCATGACATTTGTGGACGCACCGGAGTCAACTAGACAGTTATGGATGTTGAAGTTAAATATCTCAAAAGACAGGAGGAAAGGAGGAGTAGACCCCCTGGAATTTGCATTGACGGTGTTTACGATAGACTGAACACTTGGACTAGGTTGCGCGGACGTGTTGCTCACAAGCTTAGTTGTTGAGGTATTGGCGGAGGCTTTAAGACTGAGTTCTCATTGATTCGTGATGCGGGCAAGCTCATAGAGGGATATGTTAGCTCTGGTTTTCTTCATGTCCTCTACAATGTTATACGTGGAATCAGATTGAGGACAGGGTTCGATAGTGGTTGGGGTGGACCCCATCAGGAGCTTTCTCTTCTTATTTGCTCGGGTGTTGTCATTGGTGGGCTTCTTAGGGGCAGCTTGTTGTTCATTCCCCGGCGGTAGAATTTTCCTTAATAAAGCCCTTTTCTTCTCCTCAAAGAATGGTTCGGGAACCGGTCCTTTGCTCCTAAGGCTGTAATTTCTTACAGGTGGGGCCTTAGGATTTTCTGCCATGTTGATATTAGTGATGGTAAGATGGTTGTCCCCATGGATAACGTCGAATGCAAGAACTGAGGATTCTGGTTCTTCATCCGAGGGAAAATCTTCATCGTGGTTGGAAACATCATCCTCCCCCGCATCCCCTGGGGTTTGATCATCCAGAAGTTGCTTTACCACTGCAGTCATGTTGCCAATCCACTGTGGGCATGTTTTTTCAGAGTGGGCAGCGTGGTGGAAAGATCAGAAGTTATCTTTTCCTATCTCTTCCACGTTGAGAATAGTGTTCAGGTTGGACGGAGGTCGGCTGGTGTTGGGGTTTCTCTTTCTGAAAAAGGGCTTAGGTGCCTTGGCACTAGTCGTGGATTCTATACCCTTCCTCTTCAGGTCAGAGACTTCATTTGTCAATAGCTTGAGGGTCTTTGCTATACTCTCAAAGTCAAAAGCATCCTTATCCTTCTCTGCGGTTTTGCTTGTGGCGGACTGACCCCTTTTCACGATTGTTTTGTAGTCGTCCCTCCCCTCATGATCGATGGCTCCTATAGAAAGCATGTCTCTTTCTACAGTGAGGGAAGCTACGTAGTTGGCTGCGAGGGTGGGCCGAGCTTCGCATTTCATGAAGACAACAATATCCCCGGGGAGAGCTTTTGTATAATAGTCAATGGTAATAGAGTCATCCAATGCCAGGTTTGGGGGAAACTTTTGCAGTATGGTAGCAAAGCGCTGATTGAAGTCTCTCACCTTCTCTTTCTTGTGGCACTTAATGGTGCTTAACTCCGTGAGGAGCATGGAAGGGGTTTTGTCCTCAGAAAATTTCTGCAAGAAAACATGGCGGAACTGGTCCCATGATGTAATGGAGGCACTTGGGAGGGAGCGGTACTAGGTGGCCGCTTTTTTTTCAAGAGTATGCGGAAAGAGATAGCAAGCAACGTCATCTATCTGAACCCTCATGATTTGTAGGGAAAGATAGAAACTGCTTATATGATCTTCGACCAAGGTGCCTTTCTCAGGATCAAATTTGGGGAGATGCTTCTCCAGGTGCCTAGGCAGGTCGTGGAGGGGGCCCAAAAGATCTAATGGGGACTGGGCCATCCAGGCTAGTGGTTGCACTCTCCTAGCCTACTGGTGGTGCCTAAACTCAGGCTCATATTCACTCCCTGTACCTGACATCGATGCTCCTCCCTCATGGCAAGAGTTTTCATCTTGATATCTCTCACGGTAGTTAAAGTCTCTTAGATATCCCCAGTTGTGGACAGGCGGCCTATTTGGCTTTGGGCGACGGTGGTTGGTACGATGTCCTTGGCCTCAGACTCTATCTCCTCTACCTCCAGTCCGGCGGGCTCTGTTTCCCTCGCCTTCATTTCTGTGGGCTCTATTTCCCTCACCTTCATTCCTATGGGCTCTACTTCCCTCGCCTTCATTCCCTCGGTCTCGATATCCATCACCTCCCCTAGGTGGGCGGTGTGCCTGGTTGTTGTTAGGTTTGGCTTGGTTGGGCTGAGAGTCGGGGAAAGTTTCAGTAGGACCAAATTCTTCCTCATCACCGTCTTGGAGCTTGGGAATCGGTTCGTCACCCTGAGCAGCGGTGGCGAGGTATTCAACCATGAGATTCACTAACTGGGGTATGGTACTCACTAGGGCGCCATTACGAGTGATGTTTTCAGCTAGGGTCCTAGTATGAGTCAAAAAACCCATGATTGGGGCATATCACAAATCCCTGATGAGATTGCAGGCAGCTGGGCACAAGGCTCTCAACTGTGCTCTGGTAATTTCATAATATGGGGCCTCCTCCCTTGGAATATCTTCCAACGGAGGCATAGCTTCGTCGTTTATGACCTCCTCGTGGGGAGTTTGTGATGGAATGTTGGTTGTATGCTGGGAGGCTTCCATTCAAGCCCTCCTTCTAGTGCCAATTCTGTTGACGGGAAAAATTGTCTGGCCAACAGTAGGGGATCTCCTGGTAGAAAGTCCCAATCAGACCTTGAACCGTTTGGAATAGGGATCCTGTCTGGGGTGTGGGTCCGGCTACCACTGAAATCACCTTCCTTTTGGTCTCAAAAGAACTCGATCAAACCTGCGGACACACACTTATTCACATGATACAAGATACATGGTTGATGCATTAAACATGTATGTAACACTATGCATAGCAAGACAAATAATAAAGCATACATGCCGAAGAAGGTGTTGTCAACAACACATCTTTGGGGTTATGCTTGTAGGATATTTTGACCACAAAAGAAACAGTTCTTTATGGCGAGATGCCCCTTTTACTTCATGAAAGATAAAACAAAATGCTAATAAACAAAGTCATTAACATCCATTAAGCAAGCAATCAATCTGAACATCATTAACACAGATACAGGAAACCATAGTGCGTGAATGATGCCATTAGAGAGTGCAGTTTCATTAATCAAAAGATGTTCTGAAACTATATAGAAATACTCATAGTGTTCTCCTAGCAAAATAGATCAAATCCAAAGGGAGTTTCAACAGGTATTTGTATTCATATGCAAAAGAAATGTTGTCTTTCAATACAATGCTATATAGCTCTTGAGTCCAAAAATGAAGATCCTTTACATTTTCCCTGGAGGGGGTTTTATAGATCAAACTTTCCCTTTGGGCTCCCTCACTCTTCGCCTACCCACCGGTTGAGTTTCCCTGTGACCTGGGAGAAAATTTCAATTTGTGACATAACTGGTGAGTGCGACTTGCGACCTACCAGGTAGTGCGACCTGCGACCTATTGGGCAGTGCGACCTGCGATCTACTACCACTGAGTTATGAAGGTGGGCGTGCAATTGTGAGGTTAGGGGCGTCAATCTGCTTTTCTTTGAGGAAATCCCGCTAGGTCTGATACTCTGCTGCTATGGGGGAAACAAGAGGGACCTCTTCTTTCAACCGATGCATGCATTCCAAAGCATTTGGGACTAGAGTTTCCCTTTTTTGAGAGATCTGGTTGGAAAGAGAGGTGAGCTTGGTATAAATCCATACTGGCGTAACAAGAAACTAACCCAGATTTTCTTGTGATGCTGCGAGCTCCGGGGCGGCAACAGCTTGCTTGATGGGCTGTAGAAATGACTGGATTTCTTGATCTACTTGCTCCCAGGTCTTCCTTTCGTCCAATGCCCCTAGCGAAGGAATGTGGTGAAGAGTGTGCATCGAGTCGATGCCACTGATTAGGTGGTCGTATGAAGACATTACTTTGTCCAAATCCTTGGATAGCTTGTCCTAGACTACATCTTCATATAGATTTGAACTTTGGCATCTTGTGCATGAATCCAATCCTTCTTAGGCAAATGCTCAGGAGCCTGAGGGTATCGCACTGTCCAATCCATCATTTTATCTAAGGCAGCTGAGGCTTCCTTGAGCTGCTCATGCTTCTGTTGAGTTTCTGCTCGTGCTCTTACCAATGGGGTGACTCTTTATTTTATGGTGAACATTTCCCCATACACCTGCCTCATGGTCGCCTCTAATACATCGCACTCATTTAGAATGGAAAGTGGAACTTCATTGACCGGGGGAGTCTTGTTTCGAAGTTGTTGAACCTCTTCTTTCAATGCCAACCTCTCCTATTCTGCCTTCTTCTCCCGCTGCTCTGCTGCTCGTAGTATATTTTGTAGAGAAATGATTTCTCTACTCATTCTGGTTACATTTTCTTCCATGGCCATAGCAAAAGCCGTGCCTGCCTATGCTATCATCACGGGATTAGTCCTAGTATCAAGGACTATGTCTTTTCCAGTTGCAACTGTGGATGCAGCGGAAGGACTTTGTGCCAGGGACCTTCTCTTCTCCTGCCAGATTTTGAAGGAGAATTGATCGAATGTGAGCCTGGTGAGGTCGAAGACCTCCTCCTCCTGCCCCTGGGGAGAATTAACATCGAAGAGCATGGTTCCTGTACCGCCTAGAGGTACTTAGAGGGGAGACACCTCGATGTCTTCTATCATTTCATCCTCCTCTTCTTTCTTCTTCTTTTCTTCCTCTTCCCTTCGCTGGCGCTCGGCTTCCGCCTTCTCATGCTCTTCCTTCCGCCTGCGCTCCGCTTCTGCCGCTGCTTCTATTTCGACTTTCCTCTTCCGCTCGGCTGCAGCAGCTTGGTCTGCTTTCTTTTGGCGTTCAACTTCTTCTTTGTATAGCTCTTTCTTGAGTGCCTGTTCTGCTGCGGCCTGCGCCTCATTTTCCTCCTTTTCCTTCCTGGCCTCCTCGGCCTACTTATTCTTCTGTTCTGCCCTTAGGCTCTTCTTGCGCTTTTCCTCAACCTCTTTTATTTTATTTTCTCTCTCTTGCTGGGATTTGGCCTCTACTTCTTTTTGTTGGGGAGAGGTAGCAGGCCCTGTGCTGGTCCGGGGCTTTTTAGCTAGAGAGGAAGAAGCACCTCCTAACTTACAACTCCTGTCTTCCAGGCTTTGATCATCTGGATCCTCTTAGCCAGAGTCCGCCCCCAGTGCAAGTTGTTTATCTGCATTGTACCAGTCCCTTCTTTCATCTTCTCCCAGGCGTTCTACATGCTGGTAGTTCCATTTGAATTTAGCCTTCTTGCAGTGTCTGGGAACTATCCTCTCCGGGTCGTATGTTCGGTACTCTAAAGCCCCAAAGTGATAACTTTTCATCTCTTATCCCTCTGCCCCTACCTCTCTAAAATCTTTAACTGTGTACACGTCGATAGTGAGGGGTAGCACAGGCCAGAGCTTCTTCTTACCTTTGGACAAGACACTGGAGAAGCTCGAGTACATTTGGAAGCATACGTCTTGCATGAGTATTATGTCTGTAATGAAGCGAGGCATAGCATGTGGTGCCCTGAACGAGCCGAAGACTTGGATGAAAGTATATTCGGCGAAAGGAAACCAATGTGCCACTTGGCTTAGAGTCTCCCTGGCTCACCAAGACATGCAAGGGGCATCCTAGCCAAATAATTTTCTGTATAGGGCGGGGATGAATACTTGAGAGATTGGCTCTATATCCTGTTTATACCTGGATTCCCAAAACACCTTGGTTTGCAGATGAATTGCACGGTTTGCGTGGAATCCTAGTTATGTGCCCATCCCTCAAAATTCAACCTCCCATAGACGGCATCCAATAGATAAGAGGCCATATAGAATTCAGAAGGCATTCCTTCATCTGGGGCCAATGCCGAGGACAAGTTTGTATGCATTGAGGTCATCAATATGCTAGCCCAGTTGAAAGAGGTGCCATGCACCGTTACATATTCCATGATAGTAGCCCATGTGCCATTGAAGGTAGTGGTGTCGGGGCGCCCATACAATATGCAAAGCATGGCGGCTACTAATTTACATACTTTTCTCAGGCTGGCCACCGGATATTCTTGGTCTTTCTTGACTTTAAATTTCTTGGGCTCTGCCCACCACTACTTGATAGTGTCAACTACAGGGATTGCATGGGCAAGAGCCCATTCTTCTATAAATTTTTCTTCTTGGTGAGGCAAAGAGTAATAAACATGGGCATCCGAGCCTACGAGCGTTGCGAAGGCCTTGCCTTCGCTGTCTCGGATCACAAACTTCTTGGGATCCGTTTTCTGTATGATCCAGTCTATCATCTATGGGCATGGAAATATGGCTGGATGAGCACCTGCGAGATGTATCTTGGACCTTTTGACCTTTATGTATACCTCCCGATCCGGGAGGTCTTCTGGAAATTCCGTTATGGCGAACTCATGGTACACTTGGTACCATCGCATACTGTCCCCTTTTGCAAATGTACAAAGGGTATCTCTGTATATCGAGGGTGGGGACACTGGCATGTCCATCTCCACATCTTCCACTGCCAAGTGCTTATCTTTCTTCTGGGACACTGGGGGTCCCATGTCGCTGGAATCCAAGAGGACAGCTATACACTCTGTGTCCACTTCAAGTTCACCTGTCATATTCATGAAAGAATCCCATGATAAGAATGACATGATGATATAAGACCAATTACAGTTTATCAATGATTTTAGTTGGGACATAGGAAAAATTGAAAAATGGTCTACTGGGTCACGGGGTCGCAGATTGTGAGAAAGTAGCCAATATGCGACCTTGCGACCTTGTGACTAGGTCGCAGGGTCACTGGGTCGCGAATCGTGAAAAAATATAAAAATGCAGCCTTGCGACCTTGCGACTGGGTCGCTGGGTCGCGGGGTCACAAATTTCTAGAAACCAAGTGAATGCGACCTTGTGACCTTGCGATTGGGTCACTGGGTCGCGGGGTCACAAAATTTCAAACAATATGGAGAATGCGACCTTGCGACCTTGCGACTAGGTCGCGGGGTCGTAGGTCGTGCTAGGGCTTGCCCGGGGGTTTTGGGCACGCGCGGCGTGGAGTGGTTTTCCCTTTAACTGGAAAAATGCAAAGCCAAATGGGTCCAGATAGAGTCAAGGGATAGATTTTGGAGTAGGGAAGTAGCCATGAAAGCCTGGACAAGAAATGGTGATGATTTTGGGTAATGTGGGGAAAAAAGGAATCAGAAAAACCCTAAGTAAGAAATACAGATAGTGGTTGAGGCAAATTGACGATTTAAAGGCTGAGGATGCCTGGGATTTAGCAAGAATAACCAAAAAGGGAAACAACAGAAGGAAAAATGGCAGCTTACCCGGGAAAAGCGCGCGCCAGTCGACTTGTCAGAGCCGTTTCTTTCTATCCGCCGCATATGAAAAATGCAACCTAGCGACCTCCTTTATATAAAAGAGTCGCACGTGCGAGCATTTAATGAGGTCGCAAGGTTGCAATTCGAGTGGTTAGGGAGATATGCGACCTCGCGACCTTGCGACCTTGCGACCTGCAGGTCGCGGGGTCGTGGTTTTCCAAAAATTTGAGTTTTGCGACCTTGCGACCCTGTGACCCTACGACCTTTAGGTCGCGGGGTCGCAAGGCCGCGGAGTCGCAGTTTTCCAAAAAATAAAGTTTTTCGACTTTGCGACTTAGCCTTCTGGACTCTTTACTTAGTTTTTCTTTAAGTTCAAGGGTCTCCAAAAAATTTTGAAGTGGGGTTTTTTTGAGGGTGTTGTAGAGGCTACAACATGAAGAAAAAATGGATTCCTTAACTAAGAAAAATACCTAGGATCTTGTAGAACTTCTTGAAGGGAGAAGTGTTGTTGGGTGAAAATGGGTCTTCAAGTAGAAGAGAAAAGTTGATGGAAGTATTGATATATATAAGGCGAGGCTAGTTGAAAAAGGGTATTCTCAGGTTGAAGGTATTGATTTTCATGAAATTTTTTCACTAGTCGTTAAACTTGTTTCTATTCGTACTATGTTAGCACTAACTGCGTTACTTGACCTTGAGTTAGAAATGTTAAATGTTAAAACAAACTTTCTTCATGGTGATTTGGATGAAGAGATATATACGGATCAACCAGAAGGTTTTTTACAAGGTCACAGCAGAAGATTAGTTTGCAAGCTCAGGAAATCATTATATGGCCTGAGAGAGTCGCCCAAGAAATTGTACAAGTTTGAATCCTTCATGGTGAGCCAACATTTTATCAGAAGTGAGTATGATCATTTTGTATACTTCAAAAGTTTCAACGGCATATTCATTATCTTCACGTTTTATGTTGATGATATGCTTATTGCATGCAAAAGCATGAAAGAAATCAGCAGGTTGAAGGCTCATCTTTCTAGGATGTTTTATATGAAGGATCTTGGAGCGATGAAAAATACCTTCGGCATGGAGATACACAGAGATAGGAAGAATGGTAAGCTTTGGTTATCACAATAGAATTATGTGGAGAAAGTACTTGAAAAGATCGGTATGAACAATGTGAAACCTGGTAATGTTCCATTAGCTTCCCATTTTAAGCTTTCTTCAGATTTAAGTCGTAGAAATATAGAAGAAAATAATTATATGTCTCATGTACCATATGAAAATGTAGTAGGAAGCTTAATGTATGTGATTATATCTACAAGACCTGACATTTCACATGTAGTTGGAGTTTTCAACCGGTTCATGGAAAATCCATGGGAAGAACATTGGCGAGCAGTAAAATGGGTGCTTTGGTATTTGAGAGGCACAAGTGTCCATTGAATTAGATTTGATGGTCGTGAAGGTTCAGTCTGCAGATATGTGGATGCTGAATATGCAGCTGATTTGGAGAAAAGGAGGTCTACTACAGGTTAATTTTTCACTCTTGCAGGTGGAGCAATCAACTGGATGTCAAAGCTTCAAGAGACAATTTATTTTTCCACTACTGAAGGAGAGTATATAGCTACTTCAGATGCCTGTAAAGAGGAAATATGGTTAAAATCTCTTCTTGATGAGATTAGAATGACGTAGGAGAAAGTGAATGTGTTCTGTGACAGTCAAAGTGTTATTCATTTGGCTACAAATCCAACCTATCACAAAAAGACCAAGAACATCTATGTAAGGTATCAATTTGTGAGACATGTAATCAAAGGCGACAAAGTAGTTCTCAAGAAGGTCCATACATAGGAAAATCATGTATATATATTCACAAATCTAATTATCGTAGGGAAGCTGAGATGGTGTCTCACTTCTCTTGGATTGCAGAAGAGATGATGAATATTGGGCATGGGAAAGGGATTAGGAAAATTATATTAATCAATAATGATTCTCCTCAACTTACAAGCCTCTTGGGCCATCCCAATTTAACATGGGCTACTTCGTTACATAATTACCTCTTCAGTTAAAACCAAATGGCCAATAAATTTCATTAATTACAATTAGTTGTCATTATTTCAACATTTCCATATCTATGTCTTCCTCTCTCTCTCTCTTCCACTTATATCCCTCTGTCTCCCCTCTTTTCTCTCTCTTCCCTCCTTCTCTTCTCTCTCCCTCACTTTATTTCCATCTTTTCCCTCTAAATTTGTCACTATCTCTCTCCCTCTCCCATTCCCCCGCCCCTCTCTCTCTCTCTTGTCACTCCCTCTCTCTCTCCACCTCTATCTCTCTATATTTTTCTTTTCTCCCTCTATCTTCCCCTCCAACTCAATCTATTTGCGCCCCCACCCCCTCTCTCCTCCTCCAACATCATCTCTCTCCCTACCTCTCTCCTTCTCTCTCTCTTCCTTTCTCTCCCTCTCTCTCCCACCTCCCTCTCTCTTCCCCATCACACACACTATCTCTCTCTCTCTCTCTCTCTCTCTCTCTCTCTCTATATATATATATATATATATTCCTCCCTTTCATTCTCTCTTCCTCTCCCTCCCACCATATGATTGAGAATTGACAGTCTGTGTAATCAGTAAAGATTATTATAGTAATACATATAATAGAGATGATTATTATTATAATATATTGGAATAATAATAATCAACGTTATTGATTATTATACTAATAAAAATAATACATAAAGAAATAACCTCTTAAAAAAACTATATCATGTTAACTTTACAATATAGAAAAATTACATTTTACATTATACATTTTGTATCTTACATTACATAACATTTTACACTTACAAATAATCACTTAAAATAGGTTGAAAAAAAAATTTACATATGGTAAAGCAGAAAACGATTTTTACATCTTCTTAACAAGTATCTTCTAGCAAAGAACTAGGTTTAGTATCATGGAATTTAAAAAAAATAATGAAATTTATACTCAAGTTGCACTTGTTTCTAGTTACCTTTACACATTGTACGTAGAGACATTCAATATTATTTTCTAGTTACATTCACCCAACATATTTAGAGATATTCAAATAAATGTTTCACAATGATGCAAGAGCATCCAACTGAAAGGTTAGAGCTGGAGTTGATTTCTTTTGCTGGACAGAAGAAGAAGTTTGAATCATATTTTACTTTGTTTTACATTGATTTGGGCTAACACAATTAGGATTAGTTAAGTATTTAGTTTTATAAACTGCTCTGGAACTGAATGGAATTTTCTCAACCATATGGGGATTTTGGAAAGACATAAAACCAAACCAAATCCACCATTATGGGGTTTAGCCATCCATAGTGAGAAAGGAGAGAACTGGGAAACATAAATAAATATAAAAACCAACCATCTAAGGGCTCGGATTTGTATTTTCATTTCTAAAATTATTTCCAAGTGTTTTGTGCTTGATCGGGCTCTCTATTTTAAAACAGTGTCTCATTTACAAATAAATCCCAAGTGTTTTGTGCTTTGATCGACTCTCTGTTTTAAATCGATTGTTTTAACCTCTGTTGAAATCGAAAATTGCATTTTATTGCATAGTAAGAATTTTAATTGGATTTGCAGGCACAACAAGGCCTTAGACCTTACACAACCCTTTGTTGAATTGAATATTGGGTTCACCATAGAATGAAGAGTAATCATATTTGTAGGGGGCGACAAGGGTTATTTTATCCAACACCAATCAACGATGAGAGGTCACATCGTAGTCGGAGGTCATCGTACATCGCAAAGAATCAGTGTTTGGGTAAGGACTTCAGAAGCTAAAATATTTAGTTTGCGATGCAGAGTTGTACAGCAAGGGTGTAGCGTGGACCGTTGGATCCAACAGAGGCCAATGGTGGAGATTGAAGGCGTGTCAGGAGCGATTTCATACATCGCAAAGTCTAGGGGTTAGCATTAAGGATCGTCGTAAGGAAAACAATTTTTTTGCAATGTGAAGTGGGAAGGACACGTCTTGAGGTTGTGCAACATTGCAAACTACAGAAAATAGAGTTTAACATTTTAAGTTATTGGTCTGAAAGGACTATATTATTTTGTTGTGCTAAGTGTCTTTTTAGTTACAAAACATGTACATATTTGTCTCCATTTGTTTGCTTAAGTATTGAGGAATTTAACCATTAAACATAGATGAAATTGTGAATTTTAAGCATGTATATAAGTCTAAATAATGCTAAATAGTAATGTATAGCAGAGAAATAAAACCACACATAAGATTTACACAACAGGCATGATGAAGTAGTTCACTCGTCCTAGGCTACATCTGCTGGTCTAGCTCCCAATGGCATGTCCATCTTTCATTATGCTAAAAATTTTGCAAACACGTGTTTACAAGCCTCCAATGGTTGTTTTCTTTGCACTAATGGCTCCATAATGCTAAATTTAGTCTAGGTAGACTCTTGTTCCCCACATTGGTTGAAAATTGACCTGACTAGGATTTTTCCCAATCTCCCCTACAAAACCTCCACTAAATTTGGAGGACTGCAGTTAACTGCAATTAAAACAGCAAAAATATCCGAAACTAGAGGAGCGCTAAAAATCTCGCTAGAATATTAGCTGTAGCATTAAATTTTTATGGTTAGGGGTGGGGTTGGCCACATGTTGAACCCCCAAACCTCACGGTTAGGGCAACCACCGAGCCCAACCATCGGCGAAGTTAGCGATGATTGTGCGCATGTGATATATATAAGTGTTAGCCACTGGAGTTAACAGGTTCTAGAACTGTTGGTTAATAATATATGTCACAATGTATGAAACCGCAACATGCGATCAATATCAATGAGGCCATTGGCTTGTTGGGACCGTCGGTGGTTCCCCCCTCCATATACCATTTGATTAAAGTTTATATATTGTTGGTGCCTTTAGATGGTAAGATCCACCCATAGTGAAGATGGTGTAGAACGTTGCGGGCGTGCCTGGAGGTCACGAGGTTGAACCACCCCCCCCAGGACCTATAAAATATTTTAGACCACCATACAAGAGACACTTGGTAGCCTCAGGACTGGCCACATGTCACCCAACCATTGGCTACAAATTATCAATGTACACCACATCAAAAGGTCTAGAATGCGCCACGTGGAAATATCTCGTTGGCTTAGAGAAAATGGAATATTCTCATAATATTCCCCTTTTTGCTGACTGTACACTTGCATGTTGACTGGGCATCCCAGTCAACCCTGTCACAATTTTAGTTATTTGGGAAATTGATCAAAACAAAATATCTCCCTCATACGACATCGGTTTTTCGAACCCTTCATGTCAGCGGAATCAGAACGACGAGATCTATCAGGTCGCTTAGGTTTGGTACAGTTTCGAGCACTTTTAATTTTGAGCAAAATTCATGAACTTCTAATCACACCTCCCCATTAGGAATATTTTGGACCCCAAAAGACTTGATTACCTGTTCAATAGATGAGGGTAAATCTCCCTCACCTTTCCAACTTCCATCCACTTTGCCTTGCTTGGATTACTGCCTTTGAGACCAAATCTAAGGTAGTCAACATTTCCCCTCTTAGATGTTCTTGTCCTCTTGTCAAGAATGGTATCCTCTTTGAGCTCATCCAGAAATTCTGGTGAGAAATATTCAATAGAAGGCCATTGAACATCACTTCCTTGATCATCGATCAAAGGTGGCTCATACAAACATAAGTTTTCAACATTAACAACTAAATACATTTGCATATGTGAAGGCAAGTCAAGTTGAAATGCATTATTGCCAACTTTCTTTACGATCTTGAATGGACCATAGCGAATAGGCTTGAGCTTTTTACCTTCTCCTTGCATCCTTTCTTTGCTTATGTGCAACCATACCTCATCTCTTTCTTGAAACTTGTGATCAAATCTATGTTTGTCATGCCTCTCCTTGTATTTTCTTTGACTCTTCTTAAGCTATTCTTGAACTTGTTGATGAATCATCTTAATTTTCTCACTGAACTTTCGAGCCTTATCAATATCACTATGTCCATCAATTGCAACATCCTTCTCAAATATGAAGTCTAATGGTGATTTCGACAAATACCAAAAGCATGATTCAAAGGTGATGTATTTGTAGAAGAGTGTTTTTCCCGGTTGTATGTAATATCCCGAAATGGAAATCAACAGCTTTTTCACCACTGAAGAACTCCTTTGTTGGAAATATGAATAAGGCTATGTCAGAGATTGACTGAGAGGGCTTTTACTAGTTATGTCGCCTCTAAAGAGAGGATGAAAACTGAAGGCTTCCTAGCCCTTTCTCAGACTCTCCCTATAGCTATGCAAATATTCCTTCCTTTAGGAAGAACTTGCTCACAAGAGATGAGCTACAACAATACACAAGCATGAGCTGGAAAATAGCAGTGAGTGCAGAAACTTCAGAAAATGCAATAAACCCTCATAGATTTCTTATTGATAATATGGTAGCAGAAATGTGTACAAGATATTGAGGGAATGATCACTCAAGCTGAAGCATAGACACAAATACAATGAACATGAAATACCCTGCTACATATGCATTATGCCTAACTATGACTGCGCAGTCTATGTAAGAGGACTACTGCAAAACAATAATACAATGAATATTTGACAATGTGAAGCTCAAATAAGAAAGGAGGAGATGAATCTCAACCCATGGAAACTATAATAAACAATCCCTAAAGGGATTGGCTGCAATACATATGAAATGGAAAATCTGTAAAAATGCCGGAGTAGCTAGAGTAGCTGCTACTCTAAAATGAAAATTTGAAGGAGATGGTTGAATAATGCTGCATAAAATGTATAGACATCCTCCAATGGAAATCTAGAGTGAAAGGATGAACCTTTCACCAAAGATCTCACTCTCCAAAATGCCGGTGCAACCCCTCACTGAAATTGCACTCAAGAACTGCGCAGTCAAGGAGAGGAACTACGCTATAGATGATGGGAAGTGATTGGCCTACTGCCAAGATATGAGAAATGGAGCTTATATCTCCCCTACTAATCTCTTGGATGCATAAGAGCTTCCTACTTTGAGATCTAAGCTCCGGAATGATGGTGTGAGAACCTCCACTGCAACCCCAGCAACACAATGGCTCTTGCTGCAAGAATCACTGCACTGAAAGGAATAGCTTTGGCCTTGAGCCAAGATGTGGAGAATATGAAGATCAAAACTTCAAGAGCTTCTCAAGAAGGGAGGGAATTCTTGACCAAGAAATCCCTTGTGCTGAACATCACAGCTATCACAATGTGCAACTATGGAAAGCAATTCGAAAATATCCAAGCTAGCTCAAAATGGTTGCTTTCCCCTCCTTTTATGCCAATGAAGGCTCCTTAGCCGTGGGCCCGATACATTAGGATTTTCTCATCCTCATGTAATTTCTTAGGCTTCCCAAGCAAGCCATACCTCCATCTATTGCGCAGTTTGACTTGGTCAACATGACCTAGCCCTCTTTGCAATTAACCCTTTTCACACATGGAGTGTGCAAACAAGCTCCAATAATGCTCCTGTTTCACAATGTGAGGGAATTTATTAATGTTTTACCCATTTATTTAGCTGCAATAATATAAAATAAAAATTCTAATGTTCCATTTAGCCATGTGCTAAAATGGGAACATTACAGTCCTCCCCTCCCAAATGTTGCTTGCCCTCAAGAAACTGCAAGGATAGAACTGGAAGAACCTTGACTGAAAGCATGGAGTCTGAAATATGTTGAGGAATATCTTCCTCATGTAGATCCTCCATCCTCCAAGACATGATCCATACAAAATGAGTTACCCTCCAACATGGCAACTCCTGACAATCATCTTCTGCCTTTGGCTCCCGCAATGTAGGTGGGCTGAAAATCTGATCTTGGTAGACAAAATAGCCTACCCCACGCTGTCCTCCTCTCCACTTAGGATACTTGTGGAGTATGTGCTGATCCTAGGCTGCAATAGAGTTTCCTTCCAGTGGCAAGTTGAAGACTAGACCTCCAAAGTTCTCTTCTCCAGCATTATGAAACATGCTGTCCAAAATCATCTCATATGTGATGAGTTGGTAGTAATCACCATATGGCATCCAATCAATCATATGGCTCACCTCAAATGGAAACAAATGTGTTTTTGTAGTGGCCACATGTCCTCTCATGTTCCCATTAGAACATGCAATGCAAATAATGTGGGATATTTCTCCCCCAAGGGACACATCCAACCAATGTGTCATTCCCCCAATCATGCTCTCAACAAATACAAAGACATCAAAAATGTAATGAGCCATAATGAAAACCATGCTTAATGTCATATGTAGCAAGGGAGATAGACAATGGTCCCTCAACTGTAACCAATGCAGTTTGACCCTCAACTGCATAAGAGTATGAAAAAATATGTGGCCTCTCAACCACTTGCTTGCTGCCTGACTCTCCTCAAATGTATGGAGGAAGTGAATGATATATGGTGCAAGGTGAGTAGGTCCCCCAACATACATTTCCTCCCCAAGTCCTCCTAGGGAGTGGTCACCAATAGTGCTCATGGCCTCAAGTAGACCATGGGGTCCAAAAAGAAGAATGCCCCTCCTTGGAGCAACATCTTGTACATATATGGTTAAGGGATGAATATATAAATCATCATGCAAATAAAAAATTCCCTTACCATAATCCCTGCTCATGCAAATGGAGTGGCTCAAAAATGAGTCTCCCCTCATCCTCAAAGAGAAAAGAGGTGGTTGTGCTGACTACTCCACCTGCACATGATCTATGCATCTCCTCATATGCTGATCTGTCAATATCACGTAAGAAAAATGATCCTGAGAATAATCCACCAAAAATCAGGAGCTCCCCCATGGATCCATCCTACATAGTGACAACGCTTATGATCCCTCATGAAGGACATCTGTCACATGGTCATCTCCTTCTTTGACATCTCCTATGCCAAAGATGCAAGTTGGAAGGCTATTATCCTTCCCCTGCTGCTTCTGCCACAACGCAAAATCTGGAATGAGAGTGGGTACAAATGATGTTGAGAGAGTGTGTCTCTCCTCCCTGAGTCTACCCAAGACTCTCAGCGCTGTGAAGCTATCTCCCAAGGGTTCCACCCTCCTGAAATCGATGAATGGTGCCTCATATGTGAAGCATATCTCATCCTCTACTAGTCTAGTGGTCTCCCCAGCAAAATGTATCCATGTAATGAGACATTCTCAACAAGAGATGAATGAATATATAAATGGAAAAGTCTGCCCATGCCTCTACTACGTAATCCAATCACCCTCATAGGTGCATCAACCACATAATATAGACAGGGATGTGGGCTCCTCATCACATCATACTAGTCATCCTCCCTATCTTCTCCTGGTGTCTCCATGGTTCCACACCTCCTCAACAATGGCACATGTAAAACATGAGTTGTGCCTTGATCTCCATGCTTGAGATCCTGGGGAAATACTTGCAAGGATTCAAGAATCCCTCTACCTGGAGTAGGAGCTCGTCCTTCCTCTGCATGAGGCACTAGATAGTCTCTGGATAGCACTGCGTTGTTTCCCTCAGCTCCCTTAGCATAAATGGGCAACCCTCCAACAATGTTTCTACAAATATGGAATCTCTCCCAAGGTGGAAGCAGTTCCTGATCATCAAAATCCAAGGAGTACCCCCATTGCACCATGATAGTGCCATCTCCTAATCCTGCAACATTGTACATAATTTGAAAGCACATATGCCTTTTCTCTCTCCAACACCATCCAAGAAACAAACCCCCTTGCTACCTCCTCCTACTCCTAGAAAGAGAGTATGCCAAGTGATGGCCAAACTCCTTCAAGAGTAACTAGCACAGCCAAGCCTCTTACTGCCCGGTGTCATAAATCTACAAGTGGCCCACTAGCCCCTTGCTCCTCCTCCACCACATCCACTCAACCACGTGTGGATGTCTCTTCCCTTCCTTCATCCTGGTACTCCTCCTTTGAGTACTACCCTCATCCCAAATCAAACCTCTGCATTCCATGGGATTTTGAAATACAGATCTCCTGAGGATCAATTTGACCCTATGAGGATCCAAATAGTTGGTAGGAAAAAACCTCCCATCATGATATGTGTGGCACAAGGAATGTCCACCGTATTCATGAGAGAAGCTATCCATCTGAAGATGTCCCCCATCTCCTATTTGCTCCTGTGAGAAGGAAAAACCCTCCTCCAACTGTTGAAGAACCTTGCACTCCAAAAAGTGTGGGAGTGCACCTTCACTAAAATCTCTCTGTGAGATCTCCTTTGCATCATTGCTCTTATACAACGCAGTATTATTCTGCTTCTCTATGTCACCTGCATGCAATGATGTAGACCCATCCAAGGTGTTTTCTCAAATGACAAGAAATGGATCTCCAATCATACCTTGGTGAAACTTGGAAGCTCCTTGCAAGGCTGCAAGTGTTGCTCCCTCATGAATATTGGCCTCCCAAACTACTGAAGATGAAGGTTGCTCCTCCATGGTCTCAATGGCACTGGTACATGCCTCATAAAATGGTGGTGAGGGCTCATCCCTCTTTTTTCCAAATCTGCTGATCAATCTTTGAGATAACTCAACAAGATCTAAAACCCTTGCATGGTCTAGATGGCTGGTCCACCAAATCTTTGCTTCACCTTCTAAGTGCAGTGTTGTAACTTCTACTACCTCTTTGTCTGCTATAGGATGTAGCAGGAAAAAGGCATCTAACTTCTTTGCCCAAACCTCTGCTGCACATGTGAGTGATCCATCAAATGTGGACAATAGAAATCTATTGCTTCTCATCATCCCATGGCTGTGGGGTCTTTCTTCTTCTTTCTACTGAATAAAATGTGGGAAAGATAAAGTCTCTTGGGAGACTCTAGGTTTTTCTCGGTATTCAGCTAGGTACTCACTTAGAATTTCAAATTCCAAGTGTCTTCCATGCTTCTGCTCTGCTTCTCTATGAGAATAGGAAGTGCATGGTCCTTCCTCTTCTCCTCCTTCATTTTTCTTGACCTCCTTGGAGAGGTCTCCTCTAGATCTAAAAATAGATGAGAGCAATCTCATCTTCTTCATCCTTGGGCTCTTTGCTTCTGACATTCGAACTTCACAAGCTGTGCCAAGTTCGATGCTCTGATACCACTGTAATATCCCAAAATGGAAATCAACAACCTTTTCACTGCTGAAGAACTCCTTTGTTGGAAATATGAACAAGGTTATGTCAGAGATTAACTAAGAGGGCTTTTACCAGTTATGTCACCTCTAAAGAGAGGATGAGAACTTGAGGCTTCCTGGCCCTTTCTCAGACTCTGCCTATATCTATGCAAATATTCCTTCCTTCTGGAAGAACTTGCTCACAAGAGATGAGCTACAACAATACACAAGCATGAGCTGGACAATAACAGTGAGTGTAGAAACTTCAAAAAATGCAATAAACCCTCATAGATTTCTTATTGATAATATGGTAGCAGAAATGTGTACAAGATATTGAGGAATGATCACTCAAGCTGAAGCATAGACACAAATATAATGAACATGAAATACCCTGCTACATATGCATTATGCCCAACTATGACTGTGCAGTCTATGTAATAGGACTACTGCAAAACAATAATACAATGAAGATTTGACAATGTGAAGCTCAAATAAGAAAGGGGGAGATGAATCTCAACCCCTAGAAATGATAATAAACAATCCCTGAAGGGATTGGCTACAATACATACAAAATAGAAAATCTACAGAAATGTCGGAGTAGCTAGAGTAGTTGCTACTCTAAAATGAGAATTTGAAGGAGATGGTTGAATAATGCTACATAAAATGTATAGACCTCCTCAAATGGAAATCTAGAGTGAAAGGCTGATCCTTTCACCAAATATCTCACTCTCCAAAATTCTGGTGCAACCCCTCACTGCAATTGCACTCAAGAACTGTGTAGTCAAGGAGAGGAACTGCGTTGTAGATGATGGGAAGTGATTGGCCTCCTGCCAAGATACGAGAAATGGAGCTGATATCTCCCCTACTGATCTCTTGGATGCATAAGAGCTTCCTCCTCTGAAATCTAAGCTCCAGAATGATGGTGTGAGAACCTCCACTGCAACCCCAGCAACACAATGGCTCTTGCTGCAAGAATCACTGCACTGAAAGGAATACCTTTGGCCTTGAGCCAAGATGTGGAGAAGATGAAGATCAAACCTTCAAGAGCTTCTCAAGAAGGGAGGGAATTCTTGAACAAGAAATCCCTTGTGCTGAACAGCACAACTATCACAATGTGCAACTATGGAAAGGAATTCAAAAATATCCAAGCTAGCTCAAAATGGTTGCTTTCCCCTCCTTTTATGCCAATGAAGGCTCCTTATCCATGGGCCCCATACATTAGGGTTTTCTCATCCTCATGAAATTTTGTAGGCTTCCAAAGCAAGCCACACCTCCATCTATTGCATAGTTTTACTTGGTCAACATGACCTAGCCCTCTTTGCAATTAACCCTTTTCACACATGGAGTGTGCAAACAAGCTCCAATAATGCTCCTCTTTCACAATGTGAGGGAATTTATTAATGTTTTTCATAATCATGGGCCTCCTTACCCATTTATTTAGCTACAATAATATAAAATCAAAATTATAATGTTCCATTTCGCCATGTGCTAAAGCATGTTGAATGTAATGCAGTTGTTCATCCCAAAAATTGTGATGTTTGCTGTAATATCCTCTCAATAGATGCACAATGGTTTTATTCACCACCTCAGTTTGGCCATCAGTTTGGAGATGAAAAGCAGTACTCTTTTTCAACTTTGTGTCCATCATCTTCCAAAAATTGGACCAAAAATTTCTAATGAACCTGAATCCATGTCACTAATAATAGAAGTTGGAAATCCATAATGAACCCATACATGTTGAAAATAAAGTTCAGCAATTTGTTCAGTAGTTATGGTTTTCTTACATGGCATAAGTATACACATTTTATTGAATCTATCCACAACTACATAAAGATAATAATGTTGCTTTCTTGACATAAGTAGACCTCCAAAAAATTCCATGGAGACACTCTCCCATGGCCTTGATGATATCGGTAGTGGCCTGTACAACCCAAGCTTCCTATTTCTAGGCTTGCTTGTTGAATACATAGAACAACCTCTTATAAAACGTGACACACTATCTATCATGTGAGGCCAATAGCAATACCTCTGTAAATGCGCATTGTTTTTCTTACCCACTCTCATGACACTTAGCCTCTCTCCTTGTAGTATACACATCTTGCTCAAATGAAACAAAAAATTGTTATGCATGTGATAAGAGTTTTCCTCAACTTGATTCCCTTCACTCAAACTAGCATACACATCTTGAAAATCAACATCATGTGCATATTGTTCTATGTAACTCTCATGTACAATGGAATCATTTTTAAGTAAAGTAGAATAACATATGATTGGCCTTGAAAGCATATTGTCAACTTTATTGAAAATACCTTTCTTGTACATGATAACCAAGTGAAACTATTGAAGAAATCCCATCCACCTGAAATGTCGTGATTGCTGCAATTTGTTTGTGACTGCAAGTACCGTAATGGTTGGTGATTGGTATGTATAATCATCTCTTTACCCATCAAGTAATGTTTCTACTTCTTGATGCTTTTTACCAATGCATAGAGCTCTTTTTGATATGTAGGATAAGTAGTTACAACACCATTGAATGTTTCGGAATGAAAAGCGATAGGCTTACCATGCTGCAAAAGAACTGCGCCCATGGCATAATCACTAGCATCGGTTTGTATCTCGAATGGTTGTCTCAAATTTGGTAATGCAAGCACTGGAGCTGAACTGATATTCTCTTTTAAAGCTTCGAAATCTTCTTGTTTTTTTCCTCCCATTTGGAAGCCTTTCTTCACACTTGTCACTACATGCATAGGAGCTGCTATGGCAGAAAAGTTAGCAATAAACTTTATCCAATACTGAGCTGCACCTAAGAAACTTCTTACCTCGGTTGCAGTTTTGGGAGTGGGCCAATTCACAATTTCTTCCACTTTAGAAGGATCAATTCTCAACTTGCCTCCTCCTACAATGTGTCCCAAATAAACAAAAGAAGTCTTTCCGAACTCACACTTTGACATCTTAAGAAAAAATTTCTCTTTCTTCAAAACATCAAGCATCCTATTCACATGCAAGACATTTTCTTCTCTTGTTTTGTTGAAAATCAGTATATAATCTAAATAAAAAATCACAAAGTCATCAAGAAATGGACACAAAACATTATCCATAACATGCATGAAAATTTTCGGTGCATTACACAAACCAAATGGCATAACTGACCACTCAAAGAGTCCTTGTTTGGTTTTGAATGCAGTCTTCCATATATCACTTTCTGTAATTATTACTTGATGATATCCACTTTGTGAATCTAACTTAGTGAAAAAATTTTCTTCTTTCAGCTGATCAATAAAATTATCTATCCTTGGGAGTGTGTATCAATTCTTTACCATTATCTTGTTCAAAGATCTGAAGTCTACACACATGCACCAAGTCCCATCTTCCTTTGGAATCAAGACTATGGGTGAACCTCATCGCGAAGTGCTTGACCTTATGAGTCCTTTGTCCAAAATGCCCTTGATTTACCTCTTTATTTCAACATTCTCCATTATCGACATGCAATACATGCCGATATTTGGAACAGGACAATCTTGCTGCAACTGAATCTCATGTTGAATCTCCCTCTTTGGAGGTAATTCTGTTGGTTCCTAACACATCTCATGATGTGCATCCACTACATCATATAAATCTGATTTCAACTTAGGACCACAATCCTCAAATGGTTCATGATTAACATCAGATTTAGGCTTAATCATTTGAAGAACAAAATTATTACTTGAATTCACTAGCCTCTTTACCTGTCCAACATTTACCATAGCAATATTGTATTCTTACCATGTGCTCTAACAATGTACTCCTCACCATATTTGAACAAATGGTATTTGTTCTCATGGCGATGGAAGGTCTCTTTCTTTTCATACAAGTAAGGACTTCCCAACACAATACCTATAATGTCAAGTGGAACCACATCTAATTCAACTATTTCAAAAAAATGTGCAGTTATTGCAAACCACAATATGCACTTCTTTGAAACTTGTAAATTTGAATCCTTAAAAATCCAACCAAGTAGATATGGTTTTGGATGTTGAATGGCATCAAGATTAAGTTTCTTGAAAAAGTCTTCAGAGATTAATTTTTCTTGTGACCCACTGTCAAACAATGTGTCTATCTTGGTATGTTTGGATATGACCCTCACATGAAACAATTCAATTCACTCTTCTTCATTTGGAGCTTGTATGGGACAGTTTGATGTACTAGTACTGGTTTTAGTTTCAATTTCTTTCCCCTTCATGTTCTTAAATCCCATGGCTATAATTTTAGATTCATCACCTGAATTCTCTCCTAAATCATGTTGAGTTGTAGCTGCATTTTTTTGTTTCCCTTTGTTATTATAATGTTTGGGCCTCTTTTCAGGATGTAATTTCCAACTATGATTTTCATCATGGCCTTCTCTTGAACAATGTTTACAGACCACTTTTTCTTCCTCTTTCTTGACAGATGCATTCAATTTGCTCTTACCTTTTGAGGTCTTCTCTTTGTTTTTTCCCTTAAAACATTTGTTTCTACCCTCCTCAGAAATGATTTTCCCTCTAGCTTCTAGATCTGTGGCTTGAACACATACCTCATCTAGACTTGTGGGATTAAACATGAGAATAGTATATCTTAGGTAGCTATGTAAGCCTCTTGTGGACTTGAGCAAAGTATCTTGCCTATGAAAATCTACCCTAATAAGAGAACTCTTCTCCTAAATTCTTGTGTAAACTTGCACATTCCCTTTCATTTGTCTAAAGTTTTTCCAGTTCATTACGGATTTCTGCATATGAGCTAATGGATAAAATTTTTTTTTATTGTAGTAATGAAATCAGTCCATGATAGGATAATATTACCATGCTTCTTGATATCCTCCTTTGTCTTGGCTTCCCACCAAACACATGCTGCACCTTCCATTCTCAATGAAGCTAATTGGATTTTGGTATCATCATCATGAAGGTTCTGAATCCTCAAATAGAATTCCAATTGCCTAATCCAATTATCAAGCTTTTATGCATTGAATTCACCATTAAACACTGGCAATTCAAACTTAACATCAAGTTTTAGAAAATGACTTTTACCAGTGTTCTCTAACTTGTGTGGCTGATGTACTGAAGATGAAGTAGAGGATGATGATGATGAGGGTGAGGATGGTGACTTTCCACTGCCTCCATTTCCTCCATTGCCCTTATTTGATTTATATTCATCATTTTGACCTCCTAATGATCCTTGTCCTTCCTTGTGAAGTTTGGATCCTTCTCCTTCTAGTCTCTCATTCCTTTCTTGATAAAGGGTTCTCACCATCTCAGTCATGTCAAGGAATGATTTCTTGAACACTCTTTCTTCTTCTTTGGGATCCACCTCTTCATGGATTTCTTCTTCCTCTAGAGGCATGCTTAATGTTTCTTATGTTTCTTTAGGAGGTGAACTAGGTGGTGGAGAATGTGGAAATATTTCCATCCTTTGTTGTGGCTCACCTTGGGACCCTCTTGCTTCCACCAATTTTCCTTCTCCTCTCTTAAGCTTGAGCCTAGTAAGCATGGGAACACTTGCAAATAGTTAAACAAATATTTGCACACAACAACATTAGAGAATAAACGCTAGCTCTGATACCAACATGATATGAAAGGACTGTATCAGTTTGCTGTGCTAAGTGTATTTTCAGTTACAAAATATGTACATATTTGTCTCCATTTGTTTGCTTAAGGACTGAGGAATTTAACGATGAAACATAGATGAAATTGTGAATTTTAAGCATGTATATAAGCCTAAATACCACTGAAAAATAGTGTACAATAGAGAAATAAAACCACACATAATATTTACACAGCAGGGATGATGATGCAGTTCACCCCTCCTAGGCTACATCTGTTGGTCAGCTCCCAATGGTATGCCCATCTTTCATTATGCTCAAAATTTTGTAAATACATGTGTTTACAAGCCTCCAATTGCTGTTTTCTCTGCACCAATGGCTCCATAATGCTCAAGTTAGTCTAGGTAGACTCTTGTTTCCCCCAAATTGGTCGAAAATCAACCTGGCTAGGATTTTTCCCAATGTCCCCTACAAAAACTCCACTAAATTTGGAGGACTGCAGCTAACTGCAGTTAAAACAGCAAAAATCTCAGAAATTGGAGGAGCGCTAAAAATCCCACTGGAATATTAGCTATAGCATTAAATTTTCATGGTTAGGGGTGAGGTTGGCCACATGCCGACACCCCAAACCTCGCGGTTAGGGCAACTGCCGAGCCCAACCATCGACGAAGTTAGCAGTGATTGTGCGCATGCGATATGTATAAGTGTTAGCTGCTGGAGTTAATGGGTTCTGGAACCATCAGTTAATAATATATGTCACGATGTATACAACTGAAACATGTGATCAATGTCAACGGGGCCGCTGGCGGTTCCCCCTCTCCCATATACCTTTTGATTAAAGTTTATAAATTATTAGTACCCTTAGAGGGTAAGATCCACCCATAGCAAAGATGGTGTAGAACATTGTGGGTGCGCTTGGAGGTCACAAGGTCAAACCCCCTTGACCTATAATTTTTTTTATACCACTGTACAGGTGACAAGTGGCAGCCTCAGGGCTTGCCTGTGTCACCGAACCATTGGCTACAAATCATCAACGTACACCACATCAAACGGTCCAGAATGCGCCATGTGGAAAGATATCGTTGGCTTAGAGAAAAAAAATATTATTAGAATATTCCTCTTTTTCTGATTGTACATCTGCCTATTGACTAGGCATCCCAGTCAACCTTGTCACAATTTCAATTATTTGGGAAATGGATCAGAATGCTATATCTCCCTCATATGACATCAGTTTTTTGAATTGTTCATGGCTCCAGAATCAGAACAACGAGATCTATCCGGTCGCTCAGGTTCAATACTGTTTCAAGCACTTTCAATTTTGAGAAAAATTCACGAACTCTTGATCAGTTATATTGTATATCATGAAAAGTACGATCACCTGTGATTGGTTGGAGCTGCTGTGGGACCCTTCTGTAAGAAACCGATGTATTTTCATTGGTTTGGGTTTATTGTATGGTCTGTGTATGTTACCAAATTCCGTTGTTGATTCGCGTGTATATATATGTTATGAAATTACAAGGGTGAACTTTGTTGCAAGTAAAGGGATTTTGTGTGGAGTTTTAAAACTCAATTCCACAACGTATTCTGTTATTTTGAAGCTAGTCTGCATCAATTGGTATCAGAGAAATCTTCCTTCCTAAGTGAAGATGGAAGTAGGAAGAAGAGGTCAGGGAAGAGATGAAGCGGGAAGAAGAGGTCAATGAAGAGCTGCAAGGGGAGCAACAAATGAAGAATTGTGTGAAGAGATTAGAGTGTTGTTCACACGTTTGGAAATAGTGGAAGCAAGAAGGCATAGGGATCCTCAAGGTGGAGATGGCAATGATGATGAGGCAGCGGCACAACCAGATGAGCTAGAGGACAAGACACTAGAAATCATACTACTGAAATATGTTTTGATGGCTAGTAGCAAGTCAAGACTAGAGCACTCCAATTATTATGGCAGTTTATCCACAGAAGCATTGTTGAACTGGATAAATGAGTTAGATAAATAATTCGAGTATGAGGAAATTAGTGAGGATAGAAAAGTTAGGTTTGTTGTCACTAAGTTGAAAGGATACGCTGCCCTATGGTGGGACAATGTGCAGGAAGAAAGGAGAAGACTGAACAAGCCTTTGATCAAGATTTGGGACAGGATGATTGCAAAGATGAAAAGCAAGTTCCTGCCTAAATATTACCAAATTTCTGTTTACAAACAAGTGAAGAATCTAAGACAGAGAACGATGACTGTAAAGGAATACACAAAAGGGTTCTATAAAGTGAACGTGAGGTTTGGGCATGTTGAAGATACCACTGAGAAGACATCATGATTTCTGAATGGTCTACAGATGGAAATCTTGGATGAGATCAATATTATTTCCCCAAAAACTATAGAGGAGGCATACTAGTGTGCTTTGAAGGCAGAAGAAAATATTACCAGGAAGCAGAATGCAATAAGAGGATGTGGTTCAGGAAGACAAAGAGGACATTCCTTTGGTAGAGGTAGCAATACCGACAGTAATGAAGAGGGCAGTAGTTTGAAGAATTCGGGACAAGTTGAAAAGGAAGGTAACATAAGAGGTAGAAGGCCATACCAGTGAGGAAGAGTTAATGGCATTGGTAGAGGAAATAACCACCAATTTTATAAATGCCACAAATGGGGACACAGATATTTTGAATGTCCTGAAAATGAGCCAGCTGGACAGAGGGGAGCATATGTTGCTCAACCTGATGAAGCAGAGGTAGTGCCACAAGAGGTGGAGAATGTGCCTGAAATAGGAGAGACCTTGGTGTTGAACAATGTTTTACTAAAACCAACTAAGGAGGTGGCTGACTTGACGTAGTGGAAAGAATTATTCTAGACAGTGTGTAAGTCGAATAAAAAATGCTGCAAATTGATTATAGATAGTGGAAGTATTGATAACTTGGTAGCCATTGAGATGGTGGAAAAATTGGGTTTGAAGAAGTCGAAGCGTTTGACTCCCTATAAGGTTTCTTTGTTGTAGAAAGGACACCAACCATTGGTTGATGAACAGTGTGAGGTGGAGTTTCACATTGACAAGAACAAAGACAAGGTAACTTGCGATATTATGCCTATGGATGTGTGCCATATTCTGCTAGGCAGACCATGGAAATATGACGGAAAGGTCGTCCATGATGGGGAAAAGAATTTTTATAGATTTGTGAAGGATGGGATAAATCATACGCTGGTTCCCATGAAAGAAGA
Source organism: Pinus albicaulis (assembly GCA_034641835.2). Classification (NCBI taxonomy): domain Eukaryota; kingdom Viridiplantae; phylum Streptophyta; class Pinopsida; order Pinales; family Pinaceae; genus Pinus; species Pinus albicaulis. Next base: position 357,989,184 of record CM076569.1, read on the forward strand.
AGATACAACAGAAACTAGTGGGGAAGAAACACTGCTAATAGGTGGAAAGAAGTTTCTATGAAATATTGTGGAGAATGAGGTAAATTATGGAGTTGTACGAAGGCTAAGAGTAGTGCTGATGCATACATAAATCACTAATTTTCCTATGGAAATACAAGACATGTTGCAAGAGTTTACTGATATTGTGGTAGTGATCTACCAGATAAATTACCACCAAAGAGGAGCATTAGTCACCATACTGATTTTATTCCAGGAGCCAATTTTCCAAGCAAGGCTACTTACCAGATTAGTCCGAAAGAAAATGATGAGATCAGTAAGAAAGTACAGGAATTGTTGAATAAATGACTGGTTCGGGAGAGTTTGAGACCTTGTGTTGTTCTGACCATTTTAGCTCCCAAGAAAGGAGGTGAATGGTAGATGTGCACTGATTCCTGGGCGATAAAAAAGATCACTATCAGGTACAGGTTTCATTTACCTCGGATGGATGATATGATGGATTGTCTAAGTGGAGCAGCGTACTTTTCAAAGATAGATCTGAAAAGTGGCTATCACCAGATCAGGATTAGAGAAGGTAACGAATGGAAGACAACTTTCAAAACCAGTGACAGCTTGTATGAATGGCTGGTCATGCCTTTTGGGCTGAGAAATGTGCCCAACACATTAATGTGTTTGATGAATGAGATGTTTAAAGAATTCATTGGTAATTTTTTTATTATATATCTAGATTATATACTTTTTTCAGTAAGACGAAAGAAGAACATTTTCAGCATGTCAGGTATGTGCTGGAAAAATTGCAGAGAAATAAATTGTTAATGAATTAAAAAAAATGTTCTTCTTTCAAGAAATAATTAATTTATATAGGATTTGTAATTTTTGAAAATGAGTTGAAGATGGACCCAGACAAGGTTTCATCCATAGTTAGCTGGCCATCTACCAAAAGTTTGTTTGAATTAAGAAGTTTTCATGGATTGGCAAGTTTTTATCGGAAGTTTATTAAGAACTTTAGTGGTATTTTTTCACCTATGTTGGACACCATTAAGAAGGAAAAAAAACCTTTTCATTGGACATAATATGCTAAGAGGAGTTTTTAGTTTTTGAAGAAGAAGATCATGGAAAAACCAATCCTAAAATTGCCAGACTTCAGCAAACATTTCTAAGTTTGTTGTGATGCTAGTGGGACATCCATTGGTGCAGTACTCATCCAAGAAGATAAGCCAGTATTATACTTCAGCGAGAAGTTAAATGAGAGCTCGAAGAAGTATACATCTTATGACAAAGAGTTTTATGCAGTCTTCCAAGTGTTGAAGCATTGGAGACATTATTTGATGGCTAATGAATTTGTCTTGTTTTTAGACAATTATGCATTACAATATGTTATGCAGCAGCACAAGCTGAATCATAAACATGCAAAGTGGTTGGAGTACTTGATGTAGAAATTTGAATAACTGATATGTTATCCACCGAGATTCTCCTGATCACACACTATTTTAGCTTCATGCATAATACAGAATCTCTTCTACCATTGATCATCACATGCGGAAATAAAATCAATTGCATGCACACATTAAAGCCATAAAAATTCACACATATGAACACAGTATTTCATGGGAAAGCTTAAAACTGAAAACCCCCAACTATTTGTATATTATACATGTCATGGAGATCATGTAACAATCATAGTACAAAGCTCTTTGCAAGCTCTCATGCACTACCTCCCATGCTACACACTATCAAGCTAGATCTAGCAAAACTCATGCTCCAACCTTTAGCCACTTGATAGCCAACCTGAATTGCGTGTTTAAATGCTATGGGATGGCCTCTTTATATAGATAAACCACCTGGATTGAACTGCACAATCCTCATTGATTACTCCACCTATCTGTGTGTTGCAAATAGCAATAGTATAGTCACAACTGATAGTTAACTTGCTCTTTCACCTATTTCTGCACTGGTCTCCACTGAAACTGTCCATGCACTGAAGTTAACTGATGTATTCTTTAGTTGATTTATGAGTTTATAATTAGTGAATTAATTAATCATTAATTCACACCACTCTCACTAATTGTATCTATTAGTTAACTTGGATACAAAAAGCTCAACTATGTTTATATTAGTTAAACTGAATACAACTCCACTAACTTCCTCAATCAACTCCACCAAACTCTGTCACATGAGTTATAACTGAAGTCTTCATGCAATAGCTTCACTTAAACCCTAGGAAAAGTGTATTTCCTTCTGTCAGCTGCATGTGCCACATCCAGGCATCAAACTGAAGTGCTTCAAGAGAATAAGATAATGTTTATAGTCCAAATATTATTAAGAGCTAATAATATTCAACTTCCCTATTTTTAGGATAGGCAGTCTAAAAATAGACTTCGACCTATAGGTCCAAAAAATAGAGGTCCATCTATTTTTACCAACATGACCAATACTCCAAGAATAACATACTGCATAAGAATAACATCTGCAATACATGGACCATGCTCCATATGTCTAAAAATAGACATAGTCTAAAAATAGACTTTTCGACAAAATCACATGTGTGGTCCCCACCTAGTTTAGGTGATCACTTTCCAACTAGGATCAGGAAAGATGTTTCAGGAGGCCTCCTTCACTGTTTCTTGTTGCCATTTTCAACACTCCCTCTCCACAAGAAAGGACTGTCATTGCATGCGACATGCAACTCCATGCATTCGCCCTGCAACCTTCACAAGCGCCATGCAACTCCATGCATGCGACATGCAACTCCATGCATTCGCCATGCAACCTTTGCATGCGCCATGCAAACTCATGCATGCGCCATGCAAACTCATGCATGCACCATGCAACTCCATGCATGTGCCATGCACCCTTTGCATGCACCATGCAAACTCATGCATCTGCTCTGCAACTCCTCTGAAACTGAATAGGCTCCAAACAACTCAATCAGTCTTGATGCATCTAGCATCTATCATCAAAGTCTTTGACTTCTGCTGGTACCAACTGCACATGTCATCAGGAACCACTGCGCTGTTGAACTCTTGCACCCATGCACTCTTGCACTTGCTGTCAACTCTGATCCGCGCTCCAATATCCGACACTGTCACTTTGATTTGCCTGCATCACTCCAACTGATCTTGCTACTGCTGTGCTGTGGGCACCTCGTAGCCAGGTTCAATCCATGAGATCCACACCATCTCATGAATCTGCCCAGAAATCTCCTTATGGGATTAATCATGCATGTGGCTTCATGCATGTGGCCCACCTCTGTCCACGGTGGTATATTTTGCATCCCACTCATGTACATACGCTTCCAATCTCTCTGCATGAGTGGTCTCTTCCACTCCATGATCCTCTTGTGGCTGCTCCACATCCCGAGGTTCACTTTCACCTGCATGCAAACCCCGCTCCCTCTCAAGCTTCAATTGCATGTCTTCCTTCCACTTCCCAACAGTAGGAAGCTCCGTAGAAATCCCATCTACATCAGATCTATAAAGATTCTTCTGCATCTCCAGTTGTGGCTGCTCCACAACCTTCCGAGACTGCTTCTCACGCTGCATGTTGAGAGGATCCCTCTCAACCACCAAGTCACTAACCTCTGCTTTGCTCCTCAAAGCTTTGCATTCATCTTGTACCTCATTGCATGTAGATTCTTGGCTCGCGCACATTGCAATTGTCCCGCCGTCGCAAAATTTTCTAACAAAAGAGCTGATTTTAAATCGATGATATCTCCCTCATCCGAGCTCCGATTCGACCGATTTTTTTTTTCAATTTAGGTGTTTTTCCGCAAGGAATCCAAATATGCTATTTGGTTCTGAAAATAATTCACCAAAGATTTTCAGATATTCCCTACAAACTCGCGCACCCAAAAATTCTCGCTCTCATTCCATGTACAGAAAATTATATCCAATATGCATGTATATTTCCGGCTTTCTCCATGTTATGTTTCTTGGGTTTGTCCCTAAAACTCATGGCTTGATGCTTTTAGTGCTCCAATGATCAATATGACTCAGATACCATGTAGAAATTTGAATAACTGATATGTTATCCACCGAGATTCTTCTGATCACACACTATTTTAGCTTCATGCATAATACAGAATCTCTTCTACCATTGATCATCACATGCGGAAATAAAATCAATTGCATGCACACATTAAAGCCATAAAAATTTCACACATATGAACACAGTATTTCATGGGAAAGCTTAAAGCTGAAAACCCCCAACTATCTGTATATTATACATGTCATGGAGATCATGTAACAATCATAGTACAAAGCTCTTTGCAAGCTCTCATGCACTACCTCCCTTGCTACACACTATCAAGCTAGATCTAGCAAAACTCATGCTCTAACCTTTAGCCACTTGATAGCCAACCTCAATTGCGTTTTCAAGCTATGGGATGGCCTCTTTATATAGATAAACCACAGGATTAGGCACACAATCCTCGTGATTACTCCACACAATACGTATTTATGACCAACATGAGTATAGTCCTAGTGATAGTTAAACACCTCTTTCACTATTTACTTGGTCTCCACTGAAACTGTCCATGCACTGAAGTTAACTGATGTATTCTTTAGTTGATTTATGAGTTTATAATTAGTGAATTAATTAATAATTAATTCACACCACTCTCATTAATTTTATCTATTAGTTAACTTGGATATAAAAAGCTCAACTATGTTTAGATTAGTTAAACTGAATACAACTCCACTAACTTCCTCAATCAACTCCACCAAACTCTGTCACATGAGTTCTAACTGAAGTCTTCATGCAATAGCTTCACTTAAACCCTAGGAAAGGCGTATTTCCTTCTGTCAGCTGCATGTGCCACATCCAGGCATCAAACTGAAGTGCTTCAAGAGAATAAGATAATGTTTAGAGTCCAAATATTATTAAGAGCTAATAATATTCGACATATCTATTTTTGTAGGATAAATGGAGTCAAATAATAGACTTGATACAAATAGAGTCCAAAAAATAGAGATCCATCTATTTTTACCAGCATGACCAATCCTCCAAGAATAGCATACTGCAGCTCCCGGTCCATGATCCATATGTCTAAAAATAGACATAGTCTAAAAATAGACATAGTCTAAAAATAGATTTTTTCGACAAAAATCACATGTGTGGTCCCCACCTAGTTTAGGTGATCACTTTCCAACTAGGATCAGGAAAGATGTTTCAGGAGGCCTCCTTCACTATTTCTTGTTGCCATTTTCAACACTTGAAAATTTTTACATACATGTTGAAACAAAAAAAAGGTAAGGCCAAAAAGGTAGTATATGCGTTAAGAAGAAGAAGCTTGAAATTACAAGAAAGTGCATTGCAAGTATTGGGATTTGAGCATCTCAAAGACTTGTATGAGGTGGACGCAGATTTTAAGGAAGCTTATGAAGCTTGCCAGAATCCACTGTTGAGAGACAATAGTCCATGGTTGGACTATAACATGCAGGAGGGGTTGCTATTCAAAGGAGGACAGTTATGTATTCCGGAATGTTCTATGCGAGAGAACTTAATCCAGGAAAAAAACAATGGAGGTTTGGCTGAACCTTTTGGCATAGATAAGACTTTGGATCAGTTGATCCACTTTTACTATTGGCCAAGAATGCAAAGGTATGTACAGATATTTGTGATCAAGCATAAAGTGTGTCAACATGCAAAGGGACGCAGCCAGAATTAATGGTTGTATACAACCTTACCCATTCCGAACAGACCATGGGACTCAGTTTGCTTGGAATTTGTCTTAGGTATGTTGAAGACACAACGGGGATTCAATTCCATCATGGTGGTGGTGGATCGTTTCACCAAAATGGAACATTTAATTCCATGCAGAAATACAAGTGATGCCACACATGTAGCACACTTGTTATTTTCAGAGATAGTCAGATTACATGGCTTGCCGAAGTCCATCATCTCAGACAGGGATGTAAAGTTCACAGGCCATTTCTGGTGAACATTATGGAAGAAGTTATACACCAAAATAAATTTCAGTTCGGCTTATCATCCATAGTTAGATGGGAAAACTGAAGTTGTGAATAGGAGTTTAGAAAATCTGCTGAGGAGTCTGGTTGGTGAAAATTCCAGATAGTGGGATCGTGTCCTTGCACAAGTGGAGTTTGCTTACAATGACTCACCCAACAGAATCACGTGCATAAGTCCTTTCCAAATCCTATATGGAATGCACCCACGTGGAGTATTTGAGTTGTGATATTTGGGTCGGTTGGAGCACATGAGTGCTTATGGCAAAGATTTTGCGAAGGCAATCATCAATCTACATGAGCAGGTTAAATTGAAGCTATAGGAAAGCAACCAAAAGTATAAATAGTGAGAATATTTGAAAAGACGAGAGGTACAATTCGAAGTAGGAGACCTACACTGGCACATTTTCACAAGGAAAGGTTTCCTAAATGTGAATACAACAAATTGAAGATGAAAAATATCATGGCTTACAAAATTCTTCGAAATTTTTCTGCAAAATCTTACGAGTTGCAGTTACCTCCAAGTGTTGGAATCTCACCCATTTCTAATGTCAAAGATCTATACCCATACACTTTTGTTGATGAGGAAGATAGTTCAGAGAGACGAACATAGAACACTCAAAATGAGGAGAGATCATGGATTAAACAGGTGCCTCTAGCACAACCTTTGAAATTGAATAGATTCTAGACACATAGCTAGCCAGGAAGACACGAAACAAAGAATATTTAGAGTATTTGGTCAAATGGAAGGACCATCCTGTTAGGTCTCTATATCACTAGTATAGTCCCTTATTATTGTTAGTGTAACCCCCTTATTGTTATTATTGAACCCTTGTAACCCCCATTTTGTTATTATTGTGCCCTTAAATTATTATTGTTGATGCATTAGGATTACATTGTGGCCACTAGAGGATTACATTATGGCCCCATGGACTCCTATATATAGAAGGAGGTTTTGTAAATTGTATCATCGAAGAATTGTTCATTTATGTAATGTATTGGAGGTTTCCCCCTCCCAGTGGCTCATTTCTAAGCGTTGTGCTCTGTTTTTCTTCTCTTTTTGGAGCTGGTTACACAACATTTGGTATCAGAGCTTTGGATTCTAGGGTTTCGCTACTCCAAACAGGTCATCGTGGAATTTTCGCTATAACTTTTTTTCTACGAATCTTCAGAAGCTGAAATTTTTAGGGTGTGAAGATGAAATCTTGAGGAAGTTTTTCTAAGAATTTCAGAGCTTGGTTCGCAATATTTTCGGAGATATGATCTGTGGAAGTTAGGTCTTTTTTCAGGCTCCTAAACAGGTCATTGTGGAATTTGCGCTATAAAGCAATTTCTACGAAGGTTCAGAATCTGAAATTCATATGGTGCGAAGCTGAAATCCTGAGAAAATTTGTCAAAAAAATTCAGAGCTTGGTTCACAACATTTTTGGAGATATGATCTGTGGAAGGTAGTGCTTTTTCAGGCTCCTGAATTTCATCTCAAAGAGGTGATCGTGGGAAAAGTTCAATAACTCTCTCTCTAGGCATTGGATTGGAGTGCCGTAAAAATTGGTTGCAAGTAAACGGACTGCAGTTTCTTTGCTATCAATTTCAGAGACGAAGGATGAAACAGTGACACGTGACAAGTCGTAGAAGTTTGCTCTATTGAACCAGTCCAAAATTGGGTCATTGTGGGAGATTGGAAATAACTTTGTCTTGAAGAATCCAAATCAGATCATACCTGTGGCATTTGAAAGACAGTTCAGAAGGCTACTACAAAAATTAATTTTAGATATTGAAGATTCTCAATTATAGAGATAATTCAATTTCAATACAGAGCTCCTAAACAACAAGTAAAAGGTGTGTATTTTTTTCCGAATTGCATAAGTCTTGTTTGAAGAATCAAGTTGGATTGATTCCAAGGGAATATTGTAGAATAGATATCAGTATTGGATTCTAAAATGGCCCCTAAAAATAATTCAACTCCCATTAAGCCTTTAGAAGGCTCTACTGTGACTCATGAAGACGGAGAATGGCAACATGACATATCAAAATTACAAGAGCAAGTGCAACAAATTTCGCTCTCGCAAAGAACAACAAAAAATGAAATGGAAGTTTTGAAGAAAGGCATGGAAACTAAGATGGATGGTTTGAATAAAGGCATGGAAGCTAAGATGAATGGTTTGGAAGCTAAGATGGATGGCATGGAAGTGGGCATGGAAGCTAAGATTGATGACATGGAAGCTAAGATCGATGAAAACATAAAAGACAACATGGAAAACATGAAGAATGATCTAAAAGCATACATGGAAGGCTTGATGACAAGGTTAAAACAAGAAACGACTCCTAATGGTGGAAATATAGTAGAAGAACCTCATGATGAGAACAAAATAAATGTTAATCATGATTTCATAACCTCTAATGTTGGCGGGAAGAACCACCATATTCCAAAAATGGATACGAGGAAGTTTGATGGAAAGGATCCTGTAACATGGATACTACAGATGGAGCAATATTTTGATCTCCATAATGTGCAAAACACACAAAAGGTACGCATTGCAACTTTACATTTAGAACAAATACATTTGTATGGTATCGATGGCTTTGCTCCCGTAAAAAAATTGTCACTTGGTCAATTTTTACGGAGGAAATGATAGCACATTATGAGGATACAAAGAGCAACACCTTCTTTACCCAATTGATAAATCTCAAACAAAAGGGTTTAGTGGGGCATCACATTGAGGACTTCCAAAAATTGAATATAAGGGTAACTGATATTCCAGAGGGACACAGGATTGATCTCTTCCTAGGCACTTTAAAGGATAACATCCAACATGAAGTTCGCGTTTTGGAACCTGATTCATTGGAGAAGGCATTGAGGTTGGCAAGAAAAGTTGAATGTAAAATTATGGCGACAAGGAAGCCTACCACTCAATTCTATAAAGAAGGAAGTGTTGCTACGCCTAGATTTCCACAACCTGCAAGGTTGACACCACAACAATTGGAAGAAAAAAGAGCAAAAGGGCTTTGCTACAGTTGTGATAGCAAATACACTAAAGGTCATAAGTGTGCTGAGAAGAAATTAGTTTACATAGATTGTGAAGAGGAAAAAGAAAATGAACAAGAAGAGGATATACACCAGGAACCAACCCTAGAAGAGGAAGAAATGAATCTGACCATATCGTGTAATGCACTGGCAGGAATTACCACTCCTCAAACTCTCAAGATACAAGGACAAATCAAGAAGAAAAAGGTAATAGTGTTGATTGATTCAGGTAGCACCCATAATTTTATTCATTGTAAGGTAGCTAAGGAATTAAATTGTTTCCTATACCCAGCACCAGAATGTCAAGTGATGGTTGCAAATGGAGGAACTATAAATTTCTCTGGAAAATGCCATAATATTAAGCTAACCATAGGGGAATATGTATTGACTAGTCCAATGCTTTCCATTCCTATGGGAGGTGTTGATGTTGTACTAGGAGTACAATGGTTACAATCTTTGAGGATGGTAGCTTTTAATTTTCAAGAACTTTTCTTGAAATTTTTTTCAGAAGGAAAGGAAGTCGAATTACGGGGTATTGCAGGGAAGCCGGGAAAGATAATAAGCTCTAATGTCATGACAAAGCTTCTAAATAAAGAACAAAGAGGCGTAATTGCACAATTATGCTCACTAGAAGTTCCAACATCAAAATCATCTATTTCTGCAGATCTCCAAAAAGTCTTGGACAATCATTCCAAGGTGTTGAAACTCCCAAAGGACTCCCACCTATTCGTGATCATGATCATGCTATTCATTTGATTCCAGGAAGGGTTCCTCCAAACATCAGGCCTTATAGATATCCTTACTTCCAAAAGAGCGAAATTGAACGTATGATTGCAGAAATGTTAGAGGCGGTATAATTCAACCTAGTCAAAGTTCTTTCTCTGCTCCTGTAGTATTGGTACACAAGAAGGATGGATCATGGCGAATGTGTCCGGATTATAGGGAGCTCAATAAGCTCACCATTAAAGACAAATTTCCCAATCCTGTGATTGATGAATTATTGGATGAATTACATGGAGCAATTTATTTTACCAAGTTGGATCTTCGTTCAGGATATCATCAAATTAGAATGAAGACTGAAGATATTCCAAAAACAGCATTTCGAACTCATGAGGGTCATTTTGAATTTTTGGTCATGCCTTTTGGCCTTACCAATGCACCTTCTACATTTCAAGGGTTGATGAATTCCATTTTCAAACCCTTCCTTAGAAAATTTGTGCTAGTATTTTTTGATGATATACTAGTCTACAGCAGGTCTTGGAAGGATCATGTTGAACATGTTGACAGGGTGCTCAAACTATTGCAGGAGAAACAATTATATGCAAAAAAATCCAAATATTTCTTTGGAGTACAAGAGGTGGAATATCTGGGTCATATTGTATCTCACGAGGGTGTTAAAGTAGACCCTAACAAAATTAAAGCCATTAAGGAATGGAAAGTACCCACAACCATAAAGAAGTTGCGAGGATTTCTCGGGTTAACAGGGTATTATCGAAAGTTTGTTAAGAATTATGGGAGAATAGCAGCACCTCTAACAACATTATTGAAGAAAGATGCATTTTCATGGACTCCTGAAGCAACTAAGGCCTTTAAACGTCTTAAAGAGGCAATGTGCCTAGCACCGGTCTTAGCTACGCCAGACTTCACAAAAACCTTTATTGTGGAATGTGATGCCTCAGGAAATGGAATTAGTGCGGTTTTAATGCAGGAAGGAAGACCCATTGCTTTTGAAAGTCGTCCAATCAAAGGAAAGTATTTACAGAAACCTATTTATGAGAAGGAAATGTTAGCAATATTGCATGCACTAAAGAAATGGCGAACTTACCTAATGGGAAGACACTTCAAGGTAAAAACTGATCATGGTAGTCTTAAACACTTTTTGGAACAAAGACTATCTTCAGAAGAGCAACAAAAATGGGTCACAAAGATGTTGGGTTATGACTTTGAAATAATCTACAAAAAAGGAAAGCTTAATGTTGTTGTAGATGCACTCTCAAGAAAGAATGAAGAGGTGGAATCATTGCTTTGTGCCATTTCTATTATCCAACCAGATTGGATAACTGAAGCAAGAGATGAATGGAAGAAGGAAAAATATGTATGGACACTCATTCAAAAGTTGCAACAAGATCCTAGTACATCTGATACATTTAGTTAGAAAAATGATTCCTTATGGTACAAAGATCGCTTATATCTTTGTAAGAATTCCCAACTAAAACAAAAGATTCTTCTGGAATTGCACACTTCTCATTTAGGAGGACACTCAGGATTTTTAAAAACTTACCACAGGGTGAAGAAAGAATTTTTTTGGGATGGCCTTAAATCTGATATTCAAAAGTTTGTGGCGGAATGTTTGGTTTGACAGCAGAATAAAGTGGAGACAATTAAGACCCCGGGACTTCTACAACCTTTATCCATTCCAAGTCAGCGTTGGGAGGAGATTTCAATGGATTTTATCACGGGTTTACCTAAGTCTGAAGGAAAGAATGTCATCATGGTGGTAGTTGATAGACTTACCAAGTATGCACACTTTTGTGCATTATCTCATCCATTTAAAGCAAGTACAGTTGCTACTACATTTATGGCCATAATTAAAAAGCTACATGGAAGCCCAAGGGTTATTGTGAGCGACAGAGATCCCATTTTTACTGGAAATTTTTGGACGGAGTTATTTTCTTGTTTGGGTACTCAATTAGCTCATAGCTCATCTTATCATCCTCAATCTGATGGTCAAACTGAGGTCGTAAATAAATGTTTGGAAGGATATCTTCGTTGTTTTGTATCTGATAAACAAACACAATGGGTCAAGTGGTTACCTCTTGCTGAATGGTGGTATAACACTTCCTTCAATACTGCAGCAAAAATGACCCCATTTATGGCACTTTATGGATATCATCCACCATCCATCACATCATCTTTAAGGGAAAATTCGAAGGTTCAAGCAGTGGAAGATCACATCGAGCATCAGCAAGAAGTTCTCCAACTCTTAAAGGGTAACCTGAATTTGGCACAAAATCGAATGAAACAACAGGCAGATCAACATCGTAGCGAGAGAAGTTTTGATGTAGGAGATTGGGTATTTTTACGGCTACAACCATACAAACAAATGTCCCTCAAGCAAGCTAAGAAGGATAATAAATTATCCCCAAAGTACTATGGTCCTTACAAGGTGTTGCAAAAGATTGGTACTATGGCATACAAATTGGAGCTTCCTGCTTCTTCGCGAGTACATCCAGTTTTCCATGTTTCATGCTTAAAGAAAGTTATAGGTGAAAATCTTCCAGTTCAAACAGTATTGCCAGAACTTGATGGGGAAGGGAAGATCATATTGGAACCTGAAGCAGTCATAGAAAAAAGAACTCGACAACTACGGAATCGATCAATTTCAGAGTATCTCATCAAGTGGAAGAACTTACCCACTGAAGATTCTACATTGGAGGATGAGAATTTTATACAGAAGCACCCGGAGCTACTCAAGCGTTGAGGACAACACTTTTTTGAAGGAGAGGGGCATGTTAGGTCCCTATATCACTAGTATAGTCCCTTATTATTGTTAGTGTAACCCCTTATTGTTATTATTGTACCCTTGTAACCCCCATTTTGTTATTATTGTGCCCTTAAATTATTATTGTTAGGTCGGCTAGGATTACATTGTGGCCCACTATGATTACATTATGGCGCCATGGACTCCTATATATAGAAAGGAGGCTTTGTAAATTGTATCATCGAAGAATTGTTCATTTATGTAATGTATTGGAGGTTGCCCCCTCGAAGTGGCTCATTTCTAAGGCGTTGATATCTCTTTTCTTCTCTTTTTGGAGCTGGTTACACAACACATCCTATGGAGGATTGTTATTGGTTGGATGCTGCCCAATTTCAAAGCCCAGGGTACTCTATTGAAGATCTCATGGATAGGAGCCATGAATTTGGTTTACCCTAGGAGCCTGATGTAGGAGCATCCAACTGAAAGGCTACAACTGGAGTTGATTTCTTCTTCTAGACAGAAGAATAATTTTGAATTGTATTTTACTTTTTTTTATGTTGATTTGGGCTAACACAACTATTGTAATTTTCATAATAAAATATAGTTGAATTAGGATTAGTTAAGTATTTAGTTTTATATACTACTCTAGAACTAAATGATAGTTTCTCAACCATATGGGGATTTTGGAAAGACATAAAACCAAAGCAAGTTCACCATTATGGGATTCGACCATCCATAGCAAGAAAGGAGAGAACTGGGAAACAAAAATAAATGTAAAAACCATCCATCTGAGGGCTTGGCTCTATATTTTCATTTCTAAAACTATTTCCAAGTGTTTTGTGCTTGATTAGGATCTCTGTTTTAAAACAATGCTTCATTTCCAAATAAACCCAAGTGTTTTGTGCTTTGATCGACTCTCTATTTTAAATCGATTGTTTTAATCTCAGTTGAAATTGAAAATTGAATTTTATCGCATATCAAAAATTTTAATCGGATTTGCAAGAACAATGAGGCCTTAGACCTTACACAACCCTTTATTGAATTGAATATCAAATTCACCGTAGAATGAAGAGTAATCAGATTTGCAGGCATGAGGAGGGTCTTTCTATCCAGCACTGATCAACGGTGAGATATCACATTGCAGTAAGAGGTCATCACACATCACAAAGAATCAGCGTTTGGTTTAGAACTTCGTAAGCTAAACTATTTAGTTTTCCATGCGAAGTGGTACAACGAGGGTGTAGAGTGGATCGTCGGATCTAGCAGAGGCCAACGGTGGAGATTGAAGGTGTGCTAGGACCGATTTCACACATCGCAAAGTTTAGTAGTTAGCATTAAGGACCGTTGTAAGGAAAATAATAAATTTTGTGATGCGAAGTGGGAAGGGCACGTGTTGGCACTGCGAAACATCGCAAATCACAGAAAATAGAGTTTAGCGTTTTAAGTTATATTGTATATCACGTGAAGTGCAACCATTTGTGATTGGTCGGAGTTGCTGTGGACCCTCCAGTAAGAAACCCGCGTATTTGCATTGGTTTGGGTTTATTGTATGGTATGTGTATGTTACAAAATTTCGTTGTTGATTCACGCGCATATGTATGTTACAAAATTCCAAGGTTGAACACTGTTGCGAATAAAGGGATTTTGTGTGGAGTTTTAAACCTCAATTCCACAACGTATTATGGTATTTTGCAGCTAGTCTACATCACACAAACTTAAATACAATGGACTTGTTCATGCATATGTTGCGTATTCCTAGTCAGTCATCGTGTTTTTCTTCGAACTCTCTTTGTAACCAATGTGAGATTGATTTGTTTGATTTTTGCAATTAATTTTTATATTTATACATACAATTATATTTTTTTAAATTAATTTTTATATTTATACATACAATTATATTTTTTTAGGGTCAACATTACATTAATATCTAATTTTTATTTATTTATATTCATATTTGTGTTAACCGTTTACAAATATTTACATGATTACAACATTGTGCTCATATTGAACTATAAAGCATATTTCAATACAATTAAAAATATTTAAAATAATATGAAATATTTTTTGTAGATTAAATCCTTAATGTCCACTTAAGAGTTATTAATAATTAAATTAAAATTCTAAAAACCTTATTTCAAAATAAATACACCTCAATATAATTATTATGAATATTTAAAATCAAATATATTTCCAAGTAAACATATGTTATAAGTTTTTATCCTCAAACATTAAATATGTTTTACAAGATTATGGAGAGAGAAACTAAGATGGTTTGACATCATTTCAAATACCCATATAGGAAGAATTTTTTTAAGTTGTTATATGGAGGCTAAAAATATTTATAACGAGATCTATGGATGTGTTCACTTCATGTAAGTCTGAAAAATAAATACATCCTAAGAACAATAAATATTCGTTGTATTGACTTGAATATACGTTCCTTGATCGTTGCACTACATCTTTCAACTAGAGATAGGAGACAAATAATAAGAGTTTTCTACATACACAACAATATTTTTTTTTTTAGCACCATATGTTAGCACCACTTATGTTATGTGGTGCTAATGTTGTGTAAATTTTTATGTATCATATTAAAAATGAAGTATATCACCATATTTGATGGCATGGAAAATTTTAGCCGCTAATATTCGCAGGTGGGCTAATTTTCCATGTTTTTTTCAAAAAATAATTTCGCTAATTTTCATTTTTTATAAAAATGATTCACCTAAATTTTACAATATAAAATTATTTTACCTCAAAAATCACCAACTTTATATAAAGGATATATATATAATCATTATAAATTTTAATAATTCTACAAATATATCAATAAATATTTTATAGTTTTCATATTAGGCATTAGTGACATTCGCCAATGTTTTAAACTTCGATATAATTTTCCATCCTTCAAATTTTCGCTGTTTGATGGAAAAGTTAGCATCATTCTTACTATGTGGTGTTAAAGTGGAGTATATCACCATATTTTTAAAGAAGTGGTGTATGCTATATTGGCAAGTTCTATAAATAAGGTTAGCTAACTTTGTGTTTGCCATGTTGACATGTACAAGTAGATTTATTTATGTAAATTTCCACCATAAACATAAAAAATTTACAAATATTTATATTGCGAATATATAAATTAGAACTAAAGTCAGAAATTTTTATTTTATAATATTTATTTGTTTTATTTGTATTTCATGTTTACATGTAAAACTAAAATACATTTATGTAACGTTGACCCATTCATAAGAGATGAAATTCATGCAACATACAAAACAACTATATCTGACAGAAAGAATGCAACATATACATAAACAAATTTTGATGATATACTAAGGTAAATAGTCATTTATATTCTATTTATAGACTTTAGGTTTGTAATTACATAACATATGATCATTAATAATATATTATATCAAAATGTTGAGGTGTAATATCAATGTTCTCAAAGAAGACACTAACACCAATGGACAACAAGATCAATCTCCTCCATCAGATGAACAAACTATACCATCTATTGGTCCATCTTTTCAACCTCTCTTAAAACATCCAAATGAATATGTTAAAGGATAGGAAACTAATGGTATGCCATTCATAATCACATTAAATGAAAAAGGGCAAGTGTTAAATGATGAAGGTGGGAGAAAATGGAGAGACATACTTCACCATGAAACATTGAGATTATTTGGTCATACAATTACTAAATATTTTCATCATCAAGGTAAAACACATTTACTATGTTTTTTCCTAAATTGCATACTTAATTTATGTAGTATAAACTATATACTTAATGTTTCATGTTTCATATATATATATATATATATATATATATATATATATATATATATATATATATATTGTACTTGGTGTTGCATTCCTTAAATTTCATTACTATCATACTAGAAACCTTAAGATTTTTTATATGGATTATGAACTTTCTATGTTTATTTCATAGAGAGATCTAAGAAGGACGAGTTATTATCTGATATGCATAAAGTATCTTCAATTATACCTCCAAAAAAGATTATGCATAGTGTTGCTGAATATATTAAAAATACTAGGAATGCTTTGAGAGGAGAATTGGTTAGAAACAAAAATGTAGTCAAGCCACACTTCATAGGAGAAGGAGAGTGGAAGAAGCTATTGGATGAGGTGGCTATTAAGAAAAAAATGAAAAATTGACATTTTTTTGGAAAAGACAAATATGCACATATTGTAAAAGCCTCTAGGTTGTGCATACGCCATTGTTTGGGTAAAGGTGGCATGTTATCGGTAGAGGCAAAAATTGTGATTTTAATACACTATTATGCTTCTCAAGGAATTTTTTTTTTTTAATATATATAATCAAATTTCTAACTATTTCATTATTATTTCAAATATATTTGCAGGTGCTCAATACTGAAACGTCTGAAGATCACAAAGATTTTTATTCATGATATGGTGTATCTTATCTCATTCATCAAAAGATTAAAGATGGATTTCATCCTATTACAGATTATGAGGTATTTTTTCACCTATAAATTTTTTGTTCTAGATAAAGTTTATAATATGAAAGAAATATATGCAAATGAAAATTTAAATTAATACAATTTATAGTTGTGTTGATATTATCTTATATGTGTCTTCGGTAACTGTTCAATATGATGAAAGAGAAGATGAAACTAAACTTTGAATCATGCTTCAACCTTACCATATGCTTGGTTAGTTCACTTCAGTTATGTTTTAAATTAATATAATACTTTAGTTATGAAATATCATTAAATGCATACACTTTTTATGGTTTATTTCAATTCAATTGAAGTTATTGTTTGTGTTTTTCTCAGTTTATTTCATTTATATATTTTTATTCACAAACTTATGTTTATAATTTTCTTTTTATGATTTTTCCATCCAAGGGGCAGCAAAATTTCAGAAAAATATTTAAGGATGAACAACATAGGTGATTTCAAATGAATTATGAGTTTCATTTTCTTCATATTTCATAATAAACAAATTTCAAGACCTAAGACATTTCATTATATTAATAAATTAAGAGTGATTTTTTGATAATCAAAGTTGAAACATATGTATACAACTTAATAGTAAGAATAACATAAAATTTACATAAAGACTGTGTAGGTTGGTTAGTTATAATTAATCTTGCTAAGAAAAGAGGAAAAAGAAAAAGCAAAATAGAGAGCTTTTTAAACCTTTTCTATGATGTTAAATAGTAGTTTCAATAGTTATATACTTTTCTATATTTGAATTATAAATTTCTTAACAAATCAAAATTTTATTTTCTTTCATTAAATTATCTCTTCTTTATATACTTATATCGTTTTGGTTGTTGTATAATATACTTAAAATTTTATCATATGCGGATATTGTTATTACTTCTTTGTAGTTATTCATTTAATGTGAAAGATATCCATTTAATTTATTTTTTCATAACTATAAAGATATATAACATATTAGAAAACCTAAGGTTTTTGAAATATCATGCCATCTTGAAGTTTTCACTCAAAAAAAATTCTTTGAGGCTTGGAATTGAAATGACACTACTTAGAACTTTTATTTATTTATTTATTTTAATTTCCAAAGATTCAAATGATTCATCTACATGATCAATACCATGTTAAACAAAATGATAAGTAGTGATATTATGTATGTAAATTTATTATGCCTATCAACTTGGAATCATATGAATGGTTCAATGGAGATACTATTCCATTACATGTAATTGATACTTGCCATAATGTAGCGAAGCACAAAAAGCTACCATAGAGTTATTGTACACAATGAATTAAAATTTTTGGATGCAACTAGGGGATACTTCAATCGCGTTAATACATTTGATATAAATTAAATATATTTATGGTAATTGGATTTAAGCATAAAAAAGATGTCAAAATTTTCTCTTTGGTACTAAAATCAAACTCTTCGCAAGATCAAAACTCACAGACATGTAGTTTCTAAATTATCAAATACAACTTCTTAGTCTATCTTTAAACCTTGGCAATATATAACCTTTCTAAATAAAGGAGGTTAATTTTTTTTTTTTTGCACCATATACAATTTTAAAATAATAATAATAATAAAAAATGTTTTTTTGCACCATTTTTTATTTTATGGTGCTTTGCACCATATACAATTTAATATTATAATAATAATTTTGCCAATTTTTATGATAAATTTTTATTTTTTGTAAAACTGGTTTTGGTGCTTTGTATCACAATATCTTCAGATTGGTTTTTGGTGGTTCGCACCATACACAATGGAATTCCAGATATGCATTTAACACCAAATTTAACATGTTTTTACTAACTCCATTTTTGCACCAGAAAACATAGCAGCACTCGCGTAACCCCACATTATTACGACTTTTGCACCACTATTTAAAAGTGAATATTTCTCTGTAATACTACCAATTAGCCCAAGCTAATGGGAATATACAATTTTGTTTCATTTTCTTGTTGCATGAATAAAATTGTAAAGGAGGGTCAATAAAACTCCTAAAACAACAAAATAAATCAATGCCCCACGTGAATAAGGTTGAATCTGGGCTGCCTTAATAAAACACCCTTATGTGTGAAAGGGATTGAGATATTTGACTATGTCAACAGGACCAAATCAACAGTGTTGTCTAGATGCAATGAACCTCCTAGATGCACAACGTAGTTTTAGTTGGAGGCTACACATGTGAATAGAGCTAAATCATTGAGATGGTTTAGGGTTTGCCAAGATTTCTTTCTTATAAAAGGAAGAGGAGGACATCAAGAGAAGGGTTGTTGATGAAAATATTATTTTAAAGAATTTGTTTGTTTAGAAATTTCTCATTCTCTTGGTTGTTTAGCAGAGAATAGTGCTATTTAGCGCAAGAATCTCCTATTTAGGAATCCTTCTCTTTACTTGAGTAGCTCTTGGAAGAGTCTTGTATTTCTTGACCACTATCAGGCTTAAGGCCAAGCTTCTACTTCCAACTACAACGCATATCCTATTGAGGGTTTGGTTGTATTTGTAAGCTGCAGCAAGTGGAGGAAAGATCTACTAAGATCTAAGCCAATCTAGTGCCCCTTTTTAGTGGGAAAGGCTTCTATCCCATTGGAAAGAGTGTTCTGGATCATTGGAGCTTCAGATCTACATCTTGGCATTAGGCCAAACTGTTCTTCAAGCCTACAACGCAGTCCCTCTTCTAGTACTGCATTATCAGCAAAGAGGAAAGTTGTAGGGTTTTTTGGCAAAGTTTGAGGAGTGATCTCTGGTGTTGGGGATTTTCCCTTCACTGTGGTGGTCCATGGATTTTTGTTCTATTCCATGTCATATTCAGATCTGATCTAAATAATCCTGTATATACTTCAGAAATTCTGAATAGATCTGAAAATATGCTATATAGAATCTCATATCTACTCCATGTGCTTCATCATTTGCTGAAATCCCCAAGGGGAATGTAAAGTAGAGACATTATAGTGTATGGATCTGTCATAGATCTGAATGTTCATGCATTATTTTTCTCTAGATCTAATTTGTAATATACTGTTGTAGAACACTTAGTAAAATAACTCTGTCAAGCCTTTTGCAGTCAATATATGTGTTGTGACACCTCTTTTTGAGGATTTATTCCTGTATAAGTCTTCTATTTTCTTATCTAAGACTCATGGGCTTGAATATAATTCTGATTTGTTGATGTACATGAAATTATTTAGTCTCCATATTGGCCTTCTAATAATTCTAATATATATTGTGTTATTTTCTGAAGAAGTGTTGTTTAATATTGTTGCAGTCCCTTCTTTGGGCATTTTCTAAGCCATATTAGGTGTGGGAGACTTGTTTACCTCACCTAGAATGATTTGTTTCTGATCTCCTCTTGGATTTAGGATTTAAATTGTCAGATCTAAGGGATCCAAGGGCTGATTTGGATTTCTATAGCATCCATTTCTGAAAAATGTATTTTTCAGAAATGTATGCATTGCTGACAGTCCCATTTTAGGATAGTACATTAGTATCAGAGCATCATCTTGGCACACCCTGTGCTTCCTTAAGAAGCCAATATGCCTTCCACAGAAGGAGAGCCTCTTGCTGACAGAGAGAAGAGGTATATAAGAGGAACATGGAAGAAATATGATTACACTAAAGGCACAAAAGAAAAGCGTAAAACCCCCTTATCTGGAAGAATGAAAGGGAAAGAGTTCCCAAAAACTCTGTTCCAAACTTTGCATAAGCTTAAAAATGAAATCAAGGGAATGAGGAACGAAAGACATGTAGATCCCTTGAAGATATATACACATGAAGGAAGTCTTATTTATTCATACTTTGTGTGTGAGCATTCAACCACATAATCAAATCTGCAAAGTTGTAGCATGCCTACATTCCTAGCAAGAGAAGAAGCAGAAGGAGAGACACCAAAAGAGGAGACTCTTGCTGACTATCTCCAAGAATATGAATCTTAGTCTAAAAGATTAAAAGAGAATATAAGCTTCCCATAGTTTTGTCAACTCAAATAAGAAAGAAGATCCAATATATACAAGAGAAGAAGAGGGTACATGCAACCCACTTTGGGTAGGAATTTTCTACCTACATTTGATGGATCACCTGAGCGCCCAACCAAGTCTTGGGTAAAGAAGCTTAACACATATTTCCAGCTACATCAAGTTTTAGAAGAAGAAGCCATAAGAGTAGAAACGCTGCACCTCCAAGGTAAAGCTTATGCCTGGTGGTTATTTGAGTCTTCTTCATTGAAAAATGTAAACATCTCTACTTATGCAAAGTTCACTAGAAGGTTAGTGAAAAGATTTGATTCTATGCCATCTGAAATTTCTTTGGGTAAAAAAACTAAGCCCAAGAAATTATAACCTTTGCATGAGATGGAAAGATCCATGAAGATATCTCCATTTCCAAACATTGTTGAAGGGGTTAAAGATTGGCTACAAAACTTGCCATGGGCAAAGGCCCCACTTTAGCAAGAAAATTCTTCTCAAGAAGAAGACATGAGTGTTCCTTTTTCAAGGAGAGATAAAGATAAAGGATCTCTTATTGATGAGGCATACTCCATTGATGAGGAGAAGAAAGAAGAAGAGCTGAAAGATTCCTCCAGCGCTGTGACAACAGGATGAGATCTATTTTCATTGAGAGATGGAGATGAAGCCATTGCTTCCACTAAGAGGGCTCTTGTATCTTTGAAATAAGGCCACAAGGATACTATACATGAAGAGGATGAGCAAATTGTCTATGATGGTAGACAATGAGACAAAACAATGGAGGGAATGTGTTCCAACATTGCATGCAATTTTGGGAACACACACTATGATAGATCAGTCCTTTGTGATCAATATTATTGACACCAAGGAGATGATGGGTGTTCATGGGTTAACTGCATCTAAATGGAGCACCTTAGACTCTGAGATCTTGTAGAAGGTGGGTGATGAAGAAGAATATGGGGAAGTTGCTCGAATGCCCCCTTATCATGATACTTCCACACAAAAATTAGAGATGGATTTGCACAGTGGAAGCATTCATAATATGTTCCCATCTGTTGTTCACATGTGAATGAGCCATGAGACATCATTATCTTGTGGTATACCACCTGAGAGACCACCTGATTCAGATTTGATGAAATATGTTTCATGCATTGATGCTCCTTTCTAGATCCAAGGAGGAAGGGAGCACTAGAAGACCATGCTACAACGCTGAGAGTATGGGGAAGGTACAAGGAGAGGGAAAGAATTTCTCCTTTAAAATCATTATCCATTCTCTCATCTCATACTGTGATGAGAAAATATGTTGCAAGAATGAAGGATGACACCATCATGAAGCAAGGAAGGCAATCCTTGAATCAGAAATCAAACTTGTTTGGAGGATCCTCTTCCATACATGATGAGAGATGGTGGTCACACATGCATGCTTTGGAAAACCAAGGAGGTTTTGGATAGATGATAGCCTTCCATGGGAGACTAACTTCCAATAACTTCCATTTCCTTTTGAGCATGTGCATGTGCAAGGAGGGCAGCAAGGAAGGAATGAAAACCTTCCATGTTATACCTTTGGCATGGGAGATGTCAAGGAGGAGAAAAATGGGAGGCTTGTATTTCCAACATATACCTTTGACATGGGAGATGTAAAGGAGAAGAATAACAACATGGAAGACACTTCAGATGACTCATTATCAGTTTTGTCATTGTTGGGCACATTATATCCATATTGGAAATACCAACTGCTGGTGGAATATTCCAAGGATCTTCATACTTGCACGATTCTTGATGACTTGCTGCATGATGAGAGCTATTCAATCCTTGATGGAGTCATCTATAATCATGGTATGATATTCTTATATAAATCTTCCAAGCTCAAGGATAACTTACCACAAATGGCTTATGAAGAGTTCTATTTCAGCCACATATATTCTATGAAGCTCAACAACATCATCTTGAGAAGCTATTATTGGGAGGGATTTGAAAAAGAACTATATCAGCATTGTCAAAGATGCATGAACCTTGTGGAGTGGGAGCAACAAAAATACTCTATGATAGAGTTATTTCAGCCACCTCTTCCTACCTTGGAAGGAGGAGAAAGATCCATACACCACTCCACTTGTATAAGGAGAAATTTGGGTGAAGAACATAAATATGTAAAACATGTTTCATTTTATGTTTGTATGCATTGTTTAACTATTTTTATGTAGGCCATGACTCCAAGAAGGAGTGGTACATCTTGTAGATCTCCTGGCAAACAATGGGCCACAAAAATTTCTGAATTTGGTCACTCCCTTGGAAGGAAAGGGGATATTTTGCAACATGATGGGTGCTTCCCAAAGGCACCAAATATATCTGACACTTTCAGCTATGGTGACATGGTATGGGAAGTAATTAAGTGGTGGGAAAACCACTTACCACCTCTTGATTTGATGCAAGCATGGGATGCTCTGCGCTGGTTCCACATGTGGGACTATGATCCACCTCATTATGCACAAATTTGTGTTTGTATGTACACTGTTTCGATCCCCTATATTGATGATGTACTTGTAATTTTTATGGGGATGTATGGAGGAATGAGGGAAGGATAGCATGTTCCCTATGGGATGACTACACTCCTTGTACTTTATGTCTTATATTTCAAGGAGGGCATTGGGCAAACCATGTTTGTTTCATGTGATTTATTATTTCATTATGGGATGAGTTGTTTTCATCTCATGAGAACCTTGTTGGAGCAAGTCATGGATGGATGGATTGGCGATCACTTAGCTTATGGGATAAGCTATCATTTGATTGTGTCACCAATGGGGGAGGAAAGAAGTTGCAACACTCACCTTATCAGTTGCTTGAGGACAAGCAACATTTTGGAGGGGGGACTGTAATATTCCCAATTAGCCCAAGCTAATGGGAATATACAATTTTGTTTCACTTTCTTGTTGCATGAATAAAATTGTAAAGGAGGATCAATAAAAGTCCTAAAACAGCAAAATAAATCAATGCCCCATGTGAACAAGGCTAAATCTGGGCCACCTTAATAAAACACCCTTATGTGTGAAAGGGATTGAGACATTTGACTAGGTCAACAAGACCAAATCAACGACGCTGTCCAGATGCAATGAACCTCCTAGATGCACAACGCAGTTTTAGTTGGAGGCTACACAAGTGAATAGACCTAAATCATTGAGATGGTTTAGGGTTTGGAAAGATTTCTATCTTATAAAAGGAAGAGGAGGACATCAAGAGAATGGTTTTTGATGAACATATTATTTTGAATAGTTTGTCTGTTTAGACATTTCTCATTCTCTTGGCTATGTAGTAGAGAATAGTGTTGTTTAGCACAAGGATATCCTGTTTAGAAATCCTTCTCTTTCCTTGAGTAGCTCTTGGAAGAGTCTTGTATTTCTTGACCACTATCAGGCTTAAGGCCAAGCTTCTACTTCCAACTACAACACAGATCCTGTAAAGGGTTTGGTTTTCTTTGTAAGATGTAACAAGTGGAGGCTAGATCTATTCAGATCTAGGCCAATCTAGTGCCCAATTTTAGTGGGAAAGGCTTCTATCCCATTGGCAAGAGTGTTCTAGATCATTGTAGCTTCAGATCTACATCTTGGGATCAGGCCAAACTGTTCTTCAAGCCTATGGTGCAGTCCCTCTTCTAGTACTATGTTCTCTACAAAGAGGAAAGTTGCAGGGTGTTTTGGAAAAGTTTGAGGAGTGATCTCTGGTGTTGGGAATCTTCCCTTCAATGTGGTGATTCATGGATTTATATTCTATTCCATGTCATATTCAGATCTGATCCGAATACTCCTATATATACTTCAGAAATTCTAAATAGATCTGTAGATCTGCTCTATATAATCTCAGATCTACTTCATGTGCTTCATGATTTGCTGAAATCCCCAACGGGAATGTAAAGTAGAGACATTATAGTGTATGGATCTGTCATAGATCTTACTGTTCATGCATTTTTTTTCTCTAGATCTAAGTTGTAATCTACTACTGTAGAACACTCAATAAAATAATGTTGTCAAGCATTTTGTAGTCAATATATGTGTTGCAACACCTCTTTTTGAGGATTTATTTCTGTATAAGTCTTCTATTTTCTGATCTAAGACTCATGGGATTGAATATAATTCTGATTTGTTGATGTACATGAAATTATTAAGCTTCCATATTGGCCTCCTATTGTTGCTAAGATAAACTGCATTATTTTCTGAAGCAGTGTTGTTTAATATTGCTGCAGCCCTTCTTTGGGCATTTCTCAAGCATTACTAGGTGTGGGAGACTTGTATACCTCACCTAGAATGATTTGTTTCCGATCTCCTCTTGGATTTAGGACTTAGATTTTTATATCTAAGGGATCCAAGGGATGATTTGGATTTCTATAGCATCCATGTTTGAAAAATTCATTTTTCAGACATGCATTGCTGACAGTCCCATTTTCGGATAGTACATTCTCAAATCCTTTACAAATAATGGTGCTAATGTGAAGCTCAATGACCTTTCTTCTTGTAGTATATCTAGCCTCCTAGTCAAGTCTATTATGAGAAACCAAGAAAGACTTGAATTTTCACCTATTTGAACTCATATCCTTGCCATTTGAACGCACAATATTATTGAGTAGATTTTCTTGCCATTACACATAGAACGAGAAAACAACATTTGGCATGGTCTATGATGCATTTATTCACATTATTCATGTATCAATATTTTGATATGAAAGATGTGTTGGTCCAAAATAGTGAATGGACACACTAATAACGAAAAATTAATGAGTGGTTTCCATACTCCTTTCTATTCACTTCGAATGTATGAAAATTCTTTGAGATAAAATGATGACATGACTCGCTTGACACATATTTTTCCAGTCCACCAATAGTAGTTATTGGATGAAAATACTTCAATATTTCAAAGCCTTCTCCTCGGCTTGTGGGTTGTTAGAGTCCAAATGGAACTTGAAGCTCAACAATCAACATACCAGTCTAGCGTCCATATCACCATGTTCAATATTTTCCAAAAAAACATTAGATTCAACCCTTGATCATTGTCAATACCTCCCTTGTGAAGGGCCTAGCAGATGGCTCACCATGAAGACATCGAATACATTTTTTATGTTGGAAAATTAATTTCAACCACAATGTTAAATGAATTGGCACCGACCATACTTCAGTAAATTTTTTGCAGGTTGTGGATTGAGTTTGCATGCAAGGACATAGGTTAGTTTAAATGGAGTTATGAGCAAGGGTACACATTACCCATTCCACAACAGATTAAATAATCAAATTCAAATGGAAATTGATGTTCTGAGTAGGGTACATATTACCCATTTCACAACAGATTAAATAATCAAAGGCCAAATGGAAATTTATTAATGGTTGGTAGAAATGCATTGGCAAGCTTTTACTCCCCAAATTATTTACTGTTTGGAAAATAATATTCGCCCATCTTGTGTCATAAATATTTACTTTCATGAATTAATGTGTTAGGGAACATATGTTTTGAATATACGTGTATGTATTTTAGATTATGAATTGTGGCGGAAGTACGTCCAGGGGAGAAAAGCGTGGAGCGAATTTTTGTGGGTTTGTGAAAACAATAGTTATAGGTTTTATTGTGTGTTACTTTGAAACCCTTGGTGAATGTAAATCTTAGTAAGAACTCCTGATTTATTGGCGAAGGAGTCACAACCTCCATATGAATCATTTATAGTTTTTTTTTAAATCATAATATTATATTTGCGATATGGTTCTCGAAAATTTCACGTATTACTTTTACCACAACCACTGTGTTTCACCATAAGTAAATTTGTTTGAAATATTTGGTCCATTATAGCTACAGCAAGTCAACATGTTTTAGTCTCTGCCACTACTGCAACCACTCTGTTTCACTCTAAGTAAATTTGTTTGAAATATTTGCTCCATTATAGTTGCAGCAAGTCAACATGTTTTAATCTTCGCCACTTTGTATTAAAAGCAAGACTTTTATGATTTGATTTTCGCAACTATCTTGTCTCGTTTAACTAAAAGTGTTTTTTGATTACGAGTTAAAAGGTGTTCTGAATTTTTTTCTTGGAGAGTATTCACTAGCAAGAAGAAATTTTTTACACAGTGAGAAAGTCTTTTTTACAAAGTGAAAATGGTAGCAACAAACACAAGCTTGACTAATCCAAAAATACCTCATTTTAATGGAAAAAATTACGACTATTGGGCTATTACAATTAAGGCTTTATTTTATTCTCAAGAAATTTGGGAATTGGTGGAGAATGGATTCCAAGAACCAGCATATGCATCAACCTACAAAGCTTTGACACAAGAAGAAAAGTATGTGTTAAGGGACATCAAGAATAAGGAATCCAAAGCCCTCTTCTACATCTGTCAAGCTGTTCATGAAAGTATCTTCCCAAGGATTGCAGTAACAACAAAGTCCAAGGAAGCATGGGATACTCTCAAGACAACCTACCAAGGCATGGAAAAGATGAAGACAACAAAACTACAAATGTTGAGAAGATATTTTGGGACTATTTGTATGAAGGAGTCTTAGAATGTAGACTCATTCTTTACAAATGTAATTGGGTTGGTTACCGAAATCAAGTCTCATGGTGAGACACTTGAGGAAAGGTTAACAGTTGAGAAAATCTTCAGAAGTATGCCAGCAAGAGTTGATGCCATGGTTGTGGCCACAGAAGAGACAAAGGATATGTCACTGTTTTCAGTGGATGAGCTTCAAGCATCACTAATTTATCATGAACATAGGTTGAACAGAGGAATAAAATCCTCATTGGATCATTATTTCAAGACACAAGTTTCATTTGGTCAAGGTAGAGGTCGAGGAAGATCAAATTATAGAGGAAGATGTAGAAGCCCACACAAAGGTGGAAGAAGCAACCCTTTAAGTTCAAGTGGAAGGGGAAACAATCAAAATCCAAGTTAAGGCTAAAGCCAAAAGAAAGCACAAGGCCAGAGGTATGATAAATCTCAAGTTCAATGTCATTATTGTAAGAAGTATGGTCATTATGCAAATTAATGTAGAAAGAAGCAATATGACATAAGTAACAAATCAAGTGCAAATTTCATAAAGGAAAATTAGAACCATGATAGCATGTTTTTAGCTTGTAATGTAGAACAAGAAAAAGAAGGATATGTATGGTTTCTAGAGTGAGGGTGTAGAAACCACATGACAGGGAACATATAGATGTTTTCCAATAGAGATGAAGGTGTCAAATCTGAAGTGAAATTAGGGACTGATAGAAAAGTCTATGTCACAGGAAAAGGAAGAGTAGACATTCTAAAAAAGAAGGGGGAGACGAAATACATTAATGATGTTTACTTTGTCCCTAATTTGAAACATAACCTCATAAGCATTGGAAAAATCATGCAAAAGGGCTACAATGTATTTTTCAAAAATGATGTGTGCACAATTTTGGATAAGTCTCCAAGAAGACAACTGATTGCAAAATTTCAAATGACCAACAATAGAATTTTTACCCTAAAGCTAAAATTATATTTAAAGGAAGAATGTGCTAAAGAAAAAATGTCAATGAATTCAAAAAAGGATGGAAGAAATGTAGCAGTTGTCACACAAGAAAACTTTCAAGCATAAATTAAAGATGAGAACGGGTTGTGGAATTTGATATTTGGCCATCTCAACTTTGGAGTTTTGAATTTGTTGCATATGAAAGACATGGTGAAAGGATTGCTGCTCATAGAAAAACCAGACAGCCAATGTGAAGGATGCATCTTGGGAAAACAACATAGAGAGTAATTTCTAGTAGGAAAGTCAATAAGGGAAAAGGCACATTTGGAGATCATCCATTCAGAATTATGTGGACCAATGCAGACACCATAAATTGGGGGCAACTATTATATTTTCACCTTCATAGATATTTACAGAAGGAAGACATGGGTCTACTTCCTAAAACAGAAAAGTGAAGTGTTTGAGTGCTTTCGCCACTACAAATTTCTTTTTGAGAAGAAAAGTGGACACTACATAAAAGTGTTGAGGACTCACAGAGGTGGAAAATACATCACAAATGACTTCTTAATTTTTTGCAGGGAGCATGGAATTCACATGAAATTTATAAAAAGTTATACACCTGAGCAAAATTTTTTTATGGAAAGGAAGAATAATACCATTATGGAAACATAAAGGATTATGTTTAAGGCAAAGCATTTGCCAAATCATTATAGGGTTGAAGTTGTTGCTTTTGCATCACATATCAATAATAGGTGTCCAACCAAAAGTGAAAAGAACATAGTTCCTGAAGAGGAATGGAGTGGAAGAAAGTGTAATGTCATTCACATGACAGTGTTTGGATGTGTGGTGTATGCACATGTCTCGGATGAGTTGAGGATTAAGTTAGACAACAAGGGGGAGAAATATATATTTGTTGGATACAATGATGAATCCAAGGCATACAAGCTCTACAATCCATAAACCAAGAAATTCATAATCAATAGAGATGTTTAGTTCAAAGAAGAGGAAACATGGGATGGAAGTTTATTGAAGATAGTTAATATGAAGAAATGTATGCCAAATGAAGACAAAGAGGAATTGACTTCATCAAGTAATTCCTCAACGGTGACTCCTCCTACACCTACACAAGCCCAACAAAGCAATCAACATGTGGCATCATCAATAAATAATAATACAATGTCACGTAGTCAAGAAAGTTCTTCTCCAAGCAACCCACAAAGATCCACAACACCACCTATTTCATGTGCAACACCAGGTGACATAACAAGCCCATCTTCCGCAAGCATAACAAGACAAAAATTCAGAAATTTAAATGAAATTTATGAGCAAGAAGAAGTTGATAGTAGCACTTGTATGAATTTTTTATTTTCATTATTTTTTCATGTAGATGACCCAATCGACTTTGGGGATGCAGTAAAAGAGGAAATGGGTTGCGACAATGGATAAAGAAATAAGAGAAATATAAAAGAACGACACATGGGAGTTCGTGGACCTTCCACAAGGAAACAAAGTCATTGGAGTGAAGTGGGTCTATAAGACCAAGAGAAACATTAAAGGAAATATTGAAAAGCATAAATCAAGTTTAGTTGTCAAAGGATACAAGCAGCAGCATGGAAGAGACTATGCAGAAAAAATTTCTCTAGTCGTGAAGATGTAGACAATGTGCACAGTGTTGTCGATTGTTGTGCAACATAAATGGAAAGTGTATCAGATGGATGTAAAATCAACGTCCTTGAATGGAGTGTTGAAAGAGGAGGTGTACGTTGTGTAACCTCCTGGTTATAAGGTAGAAGGCCAAGAAGACAAGGTTATAGGTTGCAGAAAGCTCTTAATGGGCTGAAGCAAGCACCGCGTGCATGGTATAGCAGGATAGATGCTTACTTGATGGAAATTGGGTTTGAAAAATGTGATGGTGAACCTACTCTCTACATCAAATAAAGTAACGGTAAAATTCTTATTGTTTTTTTATATGTAGATGATTTGATTTTTATAGGGTGTTATGATTTCCTCATCGTTGATTTCAAAGTAGTCATGAAAAGTGAGTTTGGAATGACTGACTTGGGGTTGTTAAGCTATTTTCTGGGCATAGAAGTGAAGAAAACAAAAAATGGTATTTTTATCTCTCAAGAAAATTGTGTTGTAGACATTTTAGAGAGATTTAATATGCATAACAACAAGCCAACAGCAACTCTAATAGTCATGGGATTGAAGTTGAGCAAGGAATATTGCAGCAACAATTTCAATCTGACATTATACAAAAGTATGGTGGGCCGCTTAATGTATTTGATCACAACTAGGCCTGACACAATGTATGGAGTGAATTTGGTGTCAAAGTTCAGGGAGACACCCAAAGAGGCACATTGGCAAGCAGTGAAAATGATTTTAAAGTATGTCAATGGGACAAAGGAGTATGGCGTTTTGTACACTGCAACAAAGGATTTTAGGCTGGTTAGTTACACTGACAGTGACTGGGCAGGAAGTATTCATGATAGAAAGAGCAGGATAGATATGTCTTTCATTTAGGTTCGTAATCCATTTCATCAGCCTCCAAGAAACAACCGATAGTATCATTTTCAATAGAAGAAGATGAATATGTCACTGAAACAACAATAACGTGTCAAGAAGTTTGGATGAGAAGGATGTTGAGGGATTTACGCCATGAACCAGATGGAACAACAAATATTTTCTGCAACAACACTTCAACAATTTCATTACCAAATAATTATGTTTTTGACAAGAGGACAAAGCACATTGATGCTAAATATCATTTCATAAGAGAATTAGTTAACAATGGTGAGATTGTGTTGTAGCACTGCAGGTCAGAAGAAAAATTTGCAGACACCTTCACAAAGCCATTGGCACATAGAAATTTTGTTTATCTCATATATTGTTTGGGAATGGTCAATGGCGATAGTTACGATTAAGGGGGAGTGTTGGAAAATTAATCTCAACCACCGTGTTAAATGAACTCGCAACAGCCATACCTCAGTAAATTTTTTGCAGGTTGCAGATTGAGTTGGCAGGAAAGGACATGGGTTAAATGAAGTTCTGAGCATGTGCACATATTACCCATTCCTAAACAGATTAAATAATCAAATTCAAATGGAAATTTATTAATGGTTGGTAGAAAATGCATGGGAAATATTTTACTCCGCAACTTATTTATTGTTTGCAAAGTTGAAAAAATGATGTTTGCCCATCCTGTGTCTTAAATATTGTCTTTCATGAATTAATGTATTAGGAATATATGTCTTGTATATACATGTATATAGTTTATATTATGAATTGAGGCGGAAGCAAGTCTGGAAAGACAAGGGGAGGAAATCGTGGAGAAAATTTTGGTGGGCACGTGAAAACAATAGTTATAGGTTTTACTGTTTGTTACTCTGCAACCCCTGGTGAATGCAAATATCAGTAAGAACTCTTGTTTTACTAGTGAAGGAGTCATGACCTTCATATGAATTACTTCTATTTTTTTTGAAATCATAATATAATGTTTGGTTAGTCGCTATATGGTTCTCACGTATTGCTTTTACTGCAACCACTTTGTTTTACTCTGTTTCACCGTGAGTAAATTTGTTTCAAATATTTGCTCCATTATAGTTGTACAAGTAAAAATATATTAATCTCCACCACTCTATATTAAAATCAATAATTTTATGCTTTTATTTCTTCAATTGTGTCGTCTCGTTTAAGACATTTTCGTATCTCTGTGTATCTAGGAATAATCCTTCATCTATATTTAAAAATTTTATGGTTTCTCAAAATGAATCATCTATTTGATGTTTTAATTTTCTGATATTTCTGCTCTGATTTCCGCTATTTTGTTAGGATTTTCATTCATTTCCACATCCAGATACCGTGTTTCCTATAAATGAGAGCATGTTCGTTCCTAGCTTGTAGTAGAATATATTGCACCATATATTTGTTTGCATATTTAGGATGATAAATGTTGCAATCCATTATGGGACATTGATGATCGATGAATATGTTCACCATGGACATTGTGAAAAATCCCAAAAAACAAGAAGCATATATGGAGTTGATTCGATCACCAGTGCATGCAATTACACGCTTGTCTAACATCGCTTGAGCATATCCCATTGTTGCTCCTGCAGACCAGCCATTTGATCCATACTGCATTTGGAACTCATAACTACTAAAGAAAAATAACACCACTACATACAGAAAATGAAAAATATCCATAGTATTGTCTAGCAAGCAACAACTGGATGAACCCAGAATGAAGCACATGAAAAAAAATTATGATAATATCAAGATTAATACAATATATCACATACAAATACTTGTATTGGTTGCAAAAAATTTATTTTGTGGAAAACAGTTAGACGGACACAATGAATATGAATGGAGACTCGAATCATGATTTCTTTTGGAGCGTCATTGATCTAGAGCAGGGGAGGCTCTGACGATTAGAATGGGATCTGTGATCTATGGTTTTGTTGGATCACCTTAGCTTGTTTTTTATTTCGGCTTTCTCTATGAGACATGTTTTGGTACTTATCAAGAATAAGATAATGTGTGGAGAACAGATTCATAGACATTGGCCTGGTCTGGTAGTATTTGATGGGTGGATAAATTGCATTGATCCATAGATTAATTGATAATTTGTTTTGATTGGGAGATCCCCTCTCACTAAAGGTCCAGTGACCTACTCTCAAGGAAACTGCCCCGGACCGCTAGATTTATCGTCATCTCACTAGCATTGTTGGAAGGAGTAGCATCCTTCATTTCCCCTAGAATAACTCTTCCATAGTGGGTTGAATATTGGGGACATTCTAGCTTCATTTTTTAGGGAGCATTGGGAGGTTGGGCACTCGGATTGATCGGGTTCCATAGACTAGTGGACTTATGTTTGATAACCATCAAACTTTAATTATTAATTATTAGGATATCATATTAGTGGCATGTGGTGGTTGTTTTTTCCTTAAGGAATCGATTTTTATTTCTCTGCAACTGGGCAGGAATGGATGAGCACTGAACCCACGCTTGGTGGGCGAGATTTTTTTTTCAAATTTTTCTGGTCGCTGTGGGTGGAAGTTGGACAGGGGGCTTGAGGTAGTATCCCATTAGGATTTTTTAATGGTAGTAGTGTCCTCAGACATGTAATTTTATTAATAATGGAAAATAAATTACATAAAAAGTTGCAAGAGTTTACATACGTAAACTTCTACTTAATTTGCAATTAGGAGACTAACCTATTTATAAGCTATATGTCCTAACTTAATTTGGTTATGGATCACTTGAAAAAATAACAAGTGTCCATTTACAATAAATGATATTCTATCCAATCTACTAACTTTATTCCTATTTTAGAGCCTAAGATACGACTCAATTCTAGAGTCTTATCTTTGCTAACAATATTCTATTTCAAAGTGTCTCGTAATATTTATTAAATATTATAATTTAATAAATATTTTTATTCTCTAGTATTTATTAAATATTCTAATTTAATAAATATTTTATCCTAACTTTACATTAATATATTTGGATCATCTAACATTCCCCCCTATGATCCAAAGTTACATTACAACATATACCAAGTTCATCTTTGAACTTAGTAAATTTTATTCTGCCAAGAGGTTTGGTGAAGATATCGGAGTTATGATCTTCTGAAGGACAATAAATCGGCTTGATGAAATCCTTTGAAATGAGTGATTTGATATGATGATACTTGGTGTCCAGATGCTTTGTCTTTGAATGAAAAACTAGATCCTTGGCAAGCTTTATTGCTGACTGGTTGTCGATGAATAAGGAAGTAGCTTCTACTGGAGGAATTCCCAAGTCCTGTAAAACTCTACGCAACCAAACAATCTCACATGCTGCTTCCCATGCTGAAATGTACTTTGCTTCTACTGAAGAAGTGGCCATTGTAGCTTGCTTCTTGTACCTCCAAGAAACTGTAGCTGAACCCATGTTCATTAAATAACCTGAGGTTGATTCCCTATCATCAATACTGCCAGCAAAGTCGACATCTAAAAATCCACCAAGTACAAAGTTTTTAGTCTTTTTGTAAATAAGACAAAATATTTTGTTCCTTGGATATAATGAAGAACTCTTTTGGTTGAATTCCAGTGACTGTCTCATGGTTCCTGCATAAAGCGGGAAATAATGCTGAGGGCATAAGAAATATTTGGTCGAGTAGTTGTCAGATAAATCAGGCTACCAATCAACTGTCGATAAGTAGTGCTATCCACCATTTCCCCCCCTTCAAGTTTTGTTCCATAGGGGTGAGAACAAGCTTGCAATCCTACATTCCAAATCACTGAAGAATTTATGCTGCATACTTACTCTGAGAAATTAAGATATGATGTGGATGTTGGAATACTTCAACTCCAAGATAGTAGTGAAGTAGTCCCAAATCTGTGATCTTAAAACCTGCATGTAACTCCTTTTTCACCTGTGCAATATGATCATTATTGTTTCCAGTGCTAATCAAATCATCTACATACATAACCAAAATCACTAGATTTTTACCTTATTGACGTACATACAAGGTATCATCAGATTCAATTCGTTGAAAACCAACTTTCCGTAGGTATTCATCCATTTTAGCATACCATGCTCAGGGAGCTTGTTTTAACCCATATAACACCTTTATGAGTTTGCAAACTTTATGTTCCTTTCCTTCAATTTCAAAACCTGGTGGTTGTGTCATGTACACTTCTTCCTATAAATCACCATTGAGGAAAGCACTTTTTACATCCATTTGATGAACTTTCCATCCTTGTTGAGGTGCTAAGGCAAGTGTGAATCAGATTGTGTTCCATTTAGCTGTAGGAGCAAACGTTTCCTCATAATCTATCCCTTCAATTTGTGAAAAACCCTTAGCAACAAGTCTTGCTTCATACTTGTTGATATCAACGTTTTGCTTGTACTTAATGCGGTAAACCCATTTGCATCCGATGGGTTTAACATTCCGAGGACAATCAACAAGTTTCCAAGTGTTATTGTCTTGAACTGCCTAATATTCATCAACCATAGTCTGTTTCCATTCTTTATGTTTTACTTCTTCTTGATAAGTAGAAGGTTCAGTGAAATCATTTGCTATCAAGGAAAAATTGCCTTCATTTCTTTGTGATCCCCTTGTTCTTGTTTTATTTTGCTCATTAGGCCTTACATCTTTCAAAAGTTGAACTGCCCATTTTGGCAATTGATGTTCATTGGTTTGAGATTGTGAAAAATCCCCATCATTAAAAAGAGGGTTGATCTAAATTGATGTTTGTTGATCAACTGCAGGTTCTGGGGACGAAGAGTCATTGTCAAAAAAATTGTTGCTGCTAGGAGAGTTGGATGTACTGCTAGAAGACCCTCATGGAACTGATGAAGAAGATGGACTGGATGAATCATTTTTAGATGAATGAAACTCAAGTTCATACCAATTTTGTGAATTTGGTTGACTTTGTAAATTTTCATTTCTTTTATCACTTTTTGTTTCTAAATTTTGAAGAAGACTTTCAACTTCTTCAGCACTCTTACTCTCATTTTCATCAAAAATCACATCTCTTCTTACAATAAATTTCCCATTCGACAAAATTAGGTACCTTTATTCTCATCGGAACACCCGATCATTGTGCACTTCAAGCTTCATGTATCAAGCTTAGTTCGTTTTTCCTTCGGAACTAAGGCATAAAATACTGATCCCAAAACTATTAGATTTTTTACCCGAGGTTTGAATCCAAACCATGCTTCATAAGGTGTGATTCCATTTAAAGAAGAAGTGGGAGATTTATTCCTCAAGTAGACAGTGGTATGAATTGCTTCAGCCCAATATAAAGGACTTAACTTTTTGAAATTTAACATAGATCGTGCCTTTCCTAACAAGGTACGATTCATTCTTTCTACTACCCCATTTTGCTGCGGAGTGTAGACATTGGTAAGATGTCTTTTTATGCCATTGTCCATGAAATACTTTTTTAATTCATTTGAACTGAATTATCTGCCATTATCAGTTCTAAGAGTGCCAATCTTATCCTTTACTTCATTTTCAATAAGTTGACGAAAATTTTTGGACTTTTCAAATGCTTCTGAATTTTTCTTCAAGAAATAAACCCAAGTCATCCTACTAAAATCATCAACAAAGAGTAAGAAATATCTGCAAATTCTGAGCGAATTTGGAAAGGGTCCACAAATATCAAAGTGAATCAACTGCAAATGCCTGTTTGTGCGCCATGAACTTGTAGAAAAAGTCTCTCGATGTTGTTTTCCAAAGATGAAAGATTCACACTTTGCATTTTCCCTTTTGAATGTTGGAATTCCTTTAACCATTCCTTGTTTTTGTAACTAAGAGAGACTATCAAAGTTGATATGGCCATATATTACATGCCACAATCTGATCGGTGAAATATTTGTACTTAGTGCTCCTGCAAAGTCAGAGTTTCTTGGGATAACTGTCCCTTTCATCCTTAACAGTTTTCCATCCTCATAACCAGTCATCACTATTTTCATGTTTTGTTTCACTGAGTTGATTTTAACTAAGCCATCTTCCATAATCACCATATGTCCTGCTTATTGAATTGTGACTAAAGATAAAAAAATTTCCTTGAATGTTGGGACATACCATACATTTGAAATCATTCTTTCTCCAATGCCTGGTAAAAAAAATTTAACTACACCTTTACCTGAAGGAGTATGTTTTGTTTTATCAGCAAGATAGATTGAATTCAGATGACATTCTTTGAAACTCCAAAAGAAGTCATGTCAAAATGTCATGTGTTGAGTTGCGCCTGTATCCATAATCCATGCATCTTCATAATCACTTCTGAGAAAGCTTGAAACTTGTAAAGTTGTTGCTTCTGTGTTGGTGAAAACATATTCGGAACTATCAGGATCATCTTCACCATTTGCAAACCATGCAGAGTTTGGATGAAACTTGGGAATCTTCTCAATAGAAGTTCTACAATCTGTTGCATAATGGCCAACTTTTTTACATCTCCTGCAAACAATTTGACTGAAATTGCTGCCTCTGCCTTGAGACTTTCCTCTGCCTTGATACTGTCCTCGGCCTCTGCTTTGGCCTTTGTTTTGAGTTTGTCCTCTACCTTGATGATATCCTCTATTTTGGTTGTTGCATCTTCCTTGAAAATTTCTCCTGCTTGAATTGGAGCCTCTGTTGGAATTGTTTCCTCTGCTTTGAATAAGACCATGACCTTGGGCTCCTTGCTTTTGATTTAAATTTCCTCTTCCTTGATTTCTTGAACTATCAACTTAGCAGTTACTTCAGCTAGCTTCGATGAAGAAGACATCTTCTCCAATTTGTTTCTTCTTCCCAAAGGTGTTATCATGTTGAGCTAACATGTCACTCAATTCATCAAACTTTATCTTCTCTAACTTTCCAGTGACTTGCAAAGTTTCCAAAAAATGTGTATATGATGATGGCAATCTAACAATTAGAATCATGGTCACGAAGCTTTCATCATCAGCTTGAAAACCAACATTTGTGATTTCTTGCTTGATGTTTTTAAGTTGTGAAATATACTCAAGGACATCACCACCTTCAGTTAATTTCTGTTGAAGCAATTTTAATTAAAGATCAACTTTCTTTGATTCAGGTTGTGTATCAAAGAGATCTTTGAATGTACGTAAAGAAGTCCATGCATCTGAGGAATTTTCAATATGTATGTACATTTCATTATTAACTGAAGCTTTTATAAGAGCTAATGCTTTGCCATCTTTTACTTCCCATTTTGCAAGTGAAGCTGCATTTGTTGGTTTATTTGGCTTAATGTTGTCGTCGCAAATTTCATGCCACAATTCATTATATATGAGAGTGCTTTCAATTAGACGTTTCCATGTCTTATAAGATTTCACTCCTTCTAGATGATCTGATTCAGAGAATAGATTAATTAAGTTCGACATTGTAGTGTTGAAGCAGTGCACCAAAAGAGTCAAGCACAAAAAATGAGCAACTCGTCACAAGCCACGCAAAAACGACACATGCCATGCAAAAAATGATATATCGGGGCTTGTCCTTGACCCTCGTATAGTCATTGAAAAAGGAGAAAAATGACTAAGCTTTGCACATGGCTCTAGTCAATTTCTCATTTAGTGTTTACAATGAAATATTTGCAAAATTTGACAATGCCTTTACAAATATCTTCTTAAAAAAAATTCTATCCCCCCTCAAAGTATAAAAGTACTTTGAGTTACAATATCACTCCTTTTTTCTCCAAAAAAAAAAAAAATGACAAAATTTCAATTTTTTGCCTTATAACTCCAATTACAAAAAATTTTCTCCCTTATGCAAGCATCTTACCATGCTGTAGGTAAATAAAATACTCTCACAATTTCACTATACATGTAGTAAATACACAACTTCTGAAAAGAGTGAGCTTATGTCCTTCATAAAAATGTAATTGATTTTCTACTAGCTGGCAATTCTACAAGCTCCTCCTTAAGATAGTTTTCAATTACATATACTTCAATCCACAATGCTTAAGATTTCATACATAAGTTCACAAGGATATATTAAATAAATGCATGAATTCTGGTTCTCAAACCCAGTGCAAAACGTGAAGGTTGTAATATGTATAGGCTGGGATCTAAATCCTTGATTTCATCAACATCAATGGAAATCTCCACTCAATAGAATCGATGGAAATCTATTGCAAATATTCTAATCCCGCAAAGGAATTGTTAAAAAAAATGCGTTGCTTACCATATAAAAACATAACATTCAATTCATGATCACTGCCAAGACTTTTCACTGTGGTAGTGGTCTATCCATCTCTTGGCTCTTATGGTGCTTGTGGCTAATCTCTGTAACAATGGAAAACACATAGGGGAAGCACATTAGTGCTGCACACAACCACGAATTCAGAAAGTGAATTGAATCATGTCCGCATGTCTGAAATTTCACAGTTCGGCACTGCACACCTCTGCATATACCTGTGATTTTCCTCCGCACTTAGGTCCTACGTTTGTTTAAAAAACTACTCATTATCACATTCAACATTGCTTATGCGTTCAATAATTTTTCAATTCCATTCAATGGTTTTGACTGTTGTCTTGATTTCCATACATATGCAATGAAATCTGCTTTGTGGCTCGATGACTGTAACAATGGGAGGCACAATTTATCATCAGACTTCATTCCTTCAAATTCCACTGTCTACAACTCTGTATGGAGCAAGCACGATAGTGGTACAACTTTGTTAATTCGAGCCAACAGTGGTCACTGTTAATGCGTTCAACATAGTAGATAATTCTCCTCAAACACTACTATAGCTCCATTAATTAGTCTTCTCTTACTGTCTCCGTTTCCAAATGTATGCAACAACAATGGCTTGCTTCAACACTGCTCACTTGAAATCTCTGCGTTGGTTAACTTCAGTGCTAATGGTAATGCCTTCAATAAGTTTTTAGCTTTGGACTTCGATTCGAACAAGCTTATTCAATGGGAAGAAAAATTGTAGGAAGATCTCGATAAGAAGCTCGCAGAAAATTGATTTTTAAAAACAAACTAAATATTAAATAAAAAAATTGATTTTCAGATTATAACCAATAAATTTCTTTTCCTTAAAGCATTGACAAGATTGCATACCAATTCATCCTCTAGTAGAATTTTCCAAAAGTCTGCAAAGTTGAAATATCCATCATTACATCATCTGCATTACCATTGGCTCTGATACCACATTAATGGCAGAAGTGTCCTCAGACACGTAATTTTACTAATAATGGAAAATAAATTACATAAAAAGTTGCAAGAGTTTACAAACGTAAACTTCTACTAAATTTTCAATTAGGAGACTAACCTATTTATAAGGTATATGTCCTAACTTAATTTGGTTATGGATCACTTGAAAAAATAACAAGTGTCCATTTACAATAAATGATCTTCTATCCAATATACTAACTTTATTCCTATTTTAGAGCCTAAGATACGACTCAATTCTAGAGTCCTATCTTTGCTAACAATATTCTATTTCTAAGTGTCTCTTAATATTTATCAAATATTATAATTTAAAAAATATTTTTATTCTCTAGTATTTATTAAATATTCTAATTTAATAAATATTTATCCTAACTTTACATTAATATATTTGGATCATCTAACATTTTTTTGCTGACACCTTGGACACCTATACCCTCCTTTACGGACCAAGGCAGTATTGGATCACCTATCTAATGGTGGATTTTTTTTGCCGCAATTCCATTGGTACTGATGAGTTGATTGAGTATGCAGATCATGTTGAGAAGACAAAATTCCATCGTGGGACTCATTGAGAGGGGTGACCTATTACTCTTTCGGTTCTTATGATTTTGGTACAAGAATAGACTGTTGCACTACTATTTCCCCAAAATTTCTTTGTTTCACTAACATCTAGACACAAAAAGTATAGGAACAAGCAATACCAAGAGTTTAAGTAATTCTATAGTTCACCTTCACTTCTCTTGGGGGCTGAATCATTTCTAGAAAGTGTGGAATGCCTCTGATCAAAGGCACTAGTGGGAAAATGGAAACACTTGTGTATGAATAGAGAACAAATGAAGACATGGATTGAGCATTGGTGGCTCCCTAAACTTAAATACTGACCTAAGATTAGCCTTTTGTCAAAAGGATGGATTTTCTTCCATTTATTATCGATTGAGGATGCCAAACTCATCTTGGCTTTTTCCATGGGTCAAAGGAAGGGGCTTATTGGTTCTCGAGAGATGGACTATGGGATTCGGTCATTTCTAGGCGTCCATTGATAGGAACCTCATGTGGGAAAATTTTTTAAGGTTGCCCCTCGAATTATGGAATGAGACTTCCATTTAGAGTATTGTTGACAAATTGGGATTTTCTTTCTTCTAGGATGGTGGTAGTTTGGGTCAAATGGACAAGAGAATGGCTTAGGTCTTAGTGGATGTCAATTTTGGTAATGGTTAGTTGGAAGAACTGGAGATCAAAAGGGGTCATTATTCTATCCTCATCTTCATTGATTATTGGGTTGTTCATTTTAGGTGACTGATCTATCATGAGACTCGACACTTAAGACGTTATTATGGAAAATGATTCACTGGTGGGAAAGTATCTAACTCATCCACACCTTCGGATGCTACTGGTAGGAAACAGGAACATGAAATTCTTGGGTTGCGACCCGACTCCTATTTCAACTCTCCAGGTACCTTATTAATTCCTTCCTCCCTGTTATATGATAATAACTTGGAGCTTCCTGTAGGTAGGTCTAGGACTTGGCTAGGATTTATGTTGGTAGATTTCAGCATGGAGGTATCGATTGCTCTGGTGAGGGAACGCACCTATCATTTCTATTCCCCTGCCTCTGGGTAAATTAGGTGTTGCGAGTAACCTTGTATTACCTAGGCATCTACCTCCTGCTTCTCGATATTCATTATTGGATTTTCCCCCTTCTCTTATTGTTGTTAGGTGCTCCATCCTTACACCATCTAATCCCATATAACCTTACTTGATACTTGGAATTCTTCTGTCCAGTTCCTCCTCATTCTCCATGGAGCCCTTGGAAATTATACGTGTTGGTTATCAATATGGGTTGGGGGAGGGGGGAAAGAAATTAAAGGGGAATCCTACCTCTTAGAAGAAGTGAAATACCAAATATAAGAAGATCTCATCATGTATAAATCCTAAACCTAACTCAAAGGGAGTGGGTACTAACAGGGTATAAAATGAGAGCCAAGGAATGATGGAAATAACAGGTGGAACAAAGGAAGATATTGGTAGTAGTGTGTGGATCCTTAGAGCAGACTTCCCCATATTCAAGATATGCAATGAACCTAATATCCCTGAAAATTAGGGGCCTGGGTGTTGCCCATAAAATTAAGGCATTGAGAGAACTCATCTCATCAATCAATCCATCTATTATATTCTTTCAAGAATCTATGTGCGATGTAGATAGTGCTTGGAATTTTATGTTATTAATCTATCCCCAATGGATGGTTTGTGCAAAAGGAGTGGTTGGAAATTCAGGGGGATTAGGAGTCATGTGGAATCCTGCTCTTTTTAAGGCACTGGCATATGATTTTGAGGTAGGGATTCTGTTGTCTGTATACCACAAGGGCTCATCTAAGAAGCTACAACTCCTGAACATGTATGAAAATTATTTGGGAATAAGTTCTTAACGAGACAAAATCATTGATTGTGGGATTATCTTCTCCCATCATTGATTATTGCAGGTTACCTTAACTTGACGATAGGCAGATAGGAAGCTTGGGTTAAATTTTCACTCATAGATCCTCTTTTGAATTATTTTGAGGCTCTATTTGCGACTCATGACCTCAGGGATGTCAAACCTGACATAGTGGTATTGAATTGGCGAAATGGGAGATTGGGAAACATAGGAATTGAAAAGGGTTGGACAAGGTATTGAATAGATAATCATTGATGGAGATGCATAGGGGGGTCTCATCATTAGTCATACCATTGTTCATATTGGATCACTCTGTAATTCTATTACAATGTGTTAGGTCCCTATATCACTAGTATAGCCCCTTATTATTGTTAGTGTAAACCCCTTATTGTTATTATTGTACCCTTGTAACCCCCATTTTGTTATTATTGTGCCCTTAAATTATTATTGTTAGGTCGGCTAGGATTACATTGTGGCCCACTAGGATTACATTATGGCCCCATCGACTCCTATATATAGAAAGGAGGTTTTGTAAATTGTATCATCCAAGAATTGTTCATTTATGTAATGTATTGGAGGTTTCCCCCTCGAAGTGGCTCATTTCTAAGACGTTGATATCTCTTTTCTTCTATTTTTGGAGCTGGTTACACAACATTTGGTATCAGAGCTTTGGATTCTAGGGTTTCGCTGCTCCAAACAAGTCATCGTGGCATTTTCGCTATAACTTTTTTTCTACGAAGTTTCAGAAGCTGAAATTTTTAGGGTGCGAAGAAAAAATCCTGAGGAAGCGTGTATAAAAATTTCAGAGTTTGGTTCGCAATAATTTCGGAGATATGATCTGTGGAAGTCAGGTATTTGTTCAGGCTCCTAAACAGGTCATCGTGGCATTTGCGCTATAAATTTTTTTCTACGAAGGTTCAGAATCTGAAATTCATATGGTGCGAAGCTGAAATCCTGAGGAAATTCATCAAAAAATTTTAGAGCTTTGTTAGCAATATTTTTGGAGATATGATCTGTGGAAGGTAGTGCTTTTTCAGGCTCATGAATTTCATCTCAAAGAGGTGATCGTGGGAAACGTTCAATAACTCTCTCTCTGAAGATTGTATTGGAGTGCCGTCAAAATTGGTCGCAAGTACACGGACCGTAGCTTCTTCGCTATCAATTTAAGAGACAAAGGACAAAACAGTGACACGTGGCAAGTCGTACAAGTTCGCTCTACTGAACCAGTCCAGAGTTAGGTCATTGTGGGAGATTGGACACAACTTTGTCTTGGAGAATCAAAATCAGGTCAGACCTGTGGCATTTGAAAGAAGCTTCAGAGGTCTACTACAGGGCTGAATTTCAGATATCGAATATTTTCAATTACAGAGATAATTCAATTTCAATATCAATCTCCTAAAATCTAGTAAAAGGTGTGTATTTTTTTTCCGAATTGCATAAGTCTTGTTTGAAGAATCAAGTTGAATTGATTCCAAGGGAATCTTGTAGAATAGATATCAATATTGGATTCTAAAATGGCCCCTAAAAATAATTCAACACCCATTAAGCCTTCAGAAGGCTCTACTATGACTCATGAAGATGAAAAATTGCAACATGATCTATCAAAATTACAAGAGCAAGTGCAACAAATTTCACTCTCACAAAGAGCAACAAAAAATGAAATGGAAGTTTTGAAGAAAGGCGTGGAAGCTAAGATG
Organism: Pinus albicaulis; assembly: GCA_034641835.2. NCBI lineage: Eukaryota > Viridiplantae > Streptophyta > Pinopsida > Pinales > Pinaceae > Pinus > Pinus albicaulis. The sequence goes on from CM076569.1 coordinate 358,033,375, forward strand.
GATGGCATGGAAGCTGGCATGGAAGCTAAGATGGATGACATGGAAGACAACATGGAAAACATGAAGAATGATCTAAAAGCAGACATCGAAGGTTTGACAAAGTTGATACAAGAAATGTTTCCTAATGGTGAAAAGATAGTAGAAGAACCTCATGATGAGAACAAAATAAATGTTAATCATGATTTCATAAACTCTAATGTTAGCGGGAAGAACCACCATATTCCAAAAATGGATATGAGGAAGTTTGATGGAAAGGATCATGTAACATGGATACTACAGATGGAGCAATATTTTGATCTCCATAACGTGCAAAACACACAAAAGGTACGCATTGCAACTTTACATTTAGAACAAAATACATTTGTATAGTATCAATGGCTTTGCTCCCGTAAAAAAATTGTCACTTGGTCAATTTTTACGGAGGAAATGATAGCACATTATGAGGATACAAAGAACAACACCTTCTTTACCCAATTGATAAATCTCAAACAAAAGGGTTTAGTGGGGCAGCACATTGAGGACTTCCAAAAATTGAATATAAGGGTAACTGATATTCCGGAGGAACACAGGATCGATCTCTTCATAGGCACTTTAAAGGATAACATCCAACATGAAGTTCGCATTTTGGAACCGGATTCATTGGAGAAGGCATTCAGGTTGGCAAGAAAAGTTGAATGTAAAATAATGGCGACAAGGAAGCCTACCACTCAATTCTATAAAGAAGGAAGTGTTGCTACGCCTAGATTTCCACAACCTACAAGGTTGACACCACAAAAATTGGAAGAAAAAAGAGCAAAAGGGATTTGCTACAGTTGTGATAGAAAATGCACTAAAGGTCATAAGTGTGCTGAGAAGAAATTATTTTACATAGATTGTGAAGAGGAAGAAGAAAATGAACAAGAAGAGGATATACACCAGGAACCAGCCCTAGAAGAGGAAGAAATGAATCCAGCCATATCGTGTAATGCATTGGCAGGAATTACCACTCCTCAAACTCTCAATATAGAAGGAAAAATCAAGAAGAAAAAGGTAATAGTGTTGATTGATTCAGGTAGCACCCATAATTTTATTCATTGTAAGGTAGCCAAGGAATTAAATTGTTTCCTTTACCCAGCACCAGAATGTCAAGTGATGGTTGCAAATGGAGGAACTATAAATTTCTCTGGAAAATGCCATAATATCAAGCTAACCATGGGGGAATATGTATTGAATAGTCCAATGCTTGCCATTCCTATGGGAGGTGCTGATGTTGTACTAGGAGTACAATGGTTACAATCTTTGGGGACGGTAGCTTTTAATTTTCAAGAACTTTTCTTGAAATTTTTTTCAGAAGGAAAGGAAGTCGAATTATGGGGTATTGCGGGGAAGCCAGGAAGGATAATAAACTCTAATGTCATGACAAAGCTTCTAAAGAAAGAACAACGAGGCGCAATTGCACAATTATGCTCACTAGAAGTTCCAACATCAAAATCATCTATTTCTGCAGATCTCCAACAAGTCTTGGACAATCATTCCAAGGTGTTTGAAACTCCCAAAGGACTCCCACCTATTCATGATCATGATCATGCTATTCATTTGATTCCGGGAAGTGTTCCTCCAAACATCAGGCCTTATAGATATCCTTACTTCCAAAAGAGCGAAATTGAACGTATGATTGCAGAAATGTTAGAGGCGGGTATAATTCAACCCACTCAAAGTTCTTTCTCTGCTCCTGTAGTATTGGTACACAAGAAGGATGGAGCATGGCGAATGTGTCCGGATTATAGGGAGCTCAATAAGCTCACCATTAAAGACAAATTTCCCATTCCTGTGATTGATGAATTATTGGATGAATTACATGGAGCAATTTATTTTACCAAGTTGGATCTTTGTTCGGGATATCATCAAATTAGAATGAAGACTGAAGATATTCCGAAAACAACATTTCGAACTCATGAGGGTCATTATGAATTTTTGGTCATGCCTTTTGGCCTTACCAATGCACCTTCTACATTTCAAGGGTTGATGAATTCCATTTTCAAACCCTTCCTTAGAAAATTTGTGCTAGTATTTTTGATGATATACTAATCTACAGCAGGTCTTGGAAGGATCATGTTGAACATGTTGACAGGGTGCTCAAACTATTGCAGGAGAAACAATTATATGCAACAAAGTCCAAATGTTTCTTTGGAGTACAAGAGGTGGAATATCTGGGTCATATTGTATCTCACGAGGGTGTTAAAGTGGACCCTAACAAAATTAAAGCCATTAAGGAATGGAAAGTTCCCACAACCATAAAGTAGTTGCGAGGATTTCTCGGGTTAACAGGGTATTATCGCAAGTTTGTTAAGAATTATGGGAGAATAGCAGCACCTCTAACAACATTATTGAAGAAAGATGCATTTTCATGGACTCCTGAAGCAACTAAAGCCTTTGAACGTCTTAAAGAGGCAATGTGCCTAGCACCGGTCTTAGCTACACCAGACTTCACAAAAACCTTTATTGTGGAATGTGATGCCTCAGGAAATGGAATTGGTGCAGTTTTAATGCAGGAAGGAAGACCCATTGCTTTTGAGAGTCGTCCAATCAAAGGAAAGTATTTACAGAAACCTATTTATGAGAAGGAAATGTTAGCAATACTGCATGCACTAAAGAAATGGAGAACTTACCTAATGAGAAGACACTTCAAGGTAAAAATTGATCATGATAGTCTTAAACACTTTTTGGAACAAAGACTATCTTCAGAAGAGCAGCAAAAATGGGTCACAAAGATGTTGGGTTATGACTTTGAAATAATCTACAAAAAAGGAAAGCTTAATGTTGTTGCGGATGCACTCTCAAGAAAGAATGAAGAGGTGGAAGCATTGCTTTGTGCCATTTCTATTATCCAACCAGATTGGATAACTGAAGCAAGAGATGATTGGAAGAAGGACAAATATGTATGGATACTCATTCAAAAGTTGCAGCAAGATCCTAGTACATCTGATACATTTAGTTGGAAAAATGATTCCTTATGGTACAAGGATCGCTTATATCTTTGTAAGAATTCCCAACTAAAACAAAAGATTCTTCTGGAATTGCACACTTCTCCTTTAGGAGGACACTCAGGATTTTTAAAAACTTACCACAGGGTGAAGAAAGAATTTTTTTAGGATGGCCTTAAATCTGATATTCAAAAGTTTGTGGCGGAATGTTTGGTTTGCCAGCAGAATAAAGTGGAGACAATTAAGACCCCGGGACTTCTACAACCTTTATTCATTCCAAGTCAACGTTGGGAGGAGATTTCAATGGATTTTATCACAAGTTTACCTAAGTCCGAAGGAAAGAGTGTCATCATGGTGGTAGTTGATAGACTTACCAAGTATGCACACTTTTGTGCATTATCTCATCCATTTAAAGCAAGTACAGTTGCTACTACATTTATGGATAGAATTCAAAAACTACATGGAAGCCCAAGGGTTATTGTGACTGACAGAGATCCCATTTTTACTGGAAATTTTTGGACGGAGTTATTTTCTTGTTTGGGTACTCAATTAGCTCATAGCTCATCTTATCATCCTCAATCTGATGGTCAAACTGAGATCGTAAATAAATTTTTGGAAGGATATCTTCGTTGTTTTGTATCTGATAAACAAACACAATGGGTCAAGTGATTACCTCTTGCTGAATGGTGGTATAACACTTCCTTCCATACTGCAGCAAAAATGACCCCATTTATGGCACTTTATGGATATCATCCACCATCCATCACATCATCTTTAAGGGAAAATTTGAAGGTTCAAGCAGTGGAAGATCACATCGAGCATCAGCAAGAAGTTCTCCAACTCTTAAGGGATAACCTGAATTTGGCACAAAATCGAATGAAACAACAGGCAGATCAACATCGCAGCGAGAGAAGTTTTGATGTAGGAGACTGGGTATTTTACGGCTACAACCATACAAACAAATGTCCCTCAAGCAAGCTAAGAAGGATAATAAATTATCGCCAAAGTACTATGGTCCTTACAAGGTGTTGCAAAAGATTGGTACTATTGCATACAAATTGGAGCTTCCTGCTTCTTCACGAGTGCATCCAGTTTTCCATGTTTCATGCTTAAAGAAGGTTATAGGTGAAAATCTTCCAGTTCAAACAATATTGCCAGAACTTGATGAGGAAGGAAAAATCATATTGGAACCTGAAGCGGTCACGGAAACAAGAACTCGACAACTACGGAATCGATCAATTTCGGAGTATCTCATCAAGTGGAAGAACTTACCCACTGAAGATTCTACATGGGAGGATGAGAATTTTATACAAAAGCACCCAGAGCTACTCAAGTGTTGAGGACAACACTTTCTTTGAAGGAGAGGGGCATGTTAGGTCCCTATATTACTAGTATAGTCCCTTATTGTTGTTAGTCTAACCCCCTTATTGTTATTATTGTACCCTTGTAACCCCATTTTGTTATTATTGTGCCCTTAAATTATTATTGTTAGGTCGGCTAGGATTACATTGTGGCCACTAGGATTACATTATGGCCCCATGGACTCCTATATATAGAAAGGAGGTTTTGTAAATTGTATCATCCAAGAATTGTTCATTTATGTAATGTATTGGAGGTTTCCCCCTCGAAGTGGCTCATTTCTAAGGCGTTTACATCTCTTTTCTTCTATTTTTGGAGCTGGTTACACAACACAATGGGAGGGGGTTGTAGGACATGGATCTTTCCCATATAAGTTTAATCCAATCTGGATTAAGAATCCACATCATGGCATGCTGGTGGTGGAAATTTGGGGTAAAACATCTGGTAGATGGGCATAGGGTGCCATGGTTGAGATCATGAAAAAATTAAGATCTCTTAGGAAGGATTCCAAAGCATGGTTAATTAAAAATAAAATATTGGATATGCATATTCTGAAAGATATTCATACTGGATTAAAATACTAGAATGACCCCCTCAATCCTCTGTTTTTCTCAGATAATTACAATAAAAAGATCATTGAATTGGCTCGGGAAAAAAATTAGTTTGTTGAGAATGGAATTTGATAGAAGACTTAAACTCTAGGTCACCTAGGTGCAGGATGGTGACAATAGCACTAAGTTCTACCACGCTTATGCCAACGCTAGGAAAAAGAAAAATGAAATAAAAAAATTTACATATGCATAGAGATGTATCATAAGTGAACATGGAGAAATTCTACAGTAAACACTATTAAATTTTAATAACCAGCTCTCTGCCAACAACACAAAGCTAGAATCTCAGTTGATAGTGATTAGACATCTCCCCCACTTCGTCATGCTAGAATAAAATATGTCTATGGGAAAGCCAATAGGAAGGGAGGAGCTCTAGGAGGTTATAAAGAACACTAGAAAAGAAAAAATCCCTGGGCTCGATGGCTGGGGCATTGAGGTTTTCTACCATTATTTTGATCTTATGGCACCTGACATCATCACAGTGGCGGAGGAATCCCGTAAGAAGTGGGTCATCTACGTGATACTGAATGCCACCTTCATTGCCTTAATTATGAAATTAAACTTCCCTATCTCATTCTCGAACATTAAACCAATTTCATTATGCAATGCGCTCTACAATATTTTTTCGAAATGAATGACTATCAGGCTCAAAAAAATCATTTCTGATTACATCTCTCCTGAACTATTAGAATTTTTACAAGGTAGGAAAACTCATGATGCCATCGGAGTGGCACAGGAATGCCTCCATTCAATGAAGACTCGAAATGGCAAAGGAAACATGATCAAAATTGATCTGATAAAAGAATTTGACTATCTGGATTAGGGATTTATTGTAATATTCCTAATTAGCACCGCTAATTGGAATATTTGATTTTTGTATAGTTTTTCCGACTATAGTTAATTAATAAATAAAAGTGAGAAAAGGGGTCTAACTCACTTAAATAAAATAAAGTGTTTCCCTAGTAGAGGCAACGTTGTAACTTAAAGGGGAAGCCTTGGGGGTCCACACACACATGAGGGAGGCCTCACGTAGACTCCTAAGGTAACTGCGCAGGTCAAGGAGGAGGTCAAGGACGCAGTTAGGGTTTTTGAGGGAGCTAGCAATATAAAAGGTGGGGTTTCCACTCCATTTGGCATTATTGATATGTTGATGATATTGAGAGCTAGACTTCTGTCTACTTCAGCACGCCGGTTGTTTAGTCGGTCTGCAGCACTGTTTAGTGCGAACTGAGTGTCTCCGGTCGGAGATCTCGCCCTCCTAATTAGCACCGCTAATTGGAATATTTGATTTTGTATAGTTTTGCCGACTATAGTTTATTAATAAATAAAAGTGAGAAAAGGGGTCTAACTCACTTAAATAAATAAAGTGTTTCCTTAGTAGATGCAACGTTAAAACTTAAGGGGGAGCCAAGGGGGCCACACACCACCAGGAGAGCCAATGAGAGAAAGGACGTTGGTTTTGGAGGTGGAACCAATGGTTATAAAAGGGGGAGGAGCCTCCTCATTTGGGGCATTATTGATATTGTTGATGATATTGAGCTAGACTTCGTCTTCTTGAGCACGTTGGTCGTTTAGCCTGTCTCAAAGACTGTTAGGGGCATCGAGTGCTCCTGGTGCGTGATCTCACCTTGGTCCCTGCGACTTATACCGTCGGCAAGGTTTTTCTTCAGTCTTTAGCAGGAGATTTGCAGGTGTTTTGTTGGGAGTTTTTCTAAGGAGCTGAGCTTCATTGGGTGACTGCGCAGTCCTTGGAGGGAGGACACAGTTTGAGTTGGAGCTGTTCAGCGGTAGAGATTTCTGCAGGAGATTCAGGCCTATTCCGGTGTGGAGGTTCGGCGTTTATCATTTGGTGAGTTTCCTGAGGAGTTGTGGCCCCATTTCAGTCTATTTCAGTTGGTGTCTGCGCTGGTCCTGGAGGGACAGCGTTTTTCTAGGAGGAGGGTTTCTGGGGGTGATTTTCGGAGGTGGTCCATTTTGTATATGGTTTCTGGGTTTTGTCCGGGGTGGTGATTTCAAGTGGTCTGCCAATTTTCAGCTCATTCTGGCAAGGGGATCAGCCCTTAGCTTCAGTTCATTCCAGCAGCAGCAGTTTACGACAGTTTCTTCCAGCAGCTGGGATGCAATTTCTTGTAGCAGCCATTTCCAGTTTTTCTGAGAGGGTTCTTCACTTGCCTTGAGCAAGGATAGGTGCATTTATTCTGATTATCCATTGTATCTCATTATATTCTCAGATTAATAAAATGGCTTAGCATTTCCGGCATTTTTATGTGTATTTGCTTTATGTTCTATTTTCAGCATTTCCTATATTTTCGTATGCTTGTATTGCTGTCTATTTCCCTATTGGGGATATTACAGTGGTATCAGAGCATAGTTCTGGCTCAGCCTGTGGTCTATGACATTGGGAAAGAGATCATACAGGGGTTTGCTGGAATTTTGGAGAGCAATAGCAGTTGCAGTACCAAAAACGAAATTGGAAAAAGGGCCAAAATATAAAGGGTCAAATTTTGAAGGTTGGAATTAGAAGAAACGTTTTCTGGGTTTTTCTGGGTTTTGGGCAACGATCACCTTCCCAAATTCCTGGAATTTTCTGAGTAGTTTTCAGTGGATAAATCGGAGGTCGAAGGTTAAGCGACGAGTATGGTTTTGCGGCACCGTGCGGTTTCGAGAGCACTGTAGGCACCTACCGAGAAATGCCAATGGCGGTGGTGATGATGAGAGGAGATTTAGAAAGGCATTCCAATACATACGGGAAGTGTCACGAGACTCACTTGTGTTGGAGGTTAGGCGGCGGGAAACCCCCGAGGGGATTTCGGATTGGTGAGGGATCGTGCACATCCCACCATTTGCGGAGCATGATGCCACTCAGGCATATGGCATCACGTACACCCACACGTCCTACCATGCCCACTTTTACGGATGAAGACACGAGGGACAGACGATACAACGAGAGATAGATCCGGGGTCGGATGGCTGGCTTTTTTGTAGAGTACCAGGCTTACGGACAGGCGTTCATGGATTCTCTCCCCTTCAGAGACTATCTCCAGGTCATGTATGGCATTAGACCCTGTGATCATCACTGGGGGCACCGGCATCATCATGGTGGAGACTACCACCGCACGGCTAGCGAGAGATTATGTTCGGCTCCAGCGTGATAGTAGACCTCACAACTTTCATAGAGGGGAACAAGCACTCACATGATAGGGGGCTTACAACGCACGGTGGACGAGATTCCATCCCCCAACATTTGACGGGTCATCCGAGCGCTCGAGAAAAAGCTTGGGTGGACAAGTTGGATACCTCTTTCCGGCTGATCGAGAGTATCGGAGAGGAAACCATTAAAATGGTTACCTCGCACTTGGAGGATGAGGGCACACAAGATTGCGAGTGAGTCCGAGGTTACACCTAGTGTGACACGAGATTCACCCTCATTGGAGACCTCCTTGGCCATGTCGATTGATGTGGTAGTGGAGAAGGTAGAGCCTACCTCGGTAGAGCCATCCATTGAGGTGATGACCGGAGTTGCGTCCCGAGTCTCGCAGGGTGGTAGCGACACACGGATGGGTGCAATGTCGGGGAGATGTATCCATCTTCGATGAGGCACTAGCAGGTACAGAGAGGTATTGGATGATGGTCGCGGACAGCGATATCATCGGCTAGGACGGACCTTCGAGTTTTGAGAGAGAAAGCCACGTCGGTACGGGAGGCCATTTTGTTGCGGGACCGGGGAGCTGGAGGGTATGAGAGTGACTTGTGCCAAGTCGGCGGCCAAGTTGGTCCGCATTGGGGAACGACTAGATTCCCTAATGGTACAATCGAGAGGGCACGTTGGAGCGTCGGATCATTCCCCTTTAGGTATGCATGGATGGGACTAGCGAGTGTTGTTGGGTCATCTCTTCCCATTGGAGAGAGAGAGGCAGAGCCACCTAGTCGGATCTCATATGTTGACTTGGATAGCGGTATGAGACGATCGAGTTGCACTGAGGGTACAACATCCATATGTTGAGGTTGGATGGCGAGAGATTTTGAGTTGGTACTCGGTGGAGCGGGCTATGGAGATGCTGATGGATCCGAGTGTAGCTCAGCGGAGTTTCTATGCATGGGAATTACGAGGGAACCCCAGTTGGCATTGGGATCCGGGTGGGATCACCTATCGTTTCCCAGGGCAGGTCGGGTCGACTATGTCTTGGAGAGTACGATTGGCCTAGTAGTAGAGCATGTGCGGTTTCGGTCAGCTCTAGTGGCCAACCGGTTTATGGGCAGACTCCTAGGTTGTCTTGGCATGACATTCATACACGGGGTCACGGGGTGGTCAGCACACCTTGGAAGGAGCTTGTCGGAGGAGGTGGCATTGGCGAGCCACCGGGATGGCACCCTGTATGGGGCCAAGGATTCTTCACCTTTGTGTGGGGCACAAAGGAGGCAACGGAGCCGAGCAGTGGTGGTAACACTACTGACACACAGGGAGATTCACTTCTCGGACCCCTTGAGGAGTATTTGGAGTGATGATCCTTTCGTCGGCAGGTATAGTGATGCGGCGGTGGAGACGATGTTACTGATTGGTGGTAGTCGGACATGTAGAGGCACAACTCTAGGACATCACATCCAAGGATGTGTGGGAGCCTCTAGCATTGAGCGGTGGATTGCCAGTGGACATGGAGTAGCATGGTGGTGTACCATAGTGTGTGGGACTGCATTGTGGAGTAGGAGTATCCTACATCACATTGAGGGCATGCGGAGAGTGACCGATGCTCGGACACGATCGGGACACGAGACAGTACTAGGGTGCTACGAGCAGTAGCACATGGTATCCAACATAATACTGAGGTATGCCTCGGTGTGCAGTGGCATGTTGAGGAGTGTATGGATGATCGGTGGTATGCGAGGGCATATGGTGCTACACGAGCAGGGGTCTTAGAGCATTGCTTCCAGAGAGACTCATGGACGGGGACATCGGGCTTACCTTTGGGAGTAGTTCACCCGAGGATCGATGGAGAGACGGAGGAGCGATACTTGGCGATATCTGTGGGGACTCACACACCCGACTCGCTTCGACATCACTCACAGGTACAATTGATTATGTTTTTGACCTTTGGCACTTTGGGCGTGAGCGACAGGGTACGCGAGGTTCACCCAAGATATTTGGATGACACTCGGTACACTAGGAGAGAGACTTCTCAGCGGTGGCACTGGGTTGGTGTGCTAGTTGATAGCCACGAGGTTGGGGGATGAGATGATCCTTTGCGGAGGTGGTGCATTAGTCATCACCGAGCCTACGCTTGGGGGAGCAGGTCATGAGGGAGACATGCATCATTTTTCCCTCGGGGCATGTCGAGATCATGCATGAGCCGAGGATACGGGGGTACGGCGGAGGTAGTATCCCGAGTATGTGTGCGGGCTCCGGACATCGTATCGACACTTTGTCGAGAGGGTGGATGGCATGTTCGATGCGGATGAGATGGCAGAGGTAGAACAGGGAGGGCATTCATTACGTATGCCGGGGTGAGGACTCCTTTTCACATGAGTCCATAGGATCGATTGAGGTCGCTCACGGGGAGCGAGGGCGATCATGCATGGATGGTGACAAGTAGGCTGGAGCTATATTCTAGTGTCCCGGGTGAGCGGTAATGGCACTCGGGAGAGGTACTCGCGGGTGAAGAGTCACTTGTGACAATTCAGCTAGAGCAGACGGGTGATGGAGCTTGAGTCGACGAGAGGAGGGCACTACTCACATCGGGCATGATATTCCTTTGAGAGAGAGCCGGATGGGCACTCACATCGAGTCGTGGTGGATATGCAGCTAACCGCGGGGTCGGCCATTGAGGAGGAGCGATCGAGCTGCATTGACATCGAGTACGATGACAGTGCTTTGCAGATCCATATCCTCTGGAGGTGTTGGAGGTTGATGGGATTGTTTTGCGGGGGACTAGTAGACGGCGAGAACTGTTGGATATGTTGGAGCATCCATCCGTGGGTCGACACGGGGGAATGAGACACATATAGGTACACACACAGTCAGCAGGGCTACAGTGTTTTTAGTGTGTAGCACTCTCCAGGAGTACATTGATGAAGCTTGCAGCATATCTTGCCCACTTTGGCCCATTATAGAGAGAGGGGCTTCCTTCTACAGGTAGCCTTCACTGGCAGACAGGGCAGAGCAGTGGGAGTTGATTACGAGTTGGCGACAGCACTCCCGGCATGTTCCATATGCAGTTGTTATCACTACATCAGATTCTTCTTCCATGATGGAATGGCGGGAGGTCATGAGTTGGTACCCTCTTGATGTTATGGTATTCTTCGGAGGGGGCACAGTGGAGCAGGAGCCCATGGACATAGCGCATGTTATAGATTCCAGCTGGCAGGGCGGCACAGGACATCATTTCTTCAGCACTCCATCCCGATTTCAGGAGAGGAGGATCAGCATGGGATTGAGTCACAACTTGGATTGGAGAGAGGTGATGAGTTGGTATGCAGTTGGAGGGGTAGCATATGCAGCTATAGGTACAACGCAGCAGGAGCCCGAGAGCATTGACGCTTGTTGGTGGTCTTCACCTCTTAGAGCATTGGTCATAGCTAGAGGCAGTGCACAGTCCGAGCCGTGGGACTGGTGCGATTATTGGCCATGGTGGCGATGGGATCCAGGAGGATTACTGGTTGGATGGTACTGTGAGAGGTCACTTTGGGATCCTGGCATTGAGATATCCCTTCGTATCAGGGTGATGCAGAGGCCAGAGAGGTTTCAGTGGGACCCAGGCACATTTTGCAGTATCGGTAGAGAGCATCAGCTAGAGAGTAGGCTTGTTCAAGCGTTGCTTGAGAACAAGCAATTTTTGTCGAATGAGGATGCCACTTGGGAGAGCGAGCAGAATTTACAGCATCCATCACTTCAGTTGCTTGAGGACAAGCAACGTTTTGCCGGGGGAGACTGTAATATTCCTAATTAGCATCGCTAATTGGAATATTTGATTTTTGTATAGTTTTTCCGCCTATAGTTAATTAATAAATAAAAGTGAGAAAAGGGGTCTAACTCACTTAAATAAAATAAAGTGTTTCCCTAGTAGAGGCAACGTTGTAACTTAAAGGGGAAAGCCTTGGGGGTTCACACACACATGAGAGAGGCCTCACGTAGACTCCTAAGGTAACTGCGCAGGTCAAGGAGGAACTCAAGGACGCATTTAGGGTTTTGAGGGAGCTAGCACTATAAAAGGTGGGGGTTTCACTCCATTTGGTATTGTTGATATGATATTGATATTGAGAGCTAGACTTCTGTCTACTTCAGCACGCTGGTTGTTTAGTCGGTTTGCAGCACTGTTTAGTGCAAACTGAGTGTCTCCGGTCGGAGATCTCGCCCTTGTCTCCGGGGGACTTCGAGTGCCTGCTCGAGCAAGGTTTTTCCTTCAGTTCCAGTTGGTGATTTGCAGTGGTTTTCTGGTGGACGTTTTTCAGAGGAGCTGCCCTTTTGAGTGACTGCGCAGTCTAGGAGAGAGGACGCAGTTTCTGTTGGGGAGGACGCAGTCTCTGTTGAGCAGCTTTGTTGGGTGGTTATTTGGCAGTGGTTTCAGCATTTTCCAGCCTTGAGGAGATTGCTATTCCATCCGGAGGTTTTGCAGGAGGATTCAGCCCCTTTTCCCCAGCGTTTTCTTGGGCTCCTGCGATGTTCTTGAGAGAGACAACGTTTCCTCTGGAGGGGGGTTTATTTGGTGGATTTTCGGGGGTGGAGCATTTGCTTCACGATTTCTGGGTTTTGTCCGGAGGGTTGAGATCAGCTAGCCTTCCAGTTTTCAGCTCATTCCGGTGAGGGGATCAGCCCCTAGTTCCAGTACATTGCAGCAGCAGTTTTCTACGGTAGTTTCTCCAGCCAGCTAGGACGCAGTCTCTATTGCAGCCATTTCTTATTCTGAGAGGGTCCCCACTTGCCAAGGGCAAGGATAGGTGCACTCATTCTGATTATCTTTGTACCCATATGCATGTATTCTCAGATTAATAAAATGGCTTAGTGTTCTGGCATTTTATGTGTATTTGTTCCATATTCTGGTTCCGGCATTTTGTTCTATATAGCTGCTTGTTGTTTTTCTGGGTATTACTGGTTATTTCCCGTTGGGGATATTACATTTATTCATATGGTTTTGCATGAAATTAGTCTCTCTTTTCCCAACATCAACTGGATTCTAGCGTGCATCATATCTGAAACATTTTTTGTATTAATCAATGGAATACCGTCTGATTTTTTCAAAGCACACCAAGGCCTTAGACAGGGATGTGCATTATCCCCACTTCTCTTTATCTTTGCAATGTATTTCTTGAGCTACTCGATTAAAGAGGCTAGGAATTCAGGGAAGATATATGGCATCAAGGTAAATAATAGGATCAAGGTGTCCCATATCATGTTCATAGATGATTTAATGTTTGGGGGAATGCTAAAAAATGATGCCTAGTGGCACATACATCATATGCTAATGAAGGCTTTAGCAAGGCATCAAGATTGAATATGAACAAGGATAAATCTATTTTTATTGTGGAGGACATTGAGGAGGATTTTTGTAAGCATATAGGTGAACTATATGGGATCAATAGGTTACCGCTCAGTGAGGGACAGACTCCATCTTAAAGAAACCGAATATGGATGGAAAAATGGGAATGGATACTAAATAGTTTCAACAGGAGAATCATCGAATGGGAAAATAATTTGTTGAAAATGGGTGGAAGAGTGGTATTGGTTAGAGCGGTAATCTAGAGTATGATGATATACTAGATGCACCTATTCTCTACCCCAGTTGATATATGCAACAAAATCGACATTCTCATGGACTGTTCCATTTGGTGAGGAGTACATAAGCACGTGAAAATTAATATTGTTCAATGGAAGGAGATGGTCGGACATACTAAAACAAGAGGCTGGGGCATACTCAATATTTGTTATTTCAACAGCAGATTGCTAATTGAAAGCCTTTCGTGGGCTATAAACGAAGACAAGCTGTAGAGAAAAATAATAAAGGATAAATATATGAAGGGTTATTCTCTCTCAGTATGGATCTCAAGGAGAGTCTTTAGAACATGAAATGCCTCATATTCTTGGCAAAACATGTTTTTGAATAGAAAATGGATGCTAAGTTCTATGAAATGGAAAATTGGAGAAGGAAATTTGGTAGTGGTTAGCCTGGATGCGATTACTAGTTTTCTGGGTAATCACTCACTATTAGAAGATCTCATTTACTCTCTCAAATTAAAGGGGATCACATGCTTTTCTCAACTAGCCACGTTTCCTAACAATTCAAATTTTGTCCCTAGATGGAAGCGAGATGCTCCTTTGGGTGTTTCAGATAGATTGGCACTAGAATGGGATGTGTACTTTACCAATATATATAACTATGGAGTAGTGATCGGGACTAGGAAGGACACTCTTGAATGGGAGAACACATGTAAGAATCGATTACCATTGGTAAGAGGTATTTACACATTTGTTCCCCTACCCGTTTCTAATAATCTTGTTCTTAATTGGTTCAATCAGGTATGGTCATGGGCGATCCCTCAAAATATTATCTGTTTCGCTTGGATAGTTATCAATAACAAAATTATGACTTGGGATATGATTAAGAGTGTTGCACCATTTTTTGGTCATCTAACCTGTTACTATTAGATGGACCCAAGTACACCATATAAGACCAATTTTACCCTCAGTAAAATTTCTTTAACTATGAAAAATAACTTAGTAAACCACCTTTATTAAGTTGTTTAGGGTCTAAATAAGAAACCCCATGAGGAAATATTAAATAAATCCACATTTGTTTGATTTTCCTTGAGGAATTATTAGTTAAACAACAGTTTAATTAATATCCCTGGTCATATTTAACCCAAAACATGAAAATTAAATAGATAAATTATTATTTATCTTATTATTTTCTAGGAATAATTATTTAAACCTTATTTAAATAATATTCCTTGTTAAATTTAACTAAATCACTCATAAATAATTAAATAAATCATTGTTTATTTGATTATTACTCAACCACATCCTTAAAATAATAAATAAATCATTTATTTGTTTATTATTTACAAATAAAGGGATATGACCCAAGTCAAATTCTTTTTCCCTCCAAGAAATATAATAAAATATTCCATAAAAGTTGGATCTTGATTTGGTTAATAATATTTTAATTATACACCAATATCTAGACTAACTCAATATTTTATATAAATAGAGGGTTTTTTCCCTTCATTCACTACCTTTTTCTGCCTAAATATCACTCCGGATCTATACTTTAGGTCTGAATTTGATCCACCATCATTGTCATATTTTGCTACCATTTTTCTTGTGAGCTCCCCTTCAGTTCCATGTTTTGTCTGGGTTTTCTACACCATCAAGAGAGAGGGATTTTAGATCTGAAGTGTTGAGGACTTAAAAGAACCCATCCCATTGAGGAGGACTGGTAACATCCTTCTATGTTCTCCTCCTAGGTGCCATTAATACAAAATTCTTTAAACATATTCTTGTCTTTTCTATTGGATGCATGGAGCAACTCTTGTTTTTATTTACTGCTTAGTGTCTTTTAATGCATAGATCTAGATTTTTCCAGCATTTATCTTGGTAACCTAATTGTAGATCTAAAGATATTGGCAGCCATCTTTGATGCTAGGGTTGTTTGTTATTCATGGCTAAAGTGACCCTTTTTCGTACACTTGCAATTAAGATTCATACTAACAACTAGCGACTCCACACGGGTTTACGATTACGACCTCTGTCGTTTTTACGATCCTTGCATATCCAGCTGCTTCAAACCTTAGGATGTCTCTTCAGCTTCTTGTTTTTCTTTTCTTGATGTTTTTTTTAACCTATAAAACCCTAAAACATTAAAATTTCTAACTTTCGAGTGTTTTCGGACCTATTGCGCAAGTGACAGGCATCAGCCGCAATTGAGACGACACATTCTGCTAAAACCTGCTCTCGAGAGTGCTGGAAGTGCAGATTGTACTTTTTGGAAAAAAACCTATGACCTGAACCTCCAGGGCATCGAAAACAGGGCTAAACCTGCAACCTCTACAGAAATCAGGTTAGAAAATGTGACCTAGACTTTTTGCGGGAGTTTTTATGAAATTTTTCTGGGTTTGTCTGGACCTTTTTTTAGGGTTTTCTAACTTACGTCTCCGCCTATTTTGGACCTATAATTATTCTATTTTACTCATCTAAGTGGGAACCTAGCCCTCGAGGGCTTCAGTACCGTCCACCTTTTGTGGAAGAGTTTTAGATGTTTCAGGTTGCCTGAAATTTCAGTGTTTTTAGCCACTTTTTAGATTTGATACCTTATCTTCAAATCCACTTTATATTGGCTATTTATCCATCCAAAGCACCTATTTTTAGTTTTTTTTGGGTTTTCCTCTAGGGTCCCCTCTACTTCCTTCCAGGAGATAGCCTTTCACCGGGTCATTTACAACAATTTTTCCTCTGATTGTTTGCTATTTTTCTGCACCTATTTCTAGTAGATCTAACCTTTAGATCCCTGTCCCTCTCGACCTTATATCTTTTGGCTATTTTGGTGTGTTTTGACTATATTTTTGCCCACCTACAGACTAGTTGTTGAGAGGCCCGCCTCCTTGGGCTTAGATTAATTCATAATTAGCTGTTTATTTTTTGTTATTTCATTTTCATATATTGTTATCTGAAGGTTTATTTACAGTTATACAACATAGTTTTTCTTTTTCTCTACAAATGTTTGGGTTTAAAAATTAAAATTTACACACTTTACACACACACCCTAAGTGAAGAAGAGCTTTGTTAACACCTCCAAGCAAAGACTTTAACATTGAAATCAATTGATCCTGCACCTTTATGCCCTTGTTTCGACATTGCAATTAGTTGATCCTGCACCTCTTTGCCCTTGTTGGTCTCTCTTCCCTTTGTGTTGTGTTTGTGCCTTCACCAATGCGCCACCAAGGTGTTTATCCCAAAGAATTCTTGGCCTTCATCCTCAGTTTCCGGTAGGAAGACTTACTCCTCTGCATAGGATTCAAGTTAGTGTTGAGATTGCAACAAGATGATGAGCTTAGTGGAAAGAAGTCGCCTTCACTAAGTGGGCCTGCAGGCTATTTTTGGCGCAAAGTCTATTTTTAGACTATGTCTATTTTTAGACATATGGATCATGTTCTATGAGTTGCAGGATGCTATTTGTGGATGGTTGGTCAAGTCGAGAAAAATAGATGGACATATATTTTTAGACATACTGGGTGGAATCTATTTTTAGATTGCCAGTCTAAAAATAGATATGTCGAATATTATTAGCTCTTAATAATATTTGGACTCTAAAAATTATCTTATCCTCTTGGAGCACTTCAGTTTGATGCCTGGATGTGGCACATGCAGCTGACAGAAGGAATTACGCTATTCCTAGGGTTTAGTGGAGCTATTGCATGCTTGACTTCAGTTAGAACTCATGTGACAGAGTTTGGTGGAGTTGATGAGACAGTTAATGGAGTTGTGTTTAGTTTAACTTAGTTGAGCTAGTTGTATCTAGTCTAACTGATTGATACAATTAGTGAGAGTGATGTGAATTAATTATTAATTAATTCACTAATTATTAACTCATAAATCAACTAAAGAATACATTAGTTAACTGCAGTGCATGGACAGTTTCAGTGGAGACCAGTGGAGAGGTAGGTGAAAGAGCAGTGTGACTATCAGTTGTGACTATACTGGTGCATGAGATTTGCACACACAATTTATGGAGAAGCCAATGAGGATTGCGCAGTACATACTGGTGGGATTTGAACCTTGATCTCATGCTTATCCATATTGGATTGCGCAGTAGAGGCTGGCTAACAGGTGGAGCAGATTGGAGCAAGTGTTTTGTATGATCTGAGTTTGTGTAGTGTGTAACAATTGGAGATAGTGCTGAGAGTTTGTGAGGAGTTTGTACTATGATTGTTACATGATATCTATCATTATAATATACAGATAGTTGGGGGTTTTCAGCTTTAAGATTTCCCATAAATACTGTGTTTATATGTGTGATTGTTTATGGTTTTAATGTGCGCATGCGATTGTTTTAATTTCCGCAAATTGATGATCAATAGTAGAAGAGGTTATGTATTATGCATGAAGCTCAAATAGTGTGTGATCAGGATAATCTCAGTGAATAATTTAACAGTTATTCAAATTTCTACATGGTATCAGAGCGATATTGATCATTGGAGCAATTGCAAAACATTGAAGCGATTGAGTTTTGTGCTGGTGGAATTCGAATTTGCAGCAGTGTTTTCTTGGTGTCGAAGTTGAGATGTCTTTCAACGGATTGCGATTGGAGTATGCCCTTGAGGGAAGCTTGAATTATATTGCATGGAAGGACAGGATGGAGGCGGTGTTAGATGACAATGGGTTGAAGGAGTTCATAGATGTTGAAGTCCCAAAGCCTACTTCTAGCGATGCTGCCGTAATTGAGGCTTGGCAAAAGAAGACAGCAAAGTGTCGAAGGATTCTGTTGGAGGGCATGAAGGATCACATAGTGTCTAGCCTGCATGGTAAGGCTTCTCCATTCTTGATGTGGAAATCCTTGACATATTTATTCCAAAGCAAGAGTGACCAGAGGAAGTTGGCGCTCAAGGATAAACTCAGAAACATAAAGATGGAGAAAGGCGACAGTATGCCCAAGTACCTCACGAAGTTCACCCAATGCAGGGATGAGCTGGGAAGTGTGGGGGTGACTGTATATGATGAGGACTTGGTGAGCTTGGCTCTCCTTGGGCTTCCGAAGAGTTGGCATTCCTATCAGGACTCTGTCAATGGTCGGGAGAAATTGCCAGGATGGGAGCGACTTTGGTCGGATCTTGTGCAAGAGGAGATAAGGAGGAGTACCAGGGATGGATCATGATCAAAGAACTCTGATGAAGATAATTGCGCTTTGGTTTCCAAAGAAAAGAAGGGGAATAGCAAGAAAGCTTCTCATTCCGATGCGAAAGGCAAGAAGTAAGACATGTCCAAGGTGAAGTGCTTTCACTGTCACCAACACGGACATTATGCCACAAATTGTTCGCAGAAGAAGAAAAATAAGTAGGCTGTTGGATCTGCAGCTGGAGAGGCCTTAGCCTCGCAGTTTGAGTTGTATTTTTCACTGATCACATGCTTGGTCTCAAGTGTGGCGGGATCAGTGTGGTTTCTGGACAGTGGTGTGTCTTTTCACATGACAGGAGATCGAGATTTGTTTACTAATCTGGATGAGAAAGATCTTGGAGTGCACATCGAGATGGGCGATGATGGTAGATACAGTGCGACCGGTATCGATACCATTTCCTTTGAGAGGGAGTCTGGTAAACCCTTCGTATTGAAGGAAGTGATGCATGTTACAGGATTGAAGAAGAATCTTATCTCTGTGGCGATGTTAGAAGACAAGGGATATGATGTTGTCTTTAGCGAGGGAAAGGCTTTCTTGCACAGTAAGGCAACTGGTGAGACCCGGAGGATAGGGGTTCAAGTTAAGAACCTTTATAAATTGCAGGTAGATGGTTGCGCAGCAATGGCAGGCAAGGCAAAAGGAGTGGTGAGTCGGGATGATGGCGAGTTGTGGCACCAGAGATTGGGCCACCTTCACCATGGAGCTTTGAAGATACTGCAGCAGATTTCTACTGGGCTTCCTAAAGGCACTCTTACGCAGTTAGATCAGTGCAAGGGGTGTACCTTAGGAAAAATTGTGAAAGCCACCTTTCACGAGAAGGATAGTCGTGCCACGACGATCCTTGAGAGAATTCACATAGACGTGTGTGGACCTTTCTCAATAGCTTCGACAGCAAAGCATAGGTACTATGTGATCTTTGTTGATGATTTTTCTCGGAAGTGCTGGACCTTCTTCATGCAGAAGAAGAGCGAGACATACTCAAAGTTATGTGATTTCAAGGCGCTGGTGGAGAAATAATCGGGGAAGCAGGTGAAGGCTCTAAGGAGCGACAATGGTGGTGAATTCATCTCTAGCGAATTCAAGGACTTTTGCAGCGCAGAAGGAATTCGAAGAGAGCTCATAGCACCTCATAACCCACAGCAGAACGGGGTTGCTGAGCGGAAGAATAGAACGATCGTGGTTGTTGCACGGGTGATGTTGCATGATCAGCGCCTACCCATTCACTTGTGGGTAGAGGCATGCAATACTGCAGTATATGTGCAGAACCATTGTCCTCACAGGATACTTGACATGAGTACACCCGAGGAGGTGTTTTCTGGTAAGAGGCCTGATATTTCCCATTTGAGGATTTTTGGTTCACCTGTTTACATTCATGTGATGAAGGATGCCAAGAAGAAGCTGGAGCCGACTGCAGAGGTTGGGATATTTGTGGGGCGCACTGATACACCCCACAACTATTGTGTGCATTTGCTAGGCAGTCGCAAGACTGTTGTGCGACGGGATATCAAATTTCAGGAGGAGAAAGCCATGAAGTGTTCACTTGAGAGGGAGCTACACTTGCATGCAGAAGAGGAGATATTAGTTCCTAAGGATGAGCCTCAGAATGTGGATCATCCACAAGAGGAGGTTCATGGAGTGGAAGAGACCACTCATGCAATGCCAACCATCAGAGGGTGGAAGCGCACTATAGAAGCTGAGCGACTGGCTCAAGATGTAGAGAAGGTTGTAGGAGCACCTACATCACAACGCAGATACAGACAGTCACCTGATCGGTATACTGGATACATGGCTCTTGTGAGCAAGTGTATCATGACAGAGCCATCCTCTTTCGAGGAAGCTGTGGAGGACCCCGCGTGGGTAGATGCCATGGTGGAAGAGTATGATTTGATTGTCAGAAACAGTGCATGGGAGATTGTCCCGAGACCAGAAGGGAAATCAGTGGTGGGTTCGAGATGGATCTACAAAGTGAAGCAGGAAGCTAATGGGAGTGTGGAGAAGTACAAGGAAAGATTTTTTTCCCGAGGCTTTTCACAGATAGAGGGGATCGATTATGAGGAGACCTTTGCACCTATCACAAGGTATTCTTCCATACGGACGATCCTAGCTCTCTCAGTGCAGATGGGGCGGTACATTCATCAGATGGATGTGAAGAATGCATTCCTTAATGGAGTCATTGAGGAGGAGGTGTACATAGAGCAGCCCAAAGGTTTCGAGATCTTCTGCAGCGAGTCGCATGTGTGAAGGATCAAGAGAGCGTTGTATGGGTTGAAACAAGCACCTCGTGCTTGGTACACACGGATAGACAGTTATTTCACCGGACTTGGATTCTCCAAGAGTGAGCGAATCCAGAACCTGCTGGAGGTGAGATCAGGTAGTTTGCGATCATTGTCCTATATAGTGGGCCAGTTTGGAGTGATGGTGTGATACTCTGTCTGAGAAGATCTAAAAATGGATGAAGGACTTGGGCCTCCTTCATTATTTCCTGGGATTGGAAATTTGGCAGCGCAGTGGTGGACTATTTGTTTCTCAGGGTAAGTATGCCCGGGAGATACTGGAGAAGTTCAACATGCATGGCTGCAAGCCTGTTGATACTCCTCTTCCTGGTGGTTGGAGGAAGGAGGATGCTAATTCAGCAGAGGTAGTGGATGCCACTGTTTATTGACATTTGGTGGGGTCTCTTATGTATCTCATCAATACATGGCCCGATATATGCTATGCAGTTAACCAGATTTCACAAGCTATGGTTAAGCCTACTAAGCTCTTCTGGAAGGTGGGCAAGCATGTATTACGTTATCTCAGAGGCACATCGGGATATGGATTGTGGTACAGACAGTAGGATGAGGTGAAGTTGTGTCACTTCACAGATGCAGATTGGGTAGGGAGCCCAACGAACAGAAAGAGCACATCTGAAGGGATTTCGATTATCGAGTGAAGCAACAAATTTCTTGATACAATGAGACGAGAGATCGAGGTAACACTCAGTTAATGGAAGGTAGGTACATGCTTGTGGTTGGGTTTGCATGCGAGGCTATATGGATGAGGAAAATCCTGGTCGGGTTGTTCGGTTCACACTTGGAGCCTACTGTGATTTATTGTGATAACCAGAGTTGCATTAAACTCTCGGCTAATCCAGTATTTCATGATAGATCCAAACACATCGACATCAGGTACCATCATATCAGAGATTGTGTGTAGCGGAGAATCATGTTACTTTCATATATTCCCACGGAGGATCAGGATGCTGACATCTTGATGAAGGCGCTCACCAGGAGCAAATTCAAATTCCACAGAGGCAGGATAGGGGTTGCAGATAATCCATATCTTGTTGAGAGGGAGTGTTGAAAATGCAACAAGATGATGGAGCTTAGTGAAATGAAGTCGCCTTCACTAAGTGGGCCCGCAGGCTATTTTTAGCGCAAAGTCTATTTTTAGACTATGTCTATTTTTAGACATATGGATCATGTTCTATGAGTTGCAGGATGTTATTTGTGGATGGTTGGTCAAGTCGGAAAAAATAGATGGACTTCTATTTTTAGACATACTCGGCGGAATCTATTTTTAGATTGCCAGTCTAAAAATAGATATGTCGAATATTATTAGCTCTTAATAATATTTGGACTCTAAACATTATCTTATCCTCTTGGAGCACTTCAGTTCGAGTCACGGATGTGGCACATGCAGCTGAAAGAAGGAATTACACTATTCCTAGGGTTTAGTGGAGTATTGCATGGTTGACTTCAGTTAGAACTCATGTGACAGAGTTTGGTGGAGTTGATGAGACAGTTAATGGAGTTGTGTTGAGTTTAACTTAGTTGAGCTAGTTGTATCTAGTCTAACTGATTGATACAATTAGTGAGAGTGGTGTGAATTAATTATTAATTAATTCACTAATTATTAACTCATAAATCAACTAAAGAATACATCAGTTAACTGCAGTGCATGGACAGTTTTAGTGGAGACCAGTGGAGAGGTAGGTGAAAGAGCAGTGTGACTATCAGTTGTGACTATACAGGTGCATGAGATTTGCACACACATTGATGGAGAAGCCAATGAGGATTGCGCAGTACATACTGGTGGGATTTGAACCTTGATCTCATGATTATCCATATTGGATTGCGCAGTAGAGGCTGGCTAACAGGTGGAGCAGATTGGAGCATGTGTTTTGTATGATCTGAGCTTGTGTAGTGTGTAGCAATTGGAGATTGTACTGAGAGCTTGTGAGGAGTTTGTACAATGATTGTTACATGATCTCTATCATTATAATATACAGATAGTTGGGGGTTTTCAGCTTTAAGCTTTCCCATAAATACTATTTTTATATGTGTGATTGTTTATGGTTTTAATGTGCGCATGCGATTGTTTAATTTCCGCAAATTGATGATCAATAGTAGAAGAGGTTATGTATTATGCATGAAGCTCAAATAATGTGTGATCAGGATAATCTCAGTGAATTAGTTATCTATTATTCAAATTTCTATAGTTAGTCCTCTACTGAGTCCACACTCTGAATCCTCTTCTGCTTCATTGGGTTCCTCTTTTGGCTCCACCCCCGGTTCTCCCACTATCACCTTCACCATGTCTAGTTCAGGACCTAACACTGGTGGTAGCCCCGACCCTAATGCTGGGAATAATACTAGTGGGACTGCAACAAGAACTATCCCGGCTACGCCCTTGCTCCCCTATATGGGAGGCCTCAGTCTTCCTGATTTTAACAAGTTGATCAATGACCCTATACACCATGACGCTAGTTGGCCTGCTATGCTGACCAAGCTCCCTTCTGACATCACAAAGTTTGAAGGCCTTGCTGGAGAAGATCCTACAAATCATGTTCGATCTTTCCACATGTGGTGTTTGTCTAACTCCATTACCGATGACTCTGTCTGTCTTCAGTTGTTCCAATGTACGCTTACTGGTGGAGCTTCTAAGTGGTATGTTGATTAGGCCTCATCCTCTCATACCACCTTTGTGACTCTTGTTCGGGCTTTTGTGTCTTATTTACGACTTCCCCTTCATTACGACGCTAGTACCTAACTCTTGACTTATTTTCGTTAATCATTTGTGATCCTCCTATCCGATCATGTCCAGATATGGCGGAGAAGAAAGAGCCTATGTCGAGCCCCTACCTTCAAAGACCGTGTCTACATGGACTGGTTCATTAGATCCCTTTTGCTTGATATAGGAAAATATGTCGCATTGCATTTCCCTCAAAACAAATAAGCCGATCTCCAAATTGCATTAAAATATGACCTGATCTACACTCAGTCGGGTTATGTTTATACGATTCTACCTGATCTTCCTAGACTCGGTGGTGCCAATGCACCGGAGGCATCTCATGTCACTGACGGTATCGTTGGAGCTCTCTCTCATCCATACGCTCAGCCTCCCATGGGCTATGGTTTTCCTCAGGGGGGGCAGCACCTCCTACACTTTTCTCCCTCCCAGTAGCATGTATCTAGGATACGGCATGCCTCCTTCCTTTTCCCAACCTCTTGTTTACCACAATGTTATCCAACCTCCTTATTATCCATATTCGCAGCTTGGTGCTCCAGCTCCTCCAACATTATCACCGCCCCCTCCCTTGCCTTCTCAACCCCCGTACAGTAGCCACCATCCCCTCAGGGGCA
Organism: Pinus albicaulis; assembly: GCA_034641835.2. Taxonomy (NCBI): domain Eukaryota; kingdom Viridiplantae; phylum Streptophyta; class Pinopsida; order Pinales; family Pinaceae; genus Pinus; species Pinus albicaulis. The sequence continues at coordinate 358,057,809 of CM076569.1, forward strand.
GGTGTATGCACAGCAGGGCGTGAATAATCCTCCTCCTTCCAAAAAGAAGAGGAAAGGCACTCAAATTCAATCTACTCTGGGAAATACTGGACATAATCCTCAAAATAATGCTCCTGACACAGCTAACTAGCAATAGGGCACTTAGCCCAAGCAGGACATGCCTGTTCACATGGATAAGCCTTGTTCTTGTTCTGGTGTTTATGGTCATTAGATGCACGATTGTCCTCTTTTACCATAGATGAAGTAGATGTGGGAGTCTCAAGCAACATTGCAATGACAACAAGCCTCCCCTTTCGTCCCTCCCAGTGCTACGCCAAGTCAGTCAGCTGTGTTTACTAATCCTTTCCCTCAGCAAGGATTTGTGGCTACCCAACCACCTAAAGGTCATGTAGCCACTCAACCTCCTCCATCTGGTACCTCCAATTACAATATTCTCATGATTAACTCTGACCAACCTATAACCATAGACCTCAACCTTCAGACTCGGTTTCGTTAGTACAAAAAGCCTCCTGCTACATTTGTCCCAGAGCCACCTTCTTCAGGTTCTATAGAGACTCTTTCGACACCTAATGGTCTTTTGCAGATCCCTCAACCTAAGGTAGAGGTTCATACGAATATGCCTAAGGGACCACTATGAAAAAATGCTTCTTTTGGAAAAGCTACCCATTTGTGTAGTATAGTAGATGATTTGGCACAATCTCCTGCTGCCATCTCAACGATGGAACTCCTCTAGTTGTGCCCTTCACAACGAAAAGATATACTATCTTCCATGGGAGCTACAGATCCTTAAGATGATTTCTTGATCGTCTTCTATGTTGACCGGTCAGCAAATCCTCCTCTCCCTACTTCTGTCGCCTTCCAAATCCCAGTCAAGATCCGAAACGCCAACGTTTCCCATTGTATCATTATGAGGGGGCATCCACCTGTGTAATTTCTGATTCGGTTTGGAAGAAACTCGGATCACCTAAGTTGGCTCCTTCCACGATCACTCTTCGAGCATGGGATGGCCATGCCTCTGAGCCGATTGGAATGTTCGACAATGGTTATGGGCAAGACTGTTTGCGTTGACGTAGAAGTCATTCATGCTCCCTTAGATTACAACATTCTATTGGGTCGTAACTACACCTATGTGATGTATGTTGTCCCATCTGCAGTCCACCGCAATATTTCCTTTCCCCATAATGGAAATATAGTCACCATTGACTAGTTGACATATTACGAACCGAAGTCTCAGACCTCCCCTAAGTCCATCATATCTTCAGTGGCCAAGAAGAAAAATGTTGATCCCTTGACCAGTGTCTCACCCGGAGTCTACAAAGACTCCTCTTTGCTTGGTACATTCCCTGGTCTTCCTCCTCCTGTCTATGATCCCAACTCATTGAATTTTTGCATGATGCAATCATCTCGGCCTTACCTCAAGTAGCTCGCTTCGGCTAGTCAGCAGTCTCGCCCTCCGTAACCTACTCCTAGTCCTTAGATTCAACCTTATGGACCTCCTCCTCCTGACCCTTCACCCACAGCTGGTATCCATGAGCCTCTCTACCCTCCTAGAATGGTTCCTCCAGGCCTTAACCATCTTGGAGCCATCCCGCATAGCCATTACCCCTCCGGTCAGATACCGTTCCTAGCTCCCCCTCCTGGAGTGTTCTCGGTACCTGTCATGGCTACCCTATCTCTTCCTAACCTGACCCTTGGGATTCCCGACTGGTACCTTGATCCCCTAGCCACTACCACACTTGGTCAACCCAAGCCTTATCTTTCTTTGACCCCAGTTTCACTGGTCCCTATGACTTCTCCTGCTACTAAAGTGCCTCAGCCACCTAAATGGGAGCCCTCTCCTATTGTGACAACTTTGGGCAAGAAGGGTAAAGCTCGTAAGAAGGAATCAAAAGACAAGGCTTCCCTGACTGACCCTACTCCTCCTCTGCCTCCAAAGCCTTGTGCCTTGTGTTATTTTGTCGTTCATGCCACCCATACCTGTCCTGAGTTGCCCCGTATCAATTCTATGGTTAATGTTGCGTTCCCTGATTCTATGGTCCCTGAAGCCTCTGTTTCTTCCTTGACTGCAGCCAATAACCCTAAGACTATTCACACCAACCAACCTTTGTGTGATTTCCATGGCCACTTTACTCACCTCTATCCCTGCCTCAAGGACTTCCACACCTCTCTAGCGGCAGTTCGCCAATTCGAGGAAAAGTGCAATGAGTCCACCACTCCATTATTTGTGTGTTTTGCTTCAGCAGAACCAGAGGACACATCCACTCCTATTGACATTCCCCCTCCAGATGTTGAAATGATAGAGTCTTCGGCCACTGTCCACTACCTGTCATCATCTATGAGATCCTTGATGGAAGACCACCCTAGGACTTCCCATCTTGTTTCGCCTGACCTCCCTTCAATGATCACCTTGGGCCCAACATCGGAGGATCATTCATCTACTTATTTTTTTGTCACCCCTTGTGACAATGCGCATGTGAACCTCTCTTCTGATGATGATGAGCCAGGTAGCTTCGCTGCATCAAGTTGTCTTTCTTCCACCAGTCACCCCATCTTCTATTATGATGACGAAATTATGGAAGTAGTCACCACCCCTGACTTTATCTATCCACCCTTACATTGAACCCATGCATTCAAACCACAAACACCTTGTGGCCATTACAATGAAACCCAATGTTTGGGTAAGGGGGCACCCATATTTGAGAGTACAGGATAAGAAACTCTCTACAACTCTTCTACTGTATCTAGTCATGTCGACTCTAGTACCATTATTCTTCCCCATTTAGAAGAACCTATAGAGTCCCATATCACTTCAAATCACTCTAGGGATGATACCCCTCATCATTCCTTCATCTTATATCAGCAACCCAGTCACTTAGACATTGTTGTTGACCAACCTATGGGTTTTCTAGTAGAGCATCAGTTCATTATCTCCAAATCCACTCTTTGGGATAGTGACACCATGTATGCCAATCTAGAAACTTAAGTCCATTTGCTTCATATATGAAGTAACAAAAGACATTGGTAATCCTCCATTCCCTTTCTTGAACTACATAACCATAACGAAAACAAATGGCACACCACATCATAAAAATGTGCTTAGATTCTCCTTTTCCTAAACACATTTTGGCATGACCACAACATGCTTAGGGGAGCCTATGCCCCTCAACCATAAAAATCCCAGATCTCAGCCAAAAACAACACTGAAGCCCCCTTTGTGTGACAGGTCACACTTTTCAGGTCATTTCCTGGGACATGTCACAGTTTTATGCCCAGTACCTGCTACCAAGTCGCCGAACAGACCCCAAAAAGTGCGACCTGGCATGTCCATGAGCTCTAGGTGCCTAAACTGAAATTTTGATCCCCTTAATTGAAATAGTATGGTTAGGCCTCTTACCTGCAACTAATGGATCTCGATTCCATCGGTCGGTTTGTCTGCTACGATCACTGCAAGATTTAGGGCCTTTTCTCCTCTCTACATTCACCATAGATACACTTGCAAATGAATTAAATTGGAGGGAAAATGCCTTATTAAAAGAGAAACCCCATAATTTTCTTTTGCTAGCTACAACCAAATCGTAGTTCTGTTTGAAAAACCGTCAGCATCATTGGAAAGCTTTCACCGAGCTCTCAAATGGGCATCTATTAATTTTTCTTGATTTGATACTTCACCACGACACATTTTATATAAGAAGGGTCACTTCACCACTCCTCAAAATTGAATTTCTTCACTTGCAACACTTATACTTGGGGCACCACTTTTCCTCCATACTTGTCTATGCTCATGTTGATTTTCGTCATGAGTAACCATCTTGTACTCATGTCTTTATGGTCCCCACCAGAACTTTTTTGTGTGGCAGCATCATCAAATCTCCCTTGTTTAGAGCATCTGAGTCAAGTCATCATTGCATCCATGGAGTCTATCCTGAGTCCCTTTGTATCTCGCTATAGTCCTCCATCCTTCATTTCTTGGTTCCTCTCTCATGTCGTGCATTATGGCCTTTAGTCCTATTATCCCCTATCCCTTATGATATTGTGATAGGCGCTGCTAGGTCATCCATGCCCTTTATGCTCTAACAAGGGAAGTCGTCCGTCTGCTACTCAGTACCCACCATTTCATCATCATCCCTGGTGTTATTCTTTCAGTCGCTCTAATATTTTCTCTTGTGCATTAGTTGAGGATTCCTCATTGCCTCACCTATGGCAGACCTCCTTCTGTCGACATCAGATCATTCATTTTGAAAGAAAGATCTAGAGGGTGGTGTAACTTGGTTCCAGCTTCCACTCTTGTTCAGTGCCTCAGATCAGGCAAAGGGGCTCCTTATTTCCCTTTGAATTGATTTTTTCTCAGCTCCAGCTCCTTTCAGCATGATCGAGATCCGTATACTTGATGGTTCAGTGATGTAGCAGATGATACCGGTGATTCCCGTGTATGTGTGAGATGTTTTCAGACCTCATGAGGGGATGGCCCTTCAGGTAGCCCCCACATTCCTGGATGACCTCTTCAGTACAACCTTCAATGCACCTCCATATATTTGATGATGTCCGCCTCATCTGCCTACAACGCCTTTTTGTTTACATGTGCCAGTCAGATTTTTAGAGCCCTTTCCTATTTACAGGGGCATTTGGCTTGTATTTGTATCTCATGTACTCAGATATTATGGTATAAGTCCTGGTTGTTATCCCAAGCATAGTATCTATGTGGGATTCATTATCATATTTTTATCTGGCTCATGCTAGCATGTACTATATAGTTTACTCCCTTGTTTACTGGATGCATTATTCTTTGTACTTTGTCTCGGCGGGCATAGGTATGCCTCCCACGCCACCTATAGCATAGGTACTCACTCATAAAAGAGACTTGTTGCACCTGTGCCTATAACATAGGTACTCACTCATAAAAGAGACTTGTTGCACCTGTAAATCTCGCCTCCTCAGGGTCTATTCCTTTATCACTTCGATCTACCTTATATTTCTCTCTCTGACTTCCCCTTCGGTGTCTAGTGATTGAGTTCTTACAATGTACTTCGGTCTTACGATTAGCTCCTAATGCTTGCACGTTGGGGGGCAATTTGTTACACCATTTTTGGTCATCTAACTTGTTACTATTAGATGAACCTAAGTACACCATGTAAGACCAATTTTACCCTAAGTAAAATTGCTTTCACTATGAAAAACAACTTAGTAAACCACCTTTATTAAGTTGTTTATGGTCTAAAAAGGAAACCCCATGAGGAAATATTAAATAAATCCACATTTGTTTGATTTTCCTCAAGGAATAATTAATTAAACAACAGTTTAATTAATATTCCTGGTCATATTTAACCCAAAACAGGAAAATTAATTAGATAAATTATTATTTATCTTATTATTTTCTAGGAATAATTATTTAAACCTTATTTAAATAACATTCCTTGTTAAATTTGACTAAATCACTCATAAATAATTAAATAAATCATTATTTATTTGATTATTACTCAACCACATCCTTAAAATAATAAATAAATCATTTATTTATTTATTATTTACAAATAAAGGGATTTGACCCAAGTCAAATTCTTTTTCCCTCCAACAAATACAATAAAATATTCCATAAAATTTGGATCTTGATTTGGTTACTAATATTTTAATTATGCACCAATATCTAGACTAACTCAATATTTTGTTATAAATAGAAGGGTTTTTCCATTCATTCACTACCTTTTTTTGCCTAAATATCACTCCGGATCTATACTTTGGGTCTGACTTTGGTCCACCATCATTGTCATATTTTACTACCATTTTTCTTGTGAGCTCCCTTTGAGTTCCATGTTTTGTCTGGGTTTTATACACCATAAAGAGAGAGGGATTCTAGATCTAAAGTTTTGAGGACTTACAAGAACCCATCCCATTGAGGAGGACTGGTAACATCCTTCTATGTTCTCCTCATAGGTGCTATTAATACAAAATTCTTTAAACATATTATTGTCTTGTCTATTTGATGCATAGAGCAACTCTTGTTTTTATTTACTGCTTAATGTCTTTTAATGCATAGATCTAGATTTTGCAACATTTATCTTGGTCACCCAATTGCAGATCTAAATATATTGGTATCCATATTTGTTGTTAGGGCTATTGGTTATGCACGTCTAAAGTGACCCTTTTTCGTACACTTGCGATTAAGATTCAAACTAAAAAAGAGGAAAGGGTTTATTGGCCCTGGTATTTTCATTTTCTACCAACAACACGAGGAGGACATCACCCATTTATTTATGAGTTGCTCATTTGTATCATAGGTATGGCATGAGGTATCAAAGCTTCTAAATCTGGGATATCCCTAACTGTGTGGTACTCTGACCACCTTCATCAGTAAATGGATTAAATAACAAAATTAGTTTCAATATCTCTCTCTCTATTTATTTATTGGGTGATATGGAGATGAAGAAAAACATGCATTTTTGAAAATCGTGTTCCCTCAGTGTTGAAGATAGCCAGGAAGATCGTCACTTTTTTTAATTAGACTAGACTGAAGAAGGCTAGAACTAAATTCAGGAAGATTCTCTTCAGGAACATCAAAGGCAGCTATCGATGGGGCTCATTTGATGAATCATGTTAGCATAAACATTGTGGATGTGGTGCCATCATTTATATGGAGTCGGGTCATCACTACCATATCTGGTGGAAGGAATGTATTGGTACCAACAACAGAGCTAAGGTGATTGCCCTATAGGGAATATTATCCTTCTCTTTCTAGCTGGGTTTGGATAGTATAGCCATTAACATAGATGATGAGAAAATCATATATTGGGTCAGGAATCACTCTCATTTCTGGCCTCTTATTCTCTCCAACTGGATGGAGCGTATCTGCCATTTGTCTGCTTCTTTCAAGATGATCAAATTAAACCACATTTATAGGGAATAGAATCATATGGTTGACCTATTGTCTAAAAGAGAAATTAAGACAAGGTCGGGTAAGATCTACTATGCAACCTATCTTATGAATTGCCTTCTAAATTCGGGAAGTATTGGCTCTATTTAGGCTATCTCCTATTTTTTTGTATTGATGCAAGATGATTTAGGCATTTTGGGATGCCAAAGAAGTTTCAAAAGAAATAAAGTAGAATGGTACATCTCATTAACTATGGGGATTAGTCATCTGCTTTTTAGATTATTGAAAAAATGCAAGTCATCGATGGAAAGAGATAGGGGAATGTTCAACTCTACTGTATAATCTCAATAGAATGATAATGTAACTATTTAATGTTTGTACTATCTTTTTAATGAATGAAAAGGTGATTTTGACTGATGCAGGAATTTAATAAAATACACAAATACACATAAATGTAGAGATGAAGCATAAATACGACTTCATTTCATTAATATCACATAACGAAAATATTCTTACAGACAAAATGGAAATAAAATAGCTATGGCGATGGTAGCTTATCTATGAGAAGCGAAGTGGCATCTACAGACCTCTAAATTATGTTACAATGAGGCTCGAATGCCTATTTATTATTTAGAAACAATGGAAAACCATAAACATCCAAAAACCTAACCCTAGGAGATGAAAGGCCAAACTATGGGTCCCGTTGGGGTAAATTGTTACATCAATTTCTTGGGGTTGTAACTTTGGCATACGATCTCTGTTTGACGCACATGATACCTCGTTAGAAATATATATCCGAGGAATAAAAATTTCAAAAATGAATTTCAAGTTAGAGCCTCTAATTTTATTAAGGTGATTTTCCAAAAAAAATTGTTTAGGGCCTTAAAACGGCTCCAGAAGTTCACGACCCGAAAAACTGCCAAAAATAGTAAATTGTGCTACAATTAAGAAAACTGAAAAAATGAAAGAAACTATGGTGGGGGTCTAGGTAGAATAGGCGGGTGGCTACCAATATATAACTAGATTATTCCTCCATGGTTAGGAATAAATGGTTCCCATTGCATTGAGTTCCTCCATGAGATGAGGAAACTTCTCCTGAACTTGCTCCTTCGTGAGCCACATGCCCTGGTGAAGGACTTGGCCTACTTTGAGAACTTGAGATAGTTGCATCTTCTATTGGTTTGTGTTCTTGATATGTGTGTCCATGATTTGATTTTTTGTGGCTTGTTTCATGCAGTTTGAGTTGAACTCTGTTGGTGTGATTTGTTCTACCATGTCGGATGTGTCCAGGAGAGGTGGAAAATAGGGTCGAAGGTGGTCCACATTGAACACTGGGTGCAGACCAAGGAATGGTGGAATATTAAACTCAAAGGCATTATCCCCTACATCCTTGGTGATGTTGTATGGCCCATATTAGAGTCACTGAAGCTTACGGTGGGGTCCAACGAGGTAGTCCTTCTGCAAATGTAGCCACACTTTGTCACCCACCTAGAAGTTGTGTGGCATCTAATGATGATCATGTCATTTCTTATACTTAGCAATGGCTTTATCCAATATTTAATGAAGCTATTGGAAAATGTGTTGAATATGCTTAATGAATTTGTTTTCCTTGTCAACTTCAGAGTAGACATGAGCCGAATTGGCTTGAGTAGCTGCAAATGGCATGGCTACATCAATGGGACATAGTGGCTGGAATCCCAAGCCCACCTGAAAGGGGTTATGGTTGGTTAAGTTGTGGAGAGCCTGGTTATAATTGTTTTGTACATAGGGGAGGCTCTTATCCCATGTGTGTGGATGCTTTGAGTTGTACATGTGAAAAATGTGTACAATCATCCTATTGGTGACCTCTGTCTGACCATCAGTTTGGGGATGGAAAGTTGTGGACTTAGTGAGCTTGGTGTCCAATATTGAGTAGAGGCTGGACCAAAATGTACTGAGGAACATGATGTCCTGATATGAGATGATAGACTTTGGGATCCCAAAGTGTACCCACACTCATTCAAAGAAGAGTTTAGCAGTGGATTCTGTTGTGATATTCTTCTTGCATGCTGCCATAATTGCCATCTTCAAGAATCTTTTGATGACCACATAAACACAATTTTTCCCATGCTTATTCGAAGGAAGGCCCGACATGTAATCAAGGGAGATGGATTCCCAAGGTCTACTAGGGGTAGGCAGTGGAGTATAGAGGCCTTCCTTCTTGATGTTTGGTTTTCTAATGGCGTGGTAGTGCATGATTTGATGTACTTCTCGACATCTTGTCGAAGTTTTGGCCAATAGAAATAATTTTGTAGTACTGCCACTATTTTCTTGACCACCTTCTAGATGTCACATTTTTCCATCCAAATGTCCTTGTTTAGTTTTAGTTAATCCATTTTAGTTCAATATGATTGTATTCATTTATTACTAATGTCTCCAATGTAATCTGATTTAACTTTTTTAGAATATTGAGAAGAGAAATCTCCGCTCAATGATTTATCTTCATTTTTTTCATCTAATATACCCAAAATATTTCAGTCTTTTCTCACCACTAGTATGAATAATATATATTTTATAATTATCTAGGGAATCAAATAAAAGATATAACTAATAATAAAAAGGATTTGCACAAACAAACACGCTTAGATTTCTACAATCATTTACTATACAATGTTGAAAATGCTCATCTGACATTCAATTTTCCACCAATGTCAGTTATTCAGATTAAAGGAAACACCATTTCTAGCTTAGGTTGTGAATGCATGCCATCTTTAAGGGGACACAACTCAATCATAGGGATAAATGGATCACAATTCTACCATTTTATGATAATACAAGTGTTCAAGACTGTGCTATAACTCACTAGTATTGTTTCATGAATATCTGGATTGTATCGATTTTCTAGTGTTTCATTTACAAAATCCAACAAACCGAGTGTTTAAATCGAGAAAAATAAGCCTTGTTATTTCTCAAATCCATGCTAGTTTCCAGCACCAAACATTTATCTTAAGAGGTAAGACACATTCAATGCCACATTCAACTGATAACAAGACTTGTTGAGAGGCTTTGCGAAGAAGAATATTGTATACGAGTAAGAATGGTCATCGTATCCTATGTCTAATTCCCTCACCATCATATATGTAATGAGAAGAACTAAGGAAGGTGATATTCATTTTGTCAGTATGATATGTTTTTGCACCACATTTAATACTAAGAAATCATGGCACCAAAATTTCAATTACTTAGGTACACTGATAGGCCTAGTTTACGTTGGAATTTGGTTTGACGGATTTAAAACATTTAAATTATGAATAATGAAAATTTTAATTTGTGAATATTATTCTTCATTGGAAAATTACTCCCAACCACCGCATTAAATGAATCACAACAACCATTTTTTATAAAGTACACAAGCAGATCAAACAAGTCATCTTTTACAATAGAGAGCAGATTGTGTGTAAGAGTTGAAGGTATGTCAAGTTAATTTTTTGCAAGCCCAAGGATGTATAGTTGGTTACTACTAAGCCTAGGTTGTTACTGTAGAATAAATGAAACTACAAAGAAGTAACTTAAGTGACTTACCACCCATACCTTACTTTTAATTTTTTTCTTCTCATGTAAAATACAAGTTGATTGTACACGTCATATGAAGTTTCCATAGTTATTTTAAAGTAATGTAACAACATAATTCATTTGAGTAGTCGAGGTTTTTGTGTAGAAAAGAGAGAAGTTGATAAGGTCTATAGACAAGAGAGAAAAAATGTAGATCACTTACAATTATAGTGTGCTACAACAGAGAAGTTTTACTGGCTATTACAGTGTGATACAACACATAACCAAACAATAGTTATAGTTTGTACAATTTTAATTTTCACAACAATGAATGAGCTGAAGTCTCAGTTTTAGCTTTGTAATGTTCTTTTCATCATATAAATATTAATATAGTCATATTTATAGTTTTATTGTGCATCGTCTGCTTCACTCTGTTTTACAACATGTTGTTACTCTGTTGTTATTGTGTGTGTTGTTACTGCATATAATTTTTTGTGCCTTTCTTCTCTGGCTAAAAAACAAACAGTGGTATCTGAGGAGGTTCAAGAAGTATTTTCCTTTAACATAAAAATATGGAAGCGACATCAAGCACAAGCTTGACCAACCCACAAATACCTCATTTCAATGGAAACAATTATGACTATTGGGCTATCACTATGAAGGTGTTGTTTTCTTCTCAAGATATTTGGGATTTGGTGGAGAATGGTTTCCTAGAACTAGTAGATGCAACGTCTATAATGATTTTTCACAAGAAGAAAGGGATTTTCTTAGAGACAATAGGAATAAGGATTCAAAACCCCTCTTATACATTTTTCAAGAAGTTCATGAGAGCACATTTCAAAGGATTGCAACAACAACAAAGTCCAAGAAAACATGGGATATTCTCTAGATAGCGTATCAAGGCATGAAAAAAGTGTAGGAAACACTTTGTATGAAAGATTTTGAGAATATAGACTCATTTTTCACACAATAAATTGGATTTTATACTCAAATTAGTTCTCATGGTGAGATAATTAAAGATAGGAGGATAGTTGAGAAAATTTTAAGGAGTTTTCCATCAAGATTGGATCTTATTGTTGTGACCATAGAAGAGAAAAAGGATATATCACAATTTTTAGTGCAAGAGCTTCAAGCATCATTGATGTTTCATGAGCATAGGTTGAATAGAGCATCAAATGCGACATCAGAGTATGCCTTCAAGACACAAGTTTCCACTGGTCAAGGTAGAGGCAGAGGAAGATCAAATATAAGAGCAAGAGGAAGATGTCTACATGGAGGTGGAAGAGGCAACAATCAAAATCTAGTTCAAGGCGCAAGAAACAATCAAGCACAAGGTCAGAGGTATAATAAGTTTCAAGTTCAGTTTCATTATTGTAATAAATATGGACACTATGCAAATGAATGTAGGAAAAGGCACCCTTGCAGATTGTCCATTCAGATTTAAGTAGACCAATGAAAACACCATTAATTGGTGGAAACTATTATTTCTTGACATTCATATATGAATATAGAAGGAATACATGGGTATACTTCTTAAAACTGAAAATTGAAGTGTTTGAGCGCTTCCATCAGCAAAAAGAAATTTTTGAGAAGAGAAGTGGAAACTACATCAAAGTTTTGAGGTCTCCAATGAATCTGAAAGGAGCATGGAATACAAAAAAATTTAGAAAAAGATATACACCTCACCAAAATGGTGTTGCACTAAGGAAAAATAGAATCATTATGGAGATAGAAAGAATTATGTTTAAGGAAAACCATTTTCCAAATGACCAATTGGGTTAAGTTCTCGCTTGCGCAACATACATTATAAATAGGCATCCAACCAAAAGTGTGAAGAATATGATTCTTGAAGAAGCATGGAGTAGAAGGAAGCATAGTGTCACTCATATGAAAGTGTTTGGAATTGTGGTTTATGCACATGTCCCAGATGAATTAAGGAATAAGTTGCACAAAAAGGGGGAGAAATGCATATTTGTTGTAAATAGTGATGAATCCAAGAGTTACAAGCTCTACAATCCATTAACAAAGAAGTTAATAATAAAAAAAGATGTGAAATTCATATAAGATAAAGCATGGTATTGAAGTTCAGAGAATACCATCAATCTAACGCAAATCATACCACAAGAAGACAAAGAGAAATTGACAGAAACAAGTAATTCCTCATTTTTGACTCCTCTTACACCTATTCAAGCACAACAAAGCAGTCATGAAGTTGCACCTTTAGCAAGCAATTGGAAAATTTCATGTAGTCAAGTGAATACTACTTCACTTGCACCACCAAAGACTCACATCATCATCTTCTCCAAGCATAGCATCAAGTGAGATGTCAATTCCATCTTCTGAAAGCATGAGAAGAAAATTTTTTAGAAATTTAAGTGAAATCTATGAGCAAAGTGAAGCTGAGAGTAGTGAAGGTATGAATTCTTTATATGCACTATTTTGTCTTGCAGATGGTCCAATTCATTTTGAATATGTTGTTACAAAAGAAAAATGGATTACATCAATGAATGAAGAAATGGAAGTTGTAATATTCCCTTTCTTGATCTAGTCAAAATGGATGGAATGTCCATGGTATATACCGTGGTATGTTCCCATGGTATCAATCCAGAGTATCTTCCTTGGGTTTTTGAGGGGGAATAATAAAATAAGGTCTCTAGATTGTCCATAAAGCCTATAAAATGGGATATAGGCTAGACATTTGATCATCTGTACTTTATCTATATTTTGTGTCTTCTTGAGAACTTGGCACGACTAGTGCTAGATTGATCCCAGGGACGAAAACCCTATGGATGTTGTTAACAATGGAAAATCATACAAGCAGAAGACGACATTATTTAATGTCATGTAGAAGGATTTATAGGGCTGGAAGACATTATAGAATATGGAAAGTATTTAAAAATCTCTAGTGTATGAGGAAAAATAAAATTTGAGCAAGTCATAAATGATTTTGCATGCATTATCCTTCGGGAAGAGCACCTTTGCACACCTTATGACCCAAAATGCGCGCAATCCTGGAAGTGGCGAAGGTCACTTTCCGGGACCTAAAAAAAGCACACTCCAAGACAATGATTCATCACTTGAAGCCACCTAAGGACAACCACCAAAGCCTCCTTAAACATCAGGTGAGCACACAATGCAATATTTGTAACACACAAAGGAATCATCTCCCTCTCTTGGGTCACCATCCACAATGTACCAAAAGAGGGAAGGTGGATTTGAATTATCCTATATAAGGCCACCATGAGATGAATAATTTGTGAACACATTGTTATGTTGGCCAGAATTTCCCAAGCAATACCAACAGTGTGTGATAAGGAGTTAAAGTTAGAGGGGACTCAATTGTTGGCCATCCAACAAGTTCAATCCACCACAGTAGAGAGAGGGAGACTTTGCACCGAGGCAAGCATGGGAGTAAAAACATCCTTACATTGGGACTTAGAAACCATGTTCTAGGGGCCGTTTGGCAAGAGGGTTAAAATTTCATCCTCATTTCCCACCAACACTCAATAAGAGGGGCTAAAGAGCCAGCATTCGGATCATTGCAGTTGTTTGACTCCATTCAGAGATTTTGTTTATTTGTTTTAGTTTTAGTTTATATATGAATGATATTTCTCTATCTAGTATGTTTATGATTCTAAGCTTGTTCCACTAAGTTTCTTGACTCCACTTCTTTTTCTGCCTGTTACCAGTAACTTAAGTGGGTAAACCACATCCCTTAAGTTGGTGTGATTTCGTACATAGGTGCACCAAACACACTAAAACAGGATTGGTGACTCCAATAACATTTATTACCAAGTTTATGTGGTTGTGCCTCCTTTTTGTAGAGACCTCTATCTGTGCTATGGAGTGGAGCTGAATTTCCCCTTTTTTCTCTTGCAGTCCCTAGTTCATCCCAAGTGACAGAATGAAGGAGAAATGCTCCATAAATTACTTTTGCAGTAATTTGTGCACTTTTCCCTCCTACAGGTGTGCCCAGGGCACCCATTCAGAGCTAACCTGCATGCAGACATCACACCTATTTCAGCCTTTTGCACGCAAAATATAGAAAGAGAAATTTCTCCTTCATTTCTATCTTTTCTTGCTTGTAAAGTTCTTGGAAGCCCTTAATACACTTGCCAACACTGGCTGTGGTACCCCGTAGCTTGCTAAAGCTCAATTTTAGCTTCTTTTTGTAGGCTTAGTGACAAATTTATTTCATGTTGATTTTTGCAAAGTTCACACATAAGTTAAGTAGGGGGGAAAAATAACTTGCATTCTGAATTTTTTTTATGTTTTGCAAATTTAGGTAGCAAAACACCTAGATAAGTAGCTAAAGTAAGTGGCCCAAGTCCACACATGCTTAGTTAGTTTCTTTTTTCTAGTGTAAAAGTTATTAGTTTAGTTCAATTTTTGCACTAGGTTTTCAAGACTAGGATTGAATTGTCGATAGAAGAGCAAGTAATCTCTGCCACCTTTGCACCCTCCAGTGATCCTAGGTAAGCATATCAAAACTCTCTATTCACAATTCGCCAGCTCCCTTTAGTTAATTGTAGAAATTTCTTGTTTTCCCACCCCGGTTTTCAGTTTCACCTTATTTCTCCTTTTAGTTAAATGCTGTTTCCCATATCCTTACATTCAACAACAGGAAAACCATTTTTTGCTGAAAACACAAATTCTGGAAAATTTACAGAATGCTGGAAAATGCAGAAATAAAAATCAACAAGCTCAAAACAACCATTCAACACATTTAAACACTGAGATTTTTGGTCAACATGACCCTGGAAAAACCCCCTAAAACTCTTGGGGAAAACCAGTTCGAAAGCTTCTCTTTTATTTTCTGAATATTGCTTTTTACAGTTAAACAGGAAAAACTCAAAAAAAATTCCAGCAACCAATTTACAGACTTATCTCAATTTCCGTGCTTGCACACTACCTCGGAAATTGTGCCAAATCAGCAACAATAGAAAACAAAAAATTTATAGCACCTTAGGACATCATTAAATGCTATACGGCCACCTCGAGAAGTGTGTCGAAATAGTTGTACTTTGTTGTACGGACTGTACAGATTTCGTACAACACCCTCTCTTGAAATCCATGCCAAAAAATAGAGTTGTAGCTGCTGTCCTTTTCCTCGGTTTTTGTGCTGAAAATGACAGCCACACTCTTCCTCAAAAAACGTGCTTAATTTTTGTGCCTTGGAGTGCGTGCTTGCTGATGTACCCTCTTCCTCGATTTTTGTGCCTCCTCACTTGGAAACACTGCCTCTCCTTTGCTGTATGGATTTTCTGCCTCAGTATTTGTGCTAATAAATGCTGCTATACCTTTGCTGAAATCTCTTCATTGTTGCCCTCCTTCTTCTCACTGCTCAGAAAAATCTCTAGCTCTCTTTCTTTCCTTCTCCCAATCTGCTCATGAAAGAATGAATGACCTTTCCCTCCTTTTCCTCCTTTAACCTAACCCTAAGTGACTTTTGGGGAATCCCTAAATCCAATGGCTGAAATAGATTTAGATCTAGGGCTGAGATTAAATTCTCATTTAAATCTCACTTTCTATTTTTTAATTCACCCCACTTTAATAAATACCCACTTAGTCATTTATTTCCAAAGTCACTTTTCCTTTCTAATTTTACATTGACTTTATTAAAGTCACTTTAAAATTAGACTTTAGTAACTTTATCACTTAAAGTCACTTTTAAATTAGATTTGACTTTATAACTTTATAAAGTCACTTTAGGAGAAAATTAAATTCTTTTGGACACTTTTCCCTAGGCCAAAGATCAAAGCCTTAGGGAACCACCTGTCCTCTGGTAACCAAATTTCAACACTCCCTCTTACCGAGGAAGGTGTTCCTCACCACATCCATCTTGTCTCTGAAGTAGACATGCTTGCCCCGTGGTAAGGCTTTGGTAAGAATATCTGCAACCTGCTCATCAGTGGAAATATACTCAAGCTTCACAGCTCCCTTCTGAACATAGTCTCTGATAAAATGATATTTGATCCCTATATGCTTTGACCTGTCATGAAATACCGGATTCTCCATGAATTTAATGCAGCTATGATTATCAAAGTAAATCACTGAAGGTCTCAACAGTTGACCAAATAAGCCAAACAACATCTTGCGAAGCCAGATGGCCTCACAACTAGCTAGAATAGCTGCCATATACTCTGCTTCTGCTAAACTCAATGCTACTGACTGCTGCTTACAACTGAACCATGACACAACTGCTGAACCCAACCCAAAATAACACCCTGAAGTGCTCTTCCTATCAGAAGCACAACCTGCCCAATCAGAATCAGTGTAACCTGCCAATCTCACTCCATCCCCCTGCCTGTAGTCCAGACCGTAATCCACTGTCCCCTGCAAGTACCCCAAAATGTGTTTTTCAACCACCCAGTGAACCTTCCTAGGCTCACACATAAACTGACTCATCATGTTGACTGCAAAACAAATATTTGGTCTAGTATTGACCAAATACATCAAGGAACCAATCAGCTGTATGTACAATGTGGGATCCACCAACTCGGAATCCGAAGCATGAAGCTTCTTCCAGTTGGTGATCATCGGTGTCGACATGGGTCTACAATCCTCCATGTGGAATCTGCCAAGGATGTCCACAATATACTTCCCTTGCCCCAGGAAGAAATGCCCCTCCTCCTGCCACACCTCCAAACCCAAAAAGTAATGCATCAAGCTGATGTCATTCATCTCAAACTCTACCACAAGATCTCTCTTGCAGCACTCTATGAGTCTCTCTGTACCTGTAATGACCAAGTCATCCACATACAACACCAAAATGAGAGGCTCCTCACCTATCACAATATAGTAAAGGTTCGGATCTGCCTCACTCTTTGTGAAACCCATCTCCTGCAAGTATGTATCTATCCTAGAGTACCAAGATTTGGGAGCTTGCTTCAGGCCATAAAGGGTCTTCTTAAGTTTGAACACATGGGACTCCTTTCCATGCACCTCAAAGCCCTATGGCTACTCAATGTACACCTCCTCTTGTACGAAGCCATTGAGAAATGCGGTCTTCAAATCCATCTGGTGGATCTTCCAACCCATCTCTACTGCTAACGATATAATGGAGTGGATCGAAGTATATCGAGCCACGGGAGCGAAGGTCTCCTCATAATCAACTCCCTCTACCTTGGAGAACCCTCTAGCCACAAACCTCGCTTTGAATTTCTCAATGCTACCATCTGCAGCATGCTTTACCTTGTAAAGCCATCTGGAAGTAACCACGGATTTGCCCTCAGGCCTCGGCACCACCTCCCAAACATCATTCTTCATGATAGAAGAATAGTCCTCCTGCATGGCCTCTCTCCAGACCTACTAGCTGGCTACCTCCTCATAGCTAGAAGGCTCAGAGTCAAGGATGTTGGTAGCCATTGTCATATAGCTACAAAACCTCTTAGGTGGTCTACTTTCTCTGACTGGCCTCTTAGGCCCAGAAACAGATGTGGCCTCTTTGAAGGTGTCCTGAAGCCACTTGGGCTTCCTCTTCCCTGAGCACACTTCTCCCACTGGAGAATGAAACTCCTCCTTATCATCATCATTAGGAGCCTGAACTCCTGACTGTTTGTCTGTTGTCCTCCTGCCTGCACCTAAACCTATAGATGCTGAAGTACCATGTGAACTGTCCATCAGTGGACTCCCTAGTGAACTTCTCTGCATGCTGCCCGAAGCACCACCCCTCTGACTCTGCGAGCCACTGCTCACTGACGGACCAGAAATCATCATAGATATACCTCTGGATCCTCTTGATCCCTGCCCACTGGATCCCTGTGACTGACTCAACTGCTGCTGAGGGTCCGGCTGATCTAGATACTCTAACTCCCGTGACCTCCTAAAGGCCCTGTCCTCCTCGAACTTCACATCCTGCTTGACAAAAACTTTCCTCTGTGCAAGAATGTAAATCCAAAATTCCTTTGAGGTCTCACTGTAGCCCACAAAGATACCCTTCTCTGTGGTGGGCTCTAGTTTGGTCCTCTTTTCCTTGGGTATGTAGGAGTGTGTAATACACCCAAAGATACGAAGATGACCAATATCAGGCTTCTTCCCAGAAAAATTGTCCTATGGAGTCATGTGCCCCAAGGCATGATGCAGACTCCTGTTCTGCAAATAAACAACAGTGTTGCAGGCCTCTGCCCACAAAAACAATGGAAACCCCTGATCATGTAACATGGCTTTGTTAGCCCCTCCGATGGATCGATTCTTCCTCTCCATAACCCCGTTATACTGGGGGTTGTAAGGAATAGTGAACTCCCTCCTAATGCCTGCCTCTGCACAATAGTCAACAAACTCTCCAAGGGTGTACTCTCCCCCATTGTCCGACCTTAGGGACTTGATCTTCCGACCTGTCTGTGTCTCCACAAGAGCTCTAAACTCCTGAAACCACTTGAAGACCTCACTCTTGGTCTTCAAGAAATAAATCCAGGTCCTCCTGGAGTGATCATCAATGAATAAAACATAGTACTCATATCCACTCAAGGAAACATGAGACATCCAACCGCTCACATCGGAATGAATCAAATCAAGTATCCCAGTCGCTCTACTGTCACTACTGGGAAAAGGGGATTTGGAAAACTTGCCCATTTCACATCCTCTGCAAGTATCAAAGTGATCAGTACTAAAATCTGGCACAACTGCAGTGATCTCCCGCAAAGTCCTCAAGGCTCCATGATACATATGCCCCATCCTGCGGTGCCAAATCTCACACAGCTCGAAACTTCTAGCTCTGTTGTCGGTTCTACTGCTCAATGCCAAAAGGGGCTAAAATGCAAACTTGTACACCTTTGCATGGCGTACACCTATCACTCTAGCTGAATCAGCTGGAGCGCCCCCTGAACAGTATCTCATATCCTCTATCCTCCAAAGCTGAGACAGATATGAGGTTCTTCCTCATCCCTGGCACATAAAGAACATCTGACACCTTCAAGGGAGGTTTGGGTTCCCTATGAAATGTTAGTGTTCCCACACCGACTGCTCTAACAACTCTGTCATCACTGAGTACTACCTCTATATCAGTTCCACTCTCTGAAAGCTCTGAGAAGTACTCATGAACTCCTGTCATATGACGTGAAGCCCCACTGTCCACATACCAGATACCCGAAGATGCTTCGCTAGTCGAGGGAAATGCATGCTCCCTCTGAAACTCTGTGGTAGGTGATCCTACACTAGAGGACTCACACACAATGAACCTAAACTACTGGTCAAAGTGATCTGCAAAGTCCTCAACCTCTGCTGATGCTACCATGCTCTGGTTCTTCCCCTTCTTCTTCTTCTTCTTCTTCTTCGGACACACAACTGCATAGTGTCCCATCTTCTGAAAGTTCCAACACTTCACCTTGGAATAGTCCTTTTGTGTGTTACCCTGTTTACCTTTACCTTTACCTTTTCCCCCACCATTGCTTGTGGAAGCCTGCCTCTTCCCTTTGCCTTTCTTGCCTCTTGCCAACAGTGCTACATCCTCATCCTGCTCAACTGGCTTGGTTGCCCCAAGCTGACCTTTCCTGATCTCTATCTGAATGAAGTCATCCCAAAACCTCTCCCATGTAGGAAGGGTCTCACGTGCACAAACCCCATCAGCAAAGTTCATCCATGAACTGGGGAGGCCATTCACTGCAATCCACACCAACTCAGTGGGTGGAATGACCTCTCCAACTGCTACCAACTCATCTCTCACATTAGTAATATTTGTGAGATATCTAGCTGCACTATCAGTCTTACCCATCTTAATGGTTTTCAGCTTCTCCTTCAGGACCATTTTCCGGTTCTCATTAGTACTCTGGTAGAGATTGGTCAATGCTGTCCACATCTCATGAGCATTTCTCTTTCCTCTCACATGAGGAATGCAATGGTCTTTGATTCCGTCTAGAATCAGTCTCTTACCCTTGTTGTTCTTTTTATTATATTCAGCCAATTGAATAGCATCAGTAGGCACAACAATAGGGTTTTGTGTGGTATGCACCATGATGTCCCAAACTTCTGCCTCCTCAAAGATACTCTGCATTCTCTCCCTCCAAGCGCTGTAATTGGTATTCCCATCCAACCTATCCCCCACCCTCAATCAAAATGACATCCTACTGTCCAAAAAAACTGAAAAATAGCATTGCTGTAGTAAAGATAAAGATTCTGTGTGTGAAAAATCAGCTTGCTAGAATTTTCTGAGTGAAAAATCAGCAGGTTGTATTTTCTCCTTGCTGTCACAAACTGCACTTTCAGCACCCAAGCTTTGATACCATGTAGAAATTTCTTGTTTTCCCACCTCGGTTTTCAGTTTCACCTTATTTCTCCTTTTAGTTAAATTACCTTTCCCATATCCTTACATTCAACAACAAGAAAATAATTTTTTGCTGAAAACACAAATTCTGGAAAGTTTACAAAATGCTGGAAAATGTAGAAATAAAATTCAGCAAGCTCAAAATAGCCATTCAATACATTTAAACACTAAGATTTTTGGTCAACATGACCCTAGAAAAACTCCCTACAATTCTTGGGGAAAACCAGTTCGAAAGCTTCTCTTTTATTTTCTTAATATTGCTTTTTATAGTGAAATAGGAAAAACTCAGAAAAAATTCCAGCAACCAATTTACAGACTTATCTTGATTTTCGTGCTTGCACACCACCTCGGAAATTGTGCCAAATCAGCAACAACAGAAAACAGAAAATTTACAGCACCTTAGGACAGCATTAAATGATGTACGGCCACCTCGGGAAGTGTGCCGGAACAACTATACTTTGTTGTACGGACTGTACGGATTTCGTACAGCACCCTCTCTCGAAATCCATGCCAAAAAATAGAGCTATAGCTACTGTCCTTTTCTTTGGTTTTTGTGCCGAAAATGACAACTACCTCTTCCTCGAAAAACATGCCTAATTTTTGTGCCTTGGAGTGCGTGCTTATTTATGTACCCTCTTCCTTGATTTTTGTGCCTCCTCACTTGGAAAGACTACCTCTCCTTTGCTGTATAGATTTTATGCCTCGGTATGTGTGCCAAGAAATGTTGTTGTACCTTTGCTGAAATCTCTTCACTGCTGCCCTCCTTCTTCTCACTGCTCAGAAAAATCTCCAACTCTCTTTCTCTCCTTATCCCAATCTGCTCTTGAAAAAATGAATGACCTTTTCCTCCTTTTCCTCCTTTAACCTAACCCTAAGTGACTTTTGGGGAATACCTACATCCAATGGCTAAAATAGATTTAGATCTAGGGCTGAAATTAAATGCTCAGTTAAATCTCACTTTCTATTTTTTAATTCACCCCACTTTAATAAAGACCCTCTTAGTCATTTATTTCCAAAGTCACTTTTCCTTATCACTTAAAGTCACTTTTAAATTAGATTTGACTTTATAACTTTATAAAGTCACTTTAAGAGAAAAATTAAATTCTTTTGGACACTTTTCCCTAGGCCAAAAATCAAAGCCTTAGGGAACCACCTGTCCTCTGGTAACCAAATTTCAACATTAATCACATAGATTAAGTAGGAAAAATAGAAATTACCCCATATCTGCACATTTTTTTCTTTTGAGAAAGGAACAATACAATGTAGTTTAAATAGGGGATTTTGAAAAGGATAGTCGCATATCCACACATTCAAACTATGTGCTTGTCCACATTTTGCTCACACACATTCACTCACTCAGAAAAGCAAAGACACCTAAAACTAACTTAACCAAAATCACTAAATTCTCCCCACAGCAGCCACAAAAGAATTTATAGTTTAAGTTAGTATCAAGGGGGTAGGCATCCAATAAGCTGCCTTAATTATTATTTATCTTGAAACATAGAAGTTGATTATTTAGGGAGCTTAAAATCCACATATCAGCCCATGGAAAATAATAACTGAGTGTGGCAAAGACCTATTTCAAAGGGGGTTAGGCTTAGGTGCAGTGCATGCGATATCAGTTGGGGCTACCTGAACCGGTTGATACTCGGTACTGTTAGTTGACTTACCAAGAAGCCCAAGACTCGAACGCTCATGTGGGACGGCGGTACTTAGTGGCCAAATCTAGGGTAGCCTTTCCCTATAGGTGATGGTGCAGGCAAGCGGCAGACCTTCTACCCTTACCTTGGTGGATTTTCTTCGGCTAAATGTGGGCGTCGCCAGTTCTTATAGGACATTAAGCTAGCACTCACAAGATACCTTCTCAAGGCACAATTACATTTGAGAGTGTGAGGATGAATAGGTCTTCTAGGATTTTTAGTATCATATGCAAGAAAACAAAAACCACTTTTCTGATTGCTTGATCACATAGAATTAATTTAAAGGGAAAATTTATTTTTATTTTCTCTTTGTTTTATCTATGTGATTATAATTTTTCTTTGATCATAGACTCTATCCTCTCAAATTTTTCCAAAACCAAAACTCATCGACAGCAGAATGGACCCAACGGGACCTCGTCAATTTAGGCATCTTTTGGACCTCCCCCCATTACCGGGAGGGGTTCCAGGTCTTTCGTTGTTTAAGCATCAAAGACAGAATGCTGCCACCATTATTGGTTCGTCCTTTATTGGGGCATCCTTAGTTGGAAACCCTAGTCGGTATCCCAACACCACACCACACACCGCTCCTCTCACAATCCCTAGGAGGCAGGGGAGTGCAACCCATTTGGGAAGCCAACTGAATACAAAACAAGGTAAGTCGTAGACCAACCCTCTTCATAACCAAAACTTTTTGTTTTCACACATTGCAATGGTGGCAACCTCCCTGTCACCTTTCTTAGCTCTGTTTAATCTACCCGATTTAACCAAGTTGATGAATGACCCCATCGCACACAACCCTACATGGCCTCCCATACCCACGAAGCTCCCTTTGATATTCCGAAGTTAGAAGGATAGCAAGTGGAAGACCCAGGTAATCATGTCATGACCTTCCACCTATGGTGCTCATCAAATAATATCATTGACGACACTATTCGATTGAGGCTATTTCAACACACTCTGATAGGAGTAACTGCGAAATGGTACGTGGAGCAACCCTCTGCTTCACATGGAACCTTTGGCGCCCTTGCCATTGCGTTCCTAACATATTTTTAGTTACCCATTCACCATGATTCCGAAATGGAATTACTGACACATTTTAGACAAACCCCCGCCATCCATATCTCGGACCATCTCCAAAAATGGAGGCGGCGTCGCAGTTTATGTAAAGAAAAACTCGATGACTGAGTTCTTTTAGATTTATTCCTAAAAACTCTCACGACAGAGATTTCAAAGGATGTGGCACAACAAATGCCCACATCCAAAGAGGACACCATTAGCAAAGCCCAGTAGCTTGAGTTGATTTATATGCAGTTAGGATACATTCACAATATCCTATCCAACGCCCCGCGCCTGTAAACTTGTCAAGAATTTCCAGGCGCTTTGAACTCTGCACACAGACTAATTGGGTCATTGACCCAAGGTTACCTAGGTAGCAGTAGTCAAAACCTAGGTTACACATACAGTTCTACCCATATCTTACCTCAACCTAGTTTTCAAATTCATCATACACCTCAGCAAAATTTGACCAATAGGGCGCTAGTGTATCACCAAGGAGGACCCTATCCTCCGACTCAGGGGACCCAGTACGCAGAGAGAAAAACTGATGGAAGAGCTTCCCTCCAACAACTAGGTGCAAACCAAGGGCCACATTATGCTCAGTCCCCAATAGAAGACCCACCTACGTAGACCAATGCACCGGTGAAATTTGTGCAGTCATCCGAAAACCAACCTCACCAATATAACCAAGAGAACTACCCTCCTAACGTGGCAAAGAAAGAATCAAAAAACAAGCCAAAAGGGAATCTTGGACAGGGGGGCAACAACCAACAACACCCGTTGCAAACCCAAGCTAGAGGCAACTCTAACCGAAATCAGATCCAGGAGCCAAGTAATGCCCAATGGTAGAGAAAAAGGCCATCTGTCTGAACAAACCATTATTGTTCGATATGTGGTGAGTACGCCCATTATACTCACCATTGTCCCGGTCTCCCTGAGCTGAAGAAGCTAAAAAGTAACCAAGGACAAGGAGGGTCTTCCCAGCAACCAGCTATTCTGCAGGAACCTTTCCCCCATCAAGGGCTGGTAAGCACTTAGCAACAAAATCCAGACGACTCCGGGAAATGTAGCCATGAAATCTATATTACTAGCAAAGAGATTTTTTTCCAAATACGGAATCACAATTACAACACCCCACTAAACACCAATACATCAGGGGCAAGTACCAGTGCATTGATTTCACCTTTGACCATTTCAAATATGCTTATCGAACCATAGGCGAGCAGGAAACTACTCCAAAGCGGCCCATAATTATAGTATCATGGATGATTTAGCACAATCTTTCACTTTTATGTCAGCTTTGGGAGTACTGTAGTCATGCCCAAAACAAGGGAAATCCCTACTTTCCACGTTAGGTGCTATCGACCCTGCTGATACACGCCTTATGGATTTTGACTTAGATAAAGCCACCCCTAGGCTTCCTCCCATGGTCACCTTCCAGATACCAGTGTCGATCTAGAATATCACAGTTCAATGATGTGTCATAGACGAGGGTGCATCCATGTGCATCATGTCAAAAAATGTTTGGCAAAATTTAGGGTCACCCGAACTAAAACCCTCAGTCATCATGCTTAGAGCATACGATGGTCGTCCTTCAACCCCCGTCGGCCTCTACAAAAACGTCCCGGTCTATTTAGCCAGAAAGATGGTGCACATAGACATTGAAGTCTTGGATGCTCACTTGGATTATAATATACTAGTTGGGCAGAGTTATATGTATTCCATGTCAACGATAGCCTCCTCCGTCTTCCACATTATGATGTTCCCCCATGAGGACCGCATCATTACGGTAGACCAATTAACGCATAGCGAGAAGAAACCCCTAACAAACACTGATGTAATTCTACCCTATGTCGATACATCTATGGATGTGCTTTCACGGTACCAAGGATAAGGCCCCGTCTAGTTTAAATCATCATCCGTTATAGGGTCATTCCTAGGAGATCCTCCCATTATCCCTGAGTCGTCCCCCGACATCATAGGGGCTCTAATGTGCATGATGTACACATCAAGTGCGGAAGCTAGTTAGGACATAGACACAAGCAGTAATGGTACCGAGTCATCAACCACAGCAACCTCTCTAGCCTACACTGCTTCCCAAACCCCTTTCCTCTACCACCCAGCAGGTTTCACCTCCCAGTAGGTTTTGGCAACACTAGTGTTACCAAACTTATCATTGGAAATACCAGTTTGATACCTCATTCCCCCTATGGAAACAGAATCCACCCACATCACTGTCACAAGGTTGAAGCCCCTCAGTCTCGAGGAGACCCCACCCATACAAGAAACGGTCAAAACCACCCCTGCAAATGAAATTTCCATTACAAAACCAGTAATCAAGGCTAAGAAAACTGAGAAGAGAGGAAAGAAGCTGGTGACTCCCATCATACAATGGTAATCACCAGTTTGCACCATATGCGACATAATAGGTCACCCTACCCATATCTTCCCAGAGCTGGATGAATTAAAACCACTGCTTGGCTCTAAGACAGACATCACAACGCCGCGATCCCATAAAAAGGAACCTACCACCAAAGGTAAAGGCAAAGCATTGTGTACCAATCATGCATGCGCTCTTTGCAGCAACTACAGACACTATACCCATCATTTCCCAGAGCTCCTGCGATATAGGGATGCCTTACATGCCATTGAGTGATCCTATCAAAAGGATATCTCTACCCAGCCATCCAGAAATGAACCTCATACCATCCTATACCTACAGGAAGAACAAAGGGCACTAGAACGACCCATAGTCATGCCCTGTCATGTTATTTGTTGCACTCCGTGCGATGAACGTGGTCACTTCCTTGAAGAATGCGTAGCCTTGGAACCCATCCATAGATGGTATCGTATAGAATGAGTTTACTATGTTGGATTGAGGGAAATGCAATTCACATGTCCTTTGTGCACCAATAATCACCTTTTGGAGAATTGTCACTATATCCCCCGATTCTGTCTAGCCCTCACTAGTTTATGCTCAGCCATAGTCCACCTCTTCCAAGAAGATGACATGGATGTGAAATCCATGGATAGCTCCACAACCCAAGAATCTGTGACGAGCAGATCCATCCTATTCTTATAAGTTAAAAGGCGTCCAATCAGGGAGCCTCTAGTTACCCCCAACTGCTCTCTACATAGAAGACCAACATGCACGTTATGCAAGACGCACAATCATGCGGTCACCACTTTCCCTGATTTAGCAGTGTTACGATGCTGGTTCCCCACCAGGCCACAAAATAAGCATGAAGGGACCCCCATATCTAGGCTATTTTGACTAATATGTCAAGGAAATAGTTATGAGTGACACTGCACTTATGTCTCGCAACTTCATCCTACCATCTATATGATTCATACCATAGAGAAGAGATAGAACGACCTCCGTAAGTGGTATAAAAGATACACCACCTTTGGGTCAATGACCCCACCCCTACATGGGCGTGACGGGCGAACTAGGACAACACACCAACCCAGCATGATACAGGCCAAGCCTAGCATAACATGCGTACTATGCGACCTGAATGACCACTGGGTCAATAAGTGTAGAGAACTGAAGCCCTTTGCAAACAGTTTTTGCATAGTCTCTTCTCTCCCTCAAAAATTTCTTTCTAACCAAGAGAATATCATGCATACCTATTGCCATATTTTTTCACACTTTCACCATATGATTAAATGTGTGCACCTCCCCAAGCTAAGAGTGGCAAGAGTGGCGTTGAGTCTACACTCCCCCAAAGAGTTAGGCACACCTAAGCCAACAACATGGAAATGGAAGTAGAAGACAACGTCCTCTATGATAGATCCTTTCCAAGCATCCACATCAGGGACAACGAGTAGTGTCGATTCCCACACAATCTACTCCATTGGCACAGTGATACCATGCACTATCTGCACTAGCCAAAATCACACATGAGATGTATGCCTGCTAATGGAAACATTCAGGCACCTTTGCAGTAGGCACAATTTCCACCCATAGGAAATTGACCATCCTAGCGAGGAACCCAACCTTGAGCTCACGCAAAACCCCATCATAGAGGTTCTTTCCCCACCGAATGTCGATGACATGATTCACCATATATGATTCGTATCATCACATACTGGAAATAGGATTGCAATTGCCCCCACATCCCAAGATTTCCACCTTATTCCTCTTACAAAATATCAACATACTTTGTGCTTTTGCATTGATTTCTGCAAGATCCCAAATTTTTATGCTGCCATTGAACTCCTTGATGATACCCAGCCTCTGGACAATGCCTAGTACAACTAGAGCTTGTTGACAAAAGCTGACGAGAGTTGCTGCAACACAACAGTTGATTTCATAGCCAACAATATCCTAAATTGGAATGCATCTCGAATAAACCATCACACATAAAAAACCAAAAATATAGATATCCATCAACAGAACATCATCCATAAACCAAAACAGGTGACACAACATGTAGAGCCACAAAAAATATCTCTCATATATATATATATATATATATATATATATATATATATATATATATATATATATATATATATATATATCAAGATGTATATGTCTAAGTACAAAAAATAGCATTGCTAACCCATTTACCAGCCCAAATATACGCAAAAAGGTCATCAAAAATAGGGGAAGCATCCTCATAATGGGTGCTTTTCCCATGTACAAGTATACTCTAGGGTGGTGCCCCCTAAAGAGGAGCACCTGGACGCACAACCGCTCCCATTGCCACCACTAGAGTTGTCATCACAACTGAGACTACCAACCTATGTAAAATAGGTCGATAGTCCCTCTCTCAGGCCATCACAGTCTCCAACCAGACCTCCTTGAGATCATCCATAAAACCCTGAGTAGGCATCCCCTGGGTCAAGCTATCCACTCGACCCCAGGCATCCTCTAGAATTGACACCTGAGCAGTCAGTTCTGCAATACGAGCCTCCATCGTATTTGCACATGCCACTGCTGCGTAGGCACGAGCTTGCTCGGCCGCAACCTCGACAACGACTGATCTGATACGCTCTCTAGAAGGTCCAACACCACCACCGATTCCACCACCAAGTCCTCCAGTCACATCGCCCCCTACACACCCCTAGGTCTCTGTAGAGGACTATGGCTAGCCAATCGAGCCACGGGGTGACCTACCTTGCCAACATCTGCAAACAGTAACTAACACTATGTCAGTGTCACCAGAAACAAAACATAAGCACATATATACCCAAGTAATTGCAGAAAACATACAAAACGAACCTGTTGGCCTGAAATCATAACCAGGAGTGAGACCCATATCTGGATCCCTCTAGAAGTCCATTCCCACATATGGGAATGGCAAGAACATCTTTGGGTTCACCTCAAACCAAGCCTCTTTCGTGGCTTTCCAGTAACACTCCACCATGCCCCCACCACCTCGTGGCATCACCGGAGCCCACCTCCTCATACAAGGCTCCCGTGGCCCCCTTAGGAGGCACCGCTACCATTGGTCTCAGCAGCACTACCCCTCATACAACTTCGATCCACTATGGACCTTTTTGAGTTGCGTCACCATCCCGTCATAGTAGAATAGGGAAAAATCATAGAAGTTCCTAGACCTCAACCTGCACAATACTGCAACATGTAGGCCTGATGACCGATGCAGAGCTGACGACCCTGCAAGTTGCTCAATCACTTCCAGAGCACATCACTCTGCCAAATCTGTCACTGATGCAATGTTGATACACCCCTCTATAAGAGACGCCCCACCATAGTGACGTCTCCGAAACCTCTCCAAATCCACTCTCCTCAAAGGGAGTGGATACCTCAGCACCTCACCATGAGGCAGTAACGCGGTCACAAAGTATACATCCGTCTCAGGGAAAATGACCAAGTTCATCTGATGCAACACGAACATGTTGCACCTCTTATGCCAATGCCAGATCAAGTAACGAAGCAATCGGTCCTACGACTGAAGAAGCCCGTTCTTCACAAACTTTAGAAGCCCCCATTATGCCAGCTGATGGTGCACCCAAACATCAACAACCAATGTAGTCTAGAGCTCGGGCCAATCTCGCTCCCTTCATAAAAACCTGTCATCCAAACAGGTACGCATTAGTGACAAAAAACAGGAAAAATATCAAAAATAGGCAGAACCCAAAAATTTTCTTGCCTCGTCCTTTTGCACGCCTATATTTTCCACAAACACACTTAAGGCGCTCTAAATAAGGGGAACAGAGTGCTTTAAGCACACTGATTCATGGAAAATTTTCACAGAGGGTGCGCTTTTTCCCTGATCGCCCACACAGTCTAGGGAAAAAAACACTCAGAATCTGTACAAACCAAGTTTGTACAGACCTCGACACCATCAAACTGAAAAAAATGAAGTGCAAGATGTCATGGAGGTTACTTGGGCATGATATCACTAATCCCTGGTGTTGACCGCAATGGCAAGAACTGCTAAGCAGAAGCCTCTGACCTCTCAAAAACTTAGCAAGTATAAATGAATTGAATTAGAGCCATATTCACCGATATATCACCCTTTTCAAAAACTTTGGAGGACCATAATGAGAGATCAAAAGGTCCATTCTCTGAAACGTAAGTTGCAACATGATCAACACTCCATAACAAACAGAGGCGATGCCACACATTCGCACCCCTGAAAAAAATTCAGTGTCAGAAGGTATGTCCTCTCTCATCCTCTTTTTTAAAGCTCATGAATTTCAATAATATTTGATAAAGAAGATGCTTGCACTTGAGGTAGTTGTTTCTATAGGAAAACCTTGCAAACCATCCACAACTCCATCTACTGAAAGTTCTAGAGTAGGTATCATTCTACCCCTAGCATGATAAGAGTCCCAGTAAATTATGCATATCCTGACATCATTTATCCATCAAAAATCAACCATTGAGTCCTCATATCCGACCGATTTTATCATCACCTTACCCTGCACATGATAAACATCCTTGATGGTCGATAGAGCCTCCCCTCCATAGCGCTCGTCACCCATAGTAGACCATCTATCACAACAAAAGTGATGCCATGGCCATACCACTTTACTTCGGGAAGCACCTCATGTCTGATCCATCCACCATGCATAAGGTCAAGTTTTACCATACAAACTAAAACCCCCTTCCCAGATGACCAAGTTTTGTAAGCAGATCAAAAGCGCACTACCGCGCCTCACATTTGGCCCATCATACCTCCACCAGCATAATCCCATCTATGATAATTGTTCATCTGCTTCATCAAACCCACACATAATACCAACCAATGGGGCCCCCACCCTTAGCAAAACACCTTCCTCACAACATCAGTGAGCAAACACTTTCATGTTTTGGGGCACCTGTCTCTATGTTTTGTACAAACCAAACCCCATTGTTTTATTCTTTTGGTAAGTTTACAAATACCGCAAACGATGCACTACATTCCCCACCCTCTTATTCATATTTTTCTCCCATGGAAGCAGTCCCTGAACACCCTTGGTCAGAGTATTACATCCCCACACAAAAGCCACCATGACATTCATAGCCAGTTTATACCCACCCTGGGAGTCCCACCAACTCGAGGTATTTCCCCATCAGAAATAATTATGACTGCTGCAAAGCTGCTTATTATACTCCAACCTTGGGCCACTGAATCCCCATCATTATTTTTCAGTCACCCCTCACCAACATGCCTATGTTAAACCCATCACCTCTAGGCCTCTAAACCCTCATGTGAGAGATCCCTCATTTGGTTGAGGCTTCCTTTTTGTTGACTTCGACACCTATTTTCCAAAAAGGAAGTGGTACCTTGAGTCACCCCTCTCCATAAAAGGGTCATCCTTGGGTGGCACTGTGGGAGACATCATTGACCACAGATGTCATTGATCCTCCTAACATTTGACTACAAAAAAAGATTTCATTTCAAGATGGTATCATACCTTACAACCATTGCACTTTGATTAAATTCGTCGAAGACTCGTGCGTTCATAAGCATCTCTTTCAACAATTCTTACAAGAAAAGGTCCCAACTAGCACCTATGCATATAATACGCAACTATATGCCATACCAAGTTTATGCATATGGGTACCACATTCCACCTATTGTCAAAGAAAAAAATTCCTCGAAGGGCGTTAGAAGTCGTCGTCAGCAACCACCTGATCATTACCGTATCAGTGACACAAACAAAACATGTATTTTTCAAATAGATTTGTTTAACTAGCCACAACATCAAGGGCATGGGACATGCCCGCCTCGTAGAAAATTTGTATATATATTGTATTATATTTTCTTGCAGGGGTTCCATAGGACATGGTCATTCTTGGAACCGGTGCAGGGTGTTTCCAGTTCCAAGCTTCACGCAGGTCTCTCTCTCTCTACGCACGATATACAAAAAAGAAACTGTAATGTATTTCGGCTATATAGTTCTTCCTAGACCTCACACATTAGGAGACAAATTTTAACACTGGAAATCGTACAAGCAGAAGATGACATTATTTAATGTCAAGTAGAAGGATTTACAGGGCTAGAAGACATTATAGAATCTTCTGCAAAGTATTTAAAAATCTCTAAGCTCTGATGAAAAATCAAATTTGAGCAAGTCATAAATGCTTTTCCGCGCATTATCCTTCATTAAGAGTGCCTTTGCACGCCTTATGACCCGAAATGCACACAATCCTACGAGTGGCGAAAGTCACTTTCCGGGACCACAAAAAAACACGCTCTAAGATAGTAATTCCTCACTTGAAGCCGCCTAAGGACAACCGCCAAAGCCTCCTTAAACATCAAGTGAGCACACAATGTAATATTTGTAGCACACAAAGGAATCATCCCCCTCTCTTGGGTCACCATCCACAATGTACCAAGAGAGGGAAGGAGGATTTGAATTATCCTATATAAGCCCACCATGAGATGAAGAATTTTTGAACACATTGTTATGCTGGCTAGAATTGCCCTAGAAATACCAACACTGTGTGATCTAGAGCTGAAGATAGAGGGGACTCAATTGTTGGCCATCCTAAAAGTTCAGTCCACCACAGTAGAGAGAGGGAGACTTTGCACCAAGGCAATCTTGGGAGTAAAAAACCATTGCATCAGGACTTACAACCAATGTTCTAAGGGCCCTTTGGCAAGAGATTTAAAGTTTCATCCTCATTTCCTACTAGCACTCAATAAGAGGGGTCGAAGAGACACCATTTGGATTATTGTAGTTGTTTGACTCTACTCAGAGATTTTTTTATTTGTTTTAGTTTTATTTTAGTTTTAGTTTATATATGCATGCTATTTCTCTATCTAGTATGTTTATGATTCTAAGCTTGTTCCACTAACTTTCTTGACTCCACTTCTTTTTCTGCCTATTAGCAGTAACTTAAGTGGGTAAACTACACCCCTTAATTTGGTGTGATTTCATACATACGTGCACCAAACACAATAAACAGGTGTGATTTGTCTGGTGGATCAATTCAGGGTACATGATTGTGATTTAGTATTTTTTTTTATTTTTTCACGAGCAACCATGCATGCCATTGTAGGGGCTTCGATATTTTTGTATGGGCATGTACTATTTTCTTTAGTTAATAATATAAATAGGAGAAGTCAAAACCAATTGGATCAATTTGATGTCAAATCGCTAAAGCTTTAGTCCATCCTCATCACATCAATATCATTACTCCAGTAGCAGAACATTACTTGCAAACAATACCTCAAAGAGCTATAATCTCACCAGCATAACACTACAAAATTCCAGCTCCTTTTTGTACTATGATCAGTCCTCAATTTATAGGAAATGAGGGTAGTTTGGCCACATAGTCAGTGATAGATAGCAACAAGGATTTAATGAACCACTTAGACAAAATATGATCAAGAACAAATGTTTTAACCATTCAACGACGATGATTCCACTCATGTATATTATCTAATATATGAGTAGCAGTGGTCTGTTTAAAGATGGTGAAAAGTTTTGTTCTAGTTTTATATCTGATGGGTAACTGGAAGTGGGTTAAAAAAGTAGTGGCTAAAGCTGTAAAGTTATGAAAAGACGCTCGTGGTAATTAAATGTACCACTTCACATCCAGAAAATACAAATTCTAACATAATCATCATTTAATGGATTTGACGAATTCCATAAATGATAAGTCATAACATGCATAGACGGGTCTTCTCCAGAATTTCCATTGAATTTTGGAATGTCAAAGGGTAATTTATGAGGAATCACTCGCCACTAAGGTAAATAACGAATGGGATCATTAGTGAGCTGGTTTAAATCAGGTAACTCTAATGTTGTAACAAATGACAATCGTTAATTTAGGTTAGGTTGAGCATAACCAAGATAAGATGGAATTTCTTGGGAAATAGGTTGTTTTGTACCAAAAAATGGAATTTTTTGTTGATAACCCAAATAGTGGTAGGCTTTTTGACCAGGGACTGGATAAGCTTGATACTGTGGGAATGGTTGCTATGCCTGCCATGGAATCTGATAAAACTATTGCCAATCAAGATAATTCAGACTCGGTTGTGAATAGATGAGACCAATAGAAGCCTGTGACAAAGGTAAACTAGACTATGGTTGTGAAATTCCTGATACAGATGGTTGTTGAATACCAGCTTGGGAAGACAGAATCTGTAGACCCAAAACTTAAGGGTTATGGGTTGAAGGACCTGCTTGACCAGACTGAGCAACAACCATAAAATAAATAACAGGTGTAGTAGGCTCAGATGTAACAGGTTGAACTGGTTGATATTGATACACAACCATTTGCGGCTATACAGGAAAAGTATGATGCCATTGACAAATAAGAATTCCAGCATATGATTGACCTAAAAATGACAGAGTACTACCATATGGCCTGAACATCTATGGCCACCCGACATATGGAGTATAAGGATATTGCACATACTGATTTTTATATGATGGGTATCCAGTAGATACTAGATAATATGGATGGTAATTGGATGGATCAACCTGATATTGATTTGATGATGTCCATAAAGGATCAGGTCGTTTAGTACTCGTAAGAGAGGAGCCAAATAGAATTCCAGATGATGACATGGGTGAATTTCAAGGACTAATGGAGACACTTGAGTAGGTTACATTTAAAGCTTGGTAACCCAGTGGGATAGAGGAACCACCATAAATATGAGACTCAAGTGTCGTAGAAAACATAGAAGATGAAGAAACAATATCTGTTGTCACAAGTGTAACAGATGGTACAGTCTGGGATGCTCTCTCATCCATGGTTAAATAACCCACAAAATACTCTAACGAATCTATGGAAACTTGATAGTGAAAAGGATCAATAGGAGTACAATAGGTCAAACGAGGGAAAGAAATATACAAATCAAGCCATGACCCAAATGAATGGGAGTTTAAGGGGTTGTCTCTTCCTAGGGTTCTTCCTCTATTGAAATTAAACCAGGAGGAAGTACTTCACCGTCAGGCCCAAGATAAATTTCAGGAAGTAAACTCTACAGAAAATAGGAAGAATCAATGGTTATGGATTACTAAGGATCAGATGGTTGCACGAAAACAACTTCTTGGTATTCAAATTTTGGATCAAGATGTTCTTGTAAATGAACAATGGGTTCCAGATCGACTTCCAGTTGAACAAGATTAGGTTCATGATTTACTATTTCACTGGATTGAATTTCAGTGTCCTCAGGTAACTGTTAGGGTTCTATCTCGATAGTAGTAGATAAACCGGTATCGGACGAAATCACTTGAGACTCAGTACTCAAAGGATCAGATGTCTTTGGTCAATGATGTAGCACAAAAGGTTCCAAAGGTATAAGACTCAGTAGGATGAGCTCGACTTCATCTACTAGGTGTAGCTTATGGCGGTAAAGGTCGTTTATTAGATGTCCTATACGATTGACGGGGAAAGGGTTGATCTTCTACCACGATTTATGATTGATTTTATTAAAAAAAGAAAAATAAGAAGAGGGTAATGCTAGGAAAAAGGTTTACCAAGCCATTGTGAACTATTTTATACCACCCTTGTAAACCAAGGACTTATGTACGTGCAGGAAATATCCTTGAATGTTGTGTTCAATGTATCACAGTGTACAAGGTGGCTGACTCGGTTACCTATGGATGGTAAGCAACCTAAAGTTTTCCTCCAAAATATACTTGAAGCTACATGGAGTCACAGTCCATATTAGGATTATCTAATGCAAAACCGCATAGCGAGAGCAACCCCTTATACTTTTCGTACTAGAAAATCGCCCGATATACTCGAAAGTACATGGACAAGCTTCGATATACTTACATACATGGAATGAGGTATCACACTCAGAATATATCGTAGACAATTAACGATAGTTTTTATGTTTAATGATGCCGGAACACCTCTCTAGCCTAGACCTCTAAATGCTATCATTACTATTACAATTCTTCCTTAGATAAATTTAGATAAATTTTATGTTGATCTTACTTATTAGTTTGTCTTGCAGGTCCACCCTGAGATGTATTGAATGTTCCTAGAATGAAATTTAAATGATAAGCATTCCTTTTGATTTGATTTTAGACAATGAAAAAATAGCTAATGGGGATAGAGCAGTTATATTGTAAGCAATCAACAATGAGAACATCTAAATGAAATTTCCCTAAAATATTCCTTTGCAACACTCACAATCCCTATATGAAAATGAATATTTTTCTTTTAAATTTATTTTAATTTTAGATGAACAAAAAATAAATGGAATGCACAAAAAATAAGTCAATAATTTTCAGAGAAATGAATATTGAAACGACAATTCCTCTTTCTGAAAATAAAGAACTAATCAAATGTGAAATTTTAACTTTGGAGATATTCGACAATGAAAAAGTAAAACAAAAATAAACATTGATCAAACTAATATCCAAAGTGAGGCAATACTATTAGAGGAAATCTGGTCTCTAGAGATAATTAGACACTTGAAACTTCAACAAACAAGGCACTTAAATGAATTACAAAAGAAAAAAATTGACAGATTTTGGTTGGTCACAAGCAAAATGCACTCCTGAGCGGGAGACAATGTGTTGTAGAGAACTTTCCCTAAGATAGCAGTGTTATGCAAACCACTGTGTCAAGACCAATAGTGCATTGGTGCTAGAGGAAAATCTAAAAAAGTAATCAAACACGCTTATTTTTCTAAAAAAAATTCAAATGATTGAAATAAAGCAGGTAAAGTCTACTAGAGGCTGATAGACAAGGATAAAACCACCGAGATTATTCGTCAATCCCCAGTATGGTTTCCAATTTGTTTTATGGAAATAAAACCTATGAATAGGTATGCTTTTGCTAAGTGGGGTAGTGCACTTAAAAAAAAAAAAAAAAGATATTTGACCTTTTCCTTAAAATGAATAGATAAGGGAAGAAAACATAATTGTAATCTGTTCACTTTTCCTTACCTCCCTTCATCGCTTCCGTCGCTCTTAATCGAATTGAACTCGCTATATTGGTACCTGCAATTGCAAACATATGAAAGAAAGCAACATAAAGGCCATATTGTATATTCATGTTAATAAAATTGAATTGATTGCATTTGTAAATACACATATAACATCATTGAAACATGCATTAGGAAAGGAACAAATGTCTTTATTATGGAGTAGAAGGAGAAGACAACCAGTTGATCGATTTGATGTCACTCACTCCATATTTAGTCCCATCCTCATCACACCATCATTATCAATCAAATAGCATAACATTACATGTGCGATACCTCCAAGAGTTGTGATCTCACTAGCATAAATATACTTAATACAAATTCTTGCTCTCTTGTGCACTATGACCAGTGCTTTATTTATAAGTATATGAATGTAGTTTGATATAAATGAATAATTCAATGGGTTTTCCAAAAATGGATGAATACATTTCCTTTTTCATGGGAATAGGAGGATAAGAGGTTCAATGGCTCCATGGTGTCCATATTTGAAGTTATCAGATGAGGTGAAAGCTGGAACAACTTTTAGAAGCCACTAGAGGTTGGGAAGATTCCTAGAATCCAATGAACAATTCACTCTCAGTCGACTAAATCACCTTAAAGTGGCCCTAGATCCTTTGCAACACATCCTTGTATTGGATTAGATGCACTGCAAAGCAGTTACTACAGTCTAAGGGTGCATTGATGGCTCAATGAGGCACTTCAACTAGTATCTAAGCAGTGAAACTTTCATGAAGGAAAACATCAATGGGATGAATTGTTTAGGGCATGTAGTAACTAATTTAGAGTATGATAGACCTTAATTGATACTGATATGGGTTTTGGGATGATGCCCAAATTGACTTGTAACTAGAGGGATAAAGAGGAGGAGAGAGGGGGGAAAAGAGATGGATTTGGAAGGGAAAGATGGAGGTAAGAAGAAAGAGATACAAAGAGAAGTGGGGTGAGAGAGAGATAGGGGGAGTGAAAAGGAAGAGATGGAGAGATATTTTTTATGTTTTGGGGTGAGATAGAGAGACAAAGGAGGAGAGATGGAGGGAAATATAGATATAGATGGAGGGGGGAGAGAGGGAATACTATTTCTTGCATTAAATGCATTAAATTCATGATAGATGTTGATTTCTAATCCTATTTGATTGCTTGCACTAGACACATTGATTTCAGTGTAGATGTTGATTTCTAATGATATTTGATTTCTTACACTAGATGCATTGGTTTCGGTGCAGATATTGATTTTTAATCCTATTTGATTGTTTACACTAATGCATCGATTCAAGTGTGGATGTTTTCTAATTCTATTTGATTTCTTGCAATAAATACATGATTTTAGTTTAGATGGTGATTTGGAATTATATTTGGTTGATTGCACTAGATACATTGACTTTGGTGTAGATGTTTATTTCTAATCCTATTTTATTGTTTGCACTAGATATATTGATTTCGGTATGGATGGAGATTTCTAATCCTATTTGAGTGCTTGCACTAGATGCATTGATTTCGGTGTAGATGGTGATTTCTAACACTATTTCATCACCTCCACTAGATGCACTGATTTCAGTGTAGATGGTGATTTCTAATCCTATTTGATTGCTTGCAATAGACGCATTAATTTCAGTGTATATGTTGATTTCTAATCGTATTTGATTTCTTGCACTAGATGCATTGATTTTAGTGTAGATGTTAATTTCTAATATTATTTGATTGATTGGACTAGATGCATTGGTTTTAGGGTAGATGTCAATTTCTAACCTTATTTCATTGATTGCATTAGATTCATTGGTTTTGGTATAGATTTTTCCTACTCGATTTTTCATTGGTTTTATTGTGTGCATTAGATGCATTGATTTCAGCGTAGATTATGATTTCTGATTTGATGTAACTTAGCGTATGATAGTACATTAACTTTTAAAGTGAATCGATTAAAAATGTGCATTAATTTTAGTGTAAGCACCAAAAAATCATTAACCATGTGCATTGATTTCTTTTTTATAGTAATTCAACCTATTAATATTGGAGAGCAATAGATACAAGTTATGATGGTTACTACAATTGTTCGAGTTAAATATTTGAATGGTTTACGATCTAAAATATCCTTTTCATATAATCTATATGAAAATATGGAAAACTAACAAATAATGTAAATATTTTGTAAATGTGACTACTCATTAAAAAAAAAATTACATTTTTTCTCAACTTTTGCAAAACAAACTATGGATAAAAAAAAAAATATTGTCAAACTATTTTGAAGAAAATAAATTATTTCAAAAATTAGTAATGAAACAAATGATTACAAGAGTAATATTGATGTAGTAAATTATTAAAACTACTCTTCAAGATATATTTAGTGATACGTGGATGGGCACTATTAAGAACTATTAATTTTCAAAAGTCCTGATAACTAAAATTAAATGAAATAAATGTGCAATATCAGTCTTCTTGCAATTTATTGAAAAGATTGTAAAATTATATACACGTATAGAAATGTAACAAAAAAATGGTTACATTCACAAACATTATCATCCAAATTCAAACACATAAGCACACAAACCACTCAAAGCATCGAGGTACAAACCATTCAAGGCAAGCAACAAAAATAAAATTAAAGAAGAAAATGATATAGCCATGTCAAACAAAGAAAAAATAAAGTAAATTTCTCAAAACTAGGATCATGATAAACCCAAAATTAAATAAATGTAGATTGGTATTTATATAAATACATGCATATAATTATGACATACATTGTTAAATTTTATAAAATGTAAAAAAAAAAAACAACTTATAGAAACAAATAAATCTTTTTATTACAAAAAATTGCTCAATTTAAAAATTATTTAAAAACATAATATAAATAGATTCCATCACAAAAAACATGAGAAATAAAATTTTATTCTCATTTGATGTTGTAGCAAATTTATGTTCAAAAATTTGATGATGAAGATCACACTACAAAAGATGACATGTGGCAGCAATCCACATACAAGCCAAATTTTGAAGAAGTCCAGAACATGCTTAGAATTCTTAGAAAAATGGAAAACCTACACCAAAAAAGGAAGAAACTAAGGTTTGAAGGATACAACAAGAAGAAAAATTTGAAGCAATTTAGAAGCCACGGGATCTCGAAGAAAAGAAAAATAAAACCAAATTGTGATTTTTTAAAAATTGAAATCCTAGGTGAGACATAGACCAACAGACATCTTAATTAAATTTGTACGTGGTTGTAATTAAGGGGGAGTGTTGGAGAATCTAATTCTAACCACCTTCTAGATGTCACATTTGTCCATCCAAGTGTCATTGTTTAGTTTCAGTTAGTCCAGTTTAGTTCAATCTCACTGCACTCATTTATTACGGATGTCTCCATTGTAATCTTATTTAACAGTTTTGAAATATTCAAAAGAGAAATATCTATTCTACGATTTCTCTTCAATTTTTTCATATAATATACCAAAAATATTTCATTATTTTCTCACCACTAAAATGAACAATATATATTTTCTTATTAGTCACGGACTCAAATAAAATATAAAACTAATAAGAAAAATGATTTGCACAAACACGTGCTTAGATTTCTACAAAAATTTACTGTATAAAGTTGAAAATGATCATCTAAAATTCAATTTTCCACCAATGTCAATTCTTTGGAGTAAAGGCAACATCATCTCTAGCTTAGGTTGTGAATGCATGCTATCTTGAAAGGACCACAACTCAATCGTAGAGATAAATGGATCATAAGTCTATGATTTTGTGATAAGACAAGTGTTCCAGATTGTGCTATAACTCATTAGGATTGTTTCATGAATATTTCGACTGTATCGATTTTCTAATGTTTCATTTCCAAAATCCAACAAACTGAGTGTTTGAATGGAGAAAAATAAGCCTCATGATTTCTCGAATCCATGGTAGTTTCCAGCACCAAACATTTATCGTAAGAGGTAAGACAAATTTGATGCCACATTCAAATAATAGCAAGGCTTGTTGAGAGGCTTTGCGAAGAAGCATAGTATATGCAAGAAAGAATGGTCACTGTCTCCTACGTCTAATTCCCTTAACATCAACCATGTAATGAGAATCAGTAAGGCAAGTGATATTCATTTCGTCAGTATGATATTTTTTTTGCACCGCATTGAATACTAAGAAATCTTGCCAGCCCAAATTTCAAGTACTTAGTTACACTGATAGGCCTAGTTTGTATTGGAATTTGGTTTGAGGAATTTAAAAAATTTAAATTATGAATAATGAAAATTTCATAATTTGTGAATACTCGTTGTTGTTGGAAAATTACTCCCAACAACCGCATTGAACGACTCACAACAACCATTTTTTAGAAAGTACACAAGCAGATCAAGCAGGTCGTCTTTTGCAGCACAGAGCAGAATTTGTGTAATAGTTGAAGGAATGTCAAGTTGATTTTTTGTAGGCCTGAGGGTGTAGATTTGGTGACTATTAATCCCTGGTTGTTCGGAATAAATGAAACTACAAAGAATTAATTTAAGTGATTGTACACCCATACCTTTTAATTTTTGTCTTCTAATAAAAAATATAAGCTGACTACACAAGTCATATGAAGTTTCCATAGTTTTTTTAAATTAAGGTAACAACATAAGTCATTTTAGTAGAAGAGGTTTTTGTGAAGAAAAGAGAGAAGTTGAGATGGTTTTTAGACAAGAGAAAAATTTCAAAGCAGTTATAGTAAAGTGTGTTACAACAGAGCAGTTTTATTGGTTGTTACAGTGTGTTACAACACATAACGAGAGAGTAGTTACAGTTTGTAAAATTTTAATTTTCACAATAGTGAATCAGATGAAGTCTAAGTTTTAGCTGTGTAATAGTCTTTGACTCCTATATATATTAATACAGTGATATTTATAATTTTATTGTGCATCATCTATTTAACTCTGTTTTACAACATGTCTTTACTCTGCTGTTATTGTGCGTGTTGTTACTGCATATAATTTTTTTTGTCTTTTTCTCAGCCTAAAAAACAAACAATGGTATTTGAGGAGGTTCAAGAAATTTTTTCTTTAATAATCAAAGATGTAAGAAACATCAAGCATAACCTTCGCTAACCCACAAATACCTCAGTTCAATGGAAAAAATTATGACTATTGGGCTATCAATATGAAGGCCTTGTTTTCTTCTCAAGATATTTTGGATTTGCTGGAGAATGTGTTCCTAGAACCATTAGATGAAACATCATATAATGTTTTGTCACAAGAAGAAATGGATTTGGTTAGAGATAATAGGAATAAGGATTCAAAACCCCTCTTCTACATTTTTGAAGCAGTTCATGAGAGCTTATTTCCAAGGGTTGCAACAACAACAAAGTCCAAGAAAGCATTGGATATTCTCTATATAGCCTATCAAGGCATGGAAAAAGTGAAAAAAACCAAGCTACAAATTCTAAAAATAGATTTTGAGACAATTTGTATGAAATATTCTGAGAATATAGAGTCATTTTACACATAGGTAATTGGATTGGTTACTCAAATCAAATCTCATGGTGAGATACTTAAATATAGGAGCATAGTTGAGAAAATTTTAAAGAGTTTCCCATCAAGATTTGGCCCCATTGTTGTAACCATAGAAGAGACAAAGTATATCTCACAATTTTCAGAGGATGAGATTCAAGCATCATTGATGTTTCATAAGCATACATTTAATAGAGCATCAAATATGTCATTGGGGTATGCCTTTTGTTAGTCATCAGTAATTTTTCTGATATCAAAAGATGACCAAGTTATAATTCTAGATTTCTAGAAACAATATTTGAGAAACATTGTGAGTTCTAGAAATTTCATTGCCTTCATCATCCTAATCTTAACTGATTCATTAAAAACTTCATCTTCTGCCTTCTCAAAGTTTATCCTACTCCTCTAAGGAAAATCCATTTCATGGGCTTACTGGCCTCCTTTTTTTCCTCCCCTAACTCTCATTCACTCCCTGTTTTCCTCTGAAAAACCCATTTTTCCCCTTTTGCAAACCCTCAAAAATCCTCTCCCATTTATCATTTTTCCTCTAAAAATCTTTAACAATGTAAAAAATTCCTTTTTTTACATTGTTTAAATCTAACTTTAAACCTACCGCACCCTTTGATTTATTATAAAACTCTGTTTTTATGCTAAAAACACCTTTTTTTTGCATAAATTAGGGCTCTAAGCCCCTTTCGGCCTGAAGCCTTAGCCCCTCGTCCTCATAAAACCCTTTCCTCTGCTGTATCCCAACCCCCTTCCCTATTCAAAACTCATGTGCCCTTTTATCTTTATACACCCCAAAACCTTGTATAATGCCCCAACCTTCGAAAAATATTAAGGTGGGTCCCCTTTAAATCACCTTGCCTCTTACTTTTCTTTCGGACCACCTCCACTGTTGATTTGGATCCCTGGGCCCGATCCAACGTTCCTCGCATCCCCTTCCCTCATTCCACATTAATCCAGCCCCACGCCACCTGAAAAATCCCACCACGTCATCATGTCAGGGCCTCACTATCCATTTAACCATTCATCCAATAAAACTTCACCACTTGTCCAAGGGATCCACCCTGTAAACTTACGCCCCACTTCCAGACTCTTCCCACACCGTCGATCTCGCTCCTCGAGATCCGACAGTTCAGATCAAATATTGCGCAGATTTTTGTGATAGGTTTTTAACGGCCCCGACCCACAAATCGAAATAACACTTTGACTAAGAAAACTCACCCAAACAAGGACAAAAAAAATCAACAAAGTGTTGACCCAAGCTGCCCTAGTACTTCTTATAGTGGCCCTGAGAAATCTTCCTAAATAATAGTCCTAATAAAACTCAGCAAATCAAAATTGCTGAAAAGGCCATGCTTGAAAAAACAGATATAAATATGTCAAAAACATTAGTCCCTTTCATCCTTGAGGATGAGATTTCCAAGATCAAAATTAGCATACCCTTAGCTCAAAAGTAACCACGGATGTATAGAAAAGCCAAGTTTTGAAAGTTTTGAATATGGGCAATGATACTGATACTTTAAACTTGACAAATGATAAACTAGAGTTGTTGTTTGGTCCTGAAGTAGAGGGAAATACCAAAGAGGAACCATTTCTCCATTTTATGTCAGCTTAAATATACATGATAAGATTTTACACAATGCCATGCTAGATTCTGGTGCCTCTCACAACCTTAATGTCAATAGTGGTGATGAAGAGATTAGGCCTAAAATTACTAAACCTTACAAGGACCAATATTCCTTTGATTCAAGTAGAGTCAAATGTTTAGGCCTAATCAAGGATTTATGTGTCAATCTGGCACAAATTCCTACTAAGGGTCTAGTTATGGGCATATTTGTTTCTGACATTCCCCCAAAATATGGCATGCTTCTATCTAGATCATGGGGAGCCAAACTTCAAGGAAGCCTTAAGATGGACATGTCTTATGCTACCATTCTAGTTTTTAACCAAACTAGAAGATTATACAGAGAAACTCATATGAAATTTATGGTATGA